>CM041038.1:7705010-8905010 GCA_023078785.2 Hyles euphorbiae | reverse complement strand
AGGAATTCAATCCGTATTGCATAACAAATAAGGAGCAAAAAGGCATAAATAAAAAAATACTTTAAAGTATTTTCTATTCACGAATACGATTGTGATTCTTATTTATACTAAGTTAAGGATAGTTTTTCTATGGAAGTATTTTTATGTATAGTGTTCCAAGTTCCTCGCGCACCGACGTATAGCGGCGCCTAAATTTGAAAATACTTGCATAGGAATTCAACCCGTATTTGATGGTATATAAAGAGCAAAATAGTATGAATAAAAAAATACTTCGAAGTTCAAAGTATTTGTTATTGACAGATACGATTGTGGTTCTTATTTATATTGTGTTATGAATCGTTTTCCTATGCAAGTATTCTCATGTGTAGTTTCCAGAGTTCTCTGCGCATTGACGTACTTTCATACTTGTAAGTATTTTCTGCTCGTACCAGGGCGCCGTACTTGAAAGTGAATACCTGGTTTTAAAACCTGGTATCGTAAATACGTCTCATCTTTACGTCACACTATCCGCGTCGCAATGCGTCTAGCTCGCCTTGCCGCTCGCAATAGTTTCGGGATAATATTTCGTACCGCTTTGCTGTGAACCTTGCAATACTATCGCTCCATGTCCTTCACAGTATGTGTATACGGTTATAGGGACTAAGCAGTGTGTAGATATGACTGTAATAGCCTTACCTTATTGAATAAGACTTAAGAACATGTAATCTGTGTGCCTCGGAATTGAATACTGCGTAATGTATGCTTGGTGAACTTTTATTTCGTCTACACCACAAACACATTCCTACAAATACATATATTATTGTTGCATCCTAATTAATTCAATTGAAAATGTTTATTATTATCTAAATTCATGTTTGTTCGATTTCGTTTTTTGTGTTTATTTACTACCCCTTCATATTAGTTTCATATAAATATTTAAATGAATAATGTGTCAAGTCAATGTACCAAATGTCAGAATTTTAATAAAATCTAATTTTATTTATGATGATTATGACATTTCTATTACTTATAACATAATACACATGCTTATGTAAATATAATCCAATATAAGAGGCTTTACATTTTTTCGTATCTTTGGTACCTCCGATTCAGGTACGCCCAGTTGGGAACCTTGGTAAAATTGTAGCTACGTAAGGCAAAAGTGTACTTTATATCAACTTAAGATGTCATATTTGTAATAAACACATTTGTATATTTCGACGAATACTTTTGAATGTATAAATGAAATGAAATAAATAGTTGTTTATATCATTTGAAGGGTTTTATTTGTAATCTACACAAATACTGATATCTGAATTTGAAAAAAATTACATCAATTGCCCTTAATTTAAAAAAACCCAAGATGCACAGTTTCGAACAAAAGTAACACTCGAAACTGTCACCAAACACTCGACAATTCTAAATATTTAGTTATAGTCACACTATAAACATATCTTTTGCAAATTCAACCTTACGCGGATTGTTTAAAGTTGTTTATACAAAGCAGTGTACAAAATGCAATAAAATTTTACGACCGACATTAGTCGGTAGGACAAGGCATGGAATGGAGACGAATATCCTTTTTACTTTTATATGAAGATGAATTTGTTTTTGTACTTTTATCTGAGCGTAGATATGTTTTGGGCAAGACATGTATATAAATCAATAAAACAAATATTTATGTGTAAAATTTAATAGGTATTTAATTTTCGATATATTCGGCTTAAAAAATGTTCACGTCTTTGCTGGCTGAGGATTGATGTCCATTCTCCGCATCGTATTGGGTCACGAGGAAACCTTAAATGTAAATATATATATTTTCCGAGCGTTCCCAGACCTTATCATCATCTGCCTAGCTAGATTATTCTGATTTATATTATTTATACCCAGACAGTTATTGCAAAAAAAAAATTGATGAATTTAAATCCCTTTTCAAGATGGCGGAAAATGCACATGCAGGAAATCTTGGTCGACAATTTGATCTTAAGCTGTTTTACTCCCAAAGTCATTAGCATGTCTCGAAACCATAAGTTGTGGCCTTATTATTAAATATAATAGTTATGAAAAAAAAAAGGCGAATTGACGTTCTTTTCTGCTTATGGCATTCGATTAAAAACGAATATTTATAACATATAAAGACTTGTTACAAAAATGTACAAAAAAAGGTCAAATTAATTAATAAAAAAATAAATAAAAACAGTAGAAATGTCGACTCCACTGAATACGATCACTTGGCAACATTAAATCCTAACCCGGAACTGGGAGTCACTAAGCAAAACGCAAACTTAACAAAAATTAGTTATGTGATTATGGGTATATTTTTTTGTTTTTTTATAAGATAAAAATAACTTTAAGTAGTAAAATATGGATATCAAAAGAAAGCTTATAGTATATATATAGTTATTTATAAATGGATTTTATTGGTAAGTAATATGATTTAATTGGTGAAAACATGATTTGAAAATGAAATACCATTGAAATTCGATCTGTATAGAATTTTTATTATTTGTTTACAACACATTTGAATTATATTTGTACAATAATTGTCACATCTAATAATTCTGCATAGTTTTAGATACTTAAAGCTATTTTTTATTTCCCTGTAGCTAGAATAGGTACAAGGATATAATGCTTTATGTTTATGAATATTGAAAAGGCGGGAATCGGAAAATTTCTGTCAAAATAAGTGACAGTGACGTGGACGTGTGAGTGGTTAAGCTGAAAACACATTGTAGGTTTTTGTCTTACGCATAGAGTAAAGAGTACAAAACTATGGTAAAGAGCGCGTCTTACATGCTTCGTACGGGTCGTCAGAGGGCCCACGTACGTTTTTATTTTTTTAATTTCATTGACAAAGGACGGTTTTCTCGTCTGCCAATGACTAAGCTTTTAGGGATGGAAGAGTCGATTTTTATGTACTCTTTATCTCATCTCTATATAAACAAATAAATAATATATTTTTTTAAATGAAATCAATCCTAGTTGGCGCTTATTATAAACAGTTCTAAGTCTGTGATAACCTGTGGTACTATTACATTCGAGTTTGCAACTGTTTTATTGTCAAAATCAATGATTCAATTAATATTAAATCACACATCAATCAATTATATAATACTATGATTGAATAAATTCTGTACGCAAACATAGATTACACATTGAGAATAAATTTACTGTGGAAAAATGTTAAGCAACAATGCCGTGTACACATATTAGAAATACTTATGTACTGGTGGTAGGTCTCTCATATGTGAGAGGCCATCTGGGTAGGTACCACCGCAATGTCTATTTCTTCCGTGAAACAACACTGCTTAAATGCATTGTTGTGTTTCGGATTGAAGGACATTGTAGCCAGAGCAACTACTGGACATAATGAGACTTAACATCTTATGTCTCAGGATGGCGAGCGCAGTGAAATGTTGCTACTGTTTATGAGCCGTCGTATCGCTTACCATCAGGCGAACGGCATGCTCGTCTCGCCATTCACTGCAATAAAAAAAAATTAAAAAAATAAAAAAGTATACAATGTGTGAATTCCAAAGTAGGCAAGATCGTGTTTCGAGCTATGTATATTACTACTACCAGTGTCAGTTTAAAAGAAAACAAAAAAGAGACTACCTGAAGACAAATAACAAGATAAACTTTTTTCCTATTATAATTCCTAAAACAGCGCGTCTATTTTGAAATTTTAACATCAATAACTTAATATTTAATTGTATAAAATATTACTCCGTTATCTTTAGTATGATACTTTATTATCTTTAGTACAAATAGGTACTGACTATTTGTTCCCATACTTCTTACTTTAAGTGAGCATGTTTGTATTCTTTACATTTAACATTATAAATAATTTCTCTATTACGCACATACTCTAATCGTTTTTTTCCATTTTTTAAATGAACGCACAGACGAACTTTTGGCTAATTACTGATAATTAAATAAATAAATACACTCAACAGTCACATATATAGTCCTGACCCCACATTAAGATCAATTAAGTGTTATGTCGTGGGTATCGGGAACTACGAGAGACTTTCCGGTCTCACAAAAGCCCAGTCCCGAGACAAATACTTGTGGGCCTCACAAACATTTGTCTCGGTGCGGGGATCGAACCCGCGGCCTCTCGTTTCACAGGCGGCGTCTAACCAACTGCGCCACGGAGGCTGTCAATTACGTCCAGTCTAGTATTTACGAACAACTGGTCAAAGAACTGCGGTGTTTATTTCTATTAATTCGAGTTAGATTCCCAGCAACACCTCATGTAAATAAATAGAAATGTCCAAATTGTATTCAACAATTTTAATTTGTATGCAGATTGAATGAAGAAAATTATACCTTGTATGTATTATAAATTCTAATTTAATTGTAAGTTTAAAGAAATGTTATATTAGTTTGGCTTAAAAAGCTGGTAGCCATATTTACAAAACCTATTTTTGTGTAAACTCAAGTTTGTCCACAATCGCAAATCACCCAAAAGCGCTGTGGTGCACGGAGAAATTGTTATTTTTTTCTCTCTTCAAATTTCATTACATTGGACATTATTATCATTACTACTATTGGACTACTAGTATAAATGTACATTGTATAAATTATGAAATAATATTTTAATGAAAGCGTTGAAGATATTTTTTATTTTCATTTCTAGTTCCTAATTTCACCACTTGTCAATTTATGTTAGTTGCGCTGTATGTCTCAGACGTTTTTTGTTTTTGAAGGTCATGCCCTCGAATTTCGACCGACAGTGTGCACACAACAAAAGAATCTATTGTTCAGATCGCTGTAAGACGCGTTGCTCTAGTATTTATGGCCGCTTCTTTACTCTATGCGTAAGACAAAAACCTACAGTCTGTTTTCAGCATTAGAATCAAAGAGCTTAGAATTGGTTAGGTACGTAGTACTAAGTAATCTGTGTAGGTACGGGATTTAGAGTGTATTAAGAGCGTTTATACCCTGAATGCGCTTTTTGGCTTAAAAACAGGACTTTTCAAATGAGTTAATAGCCACCAATAAACAATTTAAAGGAAAAATAATTATTACTAATTTTAGAAAAGGTTGTCATCTAGGGATTTTGGTGGAAAACATTATAGATTGATGGATAATTTGTGAGTACTATACGGATTACTGAACACAAGTTTCGTTATTTAGGCTTTAAATGGCAATTTAGAAGCTTAAGATATCCTTAACCACCAAATATAAGATGAAAATAAAAATATTATCAGACTAATAGCGGCGTTTTACCTGAAATAAAACGCATATTAATTTACTTACCTTATTCGAAGCTTATTTAATTGAGAGATAGGCACTTCCGTTTCCCGCTTTCATAATAATTTCTTTTTCTAATATTTTTTGTCTCTTTCTACTTAGTCATTTCCGCTTGGCAGTGGTAGGACGCCATGAGGTCGTTACCATTTTATATTCATTAAGTCTCAATGCCAGGCAGAATTTAATCATAAGCTTCGAATAAGGTAAGTAAATTAATATGCGTTTTATTTCAGGTAAAACGCCGCTATTAATTTGACTTGACCGTTATTCGAAGCTTATTTAATTGAGACGTGTTTGTTATCGCCTGGCGGAAATGGTGAAGACGCCAATGTGATATTGTAATCATGAAATTTGAATGAAATCCAATAAGTGATTAGTATGTGGCCATGTACTATATAAGACTTGTGATTAACTGAAATAAAACAGCATAATGAGGCTTAACAGCATATTATGTTTATTTCTGCGTCATCAATCAGTTATGTACAATAAACAAGTAATTACATTATAATTGAATAATCATTTTCATCAACATTTTTCTATCAACTGGATTGAATAACGAGGCAACCGAAGGCTGATTGGTAGTGGGCATAACTTCCCGTTTATAAAACTTCGAAAAAGTGTTTTCTGATCGCCAATTACCCCTAGCGAGGATCTCCTCAATGGGATAATTATCTAACCAATTCTTTGAAGCCACTGCTGATCTTATGCTCCCTGGAGATGCCCTTATACCTGCCTCTACTAAAATAGATTTGATCCATCCTGCAATCAAAGTTTTAGATGCGGGTCTAGGTTCCCCTCTAATATTAATAAATTATTAGAATTTGCAGTTTTTCGGCGACATTCGAGAAGTGATATTGTACGTTTCACCCAGTAGACGGGGTTTAATATTTTACAGTCTTTGTTTTCAATTAACCTCCATCCAGACTGTCTGTAATCAACAGAGTCAGTTTTTGAACCAAAAATAGGCCAAAAAATAATTGTATTATTTTGGTCTAAATAATTATGAGAATTCACTCTAAGCAGGGTTAAATCATGGATTCTTCGACCTGAGCATAAGAGCAGTAAAACAGCTGTATGTCTCTGTACTTGAAAAATATTATTTTCATCACAACCCTTGTGTTCTAAAAAACTAGCAAGGTCGTTAATGTTCCAAACCGGAGGTTTTATGCGACAAGCTGGTTTTTGTAATGCTATTGATTTTAGGATATGTTTCACTAGGACATTTGAGCTTAGCTGGCCTGATGTTTCTGGATTGCAAAGGGTTGCAACTACCGATTTTTGTAGCAAAATGGTATTGTATGACAATTTATGATGTAAATGGAGATCAGATAAAAATCTAGCCAAATCGTTTGCTTTTGGAGATGTGGGGCTAACCTGATGAGATTCGCACCAGACTAGCCACCTTTTCCAAGCAGCATTGTAAATTTTTCGAGTCGCTGGACGCCAAGAGTTTTCCAAAAGTTCTAATTGGGCACCACTCCAGTTCGTTAACAGCCCAGACCACCCCCACATTTCCACACTTCTAGAGTCATGTTGTGGACGTTCGGTGGTGGCAGTCCCATTGTCGTGTCGATCAGGACTTTGTCTAGGTGATGTATTATTAGCGGGCCTGTTAAGGCGCGCATTTTGATGTCGGGACGCCAAAAAACTCGCTCCCATCGAGGAGCTACTATCAGGTAAGTTCCCTGCGCTCGATTGAGATAACTCAGGACTTTGGGGATAAGAAAGGGCGGAGGAAATACCCACGCTAGGCTGTAACTCCACATTTGAGAGAACGCGTCGTGCAATATTGCTAGACCGTCGTTTTGATCCAAGCTGACGTAATTCGAAACTACATTTGCTCGGTTGGATGCAAACAGGTCGATCAGTGGAATCCCCATTTTCGAGAATATCCTGTCTGTGCAATCTGGTAACAGATGCCATTCTGGCGCTACTCGAAACCTTGATAGGTGATCGGCGTGGCCATTGTATATCCCGGGTATGTAATAAACGTTCATGTGAATATGATAATTCTCGGTTATTTGAAAAACCTTGAATGTTAGATCCAGAAGAGGGATTGATTTGGTGCCTCCCTCGTGACGGAGATATGCGACTACGGACTTGTTGTCGGTCTGAATCAAAACAGTCTTGTGGCTCAGGAGCTGAGAATGATCTTGCAAAACTTTTAGGATTGCTAACATTTCCTTTTGGTTGCAATGAAGATTCTTCTCGGCCTTTGACCAAAGACCTGAGAGCAAGACATTGTCCCAAGCGTGCTCCCCAACCTATGTCGGACGCATCGGTTGTCAGGAAATGAGAGGGTTTCTCCATGTGTATGGCCGATGCATTCTGACAATTTTGGCGCCACCATGTTAGATTGTCCAAGGCAGCACAAGATATGACGTGTAAAATTCTGTGATCCGACTTGATCATTTGATTCAACAGATTTAAAAGGGCTCGATAGTTGAGCCTTCCTTTCGGGACAGCAAAACTGGCAAAATTGAGTAACCCTACTAGACTTTTGGAGTTCCTTCAGGGTCGTTCGTTCCCTCTGCGACAACCGCTCTAGTTTTTCTAGAAGCGCGGGAATTTTGTCGTCGGGAAGGCGCTTGATATTCAACCACGGATCCCAAAGAATCCCTAAGAATACCAGGCTTTTCGATGGTGTGACTATCGACTTTTGAAAATTGATCACCCACCACAACGAGTCGAGAGTGGCAAGTACCATTTTGACATGCTTTCGTAGTTCGTTTTCGATTTGATGAGCAATCAAAAAGTCGTCGAGATAAACAACTATTCGGACACCTCGCTCTCTTAGCATCTGAGCGATCCAATTTGTTAGAGCAGCAAAGGTCTTGGGTGCCGTGCTCAGGCCAAAAGGTAGACAAGTCATCTCTAATAACTCGTTGTGGTAAATGAGGCGTAAAAACCGTCTGTGGCTGCGAGCCACCGGCACATGAAAATACGCCTGAGACAGGTCGATTTTGCACAACCAATCTTGACTTTGTAAAAAATCTGGAATGCGATTCGCATTTATGAGCTTGAATGGACTGGTTATAATGAAGCGGTTCAACGCTTTCAAATTGAATATTGGGCGGACCGAACCGTCGCCTTTGGGAACAAGAAAAATTGATGAAAGGAAGCTTGGTGAAACTACAGCTCGTTCTAGACTCCCTCGTCTATCATTCTGCGAATGACAGATGTCATTGCTGCAGATTCCGGAACGTTGAGATTGGTTTTTAAAATATGTGGCTGAAGAAGCGGTGGCTTCTGACAAAAGGGTATGCGATACCCGGTTATTATTTTTAAAATGTAATGTGGTGCTTCCACTTGTTCCCATTGGTCTCGAAAGTGTCGGAGACGGCCCGCTTTGAACGAGTCAAAACTTACGTCGTTTATTATTTTGTTGGGAAGGCGATGGGCCGCGCTTCCGCCCTCTTTGGTTGTACCGATGCGATCGGCCACGAAAGTTATCCGGTGCGACCGAATTATGTTGAGCAGCATGATGTTCAGTATAATATCCACTTTGTGAAAGTGGATGACTACTGCTATAACTACCTTGCGGAGGTGGTCTACTGGCAGAACAATAAGTCTGCGCATCATTATATTGGCATACAGGGGCTGCGTAGGCATGCACTTGCGACCGCCTATTATAAGACTTGGCACCCTGCGAGGGGCCACGAGACTTTTTTGTGTTCATGTGAGAAGCAGATGCAATATTAGCTTTTTGCAAAGGCCAAAAACATTTTCTTACGCCGCCAGCTTTATCCACTGCAGCAGTAAACTGTTCGGAATTAAATAGGTTGGAACAGGTTGGTGGAATTTTCGTCAAGCTAGCCTTCAGTAGAGGGTCCTTTGCTTGTTTCGTGACACAGTCTCTGCGCATATGAATAATCTCGGACCGATGTCCGCAAATTATTTGCAACAAGTCGGAAGAATACCTATCATATTCTCCTGACGAAAAAAGATCGTTGACTTTTTCAAACAGTGCATCATAATTTAATGAATTGCTATGCCTTGCCCATAGCATTAAATCTTGAAGTGTTTTTTGCAATGCTTCTTTCTGTTTAAGTACACACATGGTCAAGGCAGCATAAGACCTATCAGCGTATATTAGATGACGAGGTGAGTCAAACGCTTTAACTTCCTGGTTCATTTCAATATCTGTATAACCAGGTGAACAATTATAAAGTTTTTGTGTTTCCGAATATCTTATTTGATCCCAGTCGCTTTTACCTAAATGTTGCAAATCGCATAGAACATTCAGATATTTATCGGACGTTTTGGGCATCGCTGGTTCCTTTAATTTAGTTTTTAGAGTTAAGGTAATCTCTTTATCAACGCTTTGCCCTATATTATTACGCTCATGCATATCTGAATGATCACTAAAATATTGGTTTACACCAGACATAAGTGAAATAGCATCATCATCAAAATTTTCACTTACTTGGTGATGATTATCACTGCAAGTCAGTTGCTGGCGAAGACTACGTACCTCTTTATTCAACCTTCGAACTTTGCGACTGGATCGGTTGCGTTTATTGCCCTTTTTCTTCTTGTGGTGCCTCCGTTTCGGATCGCTTCCACTGGACGAGGAGCTTGAGCTTTCCGAGCTTGAGCTAGTAGAGCTGGAATCACTAGCACTGCTTGGCCTAACCTGGCCATGTGACGAAGAAGGACCCGGCAACACATCACCACTCATAATATCAGCACACGATTCTTCCATACTATTATTTAATGTAACACTTAAATGCCACAAGAAAAATCGTTACAATTTTTGAATATTAATAGGCAATAATTCTAAAAACTTACTGTATCAGGTGTGGTTAGTATCGGTACGTCCGATCGCTGCGGGAAACAAGACGCCAATGAATATAAAATGGTAACGACCTCATGGCGTCCTACCACTGCCAAGCGGAAATGACTAAGTAGAAAGAGACAAAAAATATTAGAAAAAGAAATTATTATGAAAGCGGGAAACGGAAGTGCCTATCTCTCAATTAAATAAGCTTCGAATAACGGTCAAGTCAAATTAATAAGACCCTTATGGAGGGATTTTGCTGAGAAAAATAATCTTTTTGTGTTTAGTTCCTGAAAAATAAAAATTTCAACAATGCGAAATTATTCAGAAACTCTCGTCAAGAACATATTTTTTTCACCAACTTATCGTACATAATTTTTTATAACAATTGCATATTATAATAGAAGAACATATTATCAATAAATTACCATTTTTATATTTCAACAAAATTAGTTTTCATGTTTTCTACAAATATTTTAAAAACCACTATAAAACACGCTGTCCGACGTGGATCAAATCAGACCGCCGCAAGGCCTTCTAGAGGGAGGACATATCGCTCGTCGCTC
Source organism: Hyles euphorbiae (assembly GCA_023078785.2). NCBI lineage: Eukaryota > Metazoa > Arthropoda > Insecta > Lepidoptera > Sphingidae > Hyles > Hyles euphorbiae. Next base: position 8,894,426 of record CM041038.1, on the reverse strand, counting down.
CGGCCTGGCTGCAGTCGATTATGCCGCGCGTAGTAAAAATAGCCACGCGCGGAATGCGATTACCACATCTTAGTACTTTGGTAGTAAAATATTTAATTATTTTTCTTACCTACAATGATTTTGTAGTGAGTATAAATTATGTTTCAGGTAATATAATGGGACATAATTCCGAGGCTAAATTATGTTATGTATTTTAATATAAAATTAAATATATTTCGTAATTGTAAGGAGTTGTAAGGCCCCTAAACACTATTTATGTGTTCGAACACGAAGTGATTAATAAAACGTCCGTAGTGTCTACTGATTGAACACTGATTTGAATGCAACTTAACAATGTAATAATAACGAAAATATGATTAGTATCCAAAATTTGTATTATTCTTTGCTTGCACAGTAATATTTGTCTACATATAATGCAAATAAAATATTTTTATGATATTATATTACAGTTACATTTCAATTGAATATTTGAAGCGCACGGATCAAAGTTGTTTGAGCCGATTGTATAGCGAGCCGACGCGGCAGCTCTACGCACACAGCTTTGGTCGCTTATGTGTGCGTGAAATTAACGAAGAAATACCTATAGTTGACTTTGCGCGCAAGGTGTATACGCTCTTAATATTTAATATAATAATTTGTTGTTTTGAAGTTAAATTCAAAATAAAATAACATTCTTATTTGTATACATTATATTTGGCCTAAAATTGAACAATGGAAAACTGTAACAAAATAGTCCCACCGCATCTAAATGCCGAAGTTTACAGGACGGACACGACTGGTACCAGCACAATGTTTTATTTGGAATATTTACGGTTTCATGAAGGTAAAGTTTTAAAATGTTTGTTATATATTATGATTGTGCCAAGAATTTTGCGTTTAATTTTGAATTATAATCAAATTAATGGTTAGAAAATATTATCCATTGAGGTTAAGAATTAAAATAACAGTGAAGATTTTCTTGAAATTTAAATTTAAATAAAAGATCATAAGTGCTCCTATGATTTAATTAAGTTCTATCAAATTTCGTTCCTTACTTCATCATTTTATATGTTGTTACTATTCATTTAAGTATTTACAGTATAAATAATGTTAATAATTATTATTTTTAGATGGTGGGACATTAATAGGTTGCTCAGAATTAACAGGAAGATATTGGAATGGAGGTGTGAATATTTTTGATAACATAAGTACAGCACAAGAACTTCAAAACTCTGAAAAGAAAAGTATAATATGTTTGAATAGTGGCACAGCAGATGGATGCTTTGTAAACAGCTCAAAGAAGGTAAAAATTCATCAACACAAGAAATATCAGTGAGACACCACAATTTAGGCCAAGGTTAAAATAAGGAATATTATTTACCTCAGAAGATTATAATATTCATAAACTATTAAATACTTATATATAAACTAAACAAAACAAGTAAACTAATTGCTCAATTTATTTTGTTGTTACCCCATAAGTGCTAAAAGTTATTTGTTAATTACTAAATTAGCTATATGTAATATGTTCTTTATCCTTGTCATAAAAGTCCAGTCAGTCCAGGGGAAGTCCAGTGTAGGACTTAGGTAAAGTTTCCCATCAAAGATTCCCACAAAGAAAATGATAAATATGTAATTAATATAAAATTATTGCAGGTATTATTATGTGAAGATAGTGGTGCAGTAAGTTTGTGGAGTAGATCGGCAGAAGATGAAAAAAATGTATGGCACCAGTGGAAAGAGGAGATGTCAGTAGCTGAACATGACAATGCTGCATTGTCTATAGACTGTCTTAATCCGGGAACGGAGTATGTCACTGTTGGGGCCGATGGTAATGCTAAGGTATGCATTTATATGTAATTCTTTACCTATTTATCCTTTTTTTCTAGCTACCTTAAATACATATTTATGTATCTTTGTTTGCTTATAATTTGTTTACCCATGTTGCAAGATTTATAACCATAGAATTTTATAATTTGAGTACTCTTAATTTTAAAACTTTTTATATGACTTTTATTTCTTCTATGCACTATTAAAAACTCTCACTTATTTACCAATAAGACAAGGTAGTGTATGTGTATGTATCAATATGTATAAAATTCTGGGATATAATGTTCTATTCTTATAACTATAATCCACTATTCATTTCTTTTTCTTATATGCATCCCAAGTTTGTCTTACCCAGAATTATAAGACCATCATCTTTACTTTTTGTAATTATTATATCCTGATTTTTTTGTATGTGCACACATACACAGTAGTTTAAATAAGTTTATAAATATGATGTTTCAGGTATGGGATATAAACGAAATGATTTGCGTAAGAAACTATGGTTCAGCACACACCAAACCAATATATGGAGTGGCAGTGAGACCAAATTCAAACACAAACTTTGCCACCGGTTCTATGGATCAATATGTCTGTTTATGGGATGAAAATATTGAGAAACCTGTACTAGGTAAATATTTTATCTTACTCATACCAATTTAAATGAGTAGTTTATCCTTTTACAATCATAATTGTCATCATTTTTGGCATTGTATTTCCAAAATATTCCAATAGGATAAATCGATGGCTCCAATAAACACTCCTCTAACTTAAAATTTTTAAATTTAAATACATAACAAAAAAGTTTTCAGATTTACATAACGCTAACTATATGTACTTATAGTTAGCGTTATGCAAATCTGAAAACTCTCCCACTATGCATTGCTAAATAGTAAAGCATTTCACACGAAAAATGAAAATTTAAAAATTTTAAGTTAGAGGAGTGTTCATTGGAGCCATCGAAATGTAAATCTGTAATGAAAGTCAATTATAAAATTGATATAAATATGATATTTTACTTGGTTTGATTATTTTTGTTATTTTGCGTTCTAACAAATACCATTATAACAAAACACATCTGTAAAGTAGCTTGTAACATAAGGCAAATATTAGTATTTTAAAATGCTCCCATTGTGTAGACATCTTGCTGTCTCTTTTACAAACTGTAACTTTTGTTTTGCATTTGCATTTCTTTTCCTCTCACTACAAGATTTAAAGAGCTTCTAACCTTTTTAAAATTATATATGAATTTACAAAATTCTTTGTTTGTTCGGTTTTGTATGATGAAATATTTGATAAATATAATTAAAAAAATGGAGTCAAATCCCCTATTCTGGGCAACTTTAGACCTCCATGGCAACATTGTACCACCCTACAGGCTACATGAAAACTAAAAGACCAACCTATAGATAGCGCGCGAGTTGAATGCAGTCGGGGCCTGAGATGCGGAGCGGGAGCGTTTCCCCCCGCCGTCCGCATGCCTCACCTCGCACGCCTGCAATTTAGTGATGTGCTGTCCTAGCTAATTGTACGCTTACCCTGTTATCGCGTTATTAATCAATTTGCAATCCGTGTTATTAGTTTTATTGTTTTTAATCATTCATAATGACTTATCCGATTCCATCAAGTACTGTACCAAAAAAAAAACGAGTTTTCGTTCATCGCCAAGCATGAGAAATGGCAAAAAAGATCCTAGATATGTGTGAGGAAGAAAGGCAAAACAACAGTTTTGTATTTTCTTTAAACAATGCTTTTTTGCAATTTCTGAATTTGACAATAATTATTTGTTTTATAATATGTTTTATTTTATTTTGATGTATAAAATTATCACTTATTACAAATGTGTGATATTTATTACCTAGTTTTTTAAATTATGTTAATCTAGTGTGAAATTAAAGTTAAAACAATATTAAAAATTATCGACATACTTATTGTGGTCATAAATAATTAGATCACAGCACTACCGCATTCCTAAGCTCTGCATTCAACTCGCGCGCTATCTATAAATAGTGTAGAAGATATTGATATTTTCGAGTTTATTTAATATGACTCCAGTTTAATTTAAATCTATACTAATACATAAAGCTGAGAGTTTGTTTGTTTAATTTTATAAATATTTGTCCTTTCTTTTTTCAGATGTCTATAGAAATGACTGTGGTGTGAGGTGTTTGCAATGGATTGATGAGAATAAGTTACTTTTTGGCGATGAAGCTGGTGCCTTATTTATGGTTGATGTTAGGACTTGTGAGTCTGTATCAAAAGTAGCAGAATTTCCAGCTGCTTTACATAAAATTGCCATCAACTCTGAGTAAGTTATAAAATATTTATATTAAAAAGTAGAAATAAAATAGAAGCAGAAATAATGACACATTAATGGTGGTAGGTCTCATATGTGAGAGGCCATTTGGGTAGGTACCACCGCAATGTCTATTTCTCCCGAGAAAAACCAGTGTATTTACACATACAGTGCATTTGCAATGTTGTACTTGGGTGTGAAGGATATTGTAGCCAGATTAACTATTGGTCATTTTGAGACTTATGTCTGGATGGCGAGTGCAATGGAATGCCAATCATTGTTTTGTAATGCAAGGTGTTGTTTGCCACTGTTCATGAGCAGTCATATTGCTTACCATCAGGTGAACGGCAAGCTCGTCTTACCATTCATAGCAATAAAAACAAATGAAGACATAAAAAATGGAAATGTTGCAGTGTTAACCTACACCTAAAAATAATGATGTATTACTAGTACTACATGTACATACATTCTAATGAGTACAATTGCATAATTTAATTAGCTATTTTGGTAAAATATTCATGGACGTATTGCCATTGGATTGGATAAAGGATTGGCTGTGAAATGAGACACTGTAGGTTTTCTCACCTTACTACTTACTACCACTTGGAGACAATGTTTGATTGATCTTTAACTTAATTTTTTTAATTGAATATTATTTGACCTCCCAATGAGGCTAATGCTTCCTTTTTCTTCTTTATCAGCCCATATACGTCCCACTGCAGGGCACGGGCCTCCTCTACAATCGAGAGTACGATTGAGAGTAGTTAGGCCATATAGTCCACCACGCTGGCCTAGTGCGGGTTGGCAATAATGCTTCCTAGCTTATATTATTTTCGTGTATTCAGGATTGTATGTGACTGTTGTAGATGCAGTTTAGCAGCAGTATGTTGTGACAATAAAATGGTCACAGTATGTGATATACAGGATGATGCCAAAGTAAAAATAGTTTACCAAAAGAGACAGGCACACAATAATTTAGTCAGAGGGGTTGCATGGGATGTGAAGGACGAAAAGATACTGCACTCATTGGGGTGGGATGGTGAAATCAAATCACACACTATAGTGCTTGAATAATAATAAGATTTTTATGGAATAAATAATGTACCACCTTTTATGTAGTGTATTATTGATCAATGCCTGTAGTACCAATGGAGTAAGGATAACAAGAGTTCAGGTATGTCATAGATTGCAAATAGAACTTTCTTGAATATTAAAATGTTGTAATTATTAATAGGAGTACAAATAAGTTCCCGCCGTTTTGGTACAAATGACATAGCATGAGATTTACCTTAGAGTTCACTGATGATAACCGGCTTGAAAATTAGGTTGCGCATTCAAGAACAATATAGCTCTATCATATTAATAAATTTGTGTTAGCATCATATATTTTTTTTAATCCAAAAATGTCTAAATTGAATCCAAATAAGCTTCATTTGCGGGAACATTTATTTGTTATTTTGGTAGAGTTCCAGTGATTGTTTCGCTTGGATTAAGCAACTCGTAATACACCACACTCAGCTGATCCCAACAAATACACAGCATGATTTTTTTCCATGAATATTCGGGTTTGCTGTGGATGTTGACGCGTGGTCAGGTAATCCCTATGATTTTCTTCTTTTTGGGTTTTCATAATGTATCCATTTTTATCACCAGTGACGATTCGATGTAAAAAAAACCTTTTTTTTTCCTAGCTAGCAGCATTATAATATGCTTCTATGAGCAATCGATGCGCCTCAGTTGCAGATTTTTTAAAATTAATGTATTAAATTAAAAGTTCCCGCAAATGACGCTTATTTGACTCAAACTTAGACACTTTTGGATTAAAAAAAATAAATGATTCTAATACGAATTTAATAATAAGATAGGGCTACGTTGTTCTTGAATGAGCAACCTAATTTTCAAGCCGGTTATCATCTGCGAATTATAAGTTAAGCCTCGTGCCATGTCGTTTGTATCAAAACGGCGGAAACTTATTTGTACACCTAATAGTTGTAATGAAAGTCTACCTTCAGGCTGAATGAAAAAAATAATAATAATATTACCCATCACTTTTATGTGTTACTATTGCAAGTAAGTATTAAACAGTATCAAATGTTACATGTTTATCCACATTGAATTTCTCTGGTCTGATATATTTTTTTAAGCCAACACAACTATTAAACAAGTAAATCATCTTATGTCAAGTGTATGTTTCTACCAGTGGCGTAACAATAGGGTGGCATAGTGGGCAAAATGCCACGGGCCCCCGACCTTAGGGGCCCCCGGCAGCCCGGCCCCTCAGGCCCGAGAGGCCGTAAGCAGAGAAGAACCTACCTAATTTATTACCGACAAAATTGATAATCAAAAACTATTTTCTTAGTTTCCAGTAAAGATACCAAGGTTTATTTTTTATATATAAAAATAATAATAGCTCTTTAGGTTTACGCGAATTTTACTAACTTTTTTTAACTATCATGTACAGATTATAGTGCGGATTTGGTTTAAAAAAGAACGACACTTCAATATTAGGCTTATGAGGGGCCCCCATCACCATTGCTGCGTTTAGGCTCCAGCCACGTAGCATACGAGGAGTCAGCGGTCACTGCCGCTTATAGACTTTTGCAGATCCAGGGATTCAGCCAAATGAAGTCGCTTCCTACTGTAAGGAGAGCACTTTCTTAAAGCCTAGTTTAAAGAAAGACAGGTTATAGCGCTCAGGGAATACCGAAGCAGGGAGTTCATTCCAGAGCTTGCACGTGCGTGGTAGAAAAGAACACTGAAAACGTACTTTCCGGGAACGGATAGTTTCCAGGTATTAAGAATGAATTCTACTGCGGTGATGGGAACTGTGATGGGAAAATAGCGATAGTTACACCATCTTCCTCAGAACACTTTCTGCGGAACAATTGATAGATTCCACAGAGAGTTCCAAAGTCTCACTGCAATCCTAACGGCTCCACATTCTCCGTGAGATCGGGATTATCGATGATTTGAAGAGTTCGGCGCTGTAATAAGTCAAGTGGGTCGAGCTGGTATTTTGGGGGCTTCTACCCAGAGGTGAGAGCAGAACTTTACGTCGTGCCGGATCGTCGCTTTTGTAAAGCAATAACCGATGATCCGACGAAAAGTACCGCTTGGCTCCGTTGAGAATCCTTAACTTTTTGTTGGCAAATTTGCCTTTGCCTTCTAAATGACACCTAAACTGCAATTTTATAAATAATTCGGGTCAATTAATACTCTCTGATGCTTAGAGAGAGTGCCTCCATGACAAAAGGGGTCTTCCTGGTTGTAAACGAGCCAACTTATATCTTCGTGGGGTTAAATTGTGCTATGTTCAATTTACCCCATTGAGAAGCCTCCCCCAGAGAGGTCTCGACTTCCGACAAAATTTGAGACCATCTTTCCTTAACGGAGCCCCGATAGAGGTTCTGTAGTCAAATGTATCTTGCCTCACTTGCACTAGCATCTGCATAGCAATGCCAGACAAAATGTCATTGATATGCAAGATAAACAGGGTCGGCGGAAGCACCGAGTCTTATGGAACAACAGAATTAATCGTCTTGGTCTCGATGCAAAAGCCGTCCAATACGACTTTTATACCGCGATCATCCTGAAAGCTTGCGATGTACTTTCAGAGTTCGTCAGGTTGATATACCAGGCAGGTAGCTTCCCCAAAACGACGCCATGCCACACTCGATAACAATTTCAAGGCCTACCGTAATCGCCTCATCCCCACTATCCCATACTTCCACCTGATGGTGGGTGAGATAAACGAGAAGATCACCATCCGAACGACCCTCAGTTGGTGATCCTCAAGATACGTCGATGTACAACATGTAGCAGCAATCGGCCTGCGATTCGAAGGATCCGACTGGTCACCCTTCATGGCGATTGGATGAACATGGGCGATATTCCATGAAGCCGGGCCTAGGTTGTTTTAATAGAAAAGACGCGTGAGTACGGGGGTTATCTCAGTGGCGGACATCTTAAGAACCACTGCAGGGACACATTCCGACCCACTCGACTAGTAGATGTACAGTACCACCCGAAATGCGGAGTTCAGGGTTTTATTCGGAATTCTATCGCAGATTTTTGTTAGGGACCTTCCTCGGCCGGAATTTACTGGCAGGCCAGTGACACTAATATATTCCTTTCGTTTTCTCCAGGGTACCGGAATATAAGCTTAACAGTTTTCCTCTCCATACAAAAAGGGGGGCCCCCATCCGATGATTTTGCCACGGGCCCCAGATGGTGTAGTTACGCCACTGGTTTCTACCGTCGATCAAATATACAATAGATTATAAGTACCGGCCTAAAAAACGGCAAGAGAATTAAGAGCACAAATAAGCGAGTGGTCTTATTTGATTTTAGTATGGTCCAAAAACATAATAAGTCTTAATTAAAGGAATAAGGTTTATTGTTACTTGAAGTTGATTATAATTTAAGACGTTTTGCTACATCTCGTAGTTCGAAATTAAAATGTACCTATAAGTATATTAAGCATACTCGGCCACTTTTGTGTGATTTTGTTCCGGATCCTATATCTATTATATTTGATCGAAGGTTCCTACCGTAGATAGAGTGCCTGCGTACATTGTCCTTGTACAAAGTTGTTGCGATTTCAACCTTCAGCAAAGAAATGCAACAGGCAGCACTTAATCTCTGCGTAACAAATAACAATTATAAACATTGTTCAAGACAGCTCAGTTCAACTTTTGATAAAATTTATTAGTAACAAAAAAATGTATTGTTATAACAAATGTAGCCAATAGATGAAATGACCCATATGTAAGACGTGCCGAAGCAAATGGTGACGATAAGTATCTATTTTTGCAATGAGATCCACCCGCTGTGACTTTGAGTTGGTAAGTAAACTCTATATTGTTATTCTAAATATTATGGAAAGCAATGGAAACAAAACAATTTTTCAAAATGCAATTTTTATGTGATAAACGCAATGAACACGTAATGAGTTTTAATTACAACACTGAATAACATCATTAAAACGCTTTTCAATGCTCAGAGGAGTATATATTTGTCATAAATATATTTCGGGAATAGTCGGCTAGCGGGTACATGTCGGTCAATGGTTGGAGGGCGAAGAGGAGCGGTGTTCGGGAGACGCACACGGCGACGAACCCCTGCGACTCGGAGTCCCGGGGCTCTTCAACCGCACCATTGTGTCCAAATGCCGGAATCTGAAACGTGTAATCATAATAGGCATGTAAATAAAATACTAGATTTATGTTGATAGTCTCCATATCCGTTTAAAAGCCATCTTATAGTCGTTCAGTCATTGGTTTAAAAACTAAGGATAGGTTATAAGGCCCTTCAGTACATTTGGAGATTCAAAAGCAGATGACCGTTAAAATCGCGATCAAATAAATATTAAATTAACTTAATAGATTTCGTCTAAACGGTGATGAAAAATATTATCTTCATTTGAGAGGATTGAAATAAAGCTCGAGATCATTATTTGTGTGCCTGAATTTAATACAATGATCTTAACGTTTTAATGGTATTGATAACTGTATGGAATTATATTGATGATCATGTCGAATGTCCATGTTGTGCACACTCCCATTGGAGTTGGGGGCTCGACTCTCGAAGTTGTAGACGAATATGTCTATTTAGGACAAGTGGTCCGGTTAGACAAGTCGAACTTCCAGAGAGAGGTCAGTCGAATCCAACTCGGTTGGGCAGCGTTCGGAAAACTACGCGACATCTTCTCGTCCAAAATACCTCAGTGCCTTAAATCGAAATTCTTCTATAGTTGTGTGTTGCCAGTGATGACATACGGCACCGAGACGTGGCCTCTCACTGTTGGCCTCATTAGGAAGCTCAAAGTCACTCAACGAGCTATGGAGAGGGCTATGCTCGGGGTTTCCCTACGAGATCGAATCAGGAATGAGGTATCTCCTCATTCCTAGGAGACCTTAAGTAACCGACATAGCCCAACGGATTCGTAAATTGAAGAAACAATTGGCGGGGCGCATAGCGCGGAGAACTAATGGCCGATGGGGTCAAAAAGCCACGTAACGGAAAGCGCAGAGTAGGACGTACGTCGTACACCCACAAGGTGGTCAGACGATCTGGTAAAGGTCGCGGGATGCAGGCTGCCTCCAACAGGTCACTGTGGAAATCATTAGGGGAGGCCTATGTGGAGCAGTGGACTTGCTTTGGCTGATACATTGGATGAATGTATGGAAAAAATGTATTCAATATAAATACCTACGGGAGTGACGACTGTATGTACACTACTTAGTTATTGTTACCTCAACGGCAAGTCGTTAGCGTCGTGATCAACACTTTGAAAGAAGAATCCCAGCGGCCAGCTGATCCAAGACGATTGTTTCCTGAAAGTAATTATATTTAGTAAATAGACATATAATGACGCCTGTAACCTCGGAAAAGCAAGGAAAGTTGCCATTAATGTCATGTCTCCCGCCTAGGTTCGCGGAACTTAATAGGGGACAAACTTACTGCTATTCCAGTTACAAATCTTATAGTTCAGTCAATATGGTAGGAATAATTAATTGCCCTCCGAATAAAGACCTACCCTTATTTAACATAATGAATCGTTAGGGGGACATGTCAAGAGGTCACAGAAAAATTAAAAAGGTCGCGCTGTTTGCTGATTTTGAGAAATTCAAAAATGAATAAAAAAAAATTGAAATGCTTTTTTCTTGGAAACAATTGGTTTTAAAAAAAAGTTTTTTAAATAAAAAATGTAGAGGGCATTGCGAACTACATTTTTTGTCATTGGAGTGACGTCATCCGACTTGAAATAATGTGATGCAAAACATAGATAAATTCACCTAAGTTCAAATTTTTGCTGAACAAAAGTTCAAATTTTTTGATAACAAAATCAGAAAACAATTACTGCTATTTCATTTGAATTAAAAAAAAGATAAAAACTGAATGGCATGAGTAATGTGCAACGGCACGGTACATAATGTATAATTTGTACAGTTCGACAAGTTCCAGCTCGAAAACGGTAAGTTTTATAAAAAAATTATTTAATTAAAGTTGTAGCTAATTTTGTGACGAACAGCTTTCTAATTAACATTATTATAAAAAAATCATTTTTTCCTACCGAAAATAGCGTTGGAACACTTTTTTGATCAATTAGCGCCCTTTACTTTTTGTATTTCAAGTCGGATAACGTCACTCCAATAACAAAAAATGTAGTTCGCAATGCCCTCTACATTTTTTATTAAAAAACTTTTTCCTAAAAACAATAGTTTCCAAGAAAAAAGCGTTTTTAAATTTTATTTTATTAATTTTTTGAATTTCTCAAAATCAGCAATCAGCGCGACCTTTTTAATTTTTCTGTGACCTCTTGACATGCTCTCCTAACGATTCATTATGTTTAATAACGGTAGGTCTTTATTCGGAGGGCAATTTACATATTGACTGAACTATTATCCATAGGCAAATTGTGTCAAGATTTTTCAAACTCTAAAACTTAAATTATAGTCCTCGATGACATGTACAACATTTTTTAAGCCGAAAAACTCATACAAATTAAATTCCCCGATACAGGATCATCCAGTTCCAGATCCATAAAACTCTTATTGTTTGCAGTGCACACATCGCACAACCCAAGTATTAGACATTAGGAATATTATGTTAACATAATGTTCAATACGTTCTTCAATCCTGTTTTTGGTTGAATGAGCTTTATTTCAAGTAAACCGTAAAAGTTGAAAAAGAATGTTTTTACTATCTATCACTAACCACTACTTGCCCCATTCTTTCTGGTAGCATAATATGAATATTACATCGAAAATATGTGTTGGGAGGTTATCGAAGAACAAACCCATTTTTAAGTAAAAATATTCATAATGGAAGCGCTGCTCAGACAAACCAAATGCTGTCGATGGGAATGAGTTGTAATCAAAAGAGCAAGGTCTAGCGAATACAGCGCGGCGGGGCGAATAAAGCTTCCCATTTAGCCTTTTCACTTACAACTTACACTGGTATTCACAGGTGTTCCCAAAAAGCTTGTGGTATTTCTGCTATTATAGCGGAAGTTTTTTCTTCAATATTCAATTTTAACACAGAAATTACAGTCGACAGTGATCCTCATTAGTGAGTGGACTGTTATAAAAATAGTTCAAGAGTTGTTCCGGCTCGCTATGAATAAGGAAAGGTTTAAGCTATTGACTGCCAAGCTTCAGTAATGGAGAGGTACCTATAGAAGAAGCAGTGATCTTCCTTGGACATTTCATCCGGATAGGTAGTTAATGATCTGATATCTGATATGATGACTCTATTTCCAAACAAGGCACCCAATGTCCGTTCGTGGGTCATTTCTAGTGGTCCAAATTGTTTTTTTTTTATTATATTTGGTCTAGTCGCTATGATTTTGCAAGTTTCACTAGAGTTTATTACAAGTCCATGTAGAGTTATTCTGCCAGTTTTCAGACTTCAACTTTATTAGATTGATCAAAACCACCCTCATTTCCAAGAGCAAAATAAATATCTACTTATTATTGAATTGTCGATAGCGAATTTGAGATGAGGATTTCTATACATTAGGTACGAGGTAATATTAACAAGATTTACGCTCACTAACGTTTCTTCCGTTACTATCTGAAGTCATTACTAAATAGTCGTGATATAGGCATTTGTTGACAAAGAGCGTGAACGTATCTACGTTCAGGTAGGTGGTTAATATGACCACCTACCTTCATAAACTATATAGGCTGTAAATTACAGCCTGTAATTGTTATGCCTGTTTTGTAATGCCTTTAATAGTTTTAGATTCTGATTATGTAGGTATTTTTAAAATATTTGTGCTCGACATGGCGATAGCTCGCCCCCTATCACATCGTCGTGTCGGACGCACACAGGTCAAACGTGGGTGTCCTGGTAGCACCTCTGTCTACCCGTTCTAGGAAAAGAAAAGGTGTGAGTTTATGTACCTATGTATGTAATTTGTAATATGACTTACGGGGTCGGTGGCTGCAGCTGCAGAGAGCCGGAGTCGGACGGCGTGTCGGGGGTGACGGGCGCGGCGGCCTGTGGGGACATGGGCGAAGTCGCCACGGGCGGCGGCGTCTTGTTGATCGCTGGGTTGTAAATCTTCGGGTCGCTCACCATGCGCACGAAGAATGATCGCTTATGGGCCAGGGCGGCGCGGTGGCGACGGGCACGTTCTTCGTTCAGATCCTGGTATGTATAAATATTGGTATTATTCCGTGACGAAACTAAGAAGCGGCAAGATTTGGTTGTAGTTTGTATGTATGTTTATAAAATTTAGGTACTCGAAACTGCCTACTTTGCACTACTATCCACTAATATTGGGACTCAAACTCAAGATACCAGCGACTGAAAAATCATAAGTAAATGTTACACATGAGACCTGTTTGGGTGGCTGTAAATATACTAGCACATTTGCCCATCAGTGCGTTGTTTACCGTTGTTTTTGTTGTAAAGATTTAAGTAGGTAGTACATACTTAACAACCTAATTACCTAAGGTTCTCAAAACCAGCCAGTGTCTAAACACTGTTATATGACCTGTATGTAACCTGTGAATAATATGTTCCAAGAAATGTATTATTTTTCTGCACATCAACATCTATAGATAAAAGCACTTTGTGTAAGTTTTGAGGCGAAATTATTTAAGCATGGACCTATTTACTCGTTTTTGGAATACAATTAGGCTGGCAGCCTAGTGCCTACTCATAAATTTGAATTTAAAATTTGGAATCTTAAGAATCAGAGAAGTATTATATTGTAATTTGTATTTTTTTTATTGAATTTGGAACTGGAGTTAAAAAAACATTTTTGTGCGAGCTATATTTTGTTTGAACTTGAAGTGAAAATTCGCCAACGGACGTATACAATATTGATCAAATAGTAGGTATATCTTGATATTACTAGATACACTTAATATGTGACCATGATTAGTAAACCATGATTATATCTATCGATTTTTAAGTTAAAAAGAAACGCAGAGTGAATGTGTAATGTCTGGGTGTAATTTGTAGCACAAACAAAAGACTTGCTCACAATATAATAACTAAACCGCCACAATAATGGTTGATATGAACCATACTAGGAAAAAAGGTTTTTCTTTTTTTATTAATATTCTGTTTACATGACTTGCAGGGTAGCTACAAGTATATAGTAGGTACCTAACGTTTATATGTCGGTGACTTTATAGAGCAAATGTATAAAGTAGTTAGCACTTACGGTGTAGTGTCGACTATATTTTATATTTAGTAACTCTACAACCGACATCTTTGGCGTTTCATATTGATTTTTGTGACCTAAATTTATATGTATTTTATTACATTGATTATGGCGAACTTCATTGCATAATAATTTCTGGAATAAGGTAAGTAGGTACTACTATTATGGAACAAAGTTCTCTTTCTGTTCATATTTGTTGTTTATCATAACTTAACTTTTAATTACTAACTATGTACAAACAGAAAAGTAGCTGAGTTAAATATTATTAAACATAGTTGTTTTACGTGGATACGTGTATAGGATAGAACTGTATGACATGGTCATAAGATAACTAAAATGTTTGTAAATAAAATTGCAAACATACTCTTTCTTTGTCTGGGCCCTCCAGCAACTCCGTAGCAAAGTCAGTTATGATGTCCCATGCGGTTTCTGTAAATATTAATCAATAAGTTTTTAAACATTAAGTATCTGCATCAGCTCATAAACGTCCCATTGCATATGGAGGTGTTAGGCTATAAGTCCACCAGTCACCACGCTGCACTGGCCTAGCACGGGTTTGCGGACTTTACATTACATAGAAATTTATTCAAATCGTTATTGTATACTACAGATCTCCTCATAATGTTATCCTTCACCGTTATAGTGCACGGTGATTGACTTTCAAAACACACATGACTCCGAAAAGTCAGAGGTGTGCCCGTTGATTTCAATCCGCGACCACCATGTATGTGTTGGCAGCCGTGTCTGGTCCCTTACCAATAGGTCACCGCTCGCTTTAAATACCTAGACAAAAATAATGTCTCTATCATACCACAACGGAACCAGGCTTGAGTAGTTGCCAGTAAATAATTTAAAATAATGATATTCCTCAAAATAAAATAATTATTTTGAAATCTTCCAAAACCAAGAATTCATTAAAGAATTTTAAAACAATGAAAGCTGTATGTGCAGTCAATTAAACCACACTAGGCTAGGGTAGTGGGCTAAATCCTCAAGCCATGTAAACTTACCTAACTTATAACCTAGTATATATATACTTAATTGAAATAAAATTGTTTTACCAATGTCTTCACGAGTACTATGTTGAGCCACAACACAAAAACGGATGACAAATCGATCGCGGACAGACGCTGGAACCATATGCAGTTTTCCGGAAGCATTAATATTAGTTAACAATTTCTTGTTCAACTCGTCAATTTGCTCAGACGTTTCATCGGGACCGCCAACGAGACGGAAGCATACCAAACCCAACTATAAAATAAATAATTATTAATGTAAAAAATAAAAATCAAGAACTGGGTACATAACTATGTATCTATAATATACAGAACTCATACCTTCACTTGATTGCATATTTCAAATCTGTCGTCTTTTTTTACCATCTTTTCGAAGTATTTGGCTAACTCGCAATGTTTTCGAATATATTTTTGTAAACCACTTATGCCATAGCTTCTCAGCATAAACCACAACTTGAGTGACCGGAATCTTCGACTCAGTGCTACACCCCAGTGACGGTAATCGATCGCAGTGTGGTCGTAGCAATGTTGCAAATACAGTGGGTCGACGACAAGCGCAGATGTCAACAAGTACCGGTTGGTGACCCATAATAGTGAGCAGTCAAATGCAGTAAGCATGAGTTTATTAGGATTAGTATTGAAAGAGTCTGCATATTCAATTCCAGCGAGATGATATTTATGTTCAGGGCAGATGAAGGAGCTGCCGGCGTAGGCAGCGTCTACGTGCAGCCAAACACAGGGGAACTTGCGTACCACCGGCCCAATCTCCGGTAGATTGTCGAATGAGCAACAGGAAGTTGTTCCTAAAGTAATTGATACGAAAAATGGGACCCGGCCTGCTTCTTCATCTTCCTCCATTGCCTAATAATAAGAAAACTTTTATTAGGCATTAACAACAATTTTGGTTTGATTATAAATTATTAATAATTATTTAAACTTATAAAATACCTCCATATTGTTCCGACCCGAAGTAAATTTAAACTGCGGTCTATGTATTTATACCTTTCTATATCAACCCATATATGTCCCACTGCAGGGCACGAGCCCTCTACAATAGAGAAATTACCTTCTATTGAGAGGGATTAGGCTAAATAAGCTATGTATAAAAATTTTAGTAAAAAAAATCAACAACGAACTCTTGATTTTATGGCACGAAAACTGTCCAACACGAAATCCATATCTAAAGTTTCTATGTCCCTAACATTATTGTTTCCCACCATATAAATCAATGTTTCCCACCCAATTTCAGTGTATATTACCTACTTAGGAAATATTTCATGCTCTCGTAATTAAATAATAATTTAATAATGGGATCACATCATATCGTGAAATTTCAATATTTGCGGCATAGAAAGTGGCACACAATGCGGCTCCATTACGGCTCGGCTCGCGACGTATTTCCGGAATCCACAGGCGATTCATTAAAAGCGAGATAGCGCCTCCACGGCACCGGTGCCGTCCGCCCAGCCTCTTCTATTACCGCCCGATTATCTGCACCCTACCTAGTGCCTTGCACTTCATCTGATGTCCCAAATCCATTTAAATCAAGACAATGATACTTGCATCTCAGTAACGTATTAAATTATTAATCAAAATTAGTCGAAAAAAATATGGCTTTACGATTTAATTTCACGTACCTCTTTCAATGTATCACCTCTTAAAGAACCATGCTCATCCGGTTGCAGAATTCGAAGCTTTACAAAACAGATCATGGCCGCCTTTTCGACGCACGAGTGCGCTTCTTTAGAACAATACGCAATCAATTTCGACAGCAGGAGTCCCTCATCAACATTTGGAAATTGATGCTTCAACCTTTTAATACCGTTTGCTCTCGCAGCTAACATAGACACAAGAACGCATTCACTTGCGGAGCCCTGAAAAGTTTAAACCGAAAATAAATATAAAGATTGTTATATCAAAATACTTCCAAACTGTGCGAATTAAAAGTGATTTACTTCAATAACACCTCCCCCTTTGCTTCCTTCTTCAAGTGCCAAAAACGCCGGTGGTAAGCCGATGGCTTTTCCTAAAAACAGATATAACGTTGAGTATAAGCACACCATACGAATTATTCTCAAATAATCATAAATTAACTCACCCATCCAATCCAGCATGATGATCTCTAGTTCGGTGCAAGCGGGACTCGCCGCCTAAAAATATTAAATATTGATTGATCGAAGTAGCGATGTGTTCATACTTCATAACTCAATGACAACATATTTAGGTAAATAGAAAAACATATTTAAATTTTTAATGCCAAAATGACGACTCCTATACCTTACTTTCGCTAGCAGCGTTATGCCATCGGGTTTAGTTTGTATACATGACGATGCTACAATACCCTCAATGTAACTTTCCATCGTTTTTTTTTTTCATTTGCGTTTATTTTTACTATGGTACATTTAATCTTGCGTATTATGCATCAGTAAAATTATATTTATCCACTATTCCAGTAATAAGCTCAAAATCGAAAATAACAGGAAATATGTATGTGTTGATTTTGATTATGATGATTTGGTTTGTGTGAGATCTAAATCTAAAAGATTGATTCAAAAATGAATATTGATAAATGAAAGCAATGTTTATTTGTTAACACTTCGAGTAGACATGATTGTAATAGATTCCACTGTATTTTATTATTTGATCATTTTTCCCGAAATCGTATTAGCAATATGCGAGTAGTGACAAGAAAATTTAAAATCGTTACGATTGGTTTTGGTCTCACGAACAAAATCGGAAAACATCTTGGGATTGAATAATTGAAGTCGATTTTCCAGCACTTCAGTACAACAATCCTAATCTTAAACTCTAACTCTACTAAAATCTTAACAATTCGAAATTTTTACTTTTTTAAAGGTATCTTTTAATAAAGCGTGTTTTTTAGTTTATTAAACTATTAAACACTTGACCGTTATTTGAAGCTTACTAGATTGAGAGTAGCATCATCGTCTTCCGCTTCCTCTTTTGTCTCTTTCACTCCTTTACCCTTACTGTATGTTCCTATCTCTTTCTTGCTTGTCTCCCACCAGGTTCCCCCACCATAACATCGGTGTCGTTGGGTTTAGTTCATTGGCGTCAAAATTTTCCGCTGACTCTGGTCGTCTGCAAGACGACCGAATGGAAACTATTGTTTCCATAAGAAATATTCTCCACGAGTCGTGTCGGCGAATCAGTAAGTGATTATATTACTTATTATTACACATTTTTTAAATAATTGATTTAGAATTACCCTTAATTAAATATATTGAAATAAATCGAAAATTTTTAATTGTTTTTATTTTACGGCACACACAAGCCATTTAATTATTTTATTTTATTTTGCAAAATACCGCATGCAGTCGCGTACTAGACGTATTATCTAAATAAATACATATTAATTTATTTGCCTTATCGCTTAAATATTCTTTAAAAGATTGCCCAATTAATAATGTCGTAAGGTATAACATGGTATTATCCATCATTTGCTGAGGTACAGAGTACTTCCGTTTCTTTAAATTCTTTAGCCCCGTCGGAGCCACTTTGAATCGGAGAAGGGGGGAGGGGGTCAAATAAGCACATGGATAATCTGTAATTCAAATTACAAAAGTGCTATGTATCCCACAATCACCCCTTAAGACTCGATTCATTACCTACGGTTAAATAACTAAGATAATTTAATGACCAAGACTATACCTTAATTTTGCTTAAATAAACGGAAGGTACACATTTCAATAATTGTAACAAATTTAATCTTTATTTTATAGCAACTTTTTTAATATAGCTATATGACAAAAGCACTAACAGAATTAGAGTATAACAAGATAAAATAGCCTTCTTGGCTGCTTTTATGGTCATCAGATAATACAAAGTCTTACAAATGATCGAGGCTTACAGAATGGCATCCTTTCCTTCGAATCAAATCTGTGCCTATATAACTAGTTTGCAAGCCACATGCTGAACTCCGTATGGGTCACTTAAATATGACGTGTAGTATACACGGTTTGATTTAATGACCTTGTTGATCAATACTGTATATTGTTACCTGCTATAAGGCTGTCTTGAGCAGTGGCTATTAAGCTTTCCTACAGCATTAAAATGTTTTGAAATTAGTAACGAAACCACACGCTGCCTCCCGCAGAGGTCATATTATTTTGGTGCGCCGCAAGTCGTTTAAATCTTTGATCGCACCAATCTTGAGACTGTCGCGAGCAATGTCTATGGAGCTATTTATAAAAACATGAACTTTTTGACAAATACTAACTTAAACGTAAACCCTACACTGCATCCGACAAGGGTCAGTTTATTTTGTTATCCTCGCAGGATAACTACTGATTAAAACCAACGATCTTGAAGCTTCTGCAGACAGTGACGTTGTAGTTTTGTGAACAGCGTAGGAGGTTTTACAAATAGTATAACCACATACTGCCTCCCGCAAGGGTTAGTAAGTTTCTAGTTACCTCCGCAGGGTAACCACCCTAATAAAATTACTAGCTATGAAGCTGTCACATATACTCACTATGGAGTTGTTACTATATAGTAGCCTTTAACTGGTGGTAGGTCTCTCATATGTGAGAGGTCACCTGGGTAGGTGCCACTGCAATGTCTATTTCTCCCGCCAAACAACAGTGTAAATGCACTGTTGTGTTGCGGTTTGAAGGACATTGTAGCCAGAGTAACTACTTGACATATTGAGACTTAATATCTTATGTCTCAGGACGGCGAGCGCAGTGGAATGCTAAGCGTTACCTTGTAATTCACGGTGTTCTGTTTTGCTCCTGTTCATAAGCGACCGTATAGCTTACCATCAGGCGAATGGCATGCATGTCTCGCCATTGCAATAAAATCACCCGCTGTTCTTCTCAAGGGCTTGCAGACTTTATCGGATACCTCTAAGGGTTATCCATTAAGCACCAAACCTACCTATCTAGTTTCGGCTGGGTACTATTAGACCAACCCCCAACGTGGTGGACTATATGGCCTAACTACTCTCAATCGAGTCCTCGATTGTAGAATAGGCCCGTACCCTGTAGTGGGACGTATATGGGCTATATATGGTATATGATACTAAAATACAATACGATACTACTAGACCATGCACTCGCTCTTGATTATATATCTGACTGGAAATTATGATTCAGCAGTTATAATTTTTTAGAGCAGGATAATTTTAAGCATTATCTGTCAGTGAAACACCTCTTTTTTAAAACCATCACGTAATTTTACAGGATATAGGAATACAGGATTTTCTTTCGCAAAGAAAAAATGATCTATTTTCAAATGACAGATCAAGTAGTCCGGGAGATAGTCCCATTATATTCTTAACACTACCGGTCACAAACTATTGTCATGGCATCATTCGTCCTACAAAAAGTTTACAGAACATCTTTTTGATCTTTTCATCTCGTGAATTTATGTCAGATCTACTGACCCGCACAAAACTGTCATTAGTTGGAAAAATAATAAATATACGTATGGACTTGTTCTGTGTGCTACCTTTTTAAGAGTAATTTACCGTGGGAGATTACTACTTATAACTTTTCTGTAATCTGATCTCGACAAAGCCCTAAAATATTCGAAGCTATGACTTAGCAAAACCATTATTTGTTTCTTTTGGAGTTGCAGCAAAATTAGCAAATTCTAATTTTACCTCACAGATCACTCCCAAGTGTTCTGTTTGGCCCATACCTACATGGTAGGCACCTGGGTAGGCAAATAGAACTTCAGAAACTAAGATCAGTTTGTGGTGTACATGCAGAAGTGTAGTTATACCTGAACACTCAACATTATAAAAGTGACGGAGTCTAGTTAAGTTTTAAACGCTCCGACCACCGTACCAATTGGACAACGGGTTGTAAAAACAAAATAAAAATAAAATCTTATCTACCCACAGCAACGCGCATAGAACCCAATGTGTTTAAGATTTTATTCTGCATTAAGTGAATTGTGTGCATATTGGGGCTGATGTAGGTAATATATTTTTGAACCGTGCATCGATACAAATATTGCGTGCGGTGTTACACCAATGGCCTCCTACTGTTATATTGTTGGTGCTGGTCACAGGATGGTAACAGAGGTCAGGCTTGTGTATATGCTTCGCTTTTGTTGCCACACTCACACTGCGCTCGGCGTTCGCGCAAAGCACAGCGCAAAGGTTGAAACTCGCTCTCGCAATGGTCTCGACTGGTTTCGAGTATTGTTTCAGTGAGCGCTGTCTATGTGTGCGTTGATTTGGTGCGCTTTGTGTGAAGCTTGACTTCTGTTAGTTTAGTATTCTGTGTGCTGGTGTAATAAACCGGAGTCCTTAGTCTCCTGTATACATTGCTTTGGCATCGAAGCTTACAATAATTTCAGAGGGGACAAAAGTATATTTCCTTGGACGAGAATGGCACTCCCGCGATACAATACGATGTGGAACGCAATACAACAAAATTCCCCTTCAGGTTGTTATCGCCAACTTTCCATTGGTAATTGTTCGAAATCATTAGATAAATTGAATGAATTACCGAAAGAATTACCACACATTTCGAATTGCACTATATTTATTTATTTATTTATTTATATGCTTTATTGTACACCAAGAAGAAATACAAAATACTTAAAATATATACTTTTAATACTTTTTTATTGTATTTCTAATTCAAGAAATCTCATTTGACATTTCATACTTTTATCATAAATAACTTTGTGAAGACGCAACTCACACAATTTCAATAAAACTTTCCGTAAAACCATAGAATTATGAAGCTATTCTTATTTTATTACAGGATTTACAATCCATAATAACTAAATATAAATATAAATCCTTTAAATAAAGCAAAACAACCATTTTAAACAACATACTTTTTTACTAGACGTCATTACAAAGTCACGTCGTTAGGTCTTCCATGTGTAGAGTTGAGACTATGCAAACGGATTTGTATACGCATAATCGGTAAAAATATAGAAATAATCGAGCAATTTAATCCAGTTGTTTTCTAATTTTAAAAAGTACTGAATTATCAGCTAATAACAAGCATACTATCACCGAACAACCATCAGTAAATAATGTAATAATAATTTTAATAAAAGGCAATAATTTAACAATTTAATAATTTAACAATAATTTTGTGTATGTGATGGCCTGTTGGTAAACGGACTGCTGAGACGCGGCTGCCCACATGTTCACGGTGGTCGCGGGTTCGAATCTCAGGGCAGACCTCTGACTTTTCGAAGTCATGTGTGTATTGATAATCAGTCACCACGCACTAAAACGGTGAAGGAAAACATCGTGAGGAAACCTGCATACCATAGCGATTTATAAGAATTTCTATGGTATGTAAGTCCGCCAACCCGCACTAGGCCAGCGTGGTGGACTATATGGCCTAACCACTCTCAATCGTATCCTCGATTATAGAGTAGGCCCGTGTCCTACAGTGGGGCGTATGTGGGCTGATACAGAACAATAATTATTCATTTAAACATGTAGCGATGGTACTTCAAATACGTAGATAAAAATCGTGATGCGTCATCTTTTTCTATCCCACATCTAGTACTAATTGTGACAGCTTGGAATACGCACGAATTATTAGTGAAAAATATATATGTACAAAGAATAAATATTGTAAGGAATGATAATATCGAACCGTTGGCGTCAAAATAAATTGGAAATTCCGAAAAAAATCGTGTCACAAAAATTGCCATTTCGACTCAGTGGGCCGGGCTGCTAGTAATAAATAAATCATTGCTTTTGTTCCTTAATACTAAAGTGACTTATGCAATTGTGGATGTCTCATTAGGATAAAGATGTACATAAAAAAAACGAAATAATGTAAACTAAAAATATAAACTGTAATCGATTAAGAAATACAAACAAATAGTATCGATATCTCGTTAATAATCGGATATTGTACTAACCGATTTATTTGACATCATCCCTATTTCACAATTTTGAGATATGTCAAATGGAACTTTTATAATTAGATAGATAGTAATACTTTTATATGCACATTTTTAAAATGTTGAAATTTGATAAGGATTGTTCCCTACACAACCATAATGTAAACAGCAAGTTGTTAAAAGCGCAGTTTTTTTGGCATGCACGTCATATTATTTATAAATAGTATATGTAGTATATGCGTAGGACATTTACTAAAGTCCACTGTTGAATAATGGTTACGCAATACGCTAAATAAATATTATTGTGTATATACTTGGCAGCGATATTCTGTTGTTTTCACACACTTATAGTTGCAACTTATAGTTTACATTGCTAGTGTAGACTGTATACACAATAGGTAGGAAAATGCATAGTCCTGGTCATGAAGTCTACCTATATTTGGGCATATGGAATAACAGGTACTGTTCACATACGATAGTGATTCATAGTCTCGGTCTGCCTCTATGTGTTTGACGTGTGAAGATTGTGTACGCATGTTACAATACAATATGTGAGTAATTATAAATCAAGTTTTCTACTAGAAACTGAACAACTCTCGCAGAGAAACTCAAAGAAACAGGTAGTAACAGCCTCGTTCATATCGGAGGTATGCTAAAGGCAGCCTCCTTTATAATAATTTTGTATAAATATTGGTCCACCTTACGTGACCTGAGACTGGTGTGACTAATCTCGGTTGAATTGAATTCCTTTCAAAGGGTAACCATTTATTAATTCCCTAAAGCAATTCTATTCGGTGGTATAGAATATTACTAGGTGTGAAAAGGATACGCCTAGTATTTGTTTTTTGTAAGTATCCGATAAAACCTTATGGTTTGTGCATCTGCAGAACTGTTATGTTCCTACTTAAATTATGGATGTAAATATGTTATTATCAATACATTGTGTATTAATCAATTTGATTTCAGAATTCATGTTCCAATCTATACTTAAAATAATTTTTAATCCATATTATGTACCTAACTAATCAATTTTTGTGCGTCTTTCACATTGGCGTCATTTCCCACCAGGAATAATAAACACGTCTCAATCTAGTAAGCTTCAAATAACGGTCAAGTGTTTAATAGAAGTGTTTTACCTGAAAATAAAACACGTATTAAATACTTACCTTATTTGAAGCTTACATTTTAATCTACCTGGTGTGGATTATCGACTTAATGAACTAAACCCAACGACACCGATGTTATGGTGGGGGAACCTGGTGGGAGACAAGCAAGAAAGAGATAGGAACATACAGTAAGGGTAAAGGAGTGAAAGAGACAAAAGAGGAAGCGGAAGACGATGATGCTACTCTCAATCTAGTAAGCTTCAAATAAGGTAAGTATTGAATACGTGTTTTATTTTCAGGTAAAACACTTCTATTATATTACGAGTACATTCAGCAACATAAGTCGCTACACACTCCACATTTTTTGATAACCCTTTTTTGAATGAAAAGTTCTAATTACCACTCTGTAGTCGTTAAATATAATCAAGTAAAATCATCTTTGTCGAGAAGTACCATAAGATATTGGAAATAATTATTATTTTGTATGATAAGACCATTCGAAATCTCGTAAATGTGTAGCGACTTATGTTGCTGACTGTACCTCCAATTTTCGGGTTTGACCTTTCTCGATTCAGAGCGATGACTAACTCTTAGAATCATTCGTTTCGAAATGCCGAACGTAGAATAAGCAACTGATAAAGTATGCTCATCAGAATTCTGTGAACTTTAGATGCAGATTTCTTTAGAAAAACCCCTATACATAATAAAATTTCTCGCGAGTGCTCCTACGGGGCATGAAAGTCGACATTGTTTGGGCTGGGAAAAAAGTTCTATATACATTGCAGCGAACTACTATTCATTAAGGTTTGAGCTTATTCACAATAGGTACTTCTTTGCAATTGCGTTACCTTCTGATATTACAAACATCTAGTCCCAATGATGTTTTAATAAAGATGACGCATATCCATATTGCGTGACGTTTAAAAACTGTGCTGCTATGCATATACATACTCATTTGTTAATACTTTATGTACTTGCACGTCCACTGTCAATGTCAAATTTCAAATTTTTAAAATATACCCTATTTCTATTTACATTAGGCTGACAAATTGAATTTGACAAACGTCAACTGTCAAAATCGGCGGTCGGGACGTGGAAGTACTTATGACAATTTTAGTGAAGGAAACAGATTATCAGAACGTGCGAGATGAAAAGAGATAGCATTGCGCTATCCAAACATAGAATCGAAGCGATAGAAACAGAAGGGTGACGATAAATAAAACTACCTATTTGGTTTTATAAGTATTTAATATATTAACTTTGTGGTTGCTACATGAGTCTACCTGTGGTACGCCATCCTGAAACAAATATATTTTTATTTGCTTACAACCTTGATAAAATAAAACAATTAAATTCGTTGCTGTTTTTGACGTGACAACGTCTTAAATTAGGTTGCGGCTGGGAGTCACTTATGAAAAAGTGTAACGCCCGGTAACGTTACGATGAGTCACCGAACGAGAGAGAGGCCCGCCGAATGCCTTGCGTCTCTCTCCCACTCAACTATGATCGGTCTGCCGCGCGCGCAGCACTAGAGAATTAGGCGCATTGAATCGGCGCATGCTTGTGTCTCTGTCTTTGTCTTTCTCGAACGTTCTTGGCGTTGGAAAAACAAGAAAGCGTCACAATACAAGTTCACACGTGTGGTTAAAGTATCGTCAGCTGTGTCTGTAGTGAAAATATGGAGTGCTTAGATTCGTCATTTATCATTTACAACAACTACAACAATAAAGGTAAATAATTGTACACTGATATTTCATTATCGTAAACTATGATTGATTGATTAATTGTTAGATTGACACAAAAGTTGAGAAACTGAGTTTATAGGTTATGTCATACTATTGATAAATGTTGATAGTGTTTTAGTAAACAAAATATATTTCTATAGTTAAAATTTGTGCAATTCTTATTTTCATTCAATTCCTTGTTCCTATTGTGCAATTTAATTATATTCATATCAATAAATATTCTACCGAGAAAAAGACGTTGTCACCTAAAATCTTCGCCCGTAAAACCGACTTTACAGGCAACCATTTTTTTTTTATATTAGTTTATGGTAAGCATGCACTGAAAATTGGATTTCATATTAATATTTTTTTTATTGTAATAATGACAAGTGATACGACCGCTCGTGGACATAAGCGAAACCAAGACACCTTACCGTACCTACACATGGTGGTAACGTATGAGCGACCTGCCACTAGTAAACAACCTATACTACAACCAATGGTGCATAGATTTTTTAGGTGGATATATATATTTTCGTAGTTGTATATTTTTATCCATAATTAAATGTGCTAAACCAATATTAACCAGTTTTAAAGGCATCCAGTTACGATCCCCTCTTTTTGTCCGAGCTGTGCTTAGTGCATATCCATTTATATCTCAAAAGCTCATCACGTAGAAATCTGGAAACATTCAATGATATATGTGGATATAGTTATTCAAAATATATGGGGAAGCTAATGTAATTTGTAAAGTTCGTAGTTGGATTAAGTAATTTATTATGAAAATAATTCATAACAAATAACTTGATCGTTTTAGATATGATTGAATTAGAAAAAAATATACAACTATCCAAATCCATTCGAACTTTCATCGTCAATTTTCTGTGTGATCGGTTTCGCTTCTGACTTGTTAATCTATGACGTACGCTTTTTGTCCCTATCGCACTTCACAATCTTTGTATTAGGCGATCCTTCTTACACAATTGAAGGCGGTGTTTGGTAATTTAAAATAAAAATTAAATTTTGTGTGGTTTTTATATACTTACTTATGGTATGTAGGTCCAATTTAGTTTCATATTTTTGCACCATTGTTTTAACACTTTTAAAACACACAATTCGACACTTTAGACAATATTTTCTAATTAAATTATGTTGACAGCACTGAGGTCTTCCCTCTGTCGCCGTTGCTATGCGACTAGATGAAATTACACCAATTGCCCGAATTTGAACGCCTCACTTTTGAAGTGCTAGTGCGATATCTACGTCGTATTTGTATAATATATCATTGTCTAGTCCTAACATACGCTTTGGTCTACTTACGACGGGATCTTATTCAATTTCCTTACAAACAGTGTCCCAGAACTATTTTATTGACCAAAAAAAAACTAGGCGATAAAACAGTAAAGGCAGGTAGATTAAACTATAAGGGAATAAAAATATTATAGTCTTATCGCCGATTGTTTTCACACTACTGACTTACACATTGTAGCATTGTGATCAATGATATTTAGAATTGATTATTTCAATTGACGTTTTGTAATGTTAAATAGAAATTAAATCAAAATAAGTCCAATTAATCAAGAAATATATACCAATTCCTTATACTCGTATGTACTTATGTACTTATTGATCAATTTTGACACGTAGCGTTGTGCTGAAAAATATGATATTTTTTATCAAATATTGGCACATTTTATTCAGGTTCTGAAATGCTACTAAACTTCGTATTTCTTCATAAGATTTTCTTTTATGAAGTTTTCAGTTGCGAATAACTAAATTTTATAAAAGTTATATATGTAGTTTAATTTTAATAGCTCGCAAGGTATAGGATGGGGTGCAAGTGATCAGCTATATAATGATCAAACACTTTGTTACTTCTTATTCCAAGATGGGAAACCCCGTCATAGGTGTTAATAATTCATAAAAGATTTCAAAACATATATTATGTTGCAGTATATTTTTTGACTAGATTCACTAAGCTAGAAGTAGATTGTAATGGCTTGAAGTAATAGATCCAAGACACAGAGCCGGTGTTGGGCAGGGCGCGGTTGGGCGATAGCTCTACGGCGCCAGTGCAAAAGGGTGCCGAATGCCGGGGCTTGCTGCTACCTATAGTGTATTATCTATGATTTACTGTATTTTGCTTGGATTTGGATAGTATTTAAAGGGCTCCGTAGAAGTCTCGCCCAGAGCGGCTTTAATCCTACATTCGCTACTGCCAAGACATTTCATACAATCTACTGATCTGTACTTATGATTCTGAACTAGATACACATACAGATCTACTATGAATATTACTTATATTTATAAAAAGCAGAACAAATTTAAATATACGTACGTAATTAAACACAAAGCCAGAATTTTGACCTACTTACGCAGAATGCGCATTAGGAAATGTTTCAATTAAACCGACAATTAAATTAAATTGTTGTTTAATTCATTAACTTTCTTGTAATGTTTATTCGCGATCATTTGTATAAGGGATATATATGTTATTTAATATTTTTGAGATATTTTACATAAATTCGCGTTCTTACATGGTTTACACCTTGATGATAATATAAGCCAACTTTTATAAATTGTATAATAAACAGTAATTATTACGTATACCTACTTTTATACGCTTATTTCACAAAAGCTCCTTTCATACATGATGTCCGCAAGTGAATAATGTAGAGCGGTTTCTGATCTAATAATAGCATATATCAATTTTTCATTTTTTATACACACATGAATCTAACTCTACAGGATTATTTTAGAGTCCAGAGGGAAAAAAATAATAATATGCAAGTTTAAATTCCCTAGCTATAGCTCGCAACATCATTAGTTATTTAAAGGAACAATTAGGAGCTACAATCAATACCTTTGCAATCGATGTCTGACGTTCATGTACGTTACACTTGGTTACACTACTTCAATGACGTTTTACAAATGAAAACTGAATGTTTCTTAAGTATTTATTTCTATCCTTACCTAATTTGGCTTTTACGTCGAAAGTTATACTGACATAACTAGTTTATAAATTATTATCAAATTATAATGGATGTTGATAATGAGGATATAATATTATAATGATGGTCTCTTCGTCCGTACTTAAATTAATTTTATTTTTAAACTTTAATGATAGTTATACACTTTCCCCTTACATTTTCGAAATACTATGTACATATTATATTAATCTCTTTTAATCTCGGTATTAGAAAATTATAATACTCAATGTTTGTTTTTCATTTTATTTAACTGCATCAGAAATGAGTACTTAGGTACTTATACCCTACACCTAATACAGAATGAGTAAGTTCTATTAAGTTTCGATAAAAAACTCATGAAAATGACTTTAATTTAGTTTCCATTACAGCTATCGCCAAGTCATTATTTGTCAATAGTATAACAGTAATGACTAATGGACTTTCAGATTACGGGGTCGCAATTCTTATGGCCTCTTTTAGATAAGAAATAGACTTAACAATACCCTATTTAATAAAGGTGCCTAAATTGCATGACATTGTAATATTTTTAGTTAATTAGAATAATCTGGTATCGAACATCATTTTTTATATCGGTTTTATAAGGTTTAATTCAACCCTTAGTTTAAAATTGAGGCCAGCAACGATCAAGCATTACAAAATATTTTCACGTAGTGAACAATAATTACGCACACGACTCCCTCTTTAATTAATATGGTGTTTAAGCACTTAGTACTTAAAAATAATTCTATTGTACTCGTGACTAGACGTTGTTAACAAATAATAGTGCAATTTGTTATTATTTTTAAAATACCGTTTTAAAAATTGAATTATACAGAAATATTTAAAAGAAAATTATTCGTGGATATCAAATAAACTTTTGAAGCAATATTGTTGTGAAAACGTAAAATTGTATGAAATTATAAATAAACAAATGTACTCATACCCAAGAAAATCCAATACATCCAATGCCGGAAGAAAGCATGTCACCAAGGATCGACGGGTAAGCGTTCCCCGCCGGGAAGTATGCGTGAAAGCGCGGGTGCTGCCAGTGCGTCACTCCTGGCATTATCTTCTTCTCCACGTCACTCATCACGTCGTCCCATGACTCTGGATGGTAAGGAGGTTCTGTCGGAAGTTCCGTACGCAAGTAGCCTGGCTCCACGGACGGCGTGACCCTTCTCGTTCTTAACGTGGTCATGTACGTGCAAATATAATCCACCATCTCCTTGCCTCGCAAACGGAACTCTTCCACGTCCATTGTTTTCGAGTTAGTTGCAAAGTTTCTTTGAAAAATGTAAGCAATAGTGCATGGGAGTCGTGCGATGTCAGCGCCGCGACGGCTTCCGGCTGACTCGACGACCACAGCCAGCACTCCTGCGGTTGAGAGGACGGGTGGAACGCGCGGGGGGTGGATGCGAGCGTGAAGGCTTTCGCTTCGAATCATGAAGGCGTGTGGATTCAATGCGAGCGATAAGAGATTTCTTAGACAAAAAACTCTGTCGATGGGCTGATTAGAATCATGGATATGAATGATAATAAGAATCCTTTGTCAGAGGTCCATTTTCTTTGCTCTTAAATTTTCGTGTTTCAAATTATGCATTGAAACGAAACATACCAAGGTAAATAAAATTATATTTTATTAGAATTTATTTGGGTTAAAGGTGAGTTGGTAAAGTTATTGTACATTATAACTGATGGGGCGCCATAAATAAATAAGCCTGCTCCACCAGGACGACAAACAATCTATTAATCAATTCGGACTAGAATTATAGATGAATTTCGTGTTAATCTGTCAGTCAGCTAAGAGGAAAACAAGAATAATTGAATCACTTCTCACTTTTTCCATTCTCTACTTTTCTCCTTTACACAAGTCAGGAGGGCAAATTCTTACATCATAATGTAGGGAAAATTAGCTTATTCAGTTAACCCACGTTTGAATTTTGAGTCCCATATCTCAAATTATGAAGATATTTTGGATGTACTTGTTTTAACAGATTGTATTAAAATGATTGCTTACAATAACACAAAAAGTAATTTATATTTTGATGGTACAGTGGTGACAACGAGTAATGCATTTGGCCCGCTGTCGCCGCCGCCGCCGCTCCGCTTGTGCCCCGCGCGAGGCGCGAGTCCGCGGGACCAATGATATGCCTCCGCCCGCCGCTCGGCCGCCCGCCCTCGATACCACGTGATGCCACTTCATTGTGTCAGCTCAATGTTCTAAGTATGTATTTGACTTTTTGTTTTTTTTTCTCTTACAAAGTGTTTAATGCTCTTTTGAATAATTAAGACACAACTAGATTATAATAGTCCGTATTGATTAAAGCATACAACAATATAAACTGCACTAGTTTAATATAAAACAATGTCGCATTGTTTTGCGTAGTAAATTATTTTGTATTGTGACATGCTCGATATAATTACTAATATTTATTTTATTTAAACTATTTCTATCGGAAATCCGTTTAAAAAGAATCCGGATGTACAACAGTCGTTTTCAAATGTACGCAATAGTTGTTCTTAGATAGCGCTCAGGATTTTACCTTTTTTGAAAAAACAAAAATCCACTAAAAACCAAAAAATTATAAAATAATAACTACCACTCCAAAGCAAAAAAATAATATTTATTTCATGGAGCTCGTGCATGTTGATTAATTTGCTTAATGACTTGACTAGCAAACAAATCAAAATATATGCGTAACATATTGAAGGCGGGCCGCCCAGTACCAAACATGTAGGACCTATGCCTTATATTAATTTAAATATCTATATGTTTCGTACTGGGCGACCCGCCTTCAATATGTTACGCATATATTTTGATTTGTTGGCTAGTCAAGTCATTAAGCAAATTAATCAACATGCACGAGCTCCATGAAATAAATATTATTTTTTTGCTTTGGAGTGGTAGTTATTATTTTATAATTTTTTGGTTTTTAGTGGATTTTTGTTTTGAAGTCGGTTTTTATTTTTTTTATTAAAAATTTTAGTTGTTTTTATCTTTTTAGTGTTGATAGGCATTTAAATGAAGAAGGTTTGGTCTCCACAAGAAATATGTTCTTTCCGATGACAATGAAATCGCTAAAATCGGCTAAAAGCTGCCAAAGATATTGGAATATTCACATTTTTTCTCCCCCCCCCCCCCTCCCTTCGCGCCTAGCCCTTTTTCCCTCAACCACTGTAGTCTAGCTTTTATACTGAACTCAATTCAAAAAGAACCGTTGAAATCCTATTAAATTTTGAGGAGTTCTACTCTCCAGGTCCGAACATGATAATCAAATCTTAATGTTGTGTTCCTGGGATCAACCTGTCAATACGTTCTTTCCAATGAAAAAGAAATCACTAAAATCGGTTAAAAGCTACTGAAGATATTAGTATTTACGTGTATTTTAATTTTATCACCCCCTCCCCCTCATCCCTACCCCTTTTTCCCTCCCTCAATGTAGCTTAACTTTTATAATGAACTTAATGCAAAAAGAACCATTGGAAACCTACTCAATTTTGAAGAGTTCTATTCTCCAGGTCCGAACATAATCATCATATCTTCATGTCGTATTCCTGGGATCAACCTGTCAATACGTTTTTTCCAATGAAAAAGAAATCACTAAAATCGGTTAAAAGCTGCCGAAGATATTAGAATTTACGTGTATTTTAATTTTATCACCCACCCCCCCCCCTCACCCCCACCCCTTTTTCCCTCTGTCACTGTATCTTAACGTTTCTAATAAACGTAATGCAAAAAGAACCATTGCAATTCTCCTTAATTTTAAGGAGTTCCCCTCTCCAGGTCCGAAGATATTAATCAGATCTTCATATTTTTATGGGACCAAACGACAAGCACCAGCTTTCAATCAAAGAAAGAATGATCGAAATCGGTTCACACAGCACAGAGAAACGAGGTAACAAACATAAAAAAAAAAAAAAAAAGCAACATACAGTCGAATTGAGAACCTCCTCCTTTTTTTGAAGTCGGTTAAAAATAATAAAAATTGATAATTTGCGCGCCGAACTGTCTTCCTTTGATGTCTAGCCATAATTAGATTATTTTAGTGCAAGGAATTAAAGTATAGTTTACGAAACTAACAAATAACACTTTTATAAAAGAACCGAATTAAAACAAATTGATAATGAGTTTAAGATTAGAAAATGGAGTAAAATATATATTTTTTTAGTCGGATCTTTTATGGATACATATTTTTTTCACTATACATTAAATTTAACAGATAAACTGTTCAAATTACCATTTAAAGGAAATTAGTTAGCACGCAAAATAATACTAGTCTATAAAAACATCGATAGGTACTTAATAACTATCACAGTGTCTTTTTATACCCATATTAATAAAATGCATAAACATATGTTACAAAGTTATATCTATAGTTTAATCATTAAACGGTGACCTAAAATTTTGTAATACTACTTACGCGATAGTTTTAATCTCCATTCCTTTGATCTGGAATAATGAAGACCTTAACTAGATTCAAGTATAAGAGCATCGGTTAAGCGACAAGTATGAAGTACTTTGTACCAGCTTGAAGTTTTACGCAACAGGTGCCAAGTCCGTCACAAAACCTTTCGTGACAATAAACAATAAAATCTTGAAATTGCAATAGTAAATACATTTCTAGGTGTTTAAGTTTATTGAAATTTGTAAGGTTGTTTCGAGTCTGGGTGTTTATGAGACAAAAAGTTTCTTGTAGATTTTGAAACTTATGATTATGACTCGATTTTAGTGTTGAGTCAGGACTATGTATGTCACTGTTGGTTATAAGTATTTACATATATATCTTACAAAGCGCATTATTCCGATATCGAGTAATTTTAGGTGACTAGAGGTAGAGTTGGACAATGCTTAGTAAAATTATACCCTTATTTAAATCAGGAGGTAAAGATGAACTTTGTAACTTCCGACCAATCTCAATCCTACCAGTATTTAGCAAGATTTTTGAGAAGCTTATTTTGAAACAATTAGCTAACCATTTTAATACAAACAAGCTCCTGCATAATAATCAGTTTGGTTTTACAAAGGGACGTTCAACAACCGACGCCGGTGTTGCACTAATTAAATACATATTCGAAGCCTGGGAGAGTTCTCAAAATTGGGGTGTTTTGTGACCTCTCAAAGGCATTTGACTGTGTGCATCATGCTATGCTCTTGCGAAAGCTACGTCATTATGGTATACGTGACACTGCCCTTGATGTTGTTTCTTCTTATCTCAGTAAGCGAGTTTAGTGCGTGGAGGTAGCTGGAATGAAATCCAAGGATCTTCTTGTAAAACTGGGTGTACCCCAAGGATCTATTTTGGGTCCATTCTTGTTTTTAGTTTATATTAACGATTTACCTTTTTATTTAAAAGATATGTGTAATGTTGTACTATTTGCTGATGACACTTCCCTCCTTTTTAAGGTAGATAGGAATAGAGACAACTTTGACGAAATTAATATTACTCTTTCAAAAGTAACGCAATGGTTTACGGCAAATAATCTTGTCCTTAATGCCAAAAAAACAAAATGCGTTTACCACCCCGAATGTTACAAACTTAGGACCAAACATCATTATAAACAATGAGATTTTGAACACCCTCGATTCTACAATATTTTTAGGTATTACGTTAGACAGAAAACTTCAATGGGGTGCACACATAGCTTGTCTTGCTGGAAAACTTAGTTCAGCCGTGTATGCTATTAGGAAGGTTAGACAGCTAACAAACGTGGATACTGCACGTTTAGTTTACTTTAGTAACTTTCATAGTCTTATGTCTTACGGTATTTTGTTGTGGAGCAGGGCTGCTGATATCGAGAGTATTTTTATTTTGCAGAAACGAGCGATTCGCTCAATATATCAGTTGGATACTAGGGGCTAGGGCCTCACTCAGAGATGTTTTCAAGAATATTAATGTCTTGACCGTAGCTAGTCAATAGGTATATTTATGACAATATAATGCATATTAGGCATAATATTCATTTATTTAAAAAAAAAGTGAGATACATTCTTTCAATACTAGAACTAAAAATAAATTGTGTACGCAATTCCATCGTTTGCAAAAAGTACATTCTTCTTTTGTGGGGTTAGGTATTCGCTTCTTTAATAAGATACCTCTACACTTGCAAGAATTACCAATAGAAAAATTCGAACAAGAAATCAAAATACAGTTAATACAAAAAGCTTATTACAATGTCACCGAATACATTAATAATACCTAAACATGCCTGGTCGCCATGTCAGAAATACGCTGGTACCCTATAATATTCTTTTCCCACTATTGTATTTTGTAACTTAATAATAATTGTAATGATTAATATATTAATTATAATGTATCTAATGAATTTAAAAATGATTTTTTTTTTATTGCAATGAATGGCGAGACGAGCAAGCCGTTTGCCTGATGGTAAGCTATACGACCGCTCATAAACAGTAGAAATATTCCACTGCGCTCGCCATCTTGAGACATAAGATGTTAAGTCTCAATATGGCCAGTAGTTGCTCTGGCTACATTGTCCTTCAATCCGAAACACAACAGTGCATTTAAGCAGTGTTGTTTCACGGGAGAAATAGACATTGCGGTGGTACCTACCCAGATGGCCTCGCACATATGAGAGACCTACCACCAGTAAATGACGTGTAAAAGTGCCTATTTACAAAAACTAAATAAATAAAAAATAAAATAAATAAATGTCTTCATAAAGTAAAATAAGCTATATCTAAAATATTTTTTTCTTTTAACTTTCTTATACTTTTTCATCTTCATTAAACTTATGTTTGAAATTTAAATGTGTATGCGCGTTACAACGTATCAATTTTTAATTGTTTATAAAAAAGTGAAGCAAGCTTTGCAACGCGGTAATTACAGACGGGCAGCTT
This sequence comes from Hyles euphorbiae, assembly GCA_023078785.2. NCBI lineage: Eukaryota > Metazoa > Arthropoda > Insecta > Lepidoptera > Sphingidae > Hyles > Hyles euphorbiae. The sequence continues at coordinate 8,858,613 of CM041038.1, read as the reverse complement.
AATTAAAAACTCATGAAGGCCATAAACGAAACGCGCACACGAAAATTTTGGTTATTTACATAAAAGATCAACTGTTTAATATTAATGCACAAATAATAAATCCAATAATTGAATGTAAGGAATAAGATTTAATTTTACTGTTTTATGTTCTAACACTTGGAATAAAAGGCACTAATTTCTAATCTGTTGTTTGGCAGGATAAATAGATGTTAGGGTGGTACCTGCCCAGCCGACATCTCACATATGTGAATACCTACCACCAGTAATAGAATAATTTATTTTCTCAGTTTAATTTATTGCGCTACTTTAATATTTCTATTTTCTAAACATCAATCGCTTAGTGAAAAGTAGGTCCTTCCGCCTGCATTAGAAAAATAAATATCGTATCTCTTTCAAAACCACACCTCTATATAATAAAAATATCAACTCATAACTCCTTACACATTGTCATTAAATCCTTACATTTATTGTGATAGTATATGGGTTTAACTATTATACTGAAAGTTATGAAATACATCGGTCAGAACTTTATTTCAGAAAGTCAAACTCATAAGGACCCATTATAAAGTCACTGGTGTATGAGGACTAATATTTCCAAAATCATAACTTACTTTTAGATGCATGGGGAAACTAGGATTTATTTTATATAAAAAGTGGTCACTACTTAGTACTCACAATCCAAAACAGATTCGCAACATGACTTTAGGGTTGTGATGTCACTAACATCCTTTTTAGGAATGAAGCCTGGACACGCTTAATAAAGAATTTGTATTAAAATGTTGCATTGTTTAATTTTGAGCTAGGTATAAAGAAGACGTCGAGTAGTACACTGAAGACCTTTCGCTATAAATAATTTAAATGATGCGAAATTGGTGAAAGAGAATTTGGTATCGTTGAAGTGTCTACAAGTGCGGCCACATGAATATTCAGGAGCTTCAGGGCATCCTTTTATCCTGAATATTCCTTACCATTGCGCCTCCGAGATTAAATGACCTTTTCACTTCTACAGTTCATTGTTCAACTCTATTTTAATAATATTTCTTTCTTACCAGACAAGTGTTAATATTTTTTCTACAATTCTAGCGTGACTATTTTAAAATGCTTTTTTTTTTACCAATCGTTTAATTATATGAACAGTAAAGATGAATACATAGTGAATACGTTTATATCCCTCTCAACAAAGCCTTACTAGTCGTTTATAAGTTCATTGCCTCAAAAAATAAATGAAAAAGAATCCATATGAAATAATGTCACTTATGTAAAGTCGCAGGGGTGTTATTATTAAAAGTTCGCTAACCTTAACATTGATTTAAATATCTATTGACGCATAGTAGGGTACAGGCGAAATTAGTTTACAAATAATTTCCCACACTATTCTCTAGGTAGCCTACTTCAGGTAAATATCTGTATAGAACGATAAATATGAAACTTTCAACTCATATTTTAAAAATATTTTATAAGAAAGGGTGAAATGTTTGTCGGGTCCCAGTGAGTCGTTGCGTCGCGTCGCGCCGCGCTCGGCCGCCCGGCGTCGCCGACGGTGCGGCACGCGGAGCAGGCGCCCGCCTCCTCGGAACGCGCATTCTTCCGCACTCCGGAATACCAATGGCATATTATTATGTGTGATCTCGGCTCCTTATTGTGCAATATCTATCTACTTCATCCATTCATATCTTACTTCTTTTTATATACTCCCATCACGTATTTACGTGAATTATTCAATATCAAATTATGTCTGATATTTAGCTTATTCAAGACTATTAGATCGGAGAGTCTGCCCTTTTTATTTATTCGGGTACCTATTTCAGTCTGGCTCGGACATTTGAATGTCAACGGTATTTATTGAATTATTCGATTCTTACTAGATTGAGAAGTGGAATTTCCCTTTACCTTCTTGTATAAAAATGATTGACGGTAACATTAGACACATTATTTTCAAAGTAAAACTGTAAAATGTTGTCACAATTATGAGGTCAGTCCCGTACAAAATTGAGGTAACTTTCTTATTCTGTTTTAAGTTGTCTTTAGGCAGCTGCAGCGTATATATTAAAGCTGGGAGAACTCCAAAAGGGTGGAGCAAGAGCATGGTAATATTATTATTCAAAAAGAGGGACATGAGTCAATACCCAACTCTAGAACTACCGCACTATATCGTTCCTGAGCCACGTGTAGGAGTTGTTTTCGGGAGTTATAACAAATAGGCTGATGCGGCGGATAGATGACTTCCAGGATTACTGGAGCAGGCCGTGTTTTGTGGTGGATTTGGTACAATATACACTATGAGGCATATAATACAGAAGACCCAGGAGTATAATCAGCTTATGAGACTATGAGAAGGCCCTTGATACCGTTGACACACGGTCTGTTCTGGACTCCCCACGGCCCACGGCGCCACTAAGCTAATTTTCGACATACTGAGGTGCTGAGAAGCATGTATGACGCTACAATTTTGTCCGTCCAAATATAGAAAAAGTCAAACAAGATCGATTCCATTGCATCGAATAGTAAGACAGGAGAATGTGATATCCCGGAAACTGTTTACAAATACATTGGAAGATATTTTCAAGATTCGAAACTGGAACGGGCGAAGCATCAATACAAACGGCGAATACATCTCGCACTTAAAGTTTGCTTATGATATCGTAGTTATGGCAGAGTCGCGGCAGGAAGTTCAAGAAATCAAGCAATCAATCCTGTACAGCTTAAATGAATCCTCCAAACGAATTAGTTGCTGGATAAACCTAATAATCGGACTATTTAGTATCGATGGCATGCCTCTCGAAGTTGTCAAGGAATATGTTTACCTCGGGCAACTAAAGCAATTGGACAAATACAAGTTCGAAAAGGAAGCCTATAGGAGGTTTCAGTTGGGCTGGGTTGTACCACTAATATTCATCGGATATACCTCAGAACCAGACGAAAGTGTTAAACCAGTGCGTCCTCCCTGTACGTACGGGGCCGAGACGTGGACATTGACTGTGAGTCTCATACATGAGATGAAGACTCTCAAGATGCTATGGAAAAAGCTATGCTTGAAGTATCCATGAACGACAAAATTCGAGATGAAGTGATCTGTCGGAGACCAAGGTGACCGACATAAAAAGCTCAGAAATTAATTCGGTTAAAGTGGCAATAGTTGAAGTGGAAGCGTTTTCTGGATTGGAGACCGCACGTGACATGGGACGCCCTCTGCATGACTACTTTCAAGAACAAGAAGGCCGGCAGCGAAAGAATTGAAAAAGCAAAAGACCGAGCTCTGTAGCGTACCTTAGGAGAGGCCTATGTTCAACAGTGGACTATAACGGACTGATGAGTATGTCTTAGGTTATCTCAGTACCGAATGTTATCTCCGAATAGCAGCTTCCGCGTTCATATTGTAGGATATTCCTATTGTCCTCCCTTACAACATCTAGCTCTATAAAATCAGGTAAATCCATGATTGTAACTATTCGTGTGTATTTTTTATTGGTAAGTAACTAAATAAGCTATTTCTCGACAGGTGGCTTAGTTTCAAATTAAGAAAATGTCGGCATTAATTATTCAAATGTTTTTGTAGTCATAGTATTATATATGTACGTAGATATAATATATATTTATTCAAAATATAAGTAGACATTTTGTTTGCATACATAATATGGTTTTGTTGTTCTCGTTACGTCTACAACCTAGTACAGGATGCTGATCGACTTTAAAACAATTTAGGCGCTCCTTCCATAATCGAATCGTTGGGTACGAGCGTCACCGAGGCCCGTATTCCACCACAATTACTGAACACAAACTCATTTATGGTTGTGAAACGTTTTTAACATATTTAGAAACTACGGTCTCTTGTCTATATTTGTTTTAAATTGTACATATTGAACTATATTGTGAGTAAATGTATTTTCTTATAGGATAAAATAGGGCTATTATATAGTTTCATAAAAACTTTCTATTATTAACAAATTAAAAGTAGTAGAGCCACGCCGCGTTGTCGCGTTGCGTTCAGTGAGTGAGATTGCCGGATGCTCAATATCCCTTTCCTCTTCCCGGCCTTTTTCCTTCCCGCTCTCCTCCCAATTTTATGGGCTAGCAACTCGTTTATAATCCAAGTGTTCTGGATATTCATGGCCAGCAGTAATCACTTAACATGAAGCGACCTTTTTGCTAGCGTGTATTAAAAAAACCTTTACTAATCATTTACATCACAATTCACACAAACGGCCCATCAAAAAATGTCGGTAGGTAACTACGAGTTATTTTTCAATAATTTAATATTTATTATATGGGTAGAAAGCCATGGAAAAGGCCCATAAATAAGTTTGAAATTGATAAAAGTATAATTAATTGCCGCGGTTCCTCTTCAGACTACGCTCTACGTAGCATTCGTTGTTAAAATCCAAAATATGTATGTGGCAAATCGTGTGAAGAGACATCATATTCTAATTTATCACCTTGTCTGATCCTATTATTGTTTGGTAAATAAAAAATTAAATAAAATGTATTTCGGAACCAACAAATAATGAAACAGTAACTGTAGTAACTGTTCCGCAGTTATTAGGCCCTCCATAAACAATTTACATTTATATCATTTCATTTTTTAATCATTTTATTTTTAATACATTCATTAGTAATCGTGAGTTATTTTAGTAAACTTGGTAAGAACTTTGATTTAACCGATCAATAATATTTTTTATGTATCGTCCTACGTTAGGGTTTAAAGCCAAATAAATAAACTTATTAATCTGTCCCCATTTCACTGAACTGATCTTTATCATCAGCTATTAGAAGTAAACACAATCGGGGAGAGTCCAGATTAACCCTCCGAGTCGTCGGCAGTTATTATTTATTAACATCATCAGAATTTGCGTACAGAAAACGTAACATGCCCAATACCCCTTTAATTTTGGACTCTTGTATAGCATGTCAACAAAACTAGTTTTCTAACGAAGTAATGGGTTGCGGATTCGGGATGCTCTTTTTACGTTGAGTAGTAAATATAACTTTTTTAAATCTATACCAAAACTGTGCCTATCTTAATTTGAAAATCTGAAACCTACTGAAATTGCGTTTTAAAAAGTAATTGAGATAAAAAGTAAAAAAAATAACAGTAAAAAGCAACAATTACGTAGTTTCCCTAACTTCCAAGGATCATTTAAGAGTGTAGAAAACTACTCTTGAAAATTCCACCTCTACTTAAATGGTGTAGATCTAATTGCTGTGCTATCTTGGATTTGATATTGTTCCTAGAGGTGAATGAGACGAATAATGATATTAAAAATAGCGTTCTACCTGCTTTATTTATTTCCTCATATTATGATTGCCTGGCGCCGGATCCTTGTTAATTAATGACTCCTATAATATTAACTAATATAAAACAACGAATAACCCATAACTTATTACCAAAATTTTAATCAATTTATACGTTTCAATAAGAATACTATAACTATTCTCTACTTACATGATATCCAACTGCAATACGTAATTCAAATGCAAAATTTATATAGAGACTAGATTGTAAGCAATTATGGTTGTAATTTTATTCAGTAAATGATGCGTCATAATTTTATAGTACAACGATGCTCCGGCCGGGCCGTTCAATAAATATCGAGGAAATAAAAGGTGAACTCGTTATGGAAGAGAAAATAGACTCGTTGAAATCTAATTTCGCGTAACCATAACGGGCAGGCACTCGAGACCGATGAGCCATCCGCGACAGACGCTCCGCTCATATCAATTCCTTAATTGAGGCGGCTTCTTCGCTCCAACGCTTCTTCTGAAAACCTCATTGCCTCCGTCGCCTCGCAGCCGACATCTATCTCGACCGGCGACCGCTCCCTAGTTAACTGTATAGCCTTACTTTCAAAGCATCAACTTTTAATTTCTTACGTTTAATAGGTTACGATTATTACTTTGGTTTATTTTACACTCCCTCGTAATGACTCAAAAGTTATATTACCAGGATGCTTTATTAAAGAAATTTTAATGGTAAGTACATTGCACTACTTAACGAATAATATAGTATTTATTTTAAAGTTGATTACCATGATCGTTAAATTTATTTGAATTATTATTGAGTGTTAGTATTATTAACAGAATCATTTCCATTTGATAATCCATCATGATCATAGATTTGACCAATATAATATGGTCCTTCGTTGCATTTAGGTCCGTCGCAGGAAAAGTTATCAAATTCGCAATATTCTCCCAATATCATCTGTAAACACACACAAAAATATTAGACAGAATCTGCAATAAAATAGTATTTAAAGTTTTATTTAAAATCGTAACTGTAAGAGGCCATTACCATTAAAAGGTGCTTTACAAATTTTAATTCGAAAGTATTCCATTACAAGATGCTGTAGGTAGGGATCTTATTTTGTGGAACTATAATAAAATTATATAGTAGATTGAAATGTTTTTACCTTAGTTGGACTATCCTCATATGTATTACAAACACACTGGCCACAAACGCATTCTCCTCGACCCGAACATTCAACTCCATCAATAACTCCCGGAGGGAAACACTGCTGCCCTGTTTCTCCTTTAGCACAGGAACATTCGGCATTTTCACTTATGCTGACTGAAACATTATTCTGAACTAATTAACAGGAACTGGAAGCTAAACAATTTTAGGTTTTACTTTTGTTAATAAGGCGAAAATAATTAAATGTGAACTGAGAACTGGTTACACTCAATGGGCTTGATAAAGAGACTGAAAGTTAAACAATTATCCTGATAATGCAGTATACTTTCCCTAACAGATCCAGAAATGTGGAGAACTATAGTCGTAAGTGGTTTAAAATTCTTAACCTAATGAATTAGGAAATTGACACTAATAAATTAGGCGCATAGCGCAGATAATTTCAATGGGTTTTTTAAGGATCTCGCGTGGAGGCCTCATGTACCTAAGCAAGCATAATCAGGCATACCGCTAAATGAAATCAAATGAAATTCGTTTATTGGCGATGAAGACTGTCTTCAAGAAAACAATGATGATGAACGTTGGATCCTGCATCCACTTTTAAAAACAAGCAGATAATCCAAATCACAGCAAGAAATTCCGACGCTAATATTTGATAGCTCGGAATCGAGACATTAGCGAAGTGACTTTAACTTGTTTAAATTGTAAAGCTCTTTCTAATTACTTTTCTACAGCATGATAATATTATTTTAAGACATAATTTTGTAATCAATTGCTAAACTCAGTATCAATACCTAATTAGATTGTATAAAATGAGGTATTAAAAAAGTACTAAACTTATCTTCAGAACTTAAAAAGGAATATTATATATAAGTTTAAAAGAAACTTTATAATAATTATATTAACGTAATATGAACCCAAAACAATGATTTTTAGATCTTTTGTCATCGTTTATGCGATTTTGCCACGGGATGAGAAAGTTAGAAGGAACTACGATATATTTGTTACTTTTAATATACAAATTTTGAAAAAAAAAAATATTCGGGAAATGGAGGTGAAACAAGGTTTAGGGTTGTATTTATTATTTTATAAGTAAGTTAACCAAGCGGACAAAGAGCAAAAGTTAGTCAAAATATTATGTTGAGTTTTAATTTCAATCAAATACTCATCGGTAGATTACATGAACACAAATATGGAGTTATTAAACGACTTGACAAAAAAGGGGAGGTTCTCAATTCAACCGTATGTTCTTTTGTTTATGTTTGTTACCTTATACATCTGTACTGGGTGAACCGATTTTGATTTGATCGTCATTTGGTCCCATAAATATACAGTGAGACCTAATTACAGACTTGGAGAGTAGAACTCAACAATTGAGTAGGATTCCAATGCTTCTTTTTGCATTAGGTTCAATATCAAAATTAAGCTACAGAAGGAGACAGAAAAAGGGGTAGGAGCGAGGGGGGTCATACAAATCAGCTTCTAGGCAAAAAAGAAATTACTATTTTTTGCTTTATAGCAATATTTTTATTTATTTTTTTGGGAAATCGGTTTTTATTATTTTTTATTATTTACTTTATAGTGGATTTTGTTTTGAAGCTGTTTTTGTAGCCTACTATTTTCTACATTTCTTGTTATAAGCATAAATTATAACATCTCTTATTTCTTCTTCCGCAGTTCTTTCCCTAAATATTAATATCATATATTTGTGCGTAAATAAAACATGTAACAATATTTTTATTTATTCAACAAATAAATCCTTTGCTTAAGTAAGCCTTTAGTCTATTCGGTGTAATAGTATTGAAATCTCCGGCATACTCCAAGGTTTAATTACCTATAGGTACGGTCTAATCAGATAGCGTCTAATTAGAGAGCGGGCCTATCGCCAAGCTGGCCACAAATTACAGTAGCAATGGGAATTATTGCCATTTCAAATTAACATTACCTTGTTATTTTTGAAGCTTTAGAATACTCTATATTTCTGCTATTGCTAATTGCCTCCCACAGATTAAGTAAACAAAAAAATATATAACAATTTTTCACATATAAAATTACAAACACAATATTGCCTGTTTAGTTTATTCTTTAAATGGGTTTGTATAAAAATTACTCTGTCATAGATTGCACGAGATTGTATTAAAATATAAAGAGATCGGCTTTGTGACTCACAATTGCAAATCTAAAATTTAGCTTATATAATTTGTGAAATATTATTATCTACTATTATTTATACTTATTATACTTATTCCAACTCTAAATTGCACTATCAAATAGCTCGTGAACATCAAGATGGCGGGATCACAAGAAATATCTTTAAAAGATTAACAACAATATCAAATTACCACTATCACTTACCTTTTCTTTTATTCAACTTTTATTCAACAATAAAGCTGATCCCACTATTTTGACGCCTCAAGTTAACGAGACCACTCTCGGTTTCCCATAACCATAACATCTTATTAACCTGACTGTACAAATATTTAATACCCAATTGATATCTTAAAAATAAATCCCTTGATTTTAATAAATAGTTTGACTATTATTCTGTATTTACTTGTATTTTTAATCTTTGAGAACTCTATAAGAGGCGTAACTTTTTAAAAGCGGATTTTCGGCCCCCGAGATTTAACCAAATCTTATTATTTTCTATGAGCTTCAGATCGCTGAAAGATGACTTATGGGTGAAATCATCCATAAGTGGGTATTACCCTTCACATTGAGAAATACACTAGTTTGGTGAATAATATTCTATTGAATAATTAAATGATACGAAACTCACAACCATATTCGAAGAACTCGATAGTGTTATTCTCGCAGAATGATTCAGAAATTAGTTTTTGAGAAAAACATTTTTTTTCTGTCTCACACCAGGAACAATGGGATAATTTCAAACATTCAAAACACGATTTTTTCACACTGCACGTCCACCGATTGTCCATTACAAAAGCGGGTCTGCTTCTAGCAGCAACAGATCCGATAAATAAACAAACTAACCAAGTCGGATTATTCAAAATCATTATTTTTTTTAATTTATTTATTTTAATTTTAATACTACCAACACAATGCCTACGCCTACTCGTCTCTGATAATATTCAACCATGACTTCAATATCATATTCATTTATTATAGCAGCGATAACCTTTAATCCTTTGTTGTAGCGCAAATTTAAATGAGTGTTCTCGTTTTAGATTTACGCAACATCACATTGGTACATACTACATACCACTTAAAGACTCTACAAAAATATTAAATGTTCTGTATTTCATATATTAATGCGTAGCTTTATTTGAAACTGGATATTGAATAAATGGTTCATAAACATTTTCGGTAGATCTACTTTTTAAAGCTAAGTTATAAAAAAATACATAAGTAACATCCGTTAATTTTTGATAATATTCTAATAGTTGTATATTAAAATACAATATTATAGTGACTAGGTACCATGCTTGCTGTGCCAAAAAAGAGAAAACGACTTGTTAATTTAATTCACAATAAGTACGACCATCAACGTTCTCGATTACTTCATGTTAATCGATTTTAATGGGACTAATCAGTAGCTTAGTTCCATAGTACCAACTACTATCCGTAATAAACATATACTAACTTGGCATCATAATGTTTGTAGACGTGAACAATAAAAAAAATGTTTAAGCAAATACATAATATAACAACATGATAAGACTCACAAGTTGGAGCAGACCAAATCAGGAAGTTAAAAAGAGGGTTAAGAAAAACAAATTAATTGGAAGTTTACAAGACCCATAAGTATAGAAAAAAAAAACACAAATCTTGACCAACATTAATGTAGATAGTTTACTCTACAGTCTATAGGAATTGGTCACTGAAAGCTTTGCTCATACCGGATGTTCAGTGATTGAATGAGTAGCGATCAATTTTGTGTTGGTGTTTTAAGTTAAATAAACATTTTTTTTTCCTAATGATTTTTCTTAGTAAAGATGCATACTGTGATATTACTGTAGGTATGTAATTTTTTTTATTGCTATTAATGGCGAAACGAGCATGCCGTTCCACTGCGCTCGCCATCCTGAGACATAAGATATTTAGTCTCAATATGTCCAGTAGTTACTCCGGCTACAATGTCCTTCAAACCGAAACCCAACAGTGCATTTACAAGTTTATCTCAAGTTCTTACCGGTGACTGTTTCCATTAACAATTCAGTTAAAACCATCTCACTTCTTGGAATCCATAATAACTTGATTGGTTGGATGGTTTAATGCCCGAGAGCCTAGCTTGATCCTTTGCTTTGGGGGTGATACGGGTGCCCGGGGACTTTGCTGTTGTTTGGAAACGTTTATTTTACCACCGGAGATTACCACCGGATCCAACGTAGCTCTGTCCTGAGAAAACCCGGCGAAACAAACTCAATCGGCTTACTTTACCACTGGAAATAACGCGACTCGACCCGGCTCTGAATAGATCCAGCGAATCAAACTTGGGTTATTGGGTTTGTTTTTGGTCCAGCTACTAAAAGAGTGTTTTGAGAAAATGGTGTTACTGCACCGATACGGCCGTTCTGACAGGCGGTGCGCGCTCTGCACCAGCCTTATTAACTCGTTAACTCTCGCAGACTGCCGTTGATTTGGCTTTGTAATTTAAGATTCTCGTAGACCCACGAAGGTGGACGTCACGAAGATTTGTCTGTAACAACCGAAAGCCCTTTGTGAGATAGGCATCTGTGTACCTTAGTCTAATGGTTTATATTTTGTGGCACATTGTGGTTGCGTACTCTGTGGTACATTTTTATTACATTTTTTAACTTCCCGACGCGACGTTTTGATTACTTTACAGCTGGAAAGTAATAGTTTTATTTCAATAAAAAATACGCTTTCATAAAAGACCCAACTAAAAAATAAAAAATAATTGATAATGAGCTTAAGATTAGAAAGTGGAGTAGAATATATAGGTACATAGGTACATAAATGCATACATGCATACGGGAGAGGTTAATAAAAGCGTATTAAAAATAAAGATTATTATTTTGTTTTCTACTTAGAGTATGTATAATAGAGAGGAAGCGCTACCAGCTTCAAAAACGTAGACAAAAATGGTTGTGCCCGTAGTTGTGCCGCGCCGGTATAATCTTCCCTATATCTAGCTCAGAACAATGAATAGCATAGAAGGAGTGCTATTGACATTTCAACGTACACTCTAATTTTGACAACAAGAAATGTGATGTGATCTCTTCTGATAGTTTATCGATATCGATAGATGAACTTTATTTATAGCAAATTCGTAGACACAGTGGTAGATATGCATACATGAATCATTATTATTTATTTCAAATCCATATCTTATCTTTGTAACTACAGAACAAAAAATATAATACGATGATCTACTTTTTTTGAAAAGGTGTCCTCTGGTGTCCTCTGTTGTTACTAAGATAAAAAGAAACTAGCAAAAATATAATATACTCCCATGAAAACCCATTTTGAATTAGCAGTTGAAACTTCGGCATGTAAAAAAACATTACTTGTGTGATTGTGTTACTCTGCTAGTACGCAAAGCCTCTAAAGAGTAAATTTTTGCCATGAACATGATGACATCGAAAATTATCAAGAGTAAGGTCGGAACTTCTTTATTAACACAAATTTTAATATTTAACAATGGATTTCAGTGAATACTCTATCCAGCATGAAGGGTACCATTTCACATGTTTGTGAAATAATTAAAGATTACAACTGTTTTAAATGATATTTATCAAATCAAGATTCAAGTGACACGTTTCAATAAGCTAATATAGTTTCAAAAAATTTAAAAATCCACAAATTAGGTATTCTGTATTGCAGTTTTATGATTCTTCTAAGTGAGTAATACGTAGAGTATTATGTATAGTTTGGAATCGGATAATGATTTCTCACCTATAATATGAAAATTATGAGATACGCAAACAAAACAAAGCACGAAGAAAATTTATAGGCAAAATAACATACGAAATTTCTTAACTGCGTTATGCTTTTTTTTTAATATTGCACTGACGAGGCGATCATACCGTTCGCCAGATGGTAAGTGATATGACCGCTCATAAACTGTAGCAATACCAAACAATACCTTGAATTTCAAAGCAAAGCTAGGCATGCCACTGCGCTCGCCATCCTGAGACATAAGATGTTAAGTCTCAATATGTCCAGTAGTGACTCTGGATACAATGTCTTTCACACCGAAACACAACAGAGCATTTACACTGCTGTTTAGCGATTTGCCCAAATTAATGTGTAGTACTTATTAGAAAGAGGAAAATGGCGAATCAGTTTTTTCTATATTTAAAGAAATACTTGAAATGATTTGAGAAAACTCATATTTTATTTTGCTCCCCATTTCTTTTCAAACATTTTTATTGAATGGTAATACTAAATAACAATTGTATTTTGCAATATCATGTTAAAAAACAGGTTATCGTACAGGATCAAATGACCTTTCAGCTTTAAAAGTCAAATTTATAAGGAATTTATGTATACATTAAAATTAACAATAATTTAGTGACGGCTTTTTTTAAAATAGTAATTTTGAGTGCTACTTAATGTTATGAAACCGATGCCGTATTTTTTCAAATCACCCCCCGGACCACTGAAAGAGAGTGAGTTGCAACCGCTGATTTTTCGTCCTTGTCGCATATTTTTTGTACGGCGTTGCGGAATAATGGTTTAGAAGAGGTATTGCGACTGTATGGAACCGATGCCGTTTAAAATCAAATGACCAAATTTAGCGACAAATTTGCCGGAATATCTAACGTTCTTCCGACTTTGTGACGCACTATTTTTGTACGGCACTACGTGTTCTTTCTATTATTTTTCATGGACCTATCGATGGTAGAAATGCCGTACAAATTTACGGGCGAAGATTTTACGTGACAACGTCTTTTTCTCGGTAGAATATTTATTGATATGAATATAATTAAATTGCACAATAGGAACAAGGAATTGAATGAAAATAAGAATTGCACAAATTTTAACTATAAAAACTACATTAAACTACATTTTCTCTAGTGCTGCGCGCGCGGCAGACCGATCATAGTTGAGTGGGAGAGAGACGCAAGGCATTCGGCGGGCCTCTCTCTCGTTCGGTGACTCATCGTAACGTTACCGGGCGTTACACTTTTTCATAAGTGACTCCCAGCCGCAACCTAATTTAAGACGTTGTCACGTCAAAATAAATGACCAAAATGAACCCCTCTCCTTGATGATTTTGAAGTCTCATCTGCACTGAGACGGACAGCTTACAAGTGACGGCATAGTGCTGAATATTATTATTTTATGCCCCTGTATCCTACCAAATAGGTCTCCTGGTGGTTCATTTGACCCATCGATTTTTGCCACGGGCTTGTAGTCTAAAATAATTTGCACACGTAAAATGTTATAATATTAACTTCTTTTCAAGATCGAATATCACTTTATTCACGATTTTTTACAGTAGCCTTTCCTTCGCTATAATTCACTGATAGAAATTAATGTTATATAATATCGTCTCTGAGTGAGATAGGTTATATTTTACCTAAATATTGCTTGCAACGTTTTTGGAAAAGCAGCATTGTGGGTGTGAAATAAGGGATGAAATATTGCATGGATAATCAGAATCACTAAAGTTTTTAATGACAAAATTTCATAAGGCATACTATTTGGATATGGAGAGACGGGATATAATGGAGTGGGAGGTACGGGAGAGAACTGGGATAGCTGGCAGATTTGATAGGACGAATTGCACGGTATAAGACGGAATGGATAATGAAGAGAAAGGACGGAACTACGGCAAGTGTAGGCATTAATTATTATGCTAAATAATTAAATATAATATGAATCCTATGATAACCAAGGCAAAGCGAAGCGTGGCCGGGTCAGCTAGTAAGTATAATAAAACAACGATTGTAGTTTAAATTTAATTTATTTTTCTACATAGTCTCCTAACAAGTCGATACATTTAGTCCAACGTTTCTCCAAACCTAAAATACCCTTTAAAAAAAATCTGTATCGTGACAATCCCAAAATGCCTCTACAGCATCCATCACCTCGCTATCATCCTCAAATTTCTTGCCCCTGAGCCTGCTGTTCCTTGAGCCTAGGAAAGAAATGAAAATCGCTGGGGGCTAAATCTGGAGAATAGGGCGGGTGTTCGACCAGTTCGAAGCCTGCTTCTCGAATGGCAGCGATCGCAACTTCGGCTCTACGTGCAGGAGCGTTGTCCTGATGAAACAGGACTTTCGCTCAGAGTTTGCCCCATTTTTTTTCCTTTATGGCGTCTCGCAGTCGTCTTATTTGATCAGCGTAGTAGGAGCCCGTAATAGTAGCTCCCTTTTCCAGGTAATCAACCATTATGATTCCCTGAGCATCCCAGAAAACGGACGCCATAACCTTGCCTGCCGAGCTCGAGACTTTGAACTTCTTAGGAGTCGGTGAGGATGGCCTTTTCCAAGTCATCGATTGTTGTTTAGTCTCAGGATCAAAATGATGGATCCACGTTTCGTCCATGGTCACAAATCGTAACAAAAATAATTCTTGGTCAGCTTTGCAAGATTGGCTCTTGAAATGTCAACTCGCTTTTTCTTTTGTTCGTCCGTTAACATTCTCGGGACCCAACGCGCGGAGACCTTCTTCATATTCATTTTGCTGGTTAAAATGCTTTGGATGCTGCCATATGAGATCCCTGTGACCTCAGCTAAATGTCTGATGGCTACTCTTCGGTCTGCTAACACGATATCTTCGATTTTTTTCACGTTTTCCTCAGTGAGGGACGAGGTTGGGCGTCCCTCGCGATGTTCATCTTCTGTGGATGTTCTACGCAGCTTAAACTTCTTGCACCACCGTGCCACCGTAGAATATGGAGGAGCAAAGTCACCCAGTGTCTCCACCAAATCCGCGTGTACCTCTTTGGTAGACATTTTTTCAAACAGAGGTACTTGATGACGAATCTCACTTCGTGTTTCTCCATTTTCGTGTTGTCGCTCCGACTGCTGGTATTCAAATGAATGTAGCTCCTCCAAATGACGTCCTATTTATACATTTTTTTAGCTGGGAAGTGGTGAAGGACTGTAGAAGCGAAGTGTTTATTTTTTATTTTTATCTTTATTAGAATTACCGGTTTATCATTACTTTTTGATCACCCCTCGTAATAACTCAACCATTGTGGCCATCACTGAAGAATTTTTTTTGTTATTTTAAGTGGAAGTTCTTTCAATGTAACTTACAGCATAAAAAATAAATATAGTTAACCAGCAAAGTTAAATTAGAACTTGTAACGACAAAATATTTTACAACAAAAAAACTGTTGCGACAACCCTACACACCTGTACCTATATACCCTTTTTCGTCCCAATTGTACCTTTTCACGTCAACCCGTCAAAACCAGTCTCGTTCTTAATCACCCCCAAGTCGCCTCTATGCCCCAAAATATCATATTTTTTATTTACTTTTTAAACGATCAAAAAAACATAAATTGAACGGGAAATTGAGACTAACCGTTTATGAATTCGATAGTCCAATAGGTACTTATACTTTGTGAGTTTAACAATATCTCCTTCATAGATGGCGTATTTTTTATAATAGACCGAACTCCGAAGCTCGTTTCAGTGTACTTTTACTGTATATCGAGAGGCTATTTTCAAAAGACTAATAAGATACTTTGTGACTCAAATTAATTGTTACTTATGTTGCACTAGGAACTATATATAGTCGTCTATTGTTACAACTTATTTTTAATAATTTATGTGCTACTAATGGCTACATTTCAACCTTAAAATCTTTTCTCAGTTTTGTCCCTAATCTCCCTTTGATCCCTAATCACCACGTTTTTCGGTATTCATTTAGCCATAGATGTAGTATAGAACATAGATCGGCAATGTGTCATTTTCAGCGCGACCAAAACTGATTTACGATTGTGTGCGTGAAGTTTACATGTGTGCTTGACATATAGTGGTGTACCATGCACTTTCGATAGTATCATATCGATATCGATATAGCTGTCGGCCTGTAGTTGTAAAATAAAATGTTATGGATATATGTGACATTTTATTATATATTAACAGAAACTTATTGATGTGTTTATTTCAATACAGATTGATAAACACACAAATAAATAAAGATAAATTGTCATATTATTTAGAAAACATTTTGTTTGAGATATTTTGTATGAGTCTTTAGTACAGACATCTAATTAAACTGAGAACAAAAAACACTTTTATAAAATAAAACTATAATTTTACAAAGTTTTAGCGTTTTCGGTTTATTTTTTTAATTTCCCGTCGCGAAGTTTCGATTACTTTACAGCTTTCGTAGTCGTAGGGTGAACTCAGTCTGCAACAAAATCCATGATTATTAGTTTTTTTCAATGAGTAAAATTCGCGTAAGTATATTTATACTAGAGTTAAAAAAATATGCTTATTTAAGTCAATTAATTGACTTGTAACACATTGGGAAGTGTTGGACGCCTGCTAGGCCGCGTTGGAGGTGTACGGAGGAGCTTGTAGGAAGTCGTTGGATGCAGGCAGCTTACAACAAACTGATGTAGACATTCTTGTGGAAGGCCTATGTTCATTAGTCGCATTCCTGTGACTGAAGAAAGAAACAGTTTAATAAACTACAAAGGTTTTCTCGATCTCGTCACCTAAATATAAATTTAGGTGACGAGTAATTATAATATAGTAATTATATTATAATTATAGTCACCTTTTATACTAAATCTATGCATTTAGCATCGGTGGTGACCAAGAAGCTTATACCCAAATGGAGATTGCATGCCGTATATAAAAGTGAAGCACAAAAATTTTACCTTGAATGACGTCACTGATGCCTGCTATCCTTTTCTTTAGCGTAACAATGAATGAACTTCACGTGAACTTCATTCATTGACACTCTACAGAAAAGGATAGCAGGCAACAGCGATTGCATTCAAGGTCAAATTTTTGTGCTTCAGTGTTTTATACGGAATGCAATCTCTATTTGGGTATAAGCTTCTTGGTGGTGACAGCTAGGTAGAGATGTGAAGTTAATGGACAAAAATCGATATTTCTTTATTTAATATTAATCGATTTGTTAAAAATCGATTATTATTAAAAACAATCGATTTTTGCGAAAAATCGATTTTTTTCTATCATTTAAAAATCTAAATGCTTTTCATATTCCAAAAATAATCCTCAGAAATTCATATTAACAATTTATTAAAATAAAAATAAAAAAAAATTGATATGAATAAAAAAATATCATATTCAAAACTAAAAATCAAAGTGAATGTTCCTTTAAACTTTCAATAAGGAAACCCAATGTATTTACTGATACAAATTTTCAGTACAATTAAACGTTTATTTTAATAAAAGTGAAACGATGAGCATTGCAAGGATATTGAACAGTATAAATTGACTCCGAGTTTTTTCATACGTTGCATACATAGCACTGTTAATAAAAATCGTTTTTTTACGGATAATTTATATAATCGATTTATAAAAAATCGATTAATAGTATTTTAAAAATCGGTTGTAAAAAATCGATTATAAGAAAATAATAATCGATTAAATTAAAAATCGATTATTTTTTAACATCTTTAAAGCTAGGCACTTTGACAAGTGCCTATTAAATTTTAAGGTTGTTTTTATTTCAGAAATCAAAATAATATATAATCGAATGAATAGGAGATAAATATAGAAATGGAAAACTATACTAAAGGTAAAAATGTGGAAGAAGAATTGGAGCGGGACAAAATCCCGCTTAAAGATTTACCCGAAAACTTTCTATGGATGCAAGTTCGTATTTTTATATATCTTTATTATTATTACTTTTTATTGAAGCTTAATAGTTATAACAGATATATTTTGTTAGGTGAAAGGTGGCAGTAAAATGACAAATTTATTATCACACGCCTCTGGCATCCTTATAGACAAAGCCGCAACTGCTGTCGTGTGGAGTGGTGCTGGAGTAGGGATCCCTAAAGCTATTTCTTGTGCAGAAATATTGAAAAGACAATTTTCTATAGAGCATCAAGTTACCAAGCTGTCCTACAAAAAGTAAGTGTTTACTTTAATAAACACATGATGAAATATATTTGCACTGCAATGGTAACAGTAATGTCATGTATGTTGATCTTATTTGATGTAATGCAATATTGATCTGTTAGATTAGTATACATTACATACATTTCTAAGTGGTAAGTAAGCATGTTGAAAAATTATACATACCTCAGGATGCAGACAAACTATAAATTATAGTTATTATTAATCATAAATAGTAAATCCTAGTTTCAAGAATAAATAATTAGCATATCTTGAAAATCTTGATATATCGGTACTCACAATCAGTGCTCATAAAATCTGCATACCTAATGTTTTTTTCATAGCTTATCTGAAAATGCTGTTTAAAACTTCTAAAAACCTATCCTTTTTAGAGTGGAAGAATATTGGGAGCCCAAAGTGGATGGTCTTGAGACATTGGTTGTGAAGCGTCAAATACCTATTATTCACATATTACTGTCTACAGAGCCAATACCTGACTGTGGTCAAATTGGGTAAGGACACAAACAAAAACTATATAATAGTATTATTGCTGTTTTTAACATTAATATACACAAAACAGAGTTGAGATCAGAGGATCATTCATCTGACAACATGTCCCGTTCTCTTACACAATTGGTTTGGGTACATAAGCCTGGCCCCTCAAACCTCCATTAGCACACACCTCCACCCAATCCATGGCTTTGGCCCCCTCTTCTTACTTTGTCACTGGTGGTTGAGTTGAGTATTATTATTAAACATTGAATCCAATACATTGCCTATTCCTGCCGCCTAGTAGGAATGCGTTCTGGTGGAAGGGCTGTCATTTATCTATGTTTTTACTATGCACTGTAAACAATGATACGAAAAAAAAGAAAGTATTCTTCCTGTTTTAGTCACGTAACCTACCACCTGGCTACGTTTTCGGTCCAAGTCTGGATATACCCTGTATGTTGACATTTGACGTCTGAACATTCGAACTTCTCGTCCGAGTAAGATTCACCCCAGGTCTCACACCCGTGATAAATGTGTATTCAATCATTTGATGCCAAACAAATGCCCAAGTGGGGACTGATCGATTCTCAAGCAGTACGCCTCTGCAGAGGTGGTGGTCCTCTGTGAGTGATTGGTATCCAGGACTACTTCCACTGATGACCACAGTTCTATGGTCCGGCAGTCTATGACATGACCTTGAGCTGCTTTATTTAGTTTAGTTTCTATATTCTGTATGATAATTGATAGTAATTAGTAATTTAAGTATGTATATGTATACTAAATATACCTACAAAATAATAGAATTATATTGGAATGCTCATTTCCTATACTTACATTAAAATAATAATTACTAAAATTGTGTTTTTTTTTCAGGTATCAAACATTAAGTGGGAAAAAATTTTGGCAGAAAGAATATATTAGTATGAAACAACAAATTAATACGAATCAGCAACCATATAGATCAAAAAAATATAAATATAAGAAAAAAGAATAAAAGAACTTTGTAAACCTATCAAAATGTTTTTCTATAATAAAAGTTTTGCAAGTCCTTATGATGGGCTCTTTATTAGTACAGGTAACTATGGCTTTCTATATTTAGAATTTAAAATTGTTGCATATGTAATATGATGATGCATATTATTATACACAATGCACCTGAACTGCATAAGTGAATGATTTTTTGTTTGAGAACCAAAGCAAACACGTTATTTAAACTATGGGGAACAATAGTATTTGATATAATATCCTAAGAGAAAAATATCTGAAAATGCGCAATATCTTATTGCCCTAGATGGTAGAATTGCATATTATAAACAAATACAAAAATTATAATAACCAAAAATACACTAGTTTCATCTCCAGTCCAGTAATACAAAAAAAAGAATTTATTTATTCAATAATTCTGATACATAGTATTTTAAAGGTGGGGTAATGCCAAAGGCATTTTCAACAGAAAACCTGTGGGTGGTAAAATAATTGGTGTTTACTTTACTATGAATTTCCATTTATTGTTACCAATATGAATTAAATATAGCAAAATTAAACGATAAAACCAACACCAAAATTATTCAATGGCAGAATTTCTTTCACGGGAGTAAGTGAAATACAAGTTTCAAAAGGTTATTAAGTTTCTATTAATTTTATATCAATAATATACATTGAGTTACACACTGGAGGGGACATCAAGACCAAATAGTTTGGAACATTCGCAAGAGTACATGTACCGTTAGGCTGTCAGTCGTCCCTGACGTTTCAGCGACGACGGACCCAATTAGGTGTAAATATAATTGGTCCATAAATGCCGTATTGTGTGCTGAAACGTGCAAAAACCATTCGAGAACAATAGGAAGAAAAGATGGAGTTTCATTCGATAGGTAAATCAACCATAATTAAAATAAAGAAGCATGAAATAAAATTTAAGAAATTATTTACCGGAGTCGTTTTGACAACCGCCATTTTTGAATGAAATTATAGATTAATAATAATGTAGTGACAGATAGGTAAAAATTGAAGTTTTCGTATAGGGATAGTAGATATTGTATGTGATGATAGGATATATATTTTTAAAAATTCTAATTTATTTCTAATACAAAAATATGGCATATTTGGACATTTTAATTATAGTTTCCGTTAACATTATATATTTAATTAATTGGTTAATTGTATATTTATTGTTATAATGTTTTTTTTTTCCAAATAAAGAAAATAAAATAAAACTTTAAATTCATATAAGAATTTATAGGCTCTATAATCTATCAGGAAGAAGAATTTATAATCTATCAGGCGTATATAGATGTAGATAGAAATTTCTGAAGTGTCGCATCTGCAACACTGCCGATTTTATCTATACTTCACTGTCATATTGAAATGAGCACAATTTTTCTTCTATGTGTCCGTTCCAGTTGTAATACCTCAATGATAATATATTAAAAATTCTAAAACTACTAATGGTTAGACATCTTTCACATAGTTATATTTTACACTGCTACTTGGAACTTTAAACAATTGATTAGGATAATTCTATCATAGTAAGAAATGTCTGAAAATTTTAAATATATTTTTATGAATACATAATTTTGACAGAAAATTGTTGCTTGGGTTTTCTCAAATAATTACAACATGTTTCATTTATTTGTGGCATGACAGGTTAAATTAAACAAAATAGGTTTATATAAAAAGTCTATTTCTATCATACTATGAGATAGTGTAGTTTAAATAGATTCTCATACACAATAAATGGCTCAAAGTATTTGTTATTTTACAACAGTCTACACATCTAGTATAACTGGTAAGGATTACACACACTTATTCAATATTATTACAATAATCTAGAGAGTACAATGTAGTTTTACATACATCCACTTATGTAAAAATTATTAATTTTTAAATTGAAACTTTAAGGCCCTGCGCAGACGACAGACTATCCGTGACGCACTTTTTAGTCTGTGAAAATAGAACCTATGCAATGATATACAGTAACGCACACGACGCGCAAAAAGTCCGGCGCACAAAAAATCCGTGTAATTCGGGCAGACCGCACCGCGCCGCGGCGCGCCGCTCCGCACAAAAAGTGTGTGAAAAAAATTGAACGTTTGCTTCAACGCGCGCTAACGCAGACGGCGCACTCTTTAGTCGGCAATCTGCATTTGCTAGGGGTGGGTGGACGTAACGCACGCGATCTATTATCATGGCGCCAGAGGTCGATGTAACTATGTTAATTCAAGAAATACAAAACAGACCAGCAATTTATGATACTTCTAAGGCAGAATATCATGATAAAAAAATAACCATGATTAATTAACCTAACCAAAATCATGATAAATAGCAACTCATCAAATGTAGGAACAAACATTTTATAAAATTTGAAAAAAAATTCCGGATGTTGTTTCGGAATTGAATGTTTAGTATGGAACTGTCCCTTCAGTAATCTTTCCGAAAGTATAAGATGTACCCAAAATTCTCTATTTCTTCTTCTTTTTCTGTACTTCATGTACAAAATAATACTTCGCGATCTCTACACGATTTCCATAGCGTCTACGTCCCTACAGCTCTGCCGACAAAATGATCGAAGATGTGCGTCGTGTGCGTTGAGTCTGTGAAAAATCCGCGGCCGACTTATTGCGCGCCATGTAGACTTTTTGTGCGCCGCAGACTCGATCGCACAAAAAGTGTGCCGTCTGCGCAGGGCCTTAATATATGTTCTAATAAAAGTTTTTATTATCTTCAACTTTTATACTTACGGTATTCAGTGAGTCCTGCCCTTTAATTTGAAAAATAGGGTAGATGTGAGTAAAATACTGGAATTTTTCTTTTGTCACTTCACAATATGAAATAAATGTGCAGGGATGTTGCACATTTATTTCTTGTACCCTCATGCTTCTGATTCACCAACAGCTGGTGTTATTGGTGTCTCGTCATCAAGTTTTGGCAAAATCAAAATATCCTTTGGAATAATTGGATATTTGGTGACAAAGTAAGTAAATCTCTTGCACAGATGGGTTTCCTTTTCAAATGCATCAAATATTGCCCGATGATGGAAATATGCATGTGAGAAAATCCTATATACTCTTCTGCATACAGATCCCAATTTTGCAACTGAAGATTCTTTGATACTCACCCTGGAATAATAATAATACACTGGTCACTCTTATAGCAAAGGATCTAAGTCAAACATAACATATTTTTGTAGACATTTATACAATTTAGGTTTTTTGATAACAGTTCTATATTTTCATGTGGGTAAGAGTCTGTAGAAACTAAAAATTCTCCACTAAATGTGAAATTTTTATTGACATGATAAATTATAGTTTGTCATTGTATGCTATGCAATTTAAGGAAATCATTTACTTATAGCTTTAATAATAGCAGAAATTAATAGTAAATGAAATTTATTAATACCTGCTTGGGAAATATTTGTTGCTATTCAAAAGACAAGCGGCCCCATCCAATGTGTGCCTTGTGTAGTCAATTGCAGGACATTCCTTGGGTGTTTTGTGAGCAGCACAAAGGAATATCCATTGTTCTGTCGCTGTCATCTGTGTGCATGTTTCAGGCTTGCATTCACTTTGCAACCTTACTGCTAAACCATTAAGTTCCATACAGAACTGACTGAAACATGATATGAACAATAATAAACATCAATATCTACATTTGTATTTTACTATTTATGATTCCATTCTAGGTATTTAAATTGGTATTATTTTCACAACATTTCCTAAATTCTTATTAGAACATGAATAGAAAATATTGTTTTGTAAAGTTATAGTTCTTTGGGTGTAGATCTTTATATATTAAATCAAAAAGTTTTATGACATATACCGTAAATGTTCATATTTCCAAACACCTTCATCTTGTGCCTCGGGCATTTTAAGAATAGCTTCAAGATTAGAAGGGTCGCGTCGAATTGTTTGTTGTATAAACTGTTGCACAGCTAATGTACTATCCATTTCTTCAAACGGTTCATCTGGCCAACGACAGAAGTCCTGCATAAAATATAAAATTAATATCCTAAAATAAGGAAAAGAAGTATTTTTTACGAGAGCTGAATACAAATCAATAACAAGTAAAAAGTGTTACACCTTAGCTTTAGAGCCGGGTCGGTTGCGTCTGAATATTTGTACTCCATCAGCCATTTTCATTAGTTCCAGTTAAAATCACAAATCCTTCTGTAAAGTGTATATGTGAATATGAGATTCCTTCTTTAGCAACAGCTTTTTTTAAGGTAAGTGAAATTCTATTCACATTTGACAATAAAACTAGCTCTCGCCATTGATCATAGACTAAAAAGAACACACAGATTCAAGAAAATCAGACCACAGACTAAGAAGAGTAACCCTCAGAGTACTTCGGAATATAGGAATAGAGCAACTATGATCTAAGTAAAGCCCGCTGCCCACGACGCTTGTTTTGCTGCTGGATAGCTTGCTATAATTTGCTGCTGGGTTCAAAGTTGGCTGTGGCAGTGGGTGCAATGATGCCTCCCTCGATATGTTGGCGTCACACAGTGTTTGCCACTACACGCCACTAGGCGTGCATGCGAAGCGACGATGCGACGTCGCCATTAAAAACAAGAGTATGCAGTACCATGAACGCTCGAGTACAAAAACTATTGCAGCTGAGATAATTCAACGTAGAAAAACTATTATTGTGGCAGCTTCAGTTATTGCTTTTAAACGGAAACGAGAGCTTGAACAATGAAAACGTCGATTGTAGACTTGCGAGTGGCTGTTACGGTGTGATACAGGACAGAATGTTCTACTAAACATGGCATTTAGTGAGCTCGGGTATGTATCTATAACATTTCAACTTTATTTGTTACTACATTTTTTGGATTTTTAATGTCATACTTCAATTTTTAATACATTTATATTACATTTTTGTTTAAGCCCTGAAGATCCTTAAACTCTCACTAATTATACAAAAAAAACATAAAAATCCCCAAACACGCAAGCAATCTATCATGAAAAATAGCAAGCGTTCGATCACCGAAATCCAGCACGGGATCACGCGTCAGAGATAGCAGTGTCGTCACTCTCGCATCGCTGCCAGCAGAGCAGCCATCGGCGAACCCGGCCTCGCAAGCAATCCAGCAGCAAAACAAGTGTCGTGGGCAGCGGGCTTTAAAAACACTCTCTTTTCTTATTGGTCTGTGGTCTGTACACTCTCTTGACAAAAGACAACGTCAAACTGCAAACAATAGCCAATTGTTTTCGTATTGGTAATTGGTCCATTGGTCTGTGTGATTATTGATAACTCATCTTTCGAGCTGTGGTTATTATTAAATAATATGTTAGGTTTGTGAATGAATTGTGATGTCTAAAAAACAAAATAACATGTTTTTAACAATATTTTTAGCTCTTGTATGTTCAATATCATCTAATGGCTCGTCAGTGAGTGATATGACCGAAAGTTCCTTTGGAAAGAATACAGAAGGTATCATAGCAGCCTTCGGAGATTTTAACTCTGACGAATTGACTGATGCTTTTGTTATCAACAACACATCAAGCGTCCAAGTGTATCTCGCTTATGACAAAGAACCCTTTTTGCGACCTTCTAGCTACGCATGTAATTTTAGTGACCTTATTGTGACCAGCATCGTGCCAGGCGATTACGATGGCGACGCTTATATGGACATACTGATAACAACACAAAATCAAAATGATACATCAAACTTACATGAAGTACGAATTATATGGGGTGGCATGCCCACCTTGAACTGCTCAGATGCACAATTAATTAAAGTGATCACAATTGGTCAGCCATTGGTTATGGATTACAATAGAGATATGATTTTGGATTTATTTGGCTTAAATTCTCAGTATGAAAGGGTTTTCTGGATATTTGATAAATCTAGAGGAACTCCTGAAGAGATGGCAATGGGAGTGGATATTTTATTTAAAGAAATAAAGTTGCCACATTCACATTCTTTCTTAGATGTGAATAATGATGATGCTGCTGACCTATTAGTAACAACTATATCTGATGTGGAAATCTGGCTAAGTGATGAACCAGCAGGGTTCAGATACAACAACAGCATAGAGTTACTTGTTGGCCATGCAGCTATTTATGGACAAGCATTATTCCTTGATGTGGCTCTGTCGGGTCAATTTTTTTTGGTTATCCCTGTCTGTAGTGACATTGAGTGTGTGAACAGCTCCATACTAATATATGACAATCATCAATGGCATGATTTGCAAGTTGACTTTAATGATGGTAAAGGAACACTGTGGAGATTTACACCACCTAAAAATGAAATGTATTTAGACACTATAACAATGAGAAGTGGTGATTACAACATGGATGGATATCCTGATATACTGATGACGCTTAGTCCTTCTAATAGTAATGAGACCAAAGTATTTCTGCTTCACAACATTGCATGCACTTTACCAGGCTGCAAATTTTACAGGACATTTGAAGTCCAATGGGACAAATTTGATTCATTTGGAAGTAACATTGTAATGGCTACATTCTATGATTTTTACATGGATGGTGTATTGGATATAATTTATGTAAAAAAGAATTACACTACAGATAAGCATACTATGCATTCATTTAGGAACGAACTAGAGTATGATACCAATTTCATAAAAGTTATTGTTGTTACTGGATTAACTAATGAAAGGATTCCTGTAATCAATACTACATTCTATAACAGAAAAGTTACATTTGGTTTGTAATATTTTTATTTGATATTCTAATGTAGGAAAATACTATTACTTTTACTAACAAGCTGTTTTCAACTTTTCAGGAACTAACTTGCCTGGCCCTAAAATTGGTTACAACACCTGGTCTCAAGAAGGTACCTACAGAACTGGAGTTTGTGCACAGTTGTCTCAGTCTGCATACTTTGCATTACAACTTCCTTATTCTATATTTGGTTTGGACCGTACGCCGAACTTTGTAGATTCATTGAATGTTGGTCTATCTGGTTACTCCAAAAGTTGGACGCAAATAATTCCCAACTCACAAATTGTAGTGATTCCAGTGCCACCAAATGATCCATCACAATGGAAAGCAAGACTATTTGTAACTCCTAGTAAAGTAATTCTTAAAAGTGTTTTTGTATTAACAGCAATAATAGTGATAATAACTGGATGTGTGTTGTATTTGCATTGGAAAGAAAGAAATGATCGACAAGATATAATTGAGATTGATGAAAAAACGTATGTTAAGATTTAGTTAGTATCAAGATAATTGGTGAAAAGATATTGAAAAGTATGAATAATTTGGCTTTAAATTAGTTTTACAGATTTTTCGTATGGAAGTGGAATGTGAATATAAGTTGTTAAATCATTGCTAAAATTATAAGGAAGTGAATCATAAGTATTAGTTACTGTGTCTGGACTATTTGCTGTTCAGTATACTATGATTGCAGTTTTATTGGCCTTGTTTTAATTATTGCTTATCCAGATTTTTTCCGATACATCTAAAAGACATGAGCAGGCACATTGACTGAATATTAAAGGCTATCCTTTAATATCCTTTAAGGGCTTATGCCCTTTAGTGCATTTGGAGTATCAAAAAGATGATCATGAAAATCACGCTAAAATAAATATTAAATTGAGTTAGTCTAAACACTGATCAAAAATATTATCTTCAATTTTTATTAAACTTTTGGTCATAATAAAAGCAAGTATTTACAAATGTCGGTTACGCTCCACTAGTAATGTACTGGAGCACACGCACCACTTTGGAACACTTTACGCGCTTTCCGCCCTGTCCATATTTTTATGTCAATGTGTTTTATTTAGTTTAGTTTTCTTAAATCAATATTAATGTTTGTTCAGGCTTATTTAAAATATATGCAAGAAACAAGTCTTATACCTTCATATATTGATAAATTTATTGTAACTGTGTTCTGGTTTATAATTTCAACCTATATAACGTATCATTTCTTGTGTGTTGTTTATTGAATTCCATCAGGACTCTGTGATAGTTAATATATTGATAACTGTGTAACTGCAAAGGAGAATGCCCATTCATACTATTGGTAAAAAATATCAACGATCCCTATATTGATACCTACTGCTTTATACCTACATTTTTTTACGGTTTGACCTTAAGTTTTCCTGTTTTATCCCGGCCGACAGATTTTATAACATGAAGTAATCATCATCAAATTTCGCATTTTGTTCACAGAGCCCCATACAAAAAATAAAAAAATTCCCTACACAAAAAAGTAAGTTTCATCATGGCACAAAAATCTTTGCACTGATACTATATTTCATAGTAAAATGGGCATTCTCCTTTGCAATATGTAAATGATTAGTGGTAATGTGGTGGTGGTGACAGCCCATATACGTCCCACTGCAGGGCACGGGCCTACTCTACAATCGAGAATACGATTGAGAGTGGTTAGGCCATATAGTCCACCACGCTGGCCTAGTGCGGGTTGGCGGACTTACATACCATAGAAATTCTTATGAATCGCTATGGTATGCAGGTTTCCTCACGATATTTTCCTTCACCGTTTTAGTGCGTGGTGATTGATTATCAATACACACATGACTCCGAAAAGTCAGAGGTGTGCCCTGGGATTCGAACCCGCGACCACCCTGAACATATGGGCAGCCGCGTCTAGTCCGTTTACCAACAGGTCACCACGCACTTCCAACAGGCCACCACGCACTTACATGACACTTGCATGACACAATGTAGTTAGTGTAGTGTTCAATTTAAACATATTTTTTACATCCAAGTTATTTTTCGCCAATATAACAATACCACCTAATTATATCAAAACCCATTCATTGGTATTGCACTTTACCTTTTAGTTGGCAGTATATACCCATATATACCCAGAATTTACAGGATAAAAGAAACTACAAATAATTATGATCAGCACATCTAATATTATTTTCAATTAGTTATAGCAGTATGGGATAGCATTGTTGTAATTATGGATTTAATATTGTATCACTAATTGCACTTTACTTGAATAAACAATACATTGTTTACACATGATAACTTAATGTACCTAATTATTGCATCTATGCTATCTATATAAAATATATTGTGCATTAAATCTAGCACATTTTCCACATATTCTCTATTATTTAATTACGATCCTCTAGGCAAAGATAATAATATCTATTCAAATTAACTATCCATTATTATTATTTTACTGCAATCAAGTGGGAACTCTGGTTACATTAATGTTTTTATGAGTAAAACTTTTTGTCTTTGTGAGTAAGCCCATCAAATAAAAAAAATACTTATTTTACCTCCGGCTGCGTTGGAATTTTTAAAAATAAAAATATGTATTGTAAGACACTAAACTCACAATATAGTAAGAATTGTTTATACTAGATTTTATATCTGGAAATCTAAAATTTTTCACTCTATTTAATTATTGCCGATAGACCAAAGTTATACTCTTACTATTATCTACACATGGGCGTAGCCACGGTGGGGCAGAGTGGGGCGCTTGCCCCACCCTGGCTTTGACCTGTCAGGTACCTAACCAACTCTAAAAAAATAAATTATCTAGGTAAAGTACTAGGCAGATGAGTAATAACAAAGTATTTAGGATAATTCGAATTATAAACATAGATACAGGGTGTTTTAGAAGAATACCTTGGGATGGATCCGCCCAATACCTGCTCGATGCCTTGGATGGATTGCAGCGGCGGGCCATCCGCATTGTGAATGATGCAGACGTTACGAGCAACTTGGAGTCGCTACAACTCCGGAGAGATGTCGCCTCTCTAAGCGTGTTCTACCGCCTGTATCACGGTGAGTGCTCTGAAGAATTGTTCAACTTGCTCCCCTCCTCTCCGTTCCTAACCAGAACCACGCGTGCTGGCTTGCGAAGCCATAGCTTGACGGTCCACACCATCCCGGCGCGAACCAAACGGTTCTCAAATTCGTTTTTGTGCCGCACCGTCAAGCTGTGGAATTGTTTGCCGGCGTACGTGTTCCCTCCTTCCTACAATCCTGGGTCCTTCCGCCGCGGTGTGAAGAGGCACCTTAGCAGGCCGGCATAATTGTCTCCATTGGCATGGGACTGCCGTCCAATGCCAATGGATACTCTGCCTGGGCGGCATTGACACTTTCCATCAGGTGCAATGCCGCCACAATGCCAGGCCAGTATAAAAAAAAAAAAAAAAAAAAAAAAAAAATACCGTGGGTACAGTTTACTAATTACATATGTTTTAAGACTGCTGCCCCACCCTAATCCCACGGCTGGCTACGATCATGTATCTACAAAACATTATGTATGATTACTAAGGAAATATATTTTAAAACTTGTGCTGTAAATTTTCATGTGATAAAGTAGATTGTATAATATTTTGAATAAAACTAATTTTAAATTATTGAAGTTCAATTTGAATTTGTCTTCAGAAATCTGCTTTCCAAAAATCAATTGTCAGTTATGATGCTTTGATTTGTGCTTATGTTTCTTATCTTTCTTCTTCTCCATTTTCTCCAATTTTCTGCAATTAGAAACATCTTGTTTTGCTATTTATATTTACAGATAGAATATATTAACATTGTTCATTGTTCACCCAACCATGCTTTGCCCTAATACATCCCTATGTTCTCTATATTTTTTAAGTAATAAATACTACATGGAGACAGAAATAAAAATAATAAGTGCGTGGAGGCCTGTTGGTAAACGGACTAGACGCGACTGCCAACATGTTCACGGTGGTCACGGGTTCGAATCCCAGGGCACACCTCTGACTTTTCGGAGTCATGTGTGTATTGATAATCAATCACCACGCACTAAAACGGTGAAGGAAAACATCGTGAGGAAACCTGCATACCATAACGATTTATAAAAAAAAAACTATGGTATGTAAGTCCGCCAACCCGCACTAGGCCAGCGTGGTGGACTACATGGCCTAACCACTCTCAATCGTACTGTCGATTGTAGAAGAGACCCGTGCCCTGCAGTGGGAGGTATATGGGCTGATACAGATACAGACAGAAATAATAATTTGTTCATAAGTTTTAAGTGGAACATAGTATAATATCAGTGTCTTACATATGGTATTTTATCGAAAAACCCTAATTGCACTAGTAGATATCACACATTATTTAAATGCCATATTCAGGATATTTGTTTATTTAAGTAAAAATCACTTACTTTAGCAGCTTTTTCTTTTGTTTTTTGGTCAACTGATTGATCAAGTCCATTTCAGTGAGTGTAGATGTATCATTCTCCTCAATTTTGGTGGCAGAAAGTGGTAAAGCTCCTGGTTTCATCACTAGGCCAGTATCCCTCATTTGTTGCATGAGTGTCGGCACATCTGGCTTCTCTTCTTCTTCTTCAGGGGCTGATGTGGAAGCCTGTAGTGCTCTTGCCTCACTCATAGAAAGTGAATACATTGAACATTCTTTGTCTGTAAAAATATTCAATTACATGTTTATATTGTTGACACTAAAGACAGGATAAAATGACAAAACCAATTTACACAGCATAAAATGGTGCTAACTAGGGTAACACGACGTCAATGGAATTAACACTGTTTGTGCAAAAACCTTAAATACAGTTGTATTGTCAAAAGAGTACTATGATTTCCTTTTTCCTATTGCATTTTACCACAAACAATGGTGCATGTCCACATACCTGTATTGATGTGTCCCCATTTGTGACATTTGATGCATCGGACATTACGTACGAGAATACCAAAGGGCTGATCTCTGATTTCATTGTCACCCTTGCAGTAACTTTCCCTGGGTGCATTGTATTTGCGCTGCCACTCAAATTTGTACTCTGGTTCATTATCTTCACGTTCCCTCTCTTTCTTCACACCAGGTGGAGGTTCATACATAAAGTTCAAGCTTAATTTATCTTTGCTTTCTTTACTCAGCAATGCTCTGTAAACAAAATTATGTGCAGTTGTGACTCCAATTTTATGTTATGGGATAGTCAACAAGCATATTGTAAATAACACATTATAACGCATAATCATACTTATTTTCATGTAGCTCTTGTTCTTTCTCATATTGAACTCTTAATTCTTCTTGTTTTTTTTTGTAAGCATCCGTTTTTTGTTCTGCCATCCATACCTGAAAAGAATAATTACGGTTGTCGAGTGCAAAAATAATAACAATACTCAAACAAGTATTATTAATATCGAATCATTACCCTTTTTAAGTTATCTCTTGACGCTGGGTGGAAAAACTTCTTGCACATATAATTGTTGAATCCTTTACCCATTTTGATGGAATAAATATACCAATTTAGATCACGTTATATCAACTCCTGTAGACTTTCACAAAAACAACGTAATGCTAATTACAACTGGCGAACACATATAAAACTATCAAATCAATCACTATAGAAAAACACTATGCAAAACACAGATTTCTGTGGATTTCTGATTGTTGATTTGTCACAAATTACGACCGTCCACGATCGTCATTTACATAGACTAAGAAATTTACGACCACGGTGAATCACTGACTTTAGTTTAAAAACTGACCAAAATAGCGCTGGTGTAGCAAAAATATTGTTTTGTTTTTGTATATCTCATTGAAGTTAATAGCGTTAAACGTAAATGTTTTGTAACAATAAAGCTATTAATATAAATTTTACAATTATGAGAAAGATATTTCTTTGATATGTGTCAGGTGGATGTGTATTGCTCTCTATAATATCTACCCTCTGGTCTCAGTAACGCCATCTTAGTGTTCTTCTTATGAACATTTTTTTTTATATCTGTTTGATCTATGCGAGTACATTGTCTGTAGTCTCCAGTTATTTTGAGATATCGTTTTAAAGTCTATAGACAAAGAAACCAAATCCAAGCTGCCTTGAATATTCTCAAATTGTATTTAACGCTTCAATTAAAATGTAGTTCGTTAACAAAATTGTTTGAGTATCAGAACCTTTATTGAAGTCAGGTAAAACGGTATAAGTGGGTATAAGCTTCTTGGGTAAAACACAATATTTTAATCTCGCAAAGAAAATTGGACGTTAATGCCAAAAAAATATTGTTTGTTTCTATCATAAACCGGGTTAATGTTATTTTTGCTGAAATTATGCAATATTTTTTCCTATTTACTATACACCTATTTTTATTTTATTGTAAGAGTATAATTGTTGATACTTTTTTATTTTTATTATTTGTATGAATAATTGCAATCAGTATTCTTGCTCAATGATACAGGTTGATCAGTATGGTTTTGGGACCGCATATTTTGTAGTTTTGTAGTCTGTATGTTGTCGTGCTAATGCTTGACAAGTAGAAGTGGTTATGTGATGGTGGACGAAATGAGATTTGTGTATTTTGCAAAGGAACAAGTTTTTGCCATTCTAGTTGAGTTTGAGTATAAAATCTAGTGCGTTACGTGTTATATCTTTCAGTTTTGTAAATATATCGTAGCATTTTGAAATACAGGTCAACCTATGAGTACCTACGACTTTCTATAAATCTAGTGTTAGAATTACATCTACTTGATTATAAATATAAAACTTGTTATATTTTATTAGATTCGTGTATAATTTTGCATAAAGAATCGTAATTGCCGAAATAATATAAGCAAAGAATATTATTTGGGCGCTAACTGTAGTGTATGCAAATTTATTTTTCCCATATTTGTAATTATATATTTCGTTATCTATGTTTAAAAGGTAATTTGTTCCGTCCTATCACTACTTACACAAGTGTATCACGCTAGCGGTTAATCCGGATTCTCAAAGCGTTGCAAGTTATTGTCATGAGTGCTGCTTTATGTTTTACACATTTACAGTGTTTTATCACATTGATGTATTTTTAGAACTCAACCTACTATGCTATTGCTTGATTCCTTTGTAAACATTTTTGAAGTTTACGCTGAGTTTATGTTCAAGTGAAATGTTGTACAGAAAGTGGTATTGCAATTGAATAACTGTTCCATTGGTGAATTATGTTTTTATGATCATCAAATTCATCACAAGGAATACTTGGCATTAATGGTGAGTAGTTGATTCATACATACATTTCCACAAAACAAAGTGTCACTTATTTGCCTGAACTTTGACTTATAATCATTTTAATATTATATTTAATTTTTGAAGATGTAGCCTTTCATGTCAGGAATTATAAAACTGTATTAAATAGTCTTTGTTGGCTTAGTTTCCACGAAATGTGAATATATGTATCAAGGAAAGATCAACTTAGGGTAATATTATTGTAAACATTGGGTCAAACTTACTTTTTATTTTTCAATAGTTACACTCAATTTAAGTCAAATTAAAGAATTGAATTTGTAACACAGTTGAACAGTATTTACATATTATGAAGGGTCTACTGCAATTATGATGAATGTCCAAAAATAATTAAATCAAGTTAGTAACTTAATTCTGTCTCTATATGCAGATAATTGCAGTTTGTCAGCACATTTATAAATTCTGCAATATTGCTTTCAATTTTAAAACTACATGGCTATAATGCTCAGAATCATTGGTTCCTAGGCAAATTATAACATCATTAGTAAGTTCTATAAGCCTGAAACAAAATGTTCTTACAATGTCTTCTTCTCATGCTGCAAACTGTAATAAGTCAAAATTTTATTGAATTGGTCATTTGCACAAGTAATATCATTACTGACTATGAACTTAGTGTGAATATTATAGTATTTATAATTGTATAATAATATGTTTAAATTAGTTTATGACTCAACAAGAGTCATTATTTTCCAAAAAATAATATGATCAATGTACTTATGTTCTTTCAATGTATTTATTTTCTTATCTTTACATTTAAGGTTTTTTTACTGTTTATTAACTCAAAAACCAATTATTTCAAAACTAAAAACATAAGATACTCATTATTATTCCAGTGAACACTTCTTATAACTACTTTTTCCTGAAAAAAATATTGTAACAATGTAGTAAGGTGTTGTTATTTTACAAACCATAATTATCATTTGAATAATGTATGAGTTTGTAATTGATGTATTTGTATATTTTATGTTGGTTTACAGAAAACATAAAAATCAATAGAAATTTTACATACAAATATTATGCAAAAGTTTCATCTTTGTTTTTGTAACACTATTTTTATTTCATGGAAACTTATTTAAGTATCTATGGACGAAACAGAAATATTCTGTTTTTGAACACTTCTGTGAGGCATTATGTTTTAAATCCAGCTCACTATTATGCATACATTAATGCAACATAAATTATATCAGCTTTATTGTACACATATTAATAATAAAAAACCAAAATTAACTTTAGTAATTTTTTTCATTCAATTCTTTTGGCATACAAGATAATGAGATCCTTGTACAGTACTACTTATGAATATTGTATTTGAAACCATGCATTAACTTAAATATTGTGTTAGTTGTTTTCTTTTAAATAAACCATGTCCATAGTATATATATTATATGAATTACATTTTGAAAATGCTCCATGACTCCTTGTTTAAATCAATAAATTCCCAAAATAAAATACCTCTGTGTGTCTATCACACACAGTGCTGCCAGGGGTTCCAGTTTACAGTTGCAGTTTTACGGCCGATGCCAATAATCAATCAAAAAAAAAATAGATTGAAGTCAATCTGGATTGTTTTCTACTTTTCGATTTGTCATTTACCATGTTGCCATAGTTTTATTAACTACTGAGATTGATTATAATTGGCAATATAGTATCAGAAAAAAGATTGAGCTGTCAATCTCAAACGGCAAATTTTGGATTGGGATTGTTTATTGGCAGCGGCTGTTAATGCGACAACCCGATTTTCAGGGGTTTGGTGATACATAATTGAACCTTGGATGGGACGCCAAATGTTTAATTTTTCACCACTCCTCTACAAATGAATAAAAACTAAATATTGGTACACACTTTTATGGTATTTTCATACTGTATTTCGGGTTTTCCTACAAATATTTACCTACTTATCATCTTATTCGATTCTAATATTGTAGTCCAAAGACTGATTTAAAAAAATATTAGACCTTGAATAATTT
The DNA here is from genome assembly GCA_023078785.2 of Hyles euphorbiae. Lineage (NCBI taxonomy): Eukaryota > Metazoa > Arthropoda > Insecta > Lepidoptera > Sphingidae > Hyles > Hyles euphorbiae. Next base: position 8,822,817 of record CM041038.1, on the reverse strand, counting down.
CCCGCGGTTTGTTTAGAAATTCTTATCTCAGGACTCACTGATCTTATTTCAGATGGTAATACATTGGCAAGGAAATACTGTTAGTGAGATTAATTTTTAGTGAATATTAATATCTGCTTGCTCTAAAGAATGGCCCTTTTCTTTCCTATGTTTACCAATATCAAATTTCATACCACTTAGAGAGTATTTGTTATTAAACTATATGTATCTGTAGATATTACTTAATGTTTTTGGATGTAATATTTATATGCTGATAGAAAGATGGGGCAGTAGTAATTAATTATGGCAATAAAATGTTTTTTTTACTCTATTCTATAATGGGTGTCCCGAATATTCTATAAACAACAAACTAAAAATCTTGATTATTTTAATTTACTGTCCCATTTTTTCAAAAATAAAACCTCACAACACTAATCATACATATCAACAGGTTGGTCATCTGAAATACATAAAACCTGAATCATTGTGAGAAACATCATGATTACCCAAAGGTATAAAAATACTGTACATGAATATGTACATTATATTTTTTTCTAAGGAGATTAAAATGACAAAGATGCCGTTTTTAACTAATATTGATATACTCGCAAGTTTATTTTATTTTAAAATATATTTATTACTCACCTTTTTTTATGAACATTTGTAATTTTTTTTTGTGCTGGGTTATTTTTCAACTTTCATAAAATCTATACTTAAGTGAATAAATTAGGTAGTATGCTTTCCATTGCAGAGCATAGTTCTCTTCTAATGTAGCTAGCAAGGTTGGATCCAGGTTTCAAGCCAGGGGGGTCATATAGTTCTTGTCACAATACTGGGTATGATTTCAATACCCAAATTCAATAAAATGATTTTTTAGTTACTTCCATGATTTGTAAACACACACACACTATTTTATTTATAAACATACAAAGAATTTATTGTACATATAAATTATATGAACAAGATAATAAATAAATTCTGTCAATCTGGAGTCAGCCCATGGGGGTCATGAACCCCATGACCTCCCCCTGGATCTACCATTGATAGATAGGGTGAAATACCTACACGCTGAACTTTTGTGGTATACCAATTTTATATTGCTTAGATATTCCTGTAAAGATCTTAACTTGGAAATATACCGTAAAATGTTTTTCTGTACCATTGTATACAGGGTATATCAAGACTGCTACCGAAAACGAAGCCGGATGGTAGTTTTAGCGACTTCAGACACAATGCAACAGAAAATGTTGCAAGAAAAGCGACGATTTTTTTTTCATTTGGTCATATTTGGGTGGTAAATACATTTTTTTCCTAAAATAATAGTGTAAGTAACCCCTTTATTTATAAAGACTCTAAAGCATAAAAGAGTTTAAATTATTATTTTACCAAAAACTATGGAATTACCACCCAAAAATGATGATATTTATTATTTTATTATTTAAATCTTTATTGTACACATAAAAACAAATACAATATTCAGAAACAAAAAAAACAAAAAAAGTACAAATGGCGGTCTTATCGCTTAAAGCAATGTCTTACAGACAACCATGGGATGGATTTAAAGAGAAGGAGAAAGAGAGGGCAGTGTAAAATAAATAATTAAAAGAGAGGACACTAAATAATATTCATACTAACTAAAAAAAAAAACAAATTACATCATCATAACATACATACATACATAATAAATAGCATAAATACATACATATATAATAAAAAATAAATATATATATATATAAATATAATGCACACACAGTCCAAATATGAATCTTATGCAGAAATTTTGAAGTCGCTCAAGTTTATTAAGTTGGTCTTCGGTGAGATCAAGATAGCTGACATCGGCATAATCAAGAATGGGGAGAAGAAGGGATTGAGCAAGTGAAATCTTCGTGGTAACGGGTAGAAAGTTGCGTAACCTTCGCAGGGACTTAGCTGAAATGAACAGCTTACGGCTTATTTCACGAAGCTGAGGACCCCAAGTAAAGGAATTATCAATAAGTAATCCCAGATTGCGGACGGTGTTACTATAAGGGATGGTTATCCCATCACAATAAACACTGGGGAGTTGAGTCCAATCCAGCTTCGAGATCATCCTGGAGCTACCGACAACAATGACTTGGGTTTTCAAGGGATTGATTTAAAACATGATAAAAAAAATTGTCGCGTTTCTTTGCGAAAGTTTTAGTTGCATTGTAATTGTAGTCACTAAAACTACCACCCGGATTTGTTTTCGGTAGCAGTCTTGATATACCCGGTATATATTTTGATAATTGAAAAACATACATATAACACAAGACTCCAATATGTATATTATGATTTCCAAATCCAGTTACATCACAGAAAAAAGTGAATAAGTAGGTAATTTTTTTAACAACTAGTTTCATATTGTGTCATCATCAGTGACAGTACAGTTTGTGGTAAGAAATTGTAGTTGTTATTAACTGGGTTTTTACAATTTTTCTGAGAATATGACTAATGTAAATGTTATGAGTTTTTGTTAGTTTTGACCACTATTTACACATAAGACTCTAGGTCTGTGCTGTTGTCCACCAATGAATTGACATAGCACTCTTGGTACGGATGAGGATAGTTGTATAATATGGCTTGCACACAAGAATACCCAGACAATGTCTAAGATACTGCTGAAGTATTACTTTTTTCAACTTCATAGTTTTAGACATGATTGAAGTCCATCAAGTTCCACTATAATCTATTTGTATAAATTTTGTACAAAAATCAAGCTTGATACATTGCCATTGATAAAGTAATATCTGGTTTATTCTTAACATTAAGCTTGGGGGCATGACGTAAAAGCATTTTCATATATAACTTTATAAGATACAATTTCTTTTAAAGTTACACATGTTATACCTTACTTGAATTCACTACTTGGTATTTATTTAAAACTACCTGGCCCGGCCATGCTCCACCGTGGCTTAATTATTATATGATAAAAATTATATTACATTTTTTACATACATCTATACATATAAATAAAATTGAAGTGTCTGTTTGTAAAGTGAAAATTTAAGAAAATGTCCAACTACATATGGTTATATACACGAAACCTATAACGAAAATGAACTTAGATTTTTTTTTGTCTTTCTTTCTGTTTGTTCCGGCTAATCGCTGAAATGGCTGGACCGATTTTGACGGGACTTTTTTTTGGCAGGTAGCTGATATATGTAGCCTAAGTTACTCATAAGGAGTAACTTAGGCTACATTTATTTTAGAAAAATAAAGTATTGTTGCAATGCCCAAGTACTGTCCAGTATCGTGCGCAGCTCACGCGCATGCCACCACTGGGCCATCACGTCGAGCGCCTCCCACCACTTCTCCCACCAACGAATCAATATCACAAAGGCTGCCTTCAGTTGTGGAATGGACTGAAAGAATATCTCCACCCAGGCGAAGCTGGGTTAGGCCGCTAGTTATACATATAAAGAAGTGGAAACGCAAGAAACGAATTGCCACAACTCCAGCAGCATTATGTATAAATTGTACGGTACATTATGTTTTCATGCGATTGCCAAACCGATCTATTTATTTAAAACATAAAGGATTTTTAATATAGATATGATAATAACTTGATACAGAAGGTCCCTTAAGCAACGATTAAATCAGTGATTCTCAACCACTGTGCCGCGGCACTTTTATGTGCCGCCAAATTTCAAAAGTGTGCCGCCAAATTTTGCAAATATATAATAATCTTAATATTATTAAATTAAATCATTGAAAACAAAAATATTTTTAACATGAATATGGATTTAAATCCACAAAAAAGTTAATTATTTTATTATTTGCTTTGCAACGCGTTTTTTCTTAGTGCCAAATTGTGATGAAGCGGCGTGCATAGCAATAGGAATATGTCTCAAGGCGCTCTTTGTGTGCCGCCAAATTTTGAAATCGTTAAATATGTGCCGCAACAAAAAAAGGTTGAGAATCACTGGATTAAATAAATTAACCAACTTAGTATTACATGGATCTCACAACTATTTGCGGTGGAAAAACTGAGCTGCGAGACTTGGTATTTTTTTACAGAATGTTTTTGATGGGATTTCTTTTTTTTTTCACTTTACAAACAGACTTCAATTTTATATAATATGTATAGATTGGATCCCATTCTGGTGCAAGCTTCCAGGCATCTTTTTTTTCGTTATATGGGCCTTTTTTAAATTTATATAGCGAAATATCCTGGGTAAGATTAGGTGTTTTGTTAGGATATATGGCTTGATTTTGAGCCTTCCTCTTTATTTTCATCAACTGCAACTTCGTTGAGCGTCCGTGTTTAATGTTAGCTATTTCTTTAACATCTGTGGCCCGTCCCTATTACTTATTTTAGTATGTCTTTTGTATGCGAGTCCACAGTCGCAGTCTAATTTGTGTATACCCGGTTCCTGGTGAGGTATATGGCACTTGACAGGTAGTAGGAATTGACTTATCTTCTTGGTTAGCTAAAAGTAAGTATTTATAGTATCACGCTTTAGGATGTAGCCAATTCTGTCGGTGCCTCTTCTTATACTTAAGGTAAATAATCGCGTCACATACAACTGTAGCTGGATTCGGATCTTATTGTCTCGCAGCACTGCCTTGATATATTGCAGCTCTCCAGCCAGGTGTTTCTCCTCACAGATTTCTCGCACCCTGTGAAGTCACAATGCACTAATGTTGCTATGGATCCAACACTGAAATCTTGAAAATACAACAATAGCTGCTCCATACATTCTGCAGATTTAAATGATTATTTTTGTATCGAACAGCTGATTATTATCGCAACATCAGGTTTGGCCCCATAGTAAAAGTTGTTCATTATGATAAGTATAGCATCCCTCTTTTAGCTTTATATTCTTTTTACGACTAACCTTGCATTTGTTAAGCATTTTGTTGCATTTTTTTGTAATTCTATGCGTCTAGTTACAAAAGCTTTGCGAGGACTGGGGATACTCATGGTTCGTGACTTCTGAGGTTTAGTCCACTCAGACTACCTTCTATTTCTATGAACTTAATTATTGGAAATACTGCCTGAAACAATATAGCCATTCCCTAACTATTTAGTAATTCACTAAAGCATCTTATTATCTATTTTCTATTATTGGTTACTCCGAATACGTAAGTGGTGGGGCGTGAAATTGGAAATTGAATAACACAATAAAGTGTTAGTATACCGCGGCGACGGAGACGGGAGGTGGTCGATTTTTATTATGTTAGGGTGGGTGCGGCCGGGAGCGGCAGGCCAAACATCGCTCGGCAAGATCGATAGCGTTACGGACTATTCCGCTAGCGGTACGTTCCAAACATTAGAAAACAAGTTTAAGTTCTCTAACTGACTATACGTAGGACACGAGTTTATCGCAGTTTTTCGTTTCGTCGATGCTTCATGTATTAAGATTGCACGCGTATGTAACATTTGATTAATAATCACGAGTTAGAGTAATTGAAATCCGTTTAATTGTACGCAGTTATTGAACCTGTATGAAATAGAAATTTAGTAAATATACCGGGTATCTCAAGACTGCTACCGAAAACGAAGCCGGGTGGTAGTTTTAGTGGCTACAAACACAATGCAATAAAAAATTTCGCCTAGAAACGCGACAATTTTTTTTTATTATTTTTTAAATATCATCATTTTTGGATGGTAAATCCATAGTTTTTGCTAAAATAATAATTTAAACTCTTTTATACCTTAGAGTATTTATAAATAAAAGGGTATATACTATTATTTTAGGAAAAAATGTATTTACCACCCAAATATGGCCAAAGGAAAAAAAAAAAATTTGTCGCTTTTTTTTGCAACTTTTTCTGTTGCATTGTGTCTGAAGTCGCTTAAACTACCACCCGGCTTCGTTTTCGGTAGCAGTCTTGATATACCCTGTATGATATGTATGCATTATGTGTTCGCCTATCGCCTAGGCATATTGTAAGTCGCGTTGCGTGACACTGCCTGAAACAAAGTTAATCAAACTGGCTCCAATAATAAATGTAAACTTTATTTAAATGGGTGAGTGGGCAATATACGCAGTTGCATTTAGAGTTCTGGAAGCCAGTGCTTCAAGTTGTGTAGATATTCTAGCCGGGCAGGTTCACATTTATTCAATATCGAATGTCTATGGCTACTAGTCTGTAAAGAACCGTGTTACTGCTGAGTGCTGACTCAACCACTTGCTTATACATATAGTTAGCATACTATTAATAAATTGGTAAATATGTAACTAAACTCGAGGTTACAAGTATTCACTTCAATTGGTACGTGTATAACGGAATGAAGCATCAACTATCTAACCGGAATTAATTTTGGTTTCTTTAATTTATTTTTTTCTAATCTCGTCATGAGTCGCCTACTATTAATATAGGGTTCTTCATTTGTTTCTCTACGACATAGCAGCATTAAATAGGTCCGTACGATTGTTGGATATTTGATGACTTGTAGACATCAGTGATGAAAGTATTTATCTAACCCTGGGTCCTCTGAGATGTATTTAGTGCTTCGCCAGTGAAAGCACTGGAGGAACTGTAAACGTTGTACATGGGTTATTTTACCATAAATGACGTACTTGCATGCATGTCGAGCCTTCCGCTGAGAGCTGGCAGGTACGCGACAAAACATTTTTGAAATGCACATACATTATGAGAACCCCTAATTTGAATATTTTTTTGTCAACAAATCTCAATTCGTTTAAGTTTTCTTTTTGGACCGAAAACATGTTGACACAATCCATGTCTCATGAAATGAACATTAATTGCATAAAAGGCAAATATTTAATTTCTCTCTGTGACACATTGCTCAATATGATGGTAGGTTTTTTTTGTATGTCATCTTCAATATTTCTGTTTGTTTTTGGTCAGATATCCATAGCTCATATTGTCTGATTTATAATATGTTTCTGGTTAGTGGGTATTTACGAATTTTATTTCCGATGGCACTCTTTTATTTTTGCAAGCAATTTCTGACGGCCACAAAGTAAGTTCGAAAATTTATTAAATTATCATTTGGAGATGGGGATAATATTTTATGATAAAAACACTGTCAATGTATGTTACTTTACGTAATTTTTACAAAGCAACTGAAACGCTATTTTTAAGGTGCAATTAGGATAATATGTTTAATTAAAATCAATAATTAGTTTGCGGTCCCGTATACTGCAATAATATAAATATAGCTTAGCCATATTTTGCGGAAACGGTTGACCTGTTGTTTGCAGTCACAGGTGTACAAGTACAAAACCATTTATGAACATTTGTCGTGTAGCTGTGAATATTTATGACGTCCACATTTTAGGTGACGAGTTGCAATCATAGTCATGTTTGTGTGTGAAATGAGATTCTCCGTTATTATATCGCCAAAATGTGACGCATGGCTGCTTCGAATTGAGGATGCGTGTAAACGATAAACGGGTAAAACTGGCGATTACTCCCAATCAGGTTAGTAATGGACGCTTACTTCAATGACAGACGTTTATGTTTACGAAGTGTTTATTCGAGACTGCTGAATAGACTAGATAGACGCTCGTCGGCTGATGTTTACAATTACGCGAAATGTAATCACAATCGCATTACCTTTTTATGAAGTTCTAAAAATAACTGTAGAGAGTGTTATCGCTGACGTTATCTTAAGGCGAAATCATACCGCTCCGCGTCGCCACTGTAGCTCAGCGGGCTGCGGCCGTGCTGGCCGCCGCGCCGGGTCCAATGAGCTTGCACAGCGGTTAGACTAGTCTGCAGAGAGCTCGCCGCGCCGTGCTAGCTGCTACCAGAACTGTACACACTGTCCATTCTACATACTACGCAGCACACAGTGCACAGTGCACGGCCACATGCGGTTATTGACTCACCACCTATGTAGTGTTGGTTCGCGCGACCAATAAGGTGTTTCTATTATCTCTAAATATAAATAAGCTAATTAGGTATTTACCATCGTTTAACGAACACGTGGATAGATATTTTGTTTGGTGACCTATTGAATACACTGCACTGTTGATTAACATATCTGCATAGTTGTACATTCTTACACAGTAGTAGGTCCAACATTAGACGTCTTGAGGCCATGTGTACATGGCCATTCCTTTTTTTTATTAGAAAATATCGATGTCTAGTTAAATTGCGGGATAACAAATGATAAGTATTAGCATCCAGATCTATGGTACATAACTAAGGAGCATGTTGTCAAAACAGCGGCTCGTCAATTGTCTAATCGGTCTCCGGCTGTGAGGCAATTACTTACTTGACAGCATGGAAGCAATTCCTACATTTGAGGACGGAAAGCGCGCAGCAGGAAGACTTCCCTTAATTCTGGTACAAAAATAGAAGTGTTGGTTGTCGCAGTTGCGTACTTATGATATTATTCACTTTGAAGCCTTTATTAAAACATTTTTCATTCGCTCCTCCTTCAATTTCGTTTTTTTCTGTGCATAGTCGGTGTATTTTTTTTATGAGCGTTTAATCGAATCAATAAAGTATTTAATCATCTTCACATAGCCAGTAATACCAGACAATGATATGCGTGTCTGTTGTAATGTTTGAGATCAAAGCTTACTTTGTTTGGATAATTACGGACTTATCAATGGATGATCCTTTGTGTAGAGAGGACACTGACTTGTAATTTATTTCATTGTCTTATTAGGGGCCAAAAACTTTATGGTAATTGCTAAAGTTGTGGTATTCCGTTTAAGGTATTTTATTTATTTATTTAATTTAAATCCTTTATTGTACACTAAGTTAACTTAATAATAGAACATTATATTACATAGTAGTACAAGGTATTTTGTTAGTTATTGGCAATTTTTTAGGTGAATTGTAAAGTTTTTGAATAAGGAGAGATGCAAGCAGATCTTTGATGCATTAGTTTATAATTTTCTAAAAAAAATATACAATAATTACTAATCATAAACGTACATTTTGTTAGTATGTGTTTAAAGAACGAGAGATTTATTTAACACACTAGTCGGGCGCACTATTTAGGAAATGAATGGTCAATTTATCGCCGCTAGATAAACACTATAAATTGTCACAATTAAATTCTCTTAGAATATCCGAGAGGCGAGAAATTGTGCAGAAATGTGTGAAGTAATTATACGATGCATATTATAATATCTTATAATGTGTTGGTTCGTTTGCTCGTCCGTAATTGAATGATAATTAACTAATACTTTATTAACATAAACGTTTGTTTATTGCTACAAAACTGAATCTTTTTCATCTATATCCTTTTCATTTATGTTTATTGATTACTTATATTAATATACTTGGTCTTCAGGCAACGAGAATCTCAACAGTTGGAAATGTATTACCGAGACCATGGATATTCGATTAATTTTGTATTAGAGATCTTATATCATTGTTTTGGCAAACTGGGGAGTGTGCGATACTCTCTGTATAATTTATTATAATATGGCGTATGTTCGCTAGTATATCTTCACAGTTATAAACTATAGGTACCAGTAACGTACATGTTTCTTTAAAATTATACATAAGAACAACCTCTTTTCATTTCGTGTAGGTATAAAATGTATTTTTAGTTCACCCACATTGAGATTCTTTCGGTCACGAGTAAATGCCTGTCAGTGATAATTATTTTACATTTGTGTGTTTTCTCGTGTCGTTCTGCGGTCTTAGGGCTCGAAATGCTTATTATTAATATGTATTTTGTTGGTAAGGAGAGAAGGTAACAAATATTACTATTTAATAATGAATGATCTTATTTGCGCGCTAGGAAGATATAAGAAATTTACTACTCTTATCTTCGGTACATACTTGGATAAAATACGCAGATTGGTTCAAAATATTTTTTCCTGGGGCTTATTCCGTATTCAACGTATGTGTTCACAGATCCAGACATGGTTGTTTGTGTTGAAATATGGTTTGTCATTTGATAAATGTGTATGTTGTTTGCAGGTGAGTGAGTAGCGGTGAAGGCAGCGGCATGTGGCGCGGCGCGCGGGTGCTGGTGCTCGCGGCGCTGGGCCTGCTGGCCGGGCCTTCGCTGGCGCACAAGAAGTACAACATCACCATCGGCTACCTGCCATGCCTCACCGGGGAGCTGCGCGACCGCCAGGGGCTCACCATATCCGGCGCCCTGTCCATGGCTCTAGAGGAGGTTACTTGCTTTTTATATTTTTATTACCATTTACTGGTTATCCGATAACTAAAATATACTAAAATATATACTGTGGGAGGCTACTATTTCTCCATCTTTTTAATAATGATGATAATTGCTTATTTCTATATGTTAATGTTTTTTTATTACAGTTTATTACTAAAATTATTTTTAGCCCGGTTGAATCATTTATTTGAGTTTTCCTAGTAGTTTGTGTTAACGCCTAAAGCCAATGATTTTTTATGTATTTAAATTCTTCGCATTTCGTGGCGTATAACGTAAAATTTCTTCAATTGCAGTAAGATAAACCGAACTATGTGTGCATGTAACACATAGTATAAATATACATATAGTGCAGTAGGTACATATCATTTGCGGAGCAAGGTATAATATAATAGTTCCGATGATGGTAGTGTGTTATGAGCCTGCCTGAACTGGCTCTTCGCATATTAAAAGTACAATATCTCGTAATTCAATGACATTTACATTCAATGACAGTTTGTTTTATTAACACGAATCATATCTACACTTCCGTAGTTATTTATAGACTGCATGCAAACAAGCAAAATTTACTTAGGTTAACGCTTAAATTCCTCTACAGTGGATATAAATATCTTGTTTGTTGCGGCCGCGTGTTGACATGACCATATTGTAGTTTTAACTTAGCGGATACGCAATGTATCCAAAAATAACTACATCCTTGTGTTGTGGTTTAAACATTTTAATTATCTTCTAGTTGACATTATAAATAACTCTGCCCTAATGTTGTTGCACTTACATATGCCCAAATACTGGAAAGCCAATTAACTTTTAACTCCTGTTAACTAGCTCTAATGACCTGTTAAATTGATTCCAGTTAAATATAACTTCGATTAAACCACTTAAGAATTAAATATTTAATGGGGCATTATTCATCCGATTCGTATTCTCGAAAGCAACTTAAGAGTTTGACAGCTGTCAAACAGTCAAATTTTTAAGAATTTCTAGTTTTAAGCAGCCGTCGTCTTAAGGCCGCCTGCGACCACTCTTAACTTTTAAATTCTACATAAAATTTACTAAAATGACTCTCGCGTCGGTTTCATCGCTGTCTGATGACGATATAGCTTCATCAAGGCGAGTCAATCAAGAAAAAATCAATGCTTTTGACAAATACAAAGAAGAAAACATTCAAACAAAGTGAGGTTCCGCCTGAAGAAAGAAACTGTTCTGCATCTGTGTTCCTTGCTGGAGACAAAATAGAACCCACTACAAATAGAAGCCGATTGATAAAAACTTGCGACCAACTGTTACTTGCTTTATGATATTCTACGACAGGCAGTTACCAGAAGATTATTGGAGATGTATTTCATGTGGAACAGCCGACTGTACATCACAAAGTTGCAGCAGGGTCGGTTAAACTACAAAATCGTGGCATGAAAATTCCCAACTATCAACAACAATGCCATATTGCGAATGATTTCTATGCGATATATAAGGATCAAATCTCCAGGTAATTTCTACTTATAATAATGTATACATAACTATTAAGCTTTTACATGTACACAAATATATGTTTTCTTATCCTATTTTAACTAAATGTGCTTCTAAAATGCCTAGCGTATTTTATATTATGTAGTAATCATTTAGAGTATCCCTTTTTACTGTACATAATATATTATTAATCATAGAATAGAATAATATATTATGCACAGTATAAAGGCACACTCTAAATGATTTCTACACAATAATTTATATATATATATGCTTGTTGGAATCAAAACATTTAGCAGGTAATTGGCTCTTCCCCAGCCCACTGTACCCCATATAACCAAGCTCTCTAAATAGTTGTAGGGCTAAATATATAATATAATATAATTAATCATACAATGATTTGTACTGATTGTAGCTATTCAGTATATACTGGAACAATGTTCAACTACAATAGTAGTTTCCTATAAAGAATTCAATTTTATGAATATATTTTTTCAGTTTACATAAAATTATTTGTAGTTTGAAATAAGAATATTTGCTAGAGCTCTAATTTTTATTATCTTGTTTTTAGGAGGACCACAAGCAGAAACATTTAGAAACAGAAAAGGCCATTTTTCTATAAATGTGCAAGCAGTCTGCGACCCTAACTTGAGGATAAGAAACATTATAGGCCGATGGCCAGGCGCGGTGCATGATAGTAAAAATTTCAATGATTCTCCTTTATGTGCATTTCTGGAAAGGGGAGACTGAAGAAGCTTACAATCAAGACCATACTAAAACAAGAAACCCAGTGGAGAGGGTCTTTGGTTTTACAACAAAGATCTTCTTGTCTGCAAGTTGGGCTATAAGTTTTTGAAAATTAGCTTACTATTATAGAGGCATGTGCTGTGTTACATAATATAGCATGTTCCCAGAATGATCATATATTGGAGATTGATCTTTTTGAATCATTTCCACCAGCTCCACATAGTATAACCAATGAAAATGTTGCAACAAGGAATAATATAATAAAATACATATTTTAAACCGTACAGTGCATTTTATTGAATTACCATGGAATAAATACAAATAAAAATGAGTTATGTTTTATTGTAGTATATTTATTTTAATAACATCATTAGTACATATTATATTTTTTTAATTATCTACATTTCTTTAGATCTGTCTTACATTTATATCTATATTCCTTTATAAACACAAAATAATAACAATTATTTTAACATTAATTTAAAACTAAATTAATAAATGTACTATTAAAAATGTACAATAGAAATATAATATGACATTTTTTAACAATGAAAATAGGTGAAATAAACAATTTATTTTATGTATTACATATTAATTAAAATTCACAACATTCTTCAACTTTGATTTAAAACACTGTTTTCTGATGCAAATATTTCTTCCTTCACACAATTTGTCTCATTCTTTTTTGTATATTTTTATATTACATACTCACTTCAAAAGGGTGTGTATTGTCCAAATGATATATTGTATGCATGATTTCTATAGCGTTACCTGCAAAAGTGTTTAAGTTAAAGTATGTCATAATTTTATATATCTCTTTTTATTTTTCATATATATTTGTTGAGCTTACTTATTTAGTCTATAGCTGATATACATGGCACTATATATATGACCCATATTTCTTGGACAGTCTTATTATATAGGTACACATTGAATATTTATGTACTCCACTCCAGCTCCTGAAACAAAGGATTATTTATAGTTATACACATTGTACCATACTTTATTTTCCATATTTATTACATAATACTACTATATGAGGAGGAGATAATATATAGGAGGCATAATATGAGAGAAGCCTATAGGTACCCAGCAGTGGGATCCTACAGGCTGTAGATGATGATGATGATTTAAAATGTGTGAATAATCGATTCATATTATATATTAAATAGTTAATTATCATATAAATTCGTTAAAACTTAGAGGAATACGTGTATACTTACCTGTTTATAATATCCAGCACAGCTTCTTTCTCATATCGTATTTATTTACATAGTCTTCTCCATTTGGTACTTAGGTGGTTCTGCAGCCGTTGTTTGGTATTTTATATACCTATTTATTGAAAAGATATTCCAAAAACTAACTTTCAAACCGAGTGCAATTACAACATGACAATAAATAAAATAAACAAACATCATAATATTTTTAATAAACTCGCTTCGGGTAAAGGGATTAGGGACATAAGTTTTTTCACCCACATGATTTTATTAACAGATTTTTAAAATAATAACATGGCAATATATAATATAGCTTTAAACATAATCGTAACAAAAGTAAAAACGTTACAATGATTCCTCATATTAAATATAAAGGGTTAAATTTCCAATTTTGAGAAATCATGTATGAAGAATATTGCGTCAAATGGAACGTTTATATTTATACAATAAAAATTGTAACTGAAAACAAACTTTTCGTTAATCTGTGGAAATTTAGCTGGATGTTTGCTGAGTAGACCGATTTATGAGCTAAATGGCTATCCAGTATTCCGTTTCGAAATTTAACGAAACCTCAAAATAACGTCATATCAAATGAGTCCGGTGGCTGAGTAGCAATCCAGTATTTGGGGGATAATATGTTATACTTTAATTGCGCACTAAAACCTCTGTAACAGGTCCCATGCTTATATTGGATATTTTTTATACTAAAGTCTATGAACCTAAACATGAAATGAAAATAATCAATGTATCCTTCAAATACGCGCTGGAATATCAGTACCAGAAAATGTATTTTTTTTTCTAATTAAGGAAAAACATACATACATAAATAAACTCACGTCTCTTTCGTACGTAGGCAGAGGTGCCAGGACACCCACATTCCGCCTTGTATGTTCCGTCCCACGATGTGATAGTTGGCGAGTAAGGCAAAATACTTATGAAAAATATATAGAATGTCAGCCGTCCTAATTCCTAAAAAGCGGATGGATGCTCTTATGACTAGGAAGAGATAGTGGATTGTGATATGAATAATTTATCGGCCGCTATACACACGTATTGGATGTAGATTATGTACACATAGCTTGGAAGTTATAAATATCCAATATGGAAAAGTTTGTTCATGATATGACATATTTCCAACGTAAGTGAAGACTGAAGCTATAAATAAATTAGCTTTTTGTGTCAGATGACACGAGTTCACCGCCTACGTATAAATGATTTTTTTGCGATAAAATTGGAGATATGCTATTCGTATCCTTTTTGAGAGAATATTTTAGCACAGCCAGTATAGTACTAGGACAGGGATGCTGATAAAAAAAACAACTATTTATAAAATTTTCTCAAAGTATGGAACATAACAACAACAACTGAAACGGTGAAGGAAAACATCGTGAGGAAACCTGCATGCCATAGCGATTTATAAGAATTTCTATGGTATGTAAGTCCGCCAACCCGTACTAGGCCAGCGTGGTGGACTATATGGCCTAATCACTCTCAATGGTATTCTCGATTGTAGAGTTGGCCTGTGCCCAGTGGGACGTATATGGGCTGATACAGATGCAAGGAACATACTCTGCGCTCGTTTGTTATTGTGATTTAGCAAATTGAAATAAAAAGTATTTGACGGCCTTTTTTTGTAAAAACTTTCTTCAACTAAGGTTCTCTATCCTTGGACTAGGGTATATTGTAACTTAATAGATTGAAACATTTATAACCACTCCATGGAAATATTATACTAGGACGAATTAGACGCAGAGGGTTCATAGTGATGTCCTTTTCCAGTTGAACAACAAATCGACGTTGTTGCCCGACGTGGAGTTGTTGTTGGAGTGGCACGACACCAAGTTCGACACCATCACGGCGACGCGCCTCATCACAGAGATGAGTTGCTCGGGCATCGTCGCATTCTTCGGGCCAGAGGGTCGCTGCCACACCGAGGCCATTATCGCACAGTCCAGAAACTTACCAATGATCTCTTATGTAAGTTGTTTTTGTTCATTTTATCCTTGTTTACTTGCACATTACTGCTAATTGATCAATGATTCAAAAGTATTTATAAGAATGGGATGTGGTTTCACGTGAGGTTTACGAATAAAATCACGTGTACGCATTTGCATAATACATATTACATACATATTCGAATCTAAGCAATATAGGTTTGAGATTTTTTAAAATTTAAATTTTAGCTCTGAAAGAAATCAATATAATAGTCTAAGATCCCGCCATACATCGACCTTCACCGAGATGTTTATTTGATGAAACCTATTTTATATGCAATTTAATATGTCAATAAATATATTGTATATGGGTTGCCTTGCAAATTTCAGTCCAGAATACGATTAATTAATTATTAAAATTAAAAAATTTTTTTTACACATTTCACCTGTTTGATTATTAAACAAATTCTATACCAATCGAAAGTATGAAACCCATAGAATATGTAAACGTTAGGTTGCCTATTTTTTTCCGGTCACAACCCTCAGGTTGCCAGGTATAAACAGGTAAATCGCTACTAGCATTTTGCGCCGGTCTGATTATTGAATGGAAATTAAATGAAAATAAAGATCATTTTATTATGAACACGGTGGTATAGGGTTGCCTGCGAAAAATCAGTCCCGAATTGCGGTTGTCGAATTTAGAAAAGTGAAATATTGCTCCGAGTGACACAGCATAGCAGCTGTTCGAAGTCCGCTCATAAAGAAAGAGGGTGCGCATGCTATTTATTCTTGAGAATGAAAAGGACAGCGATAGACTCGTATATGCTGTGTTCTGTGTTACCTGGCAACCTGAGGGTTGTGACCGGAAAAAAATAGGCAACCTAACGTTTACATATTCTATGGGTTTCATACTTTCGATTGGTATAGAATTTGTTTAATAATCAAACAGGTGAAATGTGTAAAAAATATTTTTTTTTTAATAATTAATTAATCGTATTCTGGACTGAAATTTGCAAGGCAACCCATATACAATATATTTATTGACATATTAAATTGCATATAAAATAGGTTTCATCAAATAAACATCTCGGTGAAGGTCGATGTATGGCGGGATCCTATACTATAAGAGTTATGTTTTTTTACATCAAGTAGACACTTTTCTATTATTTACTAGTCTATGAGACAAGTTTATCTTAACGCAATAAACTAACAAAACAAAAATTTTCGTTGCAATTGAATAATATGATAGCGTCTAGCGAACGTTAACTACTTCAGATGTATTCAGACGTTGTGTCATCAAATAAAAATGAATTCACAGTAGGTAACACAAGAAGAACAAAAATATTACGGCTACGAAAATTTCCGTTTTTGTGTGTTATATTTAATCCAAGAAATTATTATATTGAAATGAATAAATATTAGACCGAGTTTACTCAAATAGTGAAACAAAACTGCATTCTACATCAATGAATCACTTGACTTATCTTATTTGTTCGGTGTCTTATAAAGTCATTACGTTCGGTTGTTTTCTGCTCCAGACTGTTTTAGTTTCTGTGTTTGTACTTCAATTTTATAGCAAAAGATTTTTATCGGCAGTGACGTATAAAAATAAAACTCATATTTTTTTTATAATTCTAAATGTGATATAGCTTACACATTCAATAGATAAAAAATATTGGTTGATGCACTACGCGTTTGATGTAATTGAAAATTAAAGATTTATGATATGAGTTGAAAAAGCCAATTTAAACCATATGTATTTTAACAAGACGAAATCGGTTAGGAGTTAGGTACTCTGGGGGGTACAGTAGGCGATAGGTGGGTTCACTGGCCTTTCAGCACATTAGGTTATCATGATTGGAAATTACAGATTACCCTTCATGGAGACATAGGTAAGTGGCCTACATCCAATATAGCTTGTTTATGATGTTATCACGAAAACAGATAACAACACAGATCTCTTTCACATCACCGTATCAGAATAGTTGAAGTAATTAACGGCGTACGTGACAAAAATATGTAGCACTGCTTTAGTATAATGCAAATAGTGTTCGCTAATAGACATCAATTTACACATGTGCATTATCTAATACGGGATATGTTTATGATTTCAGAGATGCTCGGATTACCAGACTTCGACATTGCCCAATTTCGCGCGACTCGAGCCGCCCGGCGCTCAGGTACAGTTTTTATATTAAAAACGACAAAACAATAAGGCTCTTTCGCTTTTTGTATTAATGTTAATGTTGATAATTACATTATATTTACATGTATTTAAGTTATGTTTACTCTAGTATATTACATATAATTAGGGTTAAAGTTTTAGTAATACATCACAAGCTTGCTCATATTACAATCGTTAGAAGCGGTTATTGAAAAGATTCACATGCAAGGACGATCGGCTAATAGGTCCCGATGTAATCTCATTACATAACGTTACCCGCCGATATCATATTGTATTGATTTATAATCGCACTCTGCCGTTTGATACTAAACAGACATTATATTTCCTTGAACACATTTTAATATATTTTGTTTATTTTTAGGCTACAAAATCTGTAATATCGCTGTTGCGTTACTACAGATGGAACAAATTTTCCATACTGTACGAGGAGTCTTGGGTGACGGTGGCGCTGACGCTGGAGAACCACGCCAAGCAGAATAACATGACGGTGAACCACCAGCGCCCGGTCATCGACGCCTTCAAGTGCTGCGAGGAGAAGATGGCCTGCTGCGCGCCCGGCTTCTGGTACCAGTTCATACAGGAGACCAAGAACAGGACCAGAAGTAAGTAGATGAGTGATGGCCATAGCGTGCCTGGGTTACATTATTGTTGCACATCCAATTTAGCAGTAGGGAAACATATTACATGTATGTACATCTTGAACATTTGCACAAGAACTTGATTGATGTGCAAGTTCGTTTCAGATCATAGAGTAACCTGCCTGTTTAGTTGACTTCCTCTAAATTTGTCTCTAAATACACGATTTCCGCATTCAGCAGTAGGCGTATAAGGGCTTATATTTTCACATTCTACATGGTGAGCATGGCGTATAGGACTCCCAGTAAAAGATCCGTGGCCTGAGTGTCGCTGATAACTGTCCCTTATAGCGTCATATATTTCTTGATATTTTTTTATTTATAATTATTTTTATAGGTATAATATTATGTCATCAGTTGCATGTCATCATTTACAGGGTTTTTACAGTTTGCAGTTACAACTTGTTATCCTCATTTGAGATTTTAATTTGTTTGTATGGGTTCGTACTTTAATACACTGGCCTATTTGTGCATATACTATACATACAGTAATACAATAGGAGGCTTAAGACCTAATGGCGTTAATTAAATTCCTCTAAATCGAAAGATATTATGGACAAAAACAAGTACGAGAGATTATGATAATGTACACGAAACCTAAGAACATGTTTCATTAAATCGAATCTGGTACTTTTCGTATGATTAGGAAGGGTTTTTTGCCTTCTTCCATGATGTTCGAAACGGGTAAATCACTAAAAACTACATTTTGCTGAAAAATATATTTTTGTGATCAACTTTATCATACGGTTTCATTATGTAAAATTAAGAGTAGGTAAATATTTTTAGCCCAAAGCATTTGTATAGGTACTTGTTTGTTTATTGAGTACTTTGCGGAATGATTAATAATTCAGTGGCGTCACTGCTCAGCCCGTGCTCATGTATTTAACATCATTTTTCCTGGGAATAAATATTTGACGTTTACAACGATGATTAAACGGATTGATCGGCGAATGCTTAAGAATTCGTTTTTCTTTTGAATTTTATTCTATTTATGGGTTTGACATGTAGGTCATATGTTGGAATTAAAATAGCTTTTTCAATATTCTTTTAAACATAGCATTTATTTTTTCAAAAGTATCGATGTCATAGTAGCATTATACACAGTATATGAATGAATTTAGAAAGTTCTTTTGCGATTGCGTTTGGTAACAACTAGGTGTGAGATGGTCCCAATTTGTTTAGTTTCCGGTTTGAAAAGAAACCCTCGTTTATTTAGTCAAAGTTCATATAGACATGGCGACGTTAAATGTAACTATGTACGTAGGGTGTATCGTAGTCACAATTCGTTCATCAAAAATAATTGAAGTATATTCAATGGTATAGTCGCTGCATATTTTTAACTGGACAATTTGGATATACAGGGTGATATTGACATATGGTATTTAATTTAAAACCCATGTTCCTTAATCCCCCTAGGTACTATTGTGCCAAATTTGAATAAAAACTGCCTGATAGTTTTGTCAAAAATCGAGATTTTAGGTGTCAAGGCTTATTGATCAACCCCTGTTGATACTGAGTTTTTTTTGGTTCAGATAAGTTCCTTAACCGAACTGAAGTTAATCTAAGCGGTGAAAATACTATTATCTACATGGGAAGTCCAAAAATAGTGAAAACTAAAATCACGATTTATGACAAAAAAATCTTCTCATATTGCTTTCAAATTATGTACAATGTCACCTGGGGTAATGAGAAACATGTGGGTTAAATTAAGTAACATGTGTCAAAATCACCCTGTATACTAATTTAGTATGTTTGAAAATATTGATTAAATATCAGAATTTCAATATATTTCGTTTAACTTGCTACGTGTATTATAACAGCCTTATTATACAGTTTGTAAACCTATTTTAGATATCGAAGATAATGTTTAGTATGCGCTTGCATTATCCAAGGGCGGATCCAGCTTTCAAGCCAGGGGGGGGGGGATCATATTGTTGTCTTGTCAGAACACTGGGTACTAATTGAATAATCGAATTTCGAATTCGATTCGTAATGATTTTTAGAGTTGTTACAGACAACTTTTTACATTATTTATTGACATACATAGAATTTATTGTACTTATAAATTTTATCAACAAGATAATAAATACATTCTGTCAATCTTGAGCCAGCTCTTCATGACCCCCATGACCCCCCCCTGGATCCGCCGTTGGCATTATCTCGTGTAACGTGTTTGTGATTTGTTCTAGTCTACGTGTTCCTGGGCTCCACGTCGGGGCTCATAGAGATGATGACTGCGATGGAGTCGCTACAGCTCTTCTCTAAGGGCGAATACATGGTCATATTCGTCGACATGATGACCTACTCCTCCAAAGACTCTCTCAAATATTTAATCAGTAAGTAATATTTACCATTTCTAAGGATAAGTTTAACAGTGATTTGATTAATAATGATGTTATGTATGCAGTGTTGCTAGCTTTACATATTGTATTGGTAATATACGGGTTCGAATCCCAGGGCACACTTCTGACTTTTCGGGAGTCATGTGTGTATTGATGGTCAATCACCACACACTAAAACGGTGAAGGAAAATATCGTGAGGAAACCTGCATACCATAGCGATTTATAAGAATTTCTATGGTATGTAAGTCCGCCAACCCGCACTAGGCCAGCGTGGTGGACTATATGGCCTAACCACTCTCAATCGTATTCTCGATTGTGGAGTAGGCCCGTGCCCTGCAGTGGGACATATAGATAGCGCGCGAGTTGAATGCAGAGCTTAGGAATGCGGTAGTGCTGTGACCTAATTATTTATGACTACAATAAGTATGTCGATAAATTTTAACATTGTTTTAACTTTAATTTCACGCTAGATTAACATTATTTAAAACAACTAGGTAAACATTATCACACATTTTTAATAAGTGATAATTTTATACATCATAATAAAATAAAACAAATTATAAAAAAAAATATTCTCAGATTCAGAAATTGCAAAATGTATTGTTTAAAGAAAATACCAAACTGATGTTTTGCCTTTCTTCAACACACATATCTAAGATCTTTTACGCCATTTCTCGTGTTTGGCGATGAACGAAAACTCGTTTTTTTTCGGTACAGAACTTGATGGAATCTGATCAGTCATTATGAATGATTAAAAACAATAAAACTAATAACACGGATTGCAAATTGATTATTAACGCGATAACAGGTTAAGCGTACATTTAGCTAGGACAGCACATCACTAAATTGCGGGCGGGCGAGGTGAGGCGTGCGGACGGCGGGGGGAAACGCTCCCGCTCCGCACCTCAGGCCCCGACTGCATTCAACTCGCGCGCTATCTATATGTGGGCTGATACAGATTGGTAATATAAGTGATAGATATATAAAGTAATAATCTATGTTGTATAAACAGATTGTTTTTACGGCAATCCCATTCACCGAAGTAAATGCAACAGTAAAGTTTTTATCGCAAGTTAATTTTGTACGGGACATTAGTATTACCTCTGTCGAGATTCGATACTTATTCGTACTGTATAGGTTTAACGAGTTCTAACAATATATCTCTAGCGGCCAACATCAAAGATATTACAAAAACATTGATATTCATCTATGTATCGATCCTGAAATCGACGACTTGCGTTAGAGACTTATGGAGTCTCTGAAATGAGATTTATCATGATTAGTTTATTTTTATATGTTATTTATTTATTCCTTACTGCATACAAAAGAACAAAAAGCATACAATATTTTACAAATTAGATTAAAGAGTCAAGTTAATACAGTTGCCGGTCTTACCGCCCTAGGCGATTTCTTACAGACAACCTAGTTTAGTGGCTTACAATAATGTTGTGTTAATAAGCTTGTGTGTGTCATTGAGATAATATACTGGAGGGGACACTGCAAACAAAATGTTTGAAACAAAATGAAGGGTACATTCTATTTCTGTCTCTGTCACGCCTACGAAGTAACATATCTTCCCTCTCGCCTCAATGTGTACCCGTGTGCACGCATCATACGCAGAGATGTTCCCGATGTCCGTTCTAGTATAATACCTCAATGGTGTGTGTGTACAGAGACGGAGGACCGCGGCTCGTCGAAGCTGGTGTGCCCCAACACGGCGGACTTCCGCAAGCGCGCGCAGTCGCTGCTCGTCGTGGTGTCCTCCGAGCCCACCGGCGACTACCAGCTGTTCATCGACAAGGTGCGCAAGTACAACACGCTGCCGCCCTTCAACTTCCCTGATGTCTTCGGATCCAAATTCAACAAGGTAAATGCATCATCTTATTGTTTGAATGTTCACTTATTTATAAGGTTTCTCGGTTATGTTTTTACTGTATTACATTGTTCTTTATAGGTATTTGTGTACACTCTTCACCCACAAAACATTACGCTCATGTTAGCTGTATGTATTCAAGAATAGTAAATATCAGTAATACACTTAAATTAATATCAATACTGATAAATAATTCTCATAGAATAACCACTGGTTTTTCTTTAATTTTCATCGACAAATTTAAGTGAATTTTATAACATGTAATTTCTAATTTGATTTGATAACAAGTATTAAAGTAGAGTACTACGCAGTACCAGTCCATTTGAAAATTACATGATGTATTTTATTTGTTTTCAGTTTGTGTCCATCTACGCCGCTTATCTGTATGACTCGGTGAAGCTGTACGCGAAAGCGTTGGATGAAATTATTAAAGAAGAGACTAAAAAGGAACCGCTCACTTCAGAAAAATTGACTGCAATCTCGTTGAACGGCTCCCGCATTGTTGCTAAAATGATTGAAAGCTCCCCGATTAAAAGTGAGTGATTTACATTATTTCCTTTTCTATGTTTGGACTAATAATTGAAAAATTGATGTTTTGTTTTTAAAGCGGGTTTAACACACTTATGGACTTTAATATTGTGGTTTAGAAAAAATGATTCCATTTGATGTACTCATATACATGACAAGTTAAATATTGTATTAATAGTAAACAAACGCTCACATTTATGATAAAGGAAATTATCATGAAAATACAAATAGTGCATTACGCAGAAAAGTTATTTTGTAAATAAATTCAGTTCTAAAACCGCACTAGGCCAACTTGATGGCCTGAAAGAGTTATCCCGGAAGGTTCGATAGAGACAGGCTATCATGACATCTTGTTGATGTTCACAGTTTTACCTCGTGTAATGATGGATTCAAATTAGGGGAGTTACTCTATGATCCGATTCTATGTTCGAATAATCGAACATCGTACGTAAAATCATACGAATGTGCCTTGATAATCAACAAATTGTTCGAATCCTCTATCGTACATCGTAACCATAGACAAAGTTTGGAGTTTTAGTGTTTGGAGTGAATGATAAGTTTCATGGAGAATAGTATTGATTTTATAAGTGTTAAACTATAACTTACTTCGAACGTCGAACCTTCGAATATTCGAAATTTCGAAACATAGAGTAACCCCCATGTGTAATGTTGAAAATATTTTTTCCCAGGTGTATCTGGTATGTTGATACGTCTGGACGAGCGCGCCGACTCAGAGGGTAACTTCTCGGTTCTCGCGTTCAAGCCGAAGAAGTTCAACGATGGTGACATCAACTGTACATACAGCATGATCCCCGTCGGACACTTCCAGCAGAGCAACAGGCAGTTCCCGGTACATACTCACTTTTTTTTTTCTTTTTGTTATTGCAAGGAATGGCGAGACGAGCAAGCCGTTCACCTGATGGTAAGCGATACGACCGCTCCTAAACAGTAGCAACATTCCACTGCGCTCGCCATCCTGAGACATAAAATGTTAAGTCTCAATATGTCCAGTAGTTACTCTGGCTACAATGTCCTTCAATCCGAAACACAACAGTGCATTTACGCAGTGTTGTTTCACGGGAGAAATAGACATTGCGGTGGTACCTACCCAGATGGCCTCACATATGAGAGACCTACCACCAGTAAATCACTACACATTTATCTTCATACTGTACATTATACCGGGTAGCTCAAGACTGCTACCGAAAACGAAGCCGGGTGGTAGTTTTAGTGACCACAAACACAATGCAATTAAAAATTTCGCCTAGAAACGCGACAATAATTTTTATGATTTTTTAAATATCGTCATTTTTGGGTGGTAAATCCATAGTTTTTGCTAAAATAATAATTGTAACTCTTTTATACCTTCGAGTATTTATAAATAAAAGGGTATACACTATTATTTTAGGAGAAAATGTATTTACCACCCAAATATGGTCATAGGAAAAAAATAACAAAAAAAACATTGACGCTTTTTTTTGCAACTTTTTCTGTTGCATTGTGTCTGAAGTCGCTGTAACTACCACCCGGCTTCGTTTTCGGTAGCAGTCTTGATATACCCTGTATATACAGGTGTTTCCAATATGTGATCGAAAAAGTACAGATTAACAAATAACAGTAAACCTTTAAAATATTTTTAAAATAAATCACAACATTATGGATTATTTTGTAAAAGCTTGTTAGCGATTGATGCTGCATGTAGGAAAGACAGACGCTGGATTCATATTTGAGCATTCGGGGCTTATCGACTGCCAATGGTTAAATAATGTTTAAACCGTATACATTTGATCGCAGGAGTACAAACTGAACCCTCGTCTGCCGATCGACTGGCCGGACAACGTGAAGCCGGAGGACGAGCCGTCGTGCGGCTTCAACAACGAGAAGTGTCCGCGCGACGACTCGCAGATCACGTCGCTGGTGGTGGCGGGCACGCTCGCCGTCACACTGTTCTGCGCGCTCGTCGTCACCGTCAGTATATACCGCAAGTGGAAGATCGAGCAGGAGATCGAGGGATTGCTATGGAAGATCAACCCGCACGAGATTGTGGGGTACATGGGCAGTGGACTCGTCTGCTCGCCTAGCAAGGTTAAACATTCATTTAATTTTTTGTAGTATAAATTATAATATAAATCATAAAATAATTGTTAGAAATAATACTTAATAATCGTAGTACCCGTATACGTCACTTACTAACTAATTAAAAATTAAATTGCGTTATAGTAATTTGCATCGGCATTTACACAATATCCGCCCTTTTCACAGATAGAGCAACTCGTGGAATGGATTTTCGTGTAATTTGTAAGAAGTTAAATCAGTATGCACGAACAAGAATAACTTGTACAGAAAAACAATTTATTTAAGTATTACTATTGTGTAAATACATTAAATTACTTTTTTTGTCACTAATATTAATCACTTACTTTTTACGTTTGGCACGTACGGTTTTTCACTTTTTTTTTTAATTTGCTACACGATTTGCGTCTAGTGTTCCGATGTATAGTTTAACTGCGACAATTCAAAATATGACCTCCCTATTTTCGATAAAACGTCTTTTTTTCTTGAAATTGATTCATGGTTTGTGTGTCATAAATACTTTATCCATTGATATTTAACATTGAATCGTTTTTTGGATTTATTTGGTTATTTTTCTATTTCGACTATACATCGTGACATCTAGCTACTTATTTATGCAATAAATTATATCACTAATACATATTGTTGTTTTTCAGCTCAGCTTAGCGAGTGGTATATCGTGCGAGAGCAGATGCTGCACCCAAATATTCACCACCACGGCGCAGTTCAAAGGAAATGTTGTTAGAATTAAGGAATTGAAGTTCTCCAAGAAAAAGGTAAGTTCTAGTGTTTTATATAGACGTTAATGCAATATTAGAGCTGTTTGTTTAATAGCTGTATCAGATATAATGCAATATTAGAGCCGCTTGTTTAATATAATACTGAAAAATGCCTAAATATATGGTGTAGTGTTATGTTATTCTGTTTTTTGACACTATTTAGTTCTTTATTAAACACAAATTATTTTATTTATTTATTTATTTATTCTTTACTGCACACAAAAGGACAAAATATTACAATATTTAACAAATAAAATTAAAGAGTACAGTTGGCGGTCTTATCGCCCTAGGCGATTTCTTACAGACAACCTTTGGATGGATATAAGAAAAGGATAAGAAAAGAGGGCAGTATAGAATTTAAAGGTAAACATGCTCTAAAAAGGAATATATAAACAAATTATTTATAATTAATATATTATACACAATATATGATATATATTTATATAATATATTTTATATACATACATATATAAATACTTTTATAGATAGACATACATAATTATATACATATAGAGGCACAAAGTTATCTGACCCGGTGAGAGAGTCGCTGTAATCGAATTTGGTGTTGCCATTAAAAATAGATATAGCAATAAAGTGGTTAAAGTAAGATTTTTCAATCCGATCAATAGTGTCGGGAAAATGAGTGGACCAGTTTCATATGCATGTTTTTTCCTTCACAAGATTTCTAACCAATCGCTCCCCCTTAAAGAAGTCAAAACCCTTAAAAAGTTATCTGTATCAGCCCATACACGTCCCACTGGAGGGTACGGGCCTCCTCTGTAATCGAGAGTACGATTGAGGGTAGTTAGGCCATATCACAGGCTATATAGTCCGCCGCGCTGGCCTAATGCGGGTTGGTGGACTTACACAGGTACCATAGAAATTCTTATAAATCGCTTTGGTATGCAGGTTTCCTCACGATGTTTTCCTTCACCGTTTTTGTGTGTGTTTATTGACTATCAATACACGCATGACTCCGAAAAGTCAGAGGGGTACTCTGAGATTCGAACCCGCAGCCACCGTGAAATGTGGTTGTGGTCATTGGTGGTCCATTTACCAACAGGCCACCACGCACGTAACGATGAATTTTAGTTTAGGATATGAACTAACATCTATTGTACTAGTACGTACAAAGTTCTGTTTTCGTGGAATTTATTTTGAAAAGCTGACAACACAAACTTGTGGCAACAGCTACACGATGATACAATTTTTCGAAGGGTATTATTGGTATCTGAAGCCGATTTTCTTCCTACGTAAAATTTAATACCTGAAGTTTAACATTCCTAGCATCACTTTTTAAAGTTTTCGGCAATTTTCACTAGTTTTAAATAATGCAGGAAAAATAAATACATTGAGTAAACAACTAATGGCCGATATGTCAGCGACTGGCAGATAGACTGACATTCTAAATGACGTATTTGTTTCCACTTTTGGCCACCGGGCCAGGTATCTTTGTGGCTCTATACTATAAATTACCTATTGAGACAAAAGTAGGAAATAAAACTTCTTCATGCAGCTGCTTATAGGGAAAGGTAATAATCTTTAACCATCTTTTTGAAAGATGTCAGTGTTTTCGCCTGTCTTATGACAACTGGTAGTGCATTCCACAGACGAACGGCTTGGACTGTATACGACTTATCCATAAAAGTCGTGGTATGCACAGGCATTCTCAACTTCAAATTCTCCGACGACCTCAAGGTCCTTGAATGAGAATCGTGGAGAAATATAAAACGTTCTTTGAGATATGATGGAGTAAGGGGATTGAACAAAATATTGTAAAGAAGATTAAGAATATGAGCATTCCGACGAAGTCGTATGGGTAACCACTTGAGCTTAGCACGAAACTCGGAGACATGATCATATTTGCGCAGACCAAATATAAATCTAATACAGAAATTTTGAAGACGCTCAAGTTTATTAAGTTGGTCCTCGGTGAGATTGAGATAGCTGACATCTGCATAATCAAGGATGGGGAGAAGGAGGGTTTGTGCAAGGGAAATTTTCGTGGCAATGGGTAAATGGTAAATTAGTTAAAGATTATAGATAGTGTCCATCAACTTGCACTAATCCGACGTGCTGGACTATACCGAACTCTTTATTGTAGAGGATACCTGTGTCTTACAGTGGGACGTATAAGGGCTGATATTATTTTATAGATATACGGTAGTTTATAAACCTACTTTATCGATAGATTTGTCTTCTTCGCTCAAATTAAATTCAAAATTTGTTCGAAAAGTACTTAAAAGTACTTAAGTAGTAGTAGGGTAGTTTTCACTACCCTATATTAGAATATCGCAATAATCCAGTCCATCCAAAGGTTGCCTGGAAGAGATCGCAGCTAGCGATAAGGCCGCCTATTGTAACCATGTCTAGTATTTTAAGTATTTTGTATTTCTTCTTGGTGTATAATAAAGCATATAAATAAATAAATAAATAAAAGTACATAACATTCAAGAAGTAAAATAGTTTTATGAAGTGTCTATGAGAGTGCGATAGTATTGAGTTTTTTTGCTGCCGCTGGCAACTGCTTCCATAGATTTATAGTACGAGTATTGAGTATTATATTAGTATTTTTTTTTGCAATGTGTGGCGAAACGAGCAAGCCGTTCGCCTGATGGTAAGCGATACGACCGCTCATAAACAGTAGCAAAATTCCACTGCGCTAACCATCCTGAGACATAAGATGTTAAGTCTCAATATGTCCGGTAGTTACTCTGGCTACAATATCCTTCAATTCGAAACACAACAGTGCATTTACACTGCTGTTTCACGGGAGAAATAGACATTGCGGTGGTACCTACCCAGATGGCTTCTCACATTTATGAGAGACCTTCCACCAGTACTAGTAGTATTGAGTAGATAATATGATGTAACAATGTGTAATGTGTAATGTGTGTTGTAGGACATCCCGCGCGACATCATGAAGGAGATGCGTCTGCTGCGAGAGTTGCGGCACGACAACCTCAACTCGTTCATCGGCGCCGTGGTGGAGCCCATGCGCGTGCTCATACTCACCGACTACTGCGCCAAGGGGAGCTTATATGTAACTATCGATACGCAATACTAGTTCACATTGGGTTCAACGGAAACTGCATATGAAGCCGAAAGAGGAATGGTATTGAAGTATATAGCCAGAAAAAATCAGCTGTATCGTCATTGATTTAAAAACTAAGGATAGGCTTTTCAGTAGATTTTGGACAGTAAGATGTCCGTGAAAATCGCGCCATCTATTAGATTTTTTTATAACAACGCTGAATTAAAAATGTTAAAATAATTATTAAATTAATGTAATAGATTTTGTCTTAGGGGTGATAATAGTTATTATCTTTGTTTTTTTATTTCGTCATAATACAAGCAAGCAATTTTTAAATCATTGCGAGGGTCGACTAATATACACCTATGTCGGAACACTTACGCGTTTCTCGGCCCATCCATATGTTTATGTCAATGTGTTCCATAAATTATGCAGAGTCAAAACATTATTTGGCTATTTCAGGTTTGTTCGGTAGTAAAAGTTGATCATTATGACGGATATAGCATTCCGCTTGCGGCTTAGTATACCCTTTCTGACTAACCCGATATGCATCTTTCGAATCAACTCGAACTCAAACAAAGTGTCGTCATGATTATTTATTTTCGTTTCAGGATATAATAGAAAATGAAGATATAAAATTGGACAAGATGTTCATATCTTCGCTAATTCATGATCTCATAAAGGTATTTTTTTATTCGTTTAGTTTTTTGACGTAAATTTTAAGTACTATTAATTATGAATTATAATGCAAATTGTTTGTTGGCAGGGTATGATATTCATACACACTTCTCCATTAATATTTCATGGAAATCTCAAATCTTCGAATTGTGTAGTTACGTCTCGATGGATGCTGCAGGTGAGTACAGATTTCATAAAATAGGGATGTTTCCAATATTTAATTTTGCACTTAATAATCACTGCAAAATGTTCATTATAACAAACATTCATTTGAAACAGCATTACAATTGTTCGTACAATGAAAGATATTTCAATTTTTGTAATGCAGTGGGAATATTCGCTTTTTCATTCACACTCATACATCTGATGATGATGACGTCACAACTGATAGATGCGTCCATTTCTATACCTCCACACCACCTTTGACTTAAGTAGATTTTATTCTGATCTGTATTTTTTGTTAGGTTGCCGATTTTGGACTTCACGAACTACGAAATTGTGCCGAAAATGAATTTGTTGGCGAACACCAATACTATAGAGGTAATTACTATCGATGAAATATGTATTTTTCATTATTCTAAAAGAAGTTTTTATTATATCCACTTTTATTGTGTAGGCTTACTATGGAAATCCCCCGAGTTGCTGAGAGAGATGGACAATCCGAACAGTTATGTGTGCGGTAACCAGAAAGGCGACGTTTATGCCTTTGGGATTATCCTGTATGAGATTATAGCTAGACGGGGACCCTTTGGACTGACGGCTACGGAACCCAAAGGTAACGGAAATATCTTATTCTTATTAATTATATGTGTTTCTGTAATTATTACTTTGTCGTCGAGATGCCGACCGTTACTGCCCTTTAATTTACTATTTGTAAAAAATAAATTTTGAATAATACGGTTAATATAAGTGAAATTATTTCCACACGTTTATAATTATAGAATTGTAATGGTTTTCGTACAATTTATACCTTATGTTTTAATGATTATGTACCATTTTGTAGACATAATAGAGCGTTTGAAGCGGCCTAAACTGGACGGCGAGGAGGTGTTTCGGCCCGACACGAACGCTATCGAGGGCACGACGGAGGACTACGTGATCGCCTGCATGAAGGACTGCTGGGCCGAGGACCCCAACATCAGACCTGACTTCCCGACTATCCGAAGCCGCCTTAAGAAAATGAAGTCTGGAAAGTGAGTACACACTTCAGTTTTATATTTTGTAATGTATTCTAATTTTTAGTTTAAACATATCGTACTAGTTGATTTGGAATTTGGATGATCATAAAAATTATGATATTTTTATAAAACGAGGGTTTTAAAAGACCTTCAGTCTGCATAACTACTTACCGTAGAAAATCCACATTTTTATCGAATATGAAATGAAGTGTATATTTTGACTTTAGGAGAGTAACCATTGTCTCAACAGTAAATGCAGCATATTATTGACTATTGCCCAGGTCGAGAAACATAATGGACCAAATGATGGACATGATGGAGAAATACGCGAACAATTTAGAAGAACTAGTCAACGAAAGAACGAGGCTATTAATAGAAGAGAAGCAGAAGACAGAAGACTTACTACATAGAATGCTACCAAAGTAAGTGGTACTATACATAAGGCCTCTCATATATTCCCATTGTTCGTAGTCTATAATGAAAACGATAAGCAACCGCACGCGTTGCGTCAGTTTCATATCTTCCCGTACGCACTTGTAAGCACAATGTAGTATGGTCATTTCATAGTTATATGAAAAGGTTATATTGAAACCGGTTACGTACGTAGGCTAGAGGCGAGTAAAGTCATCGTTGGTCACTATTTATGCATGTACATGTTATTAATAACCTGTGTACATTTCATTGTATAGTTTATGCTGAATGTATGTTTACTGTTAATTACTAATCGATGGTTCGTGATTTCGGTGTAACGAGTGTAAATGTGAGCACAGAAGACGCAAATACAACAAGCTGTATCACATACTTGGTTGTCGCGGTCAGTGTGCACACTGGTTTACATTTAGTCCAAGTCTATTGTAGCACTCACTTATTATTATAGCTGTACCAATTCTTGATACTTTTGCTCACTGTCGGTAAGTATTGAGATCTTGTATGATACGTAGCCTACGCACCGTAATATCACCTAATTATATCACCACACATTGGTCTATAAAATTGTTTAAATGCACACATACAATGGCACAATATTTAACTATTGGTTGTAGTGGAGCGAGCAGTGGACCTTTGATCAAAATTTATTTACCAAACCTCGTATACTTACGCTTTGATCTCTTCAGGTAGGTATAAACTCGTTTTTTTTTCGATATCGTCAACATGGACTTGATGTAAAGCAGTGGTACATTTCCTAGAAAAAAAATGTTAATGTATTCACTTTGTTGTACTTGTGTTCTTTTCCAGATTTGGAGGTTGAATCCATTATAGAAATGTCGTGAAAATGTTTTGAGGTAATTAACTCCCTATTGGTGATTGTAGATTAATTTGGTTTGCCTTACACTACAGGTGCAGGTTCACAACACAACATTGTCTCTACTCTTAGGAACAATGTGATCACTGTGTGTCACTTTCATTAACTAATGAGTTTGAGTAGTTGTAGCGCTTGCTTGGGAACTGGTGGAGTCGCGTGCCTCCTCGTTTTCGGTGATGGCGTTTATCAAAGTAGATAAGTTTTTCTTGTTATGTAACATTTATGTTGTTTGTTTATTGTATTTTCATTATAAATACGCACGGTTGTTTTTTTTTAAATATTGGAATCGCACCTCACCCGAGTAATGATTTACGTCACGCTCGCGTCCACGTAAGTCATTCTCGGCCATATGATACAGCATGCTGTATTAATTTCACTTTTGTATATAAATTTTAAAACTTATTCTACCTCATTTTATTTGCATCTTATTCATATTAAACCCACATATATTTATATATATTTCATTTCCGATATTAATTTATAGGATAAGTTTTAATCTAGTCGGTACAGATAGCCAAGTATTTGTAGAGGAATGCCGGCATGTTTGGCGTAGATTAGTGAAGGGATTCAAGTGGCAGTTTAGTCGATAAACATAATATGCTATGTACATATGTCGTTATGGACGAGTTAGTGTGTGTGTAGGCGATTTTGGAGTGATGCTATGTAGTGAGTAAGTAAGCAGCTAGCGGTGCGTTCAAGGCGAGAACACGAGGAATATTGTTGGGTGTTGTTGCAGGTCGGTGGCGCGGCGGCTCACCACGGGCGAGGGCGTGGAGCCGGAGTCCTTCGATTCGGTGACCATCTACTTCAGCGACATCGTGGGCTTCACCGCCATGTCGGCCGAGAGCACGCCGCTGCAGGTCGTCAACTTCCTCAACGACTTGTACACGGTGTTCGACAGGATCATCCGGGGATACGACGTCTACAAAGTCGAGACCATAGGGGACGCCTACATGGTTGTGAGTACTTTGATCACGTATACTTCGATAGTATATTGTACATTTATTTTATCGTTTAACACTTTATTTAAGAGTAAGAGTTTTTAATCTAGTAAATATATATTTTGTACCCTGTTTCCACAGTAGCTTGATCAAAAAATTATTTTGTATAGCATAGTTTAGATTTTGATGTAATTTTGTTTCTAGGTATCGGGATTGCCGATCAGAAACAACGACCGCCACGTCGGCGAGATCGCGTCCATGGCGCTGGAGCTCCTCAGCGCGGCGAAGAGTCACAAAATAGCGCATAGACCAAATGAAACTTTAAAATTAAGAATAGGTATTCACACTGGTGAGTTTCTGATACAGTATTATTGATGCTAATTGTTTTCGTGCATGTAATAGTGCGTAAATTATATTTCCTCATAACTTCTATGATGTTTGCAAAAACCTATCGTATCATATCGATATAATTTTTGACATGACAACCTCCGTGGCGCAGCTGGTTAGACGCAGGCTGTGAAACGAGAGGCCGCGGGTTCGATCCCCGTACCGAAACAAATGTTTGTGTGATCCACAGGTATTGGTTTTGGATCTCCGTCTTTGTGAGACTGAAAAGTCTGTGGTAGTTTCTCATACCCACGGCACAAGACTCGATCTTAGTGCGGGGTCAGGACTATGTATGACTGTTGGGTGTGTATAATAGGCCAGAAACGTACTACTGAAACGCCGCGCGACCCGACCGAACGCAACACGTGTTAAGTCAAATCAAATTCTACTATTTTATATCACCAGAACCACATTACAAACAAGCGATGTTACGTTGCGTGGCGTGTTCGTAGTGTGCCTCTCGTCGTATAAAAAAAAGTATGATTAGATTTATCTTAACGAATCGCATCATTGCAAAAATTGCAAAGCTTTGAAGATTAAAAATAATCTTATAGTATATTTTTACAATATTATGTGGTCATTATTTTTCTGACAGAAAGTTAAAAGTTGGTATTTTATTAAAAGCTATTTTTTATGCTTAAAATATCATATTTTTAGATGATATCAAAGTTTTAAACGCATCTACTGAAAAGTTGCATTTTTGCATAAGTGATATTTTTGCGTCACGTCGTCTCGCGTGGCGTTTTATGAGTGTGTGGTGTGGTTTAATAACACTTATGTGCAGGCGCGGTGGTGGCCGGCGTGGTGGGGTTGACGATGCCGCGCTACTGTTTGTTCGGCGACACTGTGAACACGGCGTCGCGCATGGAGTCCAATGGCGAGCCGCTTCGCATACACATCTCGCCGAGCTGCAAGCAGGCGCTCGACAAACTCGGCGGATACATCGTCGAGCCCCGCGGCACTATACCCATCAAGGGGAAAGGACAGGTCAGGCGCGATTCTGTTATGTAAAAACTGTTCAATTGTGATTGGACTCGTAGAGAGCGTATAAACTACGTGCACAGTTGTGGATTTGGCACGCACCATGCTTGTTGTATAATGTGGTTTTTGACCTGTACAATTATTGGTCTATTTTTTTCGATGGCCACTTCGAATTTTCTGTTTAAGATTGTTTTTTTTAAATAGTTCTTTCCTGTTGTTAAGCAATATTGCATGTTGTGATCTCTAATTAAAGAATTACAATGCTTAAATTGTAACAGTACATTAGCAAAGCTTGTAAAGCGTATTCTTTGTTGAAAATCCTAATAAATAAAAATGAAATCGGTACATATTTTGGTGTAAAATCCGCCATTTGAATTAAATTCGATTATTATTTGTGAGTGTGAAATAATTAAATTGTTTTGTTTATAGCTCCAAACATATTGGCTCTTGAGTGCAACAGAAAAAGCTATTCAGAAGAGACCAGTGGAAGGAGAGGAGAGGCCTCTCTTCCGTCGTCCGCGGCGAAGCCCCAGATTGGCAGATTCCAGACACCCATCGCTGTCAGGTATGCTTCAGTTATTCAACGGATTACATACATTTGTTTGGTTCGTAGTAAAGTTTTTTGGAATATGCATTGTATTGTCTTTTTATAAATAACGCACATTTGGTTTTATTCAGTGCATATCAAGACTGCTATCGAAGTCGGGTGGTAGTTTTACTGACTACAGACAAAAGGCAAATCAAAATTTTGCAAAAAAATGCGTTAATTTTTGGATGTAATTCAAATCCATAGTTTATGATAAAATAGTAATTTTAACCCTAGCGTAACATAGCATATTTAAAAATAAAAAGTTTACATTATCATTTTAGACTATACAGGGTTAGTTTTTCAAGTAGGCGTGGACCCTATTAGTAACATTATCGAATAGTGTAATAATACAGCATGTGTTTTTTTTCTAGATCATTGGTTTTGATTCCTAACTAGGCATATTGATTTATCAAAAATCTAAATATTCAGTTTTAGTTTTCATCGAAATCGGGTTCGTAAGTTATATGAGCACTTTTCGCTATTCCTCATAGTTTCGGATTTGGCCATTTACACCCACTTGAAAAACTCACTCTGTATATTTACCACCCAAATATGAGGATACGAAAAAAATACAAATAAAATATTGTCTTTTTTTTGCAAAATTATTAGTTGCTTTCTGTCTGAAGTCACTAATACTACCACCCTGCCTCGTTTTCAGTAGCCGTCCTGACATACCCTGTATAATTTCCTAACTGTAGAGTTTGATGTTTTCTAGTTATCAAGTTTATTAGTGTGTATGTAATTAATTGACCGTGTGTGTGTGTCCGTGTGCAGGCGGCTGCGGCGCGGTGCGGCAGCGCGTGTCGAGCGGGTCGCGCTGCTCGCTGCCCGCGCCCGCGCCGCCCGCCTCGCCGCCGCCGCGACGCGCGCTGCACGCCAGGTACTATCCTATGCATTCTAACTTTATACTTAGAGTATTTATAACATAGACGGAGCGCGGTTACTTCAAAAACGTAGATTAAAATGGTGGTGCCGGGACACCTTTTTCTACCCTTCTATTGGCTAAAATTTTAATAGGTTGTGCAACATACATAAATTATTTGAAAAAAAAAATATTAGTGCTATAATTTCACTCAAACTCGTTTTAAAAGGATAATAACTAAATATAATTTCGGCTATCAAAGGAATTTATAGCAATTTATTGCTAAATAATTTATACAATTTTCACTAATATAGGAGCGCTACCAACATTACGAAAAAGAAAATATCTACGTTTTTCAAAACGCGGATGTATCACAGCGCTCCCTCTATATTATAAATACTCTAAGCTAACTATATCATCATCATCATCATCATGATCAGCCTATTCACGTCCACTGCTGGACATAGGCCTCTCTTATAGCACGCCACTGGGCTCGATCTTCAGCCCCAACGTCTCCAACCGCTACCAGCCATCTTTTACGTCTGAACTGCTGAAGGCAGGAGAAACACCTGTATTTAGCTAGCATCAACGGATTTTTAATTCCGCCCTCTTTTCAGGGAGAACTCCTATACTATATACTTTTATATTTTAATCGAGAGGAGAAACTCCTCAAACACGGAGTGGAAAGGGACGGCAACGCTGGCGAGGTGTGATCAGTTTCAATAAACTAGTTAGTATGGAACTATTTCGTTATACCGAGCGCAACGGTGTGTGCGATGTATTCCATGCTAACTAATATTCATACAGGGTATATCAAGACTGCTATTGAAAACAAAGCCGAATGGTAGTTTTAGTGTCTGATGTCACTAAAACTACCATCCGGCTTTGTTTTTGGTAGCAGTCTTGATCCCTGTAGATAACAACTGATATCAACTCGTCGACGTCCCGTATGGTACCGTGCCGTCCGCATTGTAGAGAGATTTGCCAACTTTGAATCTTCCTTTTTGGTACCTTACGGAAGGCCAAAAAGGGTATGCCAGTGTCACTGGCTTTCCAACCCGGCACGCTGCGGATATTGCGGCCAAGATGAGTCCCTCACAAATCTTACGCCGGCATACCGACAGAACTCAGTCACATACGTGCCCCTCGCTTTCCGCTATTTTTAACACCCGTTTGATATGTTAAGAGCGTTTATACCTTCCTTGCGCTTGTTGTCTTAAAAACAGTGCTTTTGAAATCAATTTCTATACACCAAAACATTATTTCGAGGAAAAAATTATTAGTTCTAATTTTGACAACATTTTCTAAAATTAGTACTAATTATTTTTTGCTCAAAATAATGTTTTAGTGGGCAAAAAATAGTTTCGAAAAGCACTGTTTTCAAGTCAAAAAGCGCTCGGAAGGTATAAACGCTCTTAAAGGGTATCCACGACAGATACGAAAATACGCGCTCTATCGCCGATCTCAAGGCCGCTGTTAGTGAGGGCACACCGCTTCTGCAGTGTGGTGTGAGCATTGCGGAAGCGGAGTGTCCAAGCAGATAGCGAATTTATGATGGGCGACCAAGCTTCTAATTTGGTACCTGTTGTGGATGCCCTTAACACCTGAACCGATCATCTAACTAAGCAGTAAATAGGGTTATCTAAGCCTCGGACTGAGAGTAGTAAATGTACTGCGTTGGGCAGTAATGGTTTTAGTATCGCGGTCATGATGCGAGGGGCGTATGATAGAGTTTTAGTCAGCATGCTGGTTTGAAATTGTTAGGGACTTACCTCCGTCGTACTATCCGAAGAGTGCCGGGCCACAGGGTCGGCCGCACTGGCTGCATCCGTGCTGATCTTGCCAGGAAACCATATGGAGAGCTTAATTGTGTGTCGACCAGCATAATCAGGTGTATGTTGTGTGCAGGAACGCGTTGAGTTCGATCGCGTCGTCGACGGCGTGCTCCGGCGGCGGGTCGTGCACGGCGCGCTCGGGCGGCTCGGCGGGCGAGTGCGCGTGCAGCGCGTGCGCACACGCGGCGGCGCCGCTGCGGCCCGCGCGCTCGCTCGACACGCTGGCGGCGCGCAACACCGCGCGCATGCGCAGACACCACACCACGCGCTCGCTCGACGCGGACGTCGCCGTCGCCACCGTGTCCGCCGACCCCGTGTTCAACGGCACCATCGTGGGCATCGTGACGGACGACGCGCCGCGCCCCGAGGAGAGCCCGCTGCTGCGCAAGTGCAGCCTGTACAACCGGCTGGAGCGGCCGCGCCGCAAGGTGCACGACTCCAGCTACATCGAGTTCTACAAGCGCTGGCGCTCGCTGGAGAACGTGGCGGACGGCAAGGGCGAGCGCAAGGCGCCGCGGCTGGCGATCCCGTCGTGGCTGCTGGGCATCTTCGGCGGCGGCGCGCGCGGCAGCAGCGCCTCGCTCCGCCGCGCGCCGCCGCTGCTCGACAGAGAGTCCGCCGTGTGACGCGCCCGCCAGTGCCGTATGTGTATATCGAATGTCGAATGCTCTTGTAAATAATATGTGTAAGTAAAACGATGTTACCGTCAATTGTGAAATAAGAGTTTAATGTTATTAAATAATTTCTATCGAAATGGGTCTCTTAATAATACTGACGTAGATCACTGTGGGGGCCCGCGCGGGGGTCGCGCGGTCGCGGGTGGAGCCGGTTCGGGCGAGTGCGTTTGTCCTGAACTCGACTGGCACTGTATAGTTGCGATGTGAATGAGACGTTTTATGCATCGGCTAGAAGAGGTATACCGGCGCCATCTCTTTCCGTGTAGGAACAACCGTTGATGACCAGCTTTATGTCGCAGGTCTTGGTGTCCTGCGGCAGTAGTTTCTCGCACACTGGAGGGTCCGGCGGCGGGGGCGGACATTCCGTGTGTTCGATGATAGGACAGGAGACGCTGGTGTACTCTTGTCGAAGATTAGGCGCCTCTAACAGATCACCGCGTTGCGCCGGGATCAAACGTCCCTCTCCGACCACCTAAATAAATAAATATTACAGGGTTAGACAGAAAAAGATTTTTGTCGCGATTTCAGGGTTTTGTACATTATGATAAAATATAGCATCCCCCATTCGAATTATAACACTTTTCTGCCTAACCTTGTATAACAGAATATCGCAATGAAGAACAAACACTCACCTCCATTAGATATTCATCACTACGATGATGTAACACGCTGTCTGTATGTGATTCTAGATGGTTGCCCGACGCGAACCTTAACTTCTTAGGGGACTCTAAACTGCAGCACCTGCAAATACAACAAATAAAATAAATTTACAGGCAACTCCATGGCACGGTAAGACCAATGTATGTGTCAGCCCATATACGTCCCACTGTAGGGCACGGGCCTCCTCTACAATCAAGGGTACGATTGAGAGTGGTTAGGTCATATAACCCACGGTGGCCTAATAACCCGTACATACGGCGGACTTAGCGTAAAATAAATATACCTGTGCAACCCTCCGACTTGGTTCTTCCAGTTTCTATTCTTCAGTGAGCTGCGTTGTCCTCTCTTCTCATTGGCGGCGGCGGGGTTGGTGTCCTCCCGCTGTTGCCTCCTGCGAGCCCGCGCGGCCGCCGCGCTCGCCTCCTCGCCGCGTAGCCAGTACGTGAGCTGGTCGCGCTTGCCCTTCATAGACACTATGCCACGCTCCTCCAGTATGTACCCGCCTAACTGGTCGAGAAGGGCCTTGCACGCACTGCTACAGTGGATTTTAAGTGCTGAAAACATACGTATTATTCAACAAAATGTATCTTCACGCAAGAAAATAAAATAATGGTATATGATAACTAGCGGCCCGACCCAGCTTCGCCTGGGTGCATATATTTTTTGATTCCACTCCACACCAAATACATGTTGTTTTTCGTATAAACTCTTGTATGCCTAAACTTGACATAGCTATCCTACTGTCCGGCTCAATCCCATCTCATCCGCCTGTTCAGTCTCTTCCCAATCCGTCCCGTCCCTTCTCTTTATTATCCATCCCGTTTTATAACATGCATTTACATTTCGTCCTAACGAATCTGTGATCTATCCCAGCCCTCTCCCGTAGCTTCGATTCTATTTTACTTTATGTCCCTTCTCTCCATAAACATCCATATACATCTTATATATAAAATAGGAATGATTAATAGTTAATATGAGAGTTACACTGAGATAGCAAAAAAATAATTGTCAATGTTACTACTACACTTGATGCATAAACAATAATCTTATTGTGTGAGAGAAACAGGAGACCGGCTTCGTTCTCATCCCTACTCCGTGCTGTTTACTGGGTCAGAAGTGACACCTGTAGACATCTGGCGGGGATAACTAATTAAATGACGATTGATCAGTTTTCGACCGGAGAGGAAAAATGATTATATTACTAAAATGGCTATTAAAAAATAAGGGTTGATCGTAGAAGGGTGAAAATTGAGGATTGTATGTATTTTTGTATGTTGTATCATAAAAAAATGGAAATTAAAAATTTGTCTAAAAAATAAAAAATAAATATTTAGGGGTGGACTACCCCTAACATTTAGGGGGATGAAAAATAGATGTTGGCCGATTCTCAGACCTACTCAATATGCTCACAAAATTTCATGAGAATCGGTCAAGCCGTTTCGGAGGAGTTCGATTACGCACCCCGTGACAGAAGAATTTTATATATTAGATACTTACGTGCTCCCGTGGATTCGAACCGGCTGGCTGTATTGACAGTGTCTCCGAAGAGACAATATCGAGGCATCTTAAGTCCAACGACGCCGGCGCAAACAGGACCTGAGAGTGAAAAGAAAGTTAATAGTTACAAATTATTAGAATGGTAATTACTCTAAGATTAGAATAATAATAAAAAATCACGTGTTGATTTTTGAACCAGACCAATGTTGATGTTACCGATCAATATTTGTTTATCACACATATTGGTCCAAGATCCCAGGCCCCCCAGACGTTACTTATTTTCTGATAAAAAATATAAATGGGATAAAGTAGTGTTAGTACGTACTTTGAGTGTATGCATACCTGCTAGTTTGTGTCGACGGCCAATTCATAGTTACCAGGTGCTAAAGGTAGATAAATACAGTACTGACTTTTCTTAAATTCTCAGTGCTGATTTTTACATATGTTTTAGATAATTTTGTTAAAAATTAATAATAATTATTGCCAGACACTTTCCATCGGCGCTTATCCTTAACAGACGCTTTAAAGCTTCAAAAAAAAACATATTTTTACTTTTAATCTCACTCTTGATTTTTATATATGATACTTAGGAAACTATTTGAACACCCCTGGTCAGCAGCCAGACCGATTGGAGGGGTCAAACATCCCCCCAGACACACATAAAGTGTCGCTATGTGTATGAGCGAATGAAGAGTTCAATCGCAAAAATGTGAAAAACTTTGATGCAAGTAACTTACCACCATGCAAAAGTGAGCTTTTACAGCAGTTTGGACGAGCTAATTACATCACTAGTCTCTGGAAGAATGCCCATTTTTTGTTATTGCTTTGAATGGCGAGACGAGAATGCCGTTCGCCTGATGGTAAGCGATACGACCGCTCATGAACAGTAGTAGAACCAAACAACACCTTGAATTACAAAGCATTGCTTGGCATTCCACTGCGCTCGCCATCCTGAGACATAAGATGTAAAGTCTCAATATGTCCAGTAGTTCCTCTGGCTACAATATCCTTCAATCCGAAACACAACAGTGCATTTAAACTGCTGTTTGACGAGAGAAATAAACATTGTGGTGGTACCCACCCAGGCAGCCTCTCACATATGAGAGACCTACCACCAGTAATATATGAAGAAAATTAGTATTTTTAGTTCTGACAATAATGGGACGTTGGAAGACAATAAATATCATTTTAACTGGTTCGATGGGGACCAATTGCCGAGCTTTGTCAGTGAATCGCATCAAGAAGCATCAGGTATTATACTTTAACTTTGAATAATTGATATAACCGTGTAACTCTTTGATTCTTAATTATGTTATTTTTGTAACAGAAAATGAAAGTAATAAGGATGATAATGAAGATAGTCAATGCCAACATTGGGTTGATGATGACTTATCAAACTTAGACGATGATGACAGTAAAGATCACGCTGAATTGCAAAATGTTCAAACTACAAATAATCCGAAAGAAGAAAGACATGTATAGCTTTGTGTAATTTTAAGATATATATTTATTGTCTTCCAACGTCCACCCATTATTGTCAGGACTAAAAATACTAATTTTCTTCCAGAGACTAGTGATGTCCAAACTGCTGTAAAAGCTCACTTTTGCATGGTGGTAAGTTACTTGCATCAAAGTTTTTCACATTTTTGCGATTGAACTCTTCATTTACGTCACAAACCATATAAGTGTTGATGAAGAGTTGGAGTCGGGCAGCATCTACGTCAATTATTCCGGCCACGTTGTACAGTTCACAAACAAATTTTTGTATAGTGTTAAACACATTTTGCTCTAGTTCTAAGTCACTGAATATCGCCGAGTTTCATAAATGCTATCTGGTACTCTGCATTTTTAAGTAAGAAAGATATCGATAAATAGATATCTCTCTCACACTCAAGCGTACAAATAATGACCTCACGCTCATACACATAGCGACACTATATGTGTGTCTGGGGGTATGTTTGACCCCTCCAATTGGTCTGGCTGCTGACCAGGGGTGTTCAAATAGTTCCCTAAGTATCATATATAAAAATCAAGAGTGAGATTATAAGTAAAAATATGTTATTTTTTTTGAAGCTTTAAAGCGTCTGTTAAGGATAAGCGCCGATGGAAAGTGTCTGGCAATAATTATTATTAATTTTTAACAAAATTATCTAAAACATATGTAAAAATCAGCACTGAGAATTTAAGAAAAGTCAGTACTGTATTTATCTACCTTTAGCACCTGGTACCTATGAATTGGCCGTCGACACAAGCTAGCAGGTATGCACACACTCAAAGTACGTACTAACACTACTTTATCCCATTTATATTTTTTATCAGAAAATAAGTAACGTCTGGGGGGCCTGGGATCTTACTCTATATGTTTTATTGACAAAAAAAGAATTTATAGATCGTCTACGATGTTTTGATGTCCGAATACATTGTTGTCAAGCTGTTGTCAAAA
The DNA here is from genome assembly GCA_023078785.2 of Hyles euphorbiae. Taxonomy (NCBI): domain Eukaryota; kingdom Metazoa; phylum Arthropoda; class Insecta; order Lepidoptera; family Sphingidae; genus Hyles; species Hyles euphorbiae. Next base: position 8,779,902 of record CM041038.1, on the reverse strand, counting down.
TATTAGGAACAGTTTTTCTCTCTAAACATTGTATTATGGTTGTACATGTTAATACTACGAATACTAGATTATAAGTCGAACTTTCGAATTTCGTATCGAGGATAAAGTAATCCTCGACAACTTTCGGCTTTGGAATTTTAATGTTAAATTCTGAATGCCTCGTTTCTCGATCCAGGGGCTCATTATATTGCACTATCATACGCCCAACCTTTCCGACACTTGCTCAAAGTCACAACCGCGTTGATTTTAATAAAATTAATTCTAAAACAACTGGTAGATTGGTGAATTATGAATTATTTTAACAACACTTTAGTTGATCATTTCGTATGTTCATAAGATAATTCTGTCATGTAGAAACTCTCACGTAAAACTCTCACGTAGAAACTGCGTTGTATATAAAAATATTCAAATCCAGATTTTTTTATAAAATATTTTATAATACGTGAGTATGTACACTCACAGATTTTTTTAAAGTATTCAATTGGAAAATGTTATCTAACGTATTAACAAGACCGTCAGTATGTTACTCAGTACTGGTAAGTAGTACGGTGTAGTTACCGGAGTGTATGCCGACGCGCAGCAGCAGGCGCTGGTCGGGGCGGTGTCGCACGCGGAAGGCGCGCGTGGCGCCCAGCAGCGCCAGCGCCATGGACGCCACCTCGCCCGCGTGACACAACCCGTTGCGGATCGGCAGACCGGACACCTGCACGCGTACATATACACTGATTCCAATATCGACTCGTACATAAATACTGGTAGTTCAACGATGAACATAGGATTCCTCCAAAGATAGATATAGCACTCTGCATCCAGCTATTTGTTGCAACTTTAACTAGGTCGTTTATCTTGTAGGCAGACGACTAACATTTTTTGCTTGAAAGTAACTTTCTGTCCATGCACTCACAAATAATGGCTCGGGCATCAAAATGTCTAAATTCCTTTTTTAGTCCTTTTACGATGTTTACCATCTAATGCATAGTTTATTAAAAGCATAAATGATTATACCGGGTATCTCAAGACTGCTACCGAAAACGAAGAAGGATGGTAGTTTTAGTGACTACAAACACAATGCAACTAAAAATTTCGCAAAGAAATTAGAAACGCGACAATTATTTTTTATGATTTTTTAAATATCGTCATTTTTGAGTGGTAAATCCATAGTTTTTGCTAAAATAATAATTTAAACACTTTTATACCTTAGATTATTTATAAATAAAAGGGTATACACTATTATTTTAGGAAAAAATGTATTGACCACCCATATAATATGGTCATAGAATAAAAATAACAAAAAAAAAATTGTCGCATTTTTCTGCAACTTTTTCTGTTGCATTGTGTCTGAAGTCGCTTAAACTACCACCCAGCTTCGTTTTCGGTAGCAGTCTTGATATACCCTGTATTTAAAAGAACGAAAAAACAACGGAATTTAATTATTGATATTTCTATACTTACAACCATATAAGCGTCGCCGATTGTTTCCACTTTGTACACATCAAAGTTCTCCAGAATGGAATCAAAACAAGTGTAAAGATCGTTCAGGAAATCCACCACCTGGAACAAAGTTAAAGTATGTAGATTAATCGTGACCACTAAAGCCTCATTTACAAGGAGAGGGTCGCAGCAAGAATAGTATGCCATTGTCGCATGCGGTAATTGCTATATGAATATTTTATCAGCCCATATATGTCCCACTGCAGGCACGGGCCCCCTCTACAGTCAAGTATCTATCTAGTCTATTGAGATTAGTATATGATTATAGAATTCTGTTTGGGGGCAGCTGCCCCTACTTGGCGACGCCCTTGAATAGATTACTAACAAGGTAATTAGGTTAGGAATTGACTACACCACACTGAATGAGTTATGATTTGTAATTGTAAATACTGAATGATATCTGTACATGGAACTGGAGCTACCGAGCCTACCACCAGTAAATAGCTATAAATATCATCAGTATACATGGCGTTAAAAACATATTGATACTTCTACTATTCTTACTTCAAAGTTGAACACAGACTCCTCTTAAAGATTTCCACACTGATTTCAAAAACCCACTCATCAATACAAAATAACTTCATAATATTCTCTAGTCTTACTTGTAATGGAGTGCTTTCTGCGGACATGGCGGTGAAGCCCACGATGTCACTGAAGTAGATGGTGACGGAGTCGTAGCTCTCCGGTAACACTCGCCGACCACGCTTCAACTGTTCCGCCACTGGCGCCGGAAGCATCTCCTCCAACAACGCCTCTGCAATTATAGAATTGTTTGTAAATTGCGAACCGGTAGATGAAATAACACGAAGACTAGAAACGTCTAAATTGACCCAAATTACAAAATAGCACAACGGGCTCCGACACTTATCCATTGATAAGCCCAGCATCACAGTACCCGTAGACTACATAGTGCCAGATTAAAGTAAACTGATGTTTAAACTGCGCACTACATAATTTGGCAACTGAACTGTGATTAAGATTTCTTAGTGGAATCGAGCCCAGACGACAGGCTGCGCTTTGCCTAATGGTACAGTATATTTTCATTTTAAAAGTAATAGTCCCATAGTTGGCACCAATTTTTGCGTAGGAATATTTAGCAAGCCGGCATAATTGTATCGAATGGCATCTACCATCTGACGCCATTCGATACTCTGCCTGGACGGTATTTGCACTTTCCATCTGGTGCAGTGCAGTTATTATGCTGCGCCGTGACAGTATAAAAAAATTAATAATGTTATTTACACGATAAACAGTTTCAAGAGACTTGTGATGAGCAGCTTACCAGTCTTTTTTTTCTCCTCCTGTAGTTGATCCGTTCGTTCATCGACTAGAGCCTCTAAATTATTTGCATACTTTTCCATCATAGCTATCATATTGTCGAATATGTTTGGTTTCCTGAAAAATTCCAGCCATATTGATTTCGTTTGCAGAACATAACAAAATTAGAGTTAATTGTGTAATTACTAATGATACACCAAAGTATATTCGTGGTCGGAATTATTATCTGTTCACTCCTAGATTTGGTTGCTAGTGTATATCACCAACAAAATTATGAGAAGTAAGCGTGTTATGCCTTTGACTGCGTTTATGAACATTGTCGACTAAGATAATGCAAAAACAAAAAACGAAGAAAAATAAAAGTTACAAATCTTGTTTCTATTTTTTCAGTTCTTCAATTAATTTAATAAAGATAGCAGATATTAAAAAAAAAATACAATACTTACATGCCCTTTCGTAAAGGCCGTAATCGCGTACGTATAGCCTTAAAATCGGGTCTTGAGGTAGGATCTTCCACCCAGCACTCACAGCAGCATTCCCGAACGCAGTCAAACCGGCCTGCCAAAGCGTCCAGAGGAGGCCTACAAATTTTCATTAAAAAAATAGAATTCTATAATAATACATCCAGCAGTGATACACACAGTCCTGAACCTTGAGTTTTGGTAACTTTTCAGTTACCAAACACCTAGAGCCGAAACAAATATTTGTTTGGTTGCGGGCAGCGAACCCTTAGCCTCTAGGTTTATAGGTGGATCTCAGTCAACTGCGCTACGTAGGTTGTTGAACTTGATCAGTTCCATATGGATTTTTACTTTTTTGTAATTGATCTTCTGGCAGTACTAACTGGTAGCATACAGTGTGTTTTTTTTATTGCGTACGAATGTTACAAAATCACGGCAACAACGCTATTCATTTGTCCAGTCTACAATCGGTTCAATTGTATAAAGCTAATGATTGTACATAAGTATTAAATGTTAGTACCACTACACAGCGTGTTAGTAGTGGCCGTAGTGGGTGCAGATGACACATACCTACCTGTAAGGCGCCGGGTCTGGGAGTGCGAGTCTCCTAAGCAGGGTGGGTGTGGGCGGCGCGTCGGCTCCGAAGGGTCCGCGGCGAGTGTGCATCTCGTACAGCACCAGACCGAACGCGTACACGTCCGACGGCGGGGTCCCGTGACGCGAATCGTCAGATAATATAAACCCGTCCTTACCCCAACCCGCCGAGCGCAACAGCTCTGGCGATAAATAGACTAGATCTGTAATTAAGATGTTTATGCCATCATTGAAGAGTTTAACTACTCAGACAATATTCTGTATATTGTTCAAGTCAAGTTGAATTGTTATACAGATACCTGAATATATAATATCACCCTGTATATACATACAGGGTGATATTGACATACGGTATTTAATTTAAACCACATGTTCCTAACCCCCCTAGGTAACATTGCACCAAGTTAGAACAAAAAATTATGTGAAAAATCGCGATTTCTGGTTTCAAGGCTTTTGATCAACCTCTATAGATCTTTTTACGGCTCAGGTAAGTTCCTGAACCGAACTGAAGCTCAGCTAAGCGGTAAAAATACTCGTATCTATATGGGATGCCCAAAAATCGTAAAAACTAAAATCACGATTTATATAAAAAATATTCTCATAATTTTTTCAAAATAAGTACAATGTCATCTGGAGTAATGAGAAATATGTGGGTTAAATTAAGTACTATGTGTCAATATCACCGTGTATAGTATAGGAGCAATCGTATAATGATGTTCAGCAATAAAAGTGGAAAAAAGGGAAATTGCTTCGAAGATAGAAGTATCAAATTACAAAGCAATAAAACTATTACCGGTTTATTGAACTTACTATCAATGTGAGATCGTAAACCATTTGGGTCTGATGGGGGAAGTTCCCCTCTCCTAAATTCATTCAATCCAAAATCAGCCAATTTCACCACCCATCGCGCGTCTACTAAACAATTCGAGGGTCGTAGCGCCCCGTGGTATTGCAGCGGCGACTCGTGAATAAATATCATTCCCTGTGGATATAAGAAAACGCTTGTAACAATGCATTAAATTAATTGCTTCATTTTATGTCGGTACTTGGAGAATACCTAAGGGAATTAATTGTAAGACATTGTTAATATTTATTAATACTGTAATGAAAAAACCAAGTAGATATATGTATAATCAATAATTTTGTTGGTTAAGGTCAGGATGGCAAATTCCGTCATAGTTTTTTAAAAACTCACATTTGTTTGCTTACAAATTATCAAGGTGTAATTTTTTTTGGCAATGTTATTTTATTATATAATAAACAGTGTATTAAAATTTTAATGTACTTTAGCTATCCAAAGAAATAAAAATATTTTTGCGAAAAAAGGATACCATACGGAATTTCTCGTCAAAATCGGGGAAATCCGTCAAACATCAATATTTCATATAAATTATTATTTGTTTTAAGAATACACGTAATGTTCATTGGTGGAAGAGGATCATTTATTTGCTTCGGGATCTTAAATATCTAGTCGTGTTCGCGATTTATTTGTAATTAACTATTTTTGGGGCTATTCCATCATATTGGTGAAGTCAGGGGTGGTAAACATATTTAGGATAGATACCTACACCTATTTCTACTAGTAATAATAACATAAGATATTGTCAATATCTAGATATTGAAGTATTTTGTCATTTAGATAAAAGTGACCAGTTAGTTTAGTTTCAGGCTTAGGATTGATACCCAAGAATTGAATACCTAAGATACCCATTAAAAAGACATGATTCGGACGTTGTAAGTGTTCAAAAAGTTGACAAAACTTTTAGTTGAACAAAATTTTAAATCTTATAACTTTTAAAATCAAATCAACAGAACTATTAAAATGTTAAAAAAGTTAACAATCAGTCTCATGATATAAAATAACTAAACTCAAACGGTACCTTCCTGTCAAAGATAAACAATAGTAAGAAAATAAATAGACAATCAACAAAGTATATCTATGTATACGTTGCGTCGCTTGTAATTAGATTAGGTTTCTTATAGGATTATAAATAGACGATTACGCCCCATAGACGGAATATGCCACCTTGACCTTATACATATCTACTACATTTAATATGTACTTTTAAATTTAAAGAACTTCGTTTTACTATGGCGGGAATAACTTACCCTAATGATGTCGCCGACTAAAGAGGCAATAAACATGTTGTCAAGCTTTATGTCGTCGTTTTCCAGAATGTCCTGAAAAGTAATACAGCATTGTTTGGATACTGTTTGAAACACAAACAAGTTGGTAATATCGAATGGTATTTACCTTGAGGCTGCCTCTCGTACAATACTCTGATAATGCACACACGTTTGGCGGCTCGATGCACGCGCCCACGAATCCGTTTACATTGTCATGTTGTAAATCCCGCATCTGGTGAAAATGTTTACTAAATGAATTGAAAACGCTGAAGTGTTTTGACACTTGTACGATAAAACATGTTGGGTATTTCCGAAGATTAGATCTGAACTTGCATTATCCTTCGAACTAAAAGTTAAAATTTTTAATATTGAGGAAGCGCAGGTACTGAAAAATATACATAACAATGTTAGGGACGAGGCACTTTTTTCTGCCCTCGTTTTGGCTGATATTTGACAGTTTGCCCAATATTCACGAAATATTTGATATGACAAAAAAAAGTTATTTACTTCCATTGAAACGAGTTTTAAAAATATAATAGCTTAATATACTTTCGTTTTTTTGTTGCCCGCACCCAAACAAATATTTGTACGGCCCACAAACATTTATTTCGGCTCTAAGTGTTTGGTAACCGAAAAGTTACTAAGAAGAAGTGTCGTTATTATTATTATTTTTTTATTAAAAGAAGTCATAGTAATCTGTTGTTAAATCATTAGTACATTTTTCACTACCAACTTAACTAGCGCAACCAACGCTACGAATAAGAAAATATCTACGTTTTTGAAGACGTAAATGTATGACTGCGCTCCCTCTATATTATTAATTGCTCCGAACTTGCATTACCTAATTAAACTGGGAAGAAATAAATATGCGAAAGGAGAGAGTACAATTTATGTGGGGGAGAGTAAAATTATAGTCCAGACGACATTAATGTTCACAGGTGTGAGTAATACGATTTTTGCACATTATGAAAGCGTTTGTTCACTTTTCGTATTGAACATGGATTTTAATATCTTGAAATCAATTTTATTTCTGTCCCAGGCGTAAGCTTATTACTACTCCTAATGGTATTGTACAAACATACATTAACTTCCACCTTTTTTCCCAGAATGGGTAGGCTGAGTACACCCACGTCTCACCATGAATGTTCTGTCCCACGATGTGATAGGAGGCGAGCATATCGCCATATCAGGCACAAATTCCTGACTACAAGCTGATAATGCATAGAAAAATCTAATATCAATTTGCCCGATCCGGGATTCGAACCCGAGACCTCAGCGTTGCAATCATACCGCAATATTATTATTGGATACAACATGTAACGATGTATTATTGTTTTGTTTCTTTTTTTTTTACGGCTATATTTTTTAAATCTTTTAAAGAATTACTATTCGCCATCAAGTTCGTAATTTATTTAAATATTTCATTTGATGTGTGAGCAAATAAATCCAATCGAAATACGATCACACTAATTGAATCACCTGGAGTTGTTTTTCTTCACGGATCTGTTACAGCGAAAATTAATGAAAGCGATTTTTCTTAGTAAGTTTCCCGCCACACACAAAGCACGGAGTGAAAAATAACATCATAAATATAAGAAACATTATTATACAGGTAGGTACTGTGTTATATTTATTATTTTCTATTTCTATAATAATTTAGACCACGTTTAGATGAGTATTTTTCAATAAAATGAAAATTTTAAATTTGTCGAGTGGTTCCATTTTGCATAAATACGGTAAATTTTAACCATAATATTAAATATCAGGCGAACTATACGGTGTAACCGATAATCCCTGATATTATGTAACGAAAGACTGTATTCATGCCTCAAAACATAGAGCTCTGAGATATACTATAAATTTCTATGTATGTGCCGTTTATTCATCGCAGACCTCATCATTCAGGATTTAGGTTCCCATTCATAGAAGACGTATTGGTATTTAGTACGAGAGAATATTTTGCGCACACAAAATAAAGCACGCATAGTATAAACAAATTGTACGCTTCGCAGTACGCACAGAACTGCGTAAATTCTTTATTTTAACCTCATTTGCACAATTTAATAATAGAAGGGACGCAGACTTAAGCAAAACATTACTGTTACAAACTCATTGTTCTAATTATTTTGGGCTAAATATTTAGCGTACGGAATTGTACCTAAGTACCCATCTATTCGTAAATGTGTCTCCGAATTTCCACTGACTTTGAATTTCTGTATTCCGCATAAGCAGTAGACAGCACTATCTAGAAGCGATTTTTTTGACGTCACATCAGCAAGTGTACCTACGTCGTACATACTCATTGTAAATTAAAATTAAATACAAAACAATATTTACCTACCTACTTATATGTATTAAATACAAAAATACCGCAACATCAAATTTCCTAAGCTTTAAAACACCCAACACAAACAACACAGTTGTACTTACAATTTTGAGTTCTTTTTTAATTTCTCTATTGATATCTATGTGGTGTCTCCGGACACGTTTGACAGCGAGCAGCCTGCCGCGGTAGAACGCCACCTCAGTGAAAATCGCCGAGTATCTGAAGTCCAGGTCCGGGTTCGAGCTTAGTGACACCTGCGGGTATTTCAAAATAATATTAACCGTTTTAGTAGTACCTACACTTATCATTGGCCGGTGAATACTATTGGTTTGGCGTGTTGGTATTAAAGAAAAAATATACATAGTTTAAAAAAAAAACACGCTTTTATAAACGATCCAACTAAAAAGCAAAATAAATATTGATAATGAGTTTATTAAATATATTGATAATCAGTAAGATTACAAAATGGAGTATTTTCCACAATTTTCTACGTTTAACTTTTTGAAAAAAAAAAAAAAAAATTATAATTTATTTTTTCGAAAATTTTTAATTTCTGAATATTCTGGATAAGATAAAGTCACAACTTTATTATTGTATTGTCATTGGTTCTGAATAAGTACCTATGCAAAATTTCGAGTCAATCCGAAGTTTTGAAGGGGATCAAAATCGAGTTCAAAGATTACATACTTACATACGTCTGAAGCTAATAAAAGCGTATTAAAAAAGCTTGTGGTTTGAAGCAAATTAAATACATCGGAAGGAAACCTGCATATCATAGGAATATTAATTTTTAACTAGATTTTCAAAAAATACGCACCAGGGTTGGGCTGCGGACTATTATTGCCTAACCCCTCTCAATACAACTCTCTATTGCAGAGGAGTACCCTGTGTTTAGTAGTAGGTGATTATGGGATGATATAATACAGATGTGAAAAAAATTCCCGTTCTCTCCCCTTCCCATTCTTCAGGGTGCTCCCCTCTCAATGCGGAATGACCTAAGTACCTTGGTGTGGATATCCGCTGTGATCTCAATCCAAGGAATCACATCGAGGGCGTAATATCTGCCACATCACGCAGGGTTGGAGTCCTGAACAGGGTGCGTCGGTTTTTCACGCCCGGTCAGCTTTGTCGTTTATATAAAGCGCAGGTCCGGCCGGGTATGGAGTACTGCTCGCACCTCTGGGATGGATCCGCCCAGTACCTGCTCGATGCCTTGGATGGATTGCAGCGGCGGACCATCCGCATTGTGAATGATGCAGATGTTACGAGCAACTTAGAGTCGCTACAACTCCGGAGAGATGTCGCCTCTCTAAGCGTGTTCTACCGCCTGTATCACGGTGAGTGCTCTGAAGAATTGTTCAACTTGATCCCCTCCTCTCCATTCCTAACCAGAACCACGCGTGCTGGCTTGCGAAGCCATAGCTTGACGGTCCACACCATCCCGGCGCGAACCAAACGGTTCTCGAATTCGTTTTTGTGCCGCACCGTCAGGCTGTGGAATTGTTTGCCGTCTCACGTGTTCCCTCCTTCCTACAATCCTGGGTCCTGGCCGGCATGGGACTGCCGTCCGATGCCAATGGATACTCTGCCTGGGCGGCATTGGCAGTTACCATCAGGTGCAATGCCGCCACTATTCCAGGCCATTTATTAAAAAAAAAAAAGATATCACAAAAAACTGAAAGTTATTTAACCATGTGGAATGTAAAATATTCTTCATTAAGAATGCTTTAAATATATTTACCTGACTAGAGCGGACTCCGCCAGTGCTTCCCCCTCCGTTCTTCTCGTTGTTCGCAACAGCGTTACTTGAGGAGTTAATGTTTGCGCCCGCACTGCTATCTTGCTGGAAAAAATCAGCTCTGACCAACTTGCTTAATATTAAAACAACCAAGCTACTGTTGATTGCTCTAATATGTAGTACGTGCCAATCCGTTTTGTTAATTTCTCTTTATTAAAGCAAACTGTAAGCGTGTTGTTTATTTGGTTACGATACAGGTTGTTTAGTATAGTTACAACTATTTCTTGCCTCTTATACGCAGTCAGTGCAAATAACATCTAAGAAGTTTAATTTATTAGTAGATTGTGTCATATTTTGTTTGATATTATTTTATATTCTGTTAAAATTGGCTGTGGCAATATTCTATTACTTGTAAGCGTAATTTGTTAATATGTAGCTTCCTTGCAGCAAAACTAAACTTAAAGTTTTCTGTGCGTTGTTGTTTCTAAAAATATCATTGCGGAATACATGTAGGTAGTAATCAAGCGACAAAAAAGTGTTTTCAATATAACTTTGCAGCACAAGAATACTGAAAGCGCTAGCACGGAACATGCAACAACATTTACAAGTTCGGTTTACCTACTCAGTTTGTTGCCTCGCTGCTCTTCGTCCGGTAAATGCAAGTCTCTAAAGTCAATTTTCCATAGGAGAGAATCAAGTTCTTGTTCGTAACGCCAGCCTCTGTATAGTGCGAGGGCTGCCAGTGCTAATAGCGCCAGGGTCCCTCCAGAGGCGCCCAGAGCCCAAGCACCAATATGACCTACGTCAATAAAAAGAAAACATCTTTCACTGCAGTACCAAATCAGTAATGTTGTAACAGGATGATAAATTATTTTGCTTCAGTTTATACCTCGTTTATATGAAACTATTTAAGCTCAGCGCCGACGGTAATTATTTCAATCCCTGTTGTTTTTGGAACTAAAATTACGCGAAATGATTGTGTCCTGAAGTTAAGAGACGACGGCTGTTGCGTTTTATTTCGGTCATTAAATCAAACTACCCACTGTTTGATTACGTGTTTGCTGAGGGGGTATAATTAACATAGCTACATGTTAAATCAGCAGGTATTTCTAAAAGATATCTGTACTCACATAGTTATTTGGCTTCGAAAATATTATAGTTCTCACACTTTTAGTTATGTTTATATCGCCGCAGTCCGCAGATGATTCCAACGCGTTAAAAGATAAATACGGAATGATCGACGTACAAGTAAACAAACCAAATAGCCTACTTAAACGTTATGTTAGACTTTGATCTTTGATTTACGCGTCAAATACATCTTAAGCAAGTTATTTCTGAAACTGCTAGTGATGTTGTTCCACTGTGATGTTTGATGCGTAAATAATGTCAAAAGCGCATTGCTATTTTAATTTTAGACGTCCTAATAAAATTCATAATGCCCTGTCGAACAAACTGCCATATTTCTAATATTTGGTTGGTTTAACAAGTCGATTAGCATGACCAGCAACGGTACATTTCAATATTACCTAGGTTGATTACCTTGTAATTGATCGGGGTTAATGCAAATGAAAAAATATTTTTATCTCTTACAATTTCTAACTCATTTCAATTGAAAGTAAATACATTTATAAACAATGTCATGCCGATTTTTTATATTTTTGCATGATGCATATTTGCTGTCGGACAGCCGCAAATAAACATTCAGCGATGGCATCTTTGTGCAATTTGCGTTGAACTATAGCCCGTAAACAAGCAATGTAGACAAATGAGACAAATTTATCTGACGCTTAGCTTATTTCCCACAAAGCTACGCCACGAGAATAATAAATTGGTTCACGTATGTGGATATTTAATAACCACGTAGCTTATGTCAGCACATAGCTGTAGAAAATTAAGACATAAATGAACATTATACCTAAGTGTTTAAGTTAAGTACAGCTAAATGAAATTTTCGTGTTGGGACTGCGGGAAGCGAGTGTCGGTCCATTGTTTTCAGTGGGTGGGAGAGTGTGAGAGTGTGGCTAGAGAGCATTAGAGAGCGTGTGGCGCGTCGCCGCGGGAGTCGCGTGCGCCCGATGGCTTGCTGCGTCGTATTGCCTTGTCACTGAAACTCGTTACGACGCTTTTACGACCCACCCTACTCACATTCGCGAACAAACCTTGCACTTAATGCCGGCTCGGGGTCCGACTGTACATAGGTATTAGTTTTTTTTAGATCGCCAGTAAACAAAATGGCTGGGTTCGTCGCGTCGACCGCTCGTAATGGACTACAGTCGGCCCACTTGCTGATTCTATTAGCCTTTATATACATATTACATTACGAAGAAAGTGAAATGCTTTTTGTGAGTGAACTTTCTTTGCCGCATATAATGTAAAAAGCAAAAGGCATTAAATAAGTACTTGACTGATGGATTGTACTCACTGACGCATTTTTCTCCTCTGAAGCCACACGGCGGTTCTGAGAGCGGTACTTGTCCTCCGGGCCATTCCAGCTCTCGAATGAATCGCACTTCCTATGTAACAAATAACGAAAATAAGCTCGGGTAGCCACTGGATATCGAGTAAATTAAGACATTAGGCAGTTTACTTATAAGTCTTTATAAAATAATATACTAAGAGTACTTAATTTACTAAAGGTTATGAACTTCACTGTCCTTAACTTGGAACTTGGAAGCCTAAAATGTCAGGTTGAAATGTAAATACCTGCCTTGCTTGCTTTGCTTGTGTTGTACGTAACTACCTGCACAATTGTGAACCTGTTGCAAGGTTATGATAAGGACAGGTTTACACTATTACTACATAGATAAACATTCCAACACAAAGGTGCTTAACAGCCTTTATTATGAATCTACATGTTAGTTGGCACCGAAATGCATTTCCGCAGCCAAAATATGACGTAACACTCCGGTTGAACTGCTGTCTGGTACACTCCACACTCCACAGACGCGGTTTATTCGTGCCACGTGCAGATTTGCCGCGAGTACGTGTCGAGCTTGTTTAATTAAACGTCTGTTAGTGTTTACGTGAAAACGAGATGTAGAGTATTTTTTATTGTTGCAAGGTTTGGCGAGACGAGCATGTCGTTCGCCTGATGGTAAGCGATACGACCGCTCGTGAACAGTAGCAAAACCAAACAACTCCTTGAATTACAAAGCAGGGCTTGGCATTCCACTGCGCTTGCCATCTGTGACATAAGATGTTAGGTTTCAATATGTAGCCAGAGAAACTATTGGAGTTTCTCTGGCTACAATGTCCATAAAACTGAAACCCAACAGTGCATTTACACTGCTGTTTTCCGGGAGAAAAAGACATTGCGGTAGCACCTACCCAGGCGACCTTTCATATGAGAGACCTACCACCAGTAAATTTAATTGAGTATTTATAAAACATAACAGGTAAGCACTGTGCATCGAGTGAAGAAAATTGAGGTCATAAGTCATAGCAACTTAATTGCCAATTTTTATTTAACAGTTATTTATTTAGTACGGGTTTGTGAATTTTAAGTTATATGTCTGAACTCTGACTTACCGGAGCTGATTTATGTAAAACAGCAAGCGGGTACAATCCGGGCGGTCGCGTCGGGTCGATTGACAGCAGCGTGTAGTTTCCTTCCGCGTCGCCATTCTCGTCCATGTGCACCCAATAACTATTACGATATAAACTTACAGTCAATTGCTTTGTACAGGAAAAGCTTTACCCCGTCTGTGCCATTAGTGAACAAGAAACAATTTGACTCGGACAATCTGAAAGTCTTTTATCTCCATCCGTTTCAGACAATAAAATAAAGACGAAAAAGAAGACATTTTATTTCGAATCCTTTTCAACAAAGAAATTATGTTGAGTGTATTCACTTTATTTTATGTTGAATGAAGCAGTTTTCAATAGGAATAAATAAAAAATAAATGAAAATACACCCAACAGTCACATAGTCCTGACCCCACACTAAGATGAATTAAGTTTTGTGTTGTGGTTCTTAGAAACGACAAGAGACTTTTCGGTGTCACAAACAATAGACCTGTGATAAATTGTTCACAACCGTTTATCTCATGTATGGGGATCGAACCCGGTACCTCTAGTTTCACACCAACCAATCGGCGTCTAATCAACTGCGCCACGGAGGTTGTCAATCGTTGAGTGAATGTTGAGGAATGTTTGAGTTACGTTGAATATCCAATGAGCCAAGTTAAAATCTATTATTTTTCTTCAATCGTTAACGCCTTGACGTAAGCGAGGACATTTGTACGTTGTGTAGCGCCATTGGCTAACTCACATACAAATGCCAAGATGCAATTTGTTTAGGGCGAACGAAATGTTATTAACGTCAAGGGGTTAACGAGATTGTAACTTGGCTAATGGAGCTGTTGATGTAATGTATGTAAGTACCCAAAGTATTTCTTGCTCGTTCTTCTCTGGTGAAAACAGCCTTGTGAACCGGGTGGTAGAGAAAAAAGGGACTGAATCTAAATAATGTATATTTTGCAGGCCGCTTACAAGAGGTAATTGTGGAGATCCTTGGGGGAGGCATATGTTCAGCAGTGGATTTCCTGTGGCTGATATGATGATAATGATGATGATATTTTATGGATTCAATAAATATTTAATTTCATACCCCATGACGCTGCGGTAAGTGGTGTTCCTCATGCGAGCCGCTATGGCCCTGCCGTCGCGCGAGCCCTCCCCGGTACTGAGCGCCGCGGCCAGCGCTCGCGCGTACACCCACACCGCGTCGTGCAGCCACGCCGCCTCTACTGGTATCTGGTACACAACCTTCCATTTACATTGTGCCTTTTTAAATTATACTATACATTTAATGATCGTAAGATATCACTTCAGGGAGTCTAATTAGGGCACAAAAAGGCGTAATGTTTCCAATTCAATGTTTTTCTTTTAGTTTCAGTACAGGGTCCTGAATTTTAGGTATGGTTAGGGGCTTTGGTTTGAATTTTGCTATAAAAAAGCACGTTATTATTGAAATGTACCTAATAATACACCTTGATACCTATTAACACTTCAAAATAATGATTATACATTTTCTCACGGAGAATTTCCCAAAACACTAATTTTAAAATATGTATATTCATATTTTGTTTTACAATAAAAACAATACGAAAATGAAATCTGTAATATAGAAATAAGAAAACTTAAAACTATCTTCGAATACTACACCTTGTTTATATTTTATCGGAGTAAAAAGTACAAAAACGGAAATTGAAAAGCATAGTCATTGGTTCAGTGGAGTTCTGTTTCCATATTGCTAAAAGGTATCCAGCATACACATTTTATTTTTCTCTTTTTCACTTTTTCTATGGTAAATATGAAATCCATTTAGAATATTAAAAATAAGTTTTCATCGACAATAAATGGATGTGCGAAATATATACTTTCTCCCATAGTTTTTCAGAGCGTCCTGGTAGAATAGAATTCAGTTCCTGAATTTATATTTCTCCCGCCAAACAGCAGTAAGAATGCACTGTTCTGTCACGGTTTCAAGGACATTGCAGCAAGAGTAACTACTGGACATAATGAAACTTAACTTATTAAGTCATGCATTGCTTTGTAACTCATGGTGGTCATACCAAACAGGTATTGCTACTGTCCATGAGCGGTCGTATCGCTTATCATCAGGCGAATGGCAAGGTCGAATCGCCATTCACACCAATAAAAAATATTGGTCTGCCTTCAGTAATGTTTCGTGATCTTTAGCAGGTCGTAGGCCGTTACCCACACCTGGTGTTGACATGAGATCAAGTCATTACTGGAATAAAACAGTGTGAAGAGTTGATGATTAGCAATTATCGTGTCCTCATGTACACCTACACGTATGCACAGGCTCAATTTCTATACGGAATGTTCGTAGGCTGTGACATGCTTTACTAACGCTTCGTCTTTTGTTACCGGACGTTACATAACTTCGTCTTGAATCACACTTGTGCTGAATCGACAATATAACGAACCATTTTGATTCCATGCACGAACATCTTAAAGAGTATCGTGGAATTATTTGACTATGTTATTGAGGTGTTGTATAAGTAATTGAATACACTCATTAAATTAAGCCTCGCCACTTTTACCGTTTCGGTTTTATGAGACCCATTATTGGTTCTACCATAAAATTTTAATAGATGAACCTTACATATAGATTACAGAAAGCAATAATTGTAGACTGTATAATCTATACTAAAATTTAAAGCTGAAGAGCTTGTTTGTTTTGTAAGTTGCTAGTTTGTGTAATCTCAGGAATCTTACCTATCCCATACATAAAGATTTCTTTAATTCGATCCTTTAGGAATTAAAAAAAATCTTTATATGTGGGATAGGTAACTTAACGAGGAATGTGATAGGCCATAAAACATCACGCTATCACCGATAGGAGCTAAAATGTATTTGCACCAGGGCGGAGCCAGGCTCGGCCGCTAGTAAATTATAATCCTGAATATATATGTGTATTGTACGTTACTGCTTTAATTACCGTTTTAATTATCATTTCAATTAATTTGACTATGTGGAAATTTCACGCGAGTCGGTACAGTTGCAAGTTTATTCGTAATATCGCACGGAACAACTAACATTGTCATGAAATGAATGTGCCACAATCCACAATGGAATAGTGAACAGATGGGCGCAAAACTAGAAAAACATAGTTCCGTGCAATGCTACGTTAAATCTGCCATAGGGCGGTTATTTTATGAAAAAACATGCTTTATTTCAGCGTTTTGAAATGTTTCAGGTAATTTGTTGGGATGTTGTTTGTAGAGCAGTACAAAAAGATTTAAACTCGTGTTTCGTAATCTAAATTTGTTTTTTTTTGCTACAGTTATTCACAGACAATTAAATTAAAAAAAAGAACTGTTTTGAATTCTATGAATCACTTAGAATTCTAAAGAAGTGAAAATCTCAAGATTGTGATATTTAAAGTTACAAAACATTAAACGTAGATAAAACTTAGTAACGAGTTGCCTACTTACCACTTTGCCTCCTCCCAGACTTAGCAGTGGATTAGTGAAGTTGAATGGCGGCATTTGCAAGCGTCTGTTGACTTCGAGCGCGAAGGCCGGGTACGACGGAGACGGCGAAGGCGCTACGGCCAGATACGATCGAAATGCGCGCATTGTGCGAGGAGACGGTTCTCTCTGCAGAGGTCCCGCCAGATATTGAATTGCTTCTTTTGACTCATATTTTTCCACATCAACACCGATGGCCGCGTATTCACCTGTTTGATTATAAATGTTTTTTTATTAATTTAATCCCATTATAATTATTTCTTATTAACAATTATGTACTGTGGACGAGATATCGGCCCGCCTGATGGTAAGCGGCTAACGCTGCTCATTGGCTCTACAATACCAGAGACAAATACTAGCCACCGCATACCAACTTAGGCCATGCTTATTACTCTTGCGTTATTTGGGTGTGACCACAAATTTTCAATCAAATATTTTTTACGGTTTTAAAAAAGGAGGTGATATGTATGTACTTTCGTGAGTACTTCTCTTACATAATATCTAAGATGTTATGCAAAGTGTGCGTTTATAACTTTTCTACTTTGCGTACATAAGCCTGTAAAACTACCCCATAAAAATAATACGTCTTTAAATTAACTGTATCAGCCCATATACGTCCCACTGCAGGGCACGGGCCTCCTCTACAATCGAGAGTACAATTGAGAGTGGTTAGGCCATATAGTCCACCACGCTGGCCTAGTGCGGGTTGGCAGACTTACATACCATAGAAATTTTATAAATCGCTATGGTATGCAGGTTTCCTCGCGATGTTTTCCTTCACCGTTTTAGTGCGTGGTGATTGACTATCAATACACACATGACTCCGAAAAGTCAGAGGTGTGCCCTGGAATTCGAACCCGCGACCACCGTGAACATGTTGGCAGTCGCGTCTAGTCCGTTTACCAACAGGCCACCACGCACTTTATTATATAAAGAATAATATTATATTTACGCCATTTGACATACGTAACTGGTCGCGCGGCCCCAACGATACCAGTAAAGGTGCGTCCAAACATTGAGCGGCAATCGAGCGCGGCTGCCGCGCGCGGCACGCCGCGCTATGATTGGACGACAGCCGCATTCGAACGCGCAATACTGCCGCGCAAACATTAGTCGGCTTCGTTCTAACTTGAGCGCGGCAGAAATGTGTCCTGCAAACGCCGCGTGTTGCTGCCGCGCTCTTGCCGCTCAATGTTTGGACACACCTTAAGGATAAGTAAGGATGTATAGGTAGTTACAGTCTACTCCATAAGATAAGATTTTATAAAAAAAAAACTAATGTAATTTCAAACTTATGTCGGCGGCTCGGCGCAGCGAGACAAATACTGTAAAGTTTGCGGTAAAAATAAAATACAGAGATTGTGAAATTTCAAGCATTTATTTCAATGGGGAAAAAATAGGGCATTACGTACCTACATTATACTTTTAAAATAGCGGACTTTGTGTTGTGCAGGTAATTTTTAATAGGTAGGTACGAATAATGAGGCAATGCCTTAACCTAATAGCTGAAGTCTATTTTTTATGCATAGATCCGGCAAAAGGGCACTCATGAAATAGGTCACCTGATGTTAAGTGATCACTACTATGAACATCTACGACGCTTGGATCATAGATGTGTGGCCAGCCCATCAAATCGGGAGGAGAGCGGAAAGGAAAGAAGATGGGAAGAGGTAAGGAGTATTGGACATCCGTGCAATCCCACTAACAGAAGGAAAGCCGAGAGCAAAGCTGTGACTTCATATCAATCTCTTGTGAGATACTGGTATAGGCTCGGACGAGCCTCTCTATTCAGGCTGAGTTATGGCTGGCATCAGCATGGCTCTACCACTTCCAAAAACAATAAACAACACGCGAGACTACAATAACGCTAATACTTGTAATGCATTACAATGCATATAATTTACCTATATTATAATAAGTCAGAAATTGGAACTATTTTCACAAATGTTTTAAAACTATTGCTACTATTTTCGTTGCGTTCTACTTTACTAATTGAAATGGCGAAATGAGATGTTTTAACGTCAAGACGTTTACTAGCTTGTAAATTAGGTTTTAATTGCACTTTTATGGATTTGATAATGCTTTATCTTGTTGAAGATAACACTTTCCTGTTTGTTTACGACTGAGATGATTGGCAGTGCCGTAATGTGTTTCAAGTGTTCCATTGCCAAAATTATTCTTGCGAATTTTTTATGAGTAAGTTAACGCCCTGTCGTGTAAATTAGCGTGCCCGGTTCAAAAGTAGAGCGTGCCAAAAATAGTCAAGATTTTTAAACGTCGTAGAATGTACAAATGTTTCATATCAATGTATAATTTGTTCGTAAATGTTTAACGCTTGTTTTGTTATTGGATTTGAGATGGGGTCTAGAGCACAATAGTGGACGTTAAACAGAAAATTAAATTATTCTATTGACACGTTTTGGCAACGGCAATAATGAAAAAAATTGCGACAAGGGCCCAATAAGCACCTTGCACATCTGCATGCTCAGGCTGCATCCGCGCTAATATTCAGATATTAGTTTGGTTAGTCCATAGATTAAATCTTTTGACCCTTTAAACAACGTTGTTTTAACATACTCTCATAAGATTTTAATCCTTTAGGAAAAGTCTTAGGTTCTGCTGTGGGACTTGGGTATATAAAATTAGGGATAAATACTTTTGTGATTTGATGTCGAAAGCATTATTTGTTGATTCCGAAATGGTAGAATTCTCGCGCGGACGCCAAGCTTGTCAAGCTCGTACAAATTAGATGACCCAAAACGCAACTCATCCGGGCGAATCGTTATGACGGCCTTTTCATCCAGTTAGTAATTGCATCAACATTCAGAAACTGTTATGAATTGCTGTAAATATCAACGGAGTTTTATCATAATCCACGGGCTTTTTGAAAATGATATAAACCTAAATTATAATTTATTTTGTCATGAAAATTATTATATAGCTGTAACTTTGTACCTAAAATCTGTAAGCGAAGTACATGTAAAAGCTATCCAAACATACGATAGCATATTATCCTCTAATGTGTAGGATATCAGATAAATGCCAGCGTATCGGAAAATAAAGCAGATATTTGCCTGTGCTGTAATCGATCAAAGTCCTTATTGAATCGCGGTATTGAGTTGAATACGTTGCAATTTCTCTTCGCCTTGTCAATAAGTTTAAGATGGAATGGCGACATCGACGAGTATTCACTCAGGGTATTTCCAACCTCCAAGTCGTTTTTCTATTTACATTCTTACAACACTATTTATTTCTTGTATAAAATCTATCTATTTGTTGCATAGCCTCACATTTATGACTTCTTTTTATATATTTTTTATATTATATGTGATCACTGCACGCCTATAAACAACCATAACGCGAGTTTCATGGATGTGTTGCCGGTTCATCAAATGTGGGGGGGGGGGGGGAAGGAAAATGGTGGAAGCTTCATGTTAATCTTCTGTGAGACAGTGGTACCACCCCGGATGAGCATGCCCAGTAATAATGAGTCATTTCTGACAACAGCGTGGCTCTAACACGTTTTTTCTTATTTTATATTTAGGCCTATTAAATGGCTAGGATTTCTGAAGGTATTTTTTATCATATTTGATCAGGTAATTTTGCAATATACGGCGTTCATGCACCTCAGTCAAATGCTACTTGAATGTTTACGATGGTATTAGCATACGTTATTTCATAACTGCTTTAAATCTCATTTTTATACGATGTTTTATGATAAAAGAAAGATTACACGATTTATGTAGAATCAGAAAATCTCCCGCACCACGCATGCTTGTCCTATGGACTTACGAAAACTGTCACCGCATTCGGTCCGTATGGCTTGTGAAAATTGAACTTTTGATGAAAAGCTTATGCAAACAGACAAAAATGACCTTCATTAACCTATTTCGCGCAGAGCAAATATAAAAAATATAAAACATGAAGGTGTATTTCAAGCGTTTAAAGACATTTCCATTGTTGGTAAAGTTGGCTTATGAATAGCAACCGTTAAGATTTCCTCCATCGAATAATGGAGTGCTGTTGTCGCGCCAACAAAGGCAAGATCTAGACAAATATATCAGCCTTAGCTTATGGAAATCATCCACGTAGCTGCTCTTTTCACTTTGCGCTTGAACAAGTCATCTTAGTAATATATGGCGGTGGTTTTAGAATCATGTTGGGATATGACATATTGTATTAAAGAAACCATTCTTGCACAAATGTTGATCTGTGCGTAGTTTATGAAGTTAATACTTAACATATTTATTTTTAAATAAAGAATATAAACTTATATAAACTTGAGCTTCAAAGTTAGAATAGGCAGTACCAAAAACAAGAAAAATTGAAAATGCAGATATATTTATTGGTTACTCGCATTCAGCGAATTGTTATTCGACATTTTATATGAAAGAGAAATTTCAATATTTTTTTCGTGCGTCAATCGGTTTTTTATTTCATCATATGCAAATAAGTGTTTGTATTGTATTCCATGTTTTCGCAATGCTTTTGTTTGTTTTTTATACAGGCTGTTTATTTTATACGTTATTTTGGAACGTTGAATCTTTTGGTGAGATTATGAAAACAACACTTACCAGAATCTAATAATTGCATCGAGTCCAACGCCAACATGAGGCCGATGTGATCATGATAATATCCAATGGAGACATAAACTGTGGACAACACATACCAATTTTAATAATTTTCCCATATGCCTGTACTGAAATAATAAATAGACAATATCATACTTCTCGTGTCCTTGTAGGTGTCCCGAACTATGTCCAAAAACGGATTTCGTGTGATATTCTCCCTCCTGTTTTCATAATAATACGGCTGCCTATAGACTTGGACTGTTCGCACCGATATTTGTTTCTCCCTCGCAGCCTGTATTATTGCTAACGCCAGACGAGAAAAGTCGTGATTCGGGGCCTTCAGATACACAAAGGCTACCTGTTAAATAAAATTTACGACGTTAATTAAAAAAGCTATAACAGAAATTGCGATTCTAACTCGGAATTCATTTCCTATTCTAAACGCGTGCCATTTTATTACCACCCAGAAATAGTTTCGAGTTATTCTAAAACCACAATCGCTGTGAGTGAATATATTTAGCCGGAGTCACAAACTAGTTCTTTGAAAGAAATCCGTGATGTATAAACCTTTGGGAAATTTATTATTTAGCGTAACCGCAATGTTAACGCCAGTGTTCGACTTACGGCCGATGCCAATAATCAATCGAAAAAAATTAGATTGAAGTCAATCTGTTTTATTGTCAATTGTTTTCTACTTTTCGATTGGTCTCCTGTCATGTTGCCATAGTTTATTCACTACTGAGGTTGATTATTGGCAATATAGTATCAGAAAAACGATTGAGCTGTCAATCTAAAACGGCAAATTTTGGATTGGGTTTGTTTATTGGCAGCGGCTGTTAATCTATTGTATGCTAACAGAAGCTACATTGTAGCGTTTGGCGTAAGTGTTTACATATTAGATGTTCTGTAGAAGCTCACATAAAGTATACAAATGATCAAGGCATGTCTAATACTGGTATAATAAGAGTTTACGGTTGTTTATGACCTATTTATCTATAATGATGATTAGATGGCGCCTGCGTTAGTTACCCATGTTTCCTCTTCCTGTATTATCATAAGCTTGTTTTTGTCCTACGATGAACGTAGCTGCGGTTTAATGTTATATTCGTTCAATACAAATTGAGCAACATTTTTAAAAGTTAACTGACATTCTTTATAATAATTTCATTGATTTTCAACATTAAACGTTTAATGTTCTTGAAAGAGTGTATTTTTCGGATATTTCTTAGCGAGATTGGCTAAGCGTAAGTTTTGGTTAGGAAGAGATAAATAATGGATATATTTGGCTATGTTTACATGCATGAAATTGAAATGCGTGAGCACGGCGACTACGGAGCGGGATATGTCGATGTCGGAGGGCCTGGTGCGCGCGAACGTCGCGTACACGCGCTTGTTGGAGCTCGCCACGTCGCGGCAGTACTGTTGGACAAACATCTTCATTAAATACAGTTCATGTTGTAACCATTCCCGAAAGAATTTTACATAAACTAATAATTAAGAATCAAATGCCGGTATATCTTGAAATTACTATCTTTGTCATAGTATTAATTTGTAAAACTCAAATACAAAACAAAACAATGAGTGCGTTTTACCATACTTCCTTGGCGCGAAGTGAGTCCCTAATTAGTGGCCTTTTCATCATTTCCATTTCAATAATTTCATGACATTTCGCTCTTTAATATTGAGATGTTTCAGTCTTAGGGCCCTATGCAAAGATGCCCATTAAATAGTATGATATTATTTAATAATTTTAAACAACATTTAAATAATAGGCATAGACATACAGTCATTAATTGTGTTGTAATAATAATAAATAATTGTTATCACTATATTCTTCAAAAAAGCATGATACAGAAGAGATGCATGAAAATGCTTCTTTTATGTTTTTTTTTTCTGTGTCTCTTATGTCCAAAACATTGACTTGTGACATTGTGTCTGAGATCGTTTCAAATATAAGTGTTTTAAAGGGGAAAAAATACTATCACATCACTTTGTATCCAATATGCAGTCATGGGCGTAGCCACGGTGGGGCAGGGTGGGGCACTTGCCCCACCCTAGCTCTGACTTCTAAGGTACCTACCTCACCAAATCCAAAAATAAATAAATTATCTAAGTAAAGTACTATCTATAGATAATAATGAACCTCTAAATTGACTGATTAACAAATTGGCATACTTTTAGATGGATGATTTCGTGGTGTAGGAAGGTGAGCAATAAGAAAATATTTTGATCAATTCAAATTATACATAACAGAATATACCAAGACTGCGACTGAAAACGAAGCCGGGTGCTAATTTTAGTGACTATAAACACATCATCTATCAGCCAAAGGAAGTCAACTACTGAACATAGGCCTCCCCCAATGATTTCCACAGTGACCTGTTGTAGGCAGCCTGAATCCAGCGACGTCCCGCGACCTTTACCAGGTCTTCTGACCACCTTGTAAGTGGACGTTCTACGCTGCGCTTTCCGCTACGTGGTCTCGTTTCGAGAAATTTTTGGCCCCATCGGCCATCAGTTCTTCGCGCTATGTGCCCCGCCGCTGGGCTACTCCGGTTACTTTAGTTCTCCTACGAATCTCCTCATTTCTGATTCGATCTCGTAGGGAAACCCCAAGCATAGCCCTCTCCATAGCTCGTTGAGTGACTTTGAGCTTCCTAATAAGGTTCATAGTGAGAGACCGCATCTCGGTGCCGTATGTCATGACTGGAGACACACAACTATCGGAGACTTTCGATTTAAGGCACTGAGGTATTTTGGACGAGAAGACGTCGCGTAGTTTTCCAAACTTTGTCCAACCGAGTTGGATCGGACGATTGACCTCTTTCTAGAAGTTGTACCTGCCTAACTGGACTACTTGTCCTAAATTGACATATTCGTCTACAAATTCAGGAGTCGAGTCCGCAACTCCGATGGGGGTGGGCACAACATGGACATTCGACATGATCTTCGTTTTGTCTAAATTCATTTTAGGACCCTCTTGTTAGGAGACTCGCTTGAGGTCTTCAAGCATAGTGCTAAGGTATTCCAGCGATTCTGCCAAGACTACAATATCTTCGGCAAATCGAAGGTGAGTGATATACTCACCGTTGATGTTGATGCCAAATCCTTTCCACTGCAAGAGCTTGGAGGTGTTTTCCACCGCGGCAGTGAACAGTTTCGAAGATATGACATCTCGCTGTTTCACGCCTCGCTGTGGTGGAATAGCCATCGTGCTCTGATCTTGTACTCAGACCGACATGGTGGCTTTGTTGTATATACACTTCAACACATCGATGTACCGATAATCGATGTGGGGCCGCTGGAGAGACCGTAGCAAAGCCCAGGTCTCGATCGGATCAAAGGCTTTCTCATAGTTCACAAACCCTAAACAAAGTGGCAACTTATATTCCTCGATTTTTTGTATAACTTGCCGAAGCTTATGGATGTGGTCTATAGATACTAAAGCCTTTCCGGAAACCGGCTTGTTCGGGAGGCAGGAAGTCATCAAACCTGCTTCGAGACGATTTGTGATGAAAACAACTTATAGACATGGCTTAGAAGCGAAATGGGTCTGTAGTTATTTAGCAAAGTGTTATCACCTTTTTTGAAGAACAGTACCATTATGCTGCTGCTCCATGCCTCTGGCGTTGAGCTCTCGAAGAGAACGGAACTGAAGAACTATCAGTATCGGCGTTCCGCCCACTTTCAGAAGCTCTAAAGCGATTGCGTCCTCACCCGGTGCCTTGTTGTTCTTAAGTTGCTTCAGGACCATCTCAATCTCACACATGTCCGGTATATTATCGCTGTAGTGTCGGATCAACTCAGTTTTCGAGTCTTCGGCCGAGCTAACAGTAGGTTCGGCAACCGAGGTGTAAAGCTGTCCGTCGAACCTCTCGAACTCCCTTAATACCTCTGCCCTCGTTGACACTACGCGGCCGCTCAATAGACAAGTCTCTTGCAAACACTTTGGAGCCTCCGTTCCACTCAATTGTCTCTTTAATGCTCACAGTATTGTGAGCACGGACATTGTGTCGCAAGGACTTCCAGATCAGTCTATTGAGCCGCCGGTATGCTCTACTTTCGGCCATGAGGTCAAGTGTATGGATCGAGAGTTTTTGTGATCTATCTCTACGGGGAGGTCATAATTACTTAAACCCCCCGAATGTATGCTTCTACAAAACCGCTGTTTAGCACGTCCACTGCTAGGTTTTCACTTAGACAATCAAAGTGATTTGCTAGTTCAAGTTGAAAGCTCCTGGGGTTTTGGATATGGGCGCGAGTAGGTTGGAGCGTAGACTTGAACTAGCGACGCCTTTCTAATTGGTCATTGATATTCAATGAAATATAGCTAAATGTCGGACGCCCGTCTACAAGGTGGACGGACGACCTGGCTAAAGTTGCAGGAAGTCGCTGGATGCAGGCCGCTTCCAACAGGGCAATGTGGAGATCCTTGCGGGAGGCCTATGTTCAGAAGTGGACTTCCTGTGGCTGAGATGATGATGATGATGACGATTAATTTTGCCTCTAACCATTCGGTGGTCACTACTAGTTGTCACCCTATTGATCACAGAGACATCACTGAACATCCGTCTATTCGCCGTTAAGATAAAATCTAACTCGTTTCTCTTAGACCCGTGAGGACTCAACCAGGACATTTCCTGTGAGGCCGCTTCTGGAAAAAAGAGATCATCGCAAAGAGTCCCTCTTTCTCCAGAAAGTCGGCCAGTCTAACCCCTGGGGTTCCGTTGCCCATGTCCAAATTGCCCCATTTTCAACTCTGCATCGCTTCTCATGCCCAACTTTGCGTTTGAAATCGAACCCATTGAAAGAAGTAACTGAACAGTTAACTTTGTATGTGTTATTTTAGATATGAAAAATGGTTATAATATATGGTCAGTTTTTTTTTGTTTGAAAAATAATTAAAATGAAAATCTTTTATTAAAAAAACAAATTCTGTGGAAGGCAATTAGCAAAAACAGAAATATAGAGCATGCTAAGGCTTCAAAAATAACAAGGTGGTGATGTTAATTTGAAATACGAATAATACCCATTGCTAGATTGGAGCATCCCTGACCACACTATAAACACTTTGCAGCTAAAATTTTCGCAAACAATGTGACAACTTTTTTGTTATTTTTTAAATATCTTTGTGTTTAGATGGTAACTGGTAAATCTATAGTTTTTGCTAAAAAAATAATTTTAATTCCTTCCGTACCATAGCGCCTTTAGAAATAAAAGGGTGTCGCTTTGTTTTTTTGCAATATTTTTAGTTGCATTGAGTCTGAAGTCATTTTAACTGCCACCCGGCTTCGATTTCGGTAGCACACTTGATATACCCTGTAGATACATGGTGCTATAGTGTGTAACCTTTTTGCATGAAAAAACCGGGGTGAGACAACAGGTATAGTTTGCTATTTAAATATTATTTTAGATTTCTGCCCCACCCTGAGACCGTGGCTGGCTACGCCCATGTATGCAGTAGGTAATTTGTGAAAACGTTCATTTTATTTAATGCATCCGGTATACGTTAAAGAAAAACTGAAAGGTAAGTAAAACTAGTTATCAATATATTATTTTCAAATTCAGGTACTATATGTTATAGTAATCAACCGGAAACCAGAAAACCAGCTAATTTAAAAACCCGTATTTAAAACTTGTTTTGACTCTACACACAGTATAGGAACTTAAAGGATAAAAAGTATAGGAGGAACAATATTATTGCCAATTCAAAGTAACTAGGGTGGGTGTGTCGCCAGGACACAATATAAAAAAGCGTTATTACGAAATAAGTATAAATTGTAATTGTTCCTAAAGCTTGAAGCTGGAAGATCTGTTTTTCTCATTACTTTACTCTCTTAGCCTCTAAATACCTAAAGCCTCTGCGTGTTAATAAATTGCGGAATAGCGGACGAGTTTCCCTTTGTACAATTCTTTAAACGAAGTATTAAGGAGTTTCTTTGAAGTCGGAAATCGTGATTTCGTCTGATAAGGGTTATATGCCTGGCATTTCTCTTAGAATTTTTACAATAAAACCGAATCGGCTGCCTTTTTAAGTATATCCATAATAAGAAAACGACTATAAAACAAAGTATTATGAAAAACATGACTATTATTAGTCAACTGTTTTTTTTAAATAAACATAAGAACGGATAGAAAAATTTAAACAAAACACGAATTATAATTTCAGTGTCTATTATTTTCATAGTATTCTTTTTTTATATTTCGCCTTTTAAATTAGCATTGAGAAACATGCAGAGTTTTTATTCAAGAGCATCAAGCAGCACACATTGTATATTCCGAGCAAACAAAATTCTCTTTGCGGTAATTTAGTAAAACGTAGAGCAGGGTAGGCGAACCAATGGCACGCGTGCCATTGATGGCACGCGACACAATATTTTGGGCACGAATTTGAAATGCAGCTGATTGATTTCCAATCTAGTTCAATATGGATTCAAAAATTTATTGAAACAAGGAAAGAGTTGGAATTAATTGAAACTGAAAGATCGACAAGTAATTTAAGTAAAAATGCTAATAATAAAATTCTGGAAACATGGAATGCGTTACCAGACACATTTAACTGTTTGAAGAAGCTGGCTCATGCTATTTTAACCATGTTTTCATCTACATATGCCTGCGAGTAATTATTTTCAGAGATAAATAACATTAAAAACTCGGTTAGAAACCGTTTGACAGATGAATCTAGTTCAGCATGCATTTTGCTAAAAGTAACATCTTACAACCCTAACATAAATTATTTGTCATCTAACCTGCAGCAACAGAAGTCACACTAATTTTACTGAAATTTAATATAAACATACCAAAATGTACCTCTTTTGCTTACTTTATTTAATAAAGAGTTTTGATAGTATTTATAATTATTATTTTCCAAATAATCAGAAAGTCAAAATTATTTGATGGCACGCGAATGACCCCATAAAACTTTTTTTTAGAAAAAATGGCACGTTGATGCATAAAGGTTCGCCTACCCTGACGTAGAGTCTAACTGGAATAGCGAAAAACTATATTTATTTGTTATTCACTTATCCCGTGATGGCAAAATAGCAACCTATTCGGATGAAACTTTATACGACGATGGATTTTGACCTAAATCAGTACAGGATAGACTTTTCCTGATTCGATAACAATGTAGGGCACACACGTTCACATTACTATAGAGAATAATGAATATGTTATAATGTATGGTGAAGTTCTGATTAACGCGAGATAAAGTTAAGCGCTAGTCGTCATGTCGCTTGCGTCGCTAACTATTTCATTTACTCAATTGCTTTCAGGAAATTTGAAGTAGAACTTAGAAGCTTTGTTGATCCGGTTTCTAAAGGAATTTTAAGCCTGATAACAAAGCCTCATAATTAGTTACCCATGTAGAAATAATCCCCGCTATAATATTTGATATTTTTTTAATAAATATTTGCCACTGTTTATTGATCAATTCATTATATTTAGGGTTTGCGTTGAATATGGAAATGGATGTCCTACTTTGTATTGACCGTTGAGTGATTAATTACACGCTGTGCGGGCTCAATAGGCACGTGAAAATACAATGTTTGGTTAACGGTGAATTTAATTAATTCATTTTAGTGTGGGTAAGTGACTACATATTTTAAAATGTGAAGGTACTCCTGCTTCGAACAGTTAAACCTATATGATAAAGAATATAAATTTTATGTATTAGCACCTACAGTATTTCGAACTCCTCCTATTAATTTCACTTTCTGATTATTTTTGTTGCGGGTTAAAGACATGTTAGGTGTCATTACATTGCTTGCCACTGTTGATTCTGGCTCACAGGAGTTACAGTGGTGGGTGTAAGGACGGGACAGCCTCCATAGCACCTACAGTATACTTCGTTGTATAAATATTTTTTTGCTATTCACTCAATTCAATATTTTAAACTCAAATATTTGGTTTTGATCAATATCGCTGTAGTTCAAATTAAATAGTCGCACAAACCACACGACCGCAAAGTACACTTCAATACACTTAGGACGTAATGAAAATCACATGAAAATATAGTACTCACATAGCTAATCATAGGTAGGTTGAAAGCAGCCGCCATCCGACCCTCATGCACACACGTCTCCTGCGGCCCGATGAACGCTGACACGTTAGTTGCCCACAATGCCGCTACCTGTTGAATATTCTACTTAATCACTTTCAGGACGACACAGCTACTTAGACGGGTTCGCTTTGTACACGCACCTTAATAATAAGGAAGATTATTTTCTCTGAAGGGTTCATGGTGGCCAGGCGGTAAATACATAAAATTCATCCAATATGCAAGGTTACTGAGTTTTCATTTCACCTAGATGTTTGGTATACTGTATTTAGTGCAGGTTTGCGTTACCTAGCTTATCAACTTCCTGTTGTTTAGTGAGTTAATAAAATTTAATACTATTCAAAAATAAATATGTCAAGTGCCACTATGCACGAACTTATGTAAAGAAAAAGAAAGGTTCTGTTGCTAGGTGACAAAAATGACAAACTAAAGATTTGCATTTATTAAAAAATGTTATGATCCTATCATGTAACCCGTTTTATAAACTATTATTTATATTATAGTGACTTGTATTACTCATATAAGCTCTGATCATATTAAAGTACATGTCGATGTAAAAAATTAACAAGAGCTGGATTAATTTTATCGGAAACTACCGGAAACGGTAGCGCTGTCATTAACGTAACAATAATTTTATTTGTTCCAATATTTGAGGTAATTCTTGCAAGATAATAAAATGTCTATTGATTCGAAACCACAGCGGAGCTTGCTGTGAAAAGAGCGCTGTGTCATCGCTCCAACTTTTTTCTATTATTTATATACTAATATTACCAATATCTGCTGTAAAAACAAAATTCGTTACATCTAGTGCTATCTTATAAAAACCTCTTAAAATCTGCATGCGCGCCAATATAATATGTGGATAGAATATGGATAAGTGGTAGAACCACTCTATATGTAATACAATTCTGATATTATGAATTAGCTAGCTCTACCGACGCACCAATGTCTCCAAACTAATCGACGTGAATTATCCAGCTTCAGCCTTCACTGTCACTTTTCGTTTGACCACTGAGAATGACGAAGTTCAGGTATTTCATAGACCACCCCATCTACTTTCTCTACGTTCTACCCATGTATTTTTATGCACCGGCGCCATAATTCTGAAAAGAGGCTAGTTTTTGTATTGCGAAATGTCTGTGTCCGAAATACTGTTTAAAATATCCACGGGGGGGCTTACGAACAGGCAATTGACATTTTTGCATTTACAATGACGAGTAGCGTCTGAAAAAATAATTCACGCAATTGCATCGGATAACAATAACTCTTTTACAATAATTCTGTAGTTTATGATGATGAACTATTAATAAAATAGTCGCGTGTTACACAGAACAACGATGTTTTTACTGCAGTATAGTTAGCCGATCTTATATCTTACACCCGACGAGTTTACGAGTACTGTTACAAAATGTGATAGTGCTTTTATATAAAATAGAAAGATTTATCTGAAGACCCTTGGTCTGGCGCTCGCTAAACGCTCTAACTCGCGTCGTAAAACTAACAAAATACATATCCAGTTGTAGTGGTAAAAAATTTACAACTCCATTTTTAATTTGGCGACTGTCACGTAAACAAATAGCAGTGTTCCTAATGTGTTTTAAGTTATGACTTGCCGACCGCAATGTATTTCTATTTTGTTTGATTGCATCCAACATTTAAGGGACGTTTATTTTTCCTGTTCCATAGTCCTTATGAATTATTATCTAACAGTACTGATTCGAGTTTTGTTACAAAGCAGAAGCACGTGGCTTTCTGTTATTTTGTGACACGCCTTGCCGCTGGTTATGCTATTGGATAAGTAATTACCAGTGGGCAGACTTGAATGTTTATAATTTATCATTGAGAATAGCGCAATGGTAATGACTCGCAGAAGCAATTAACGAGCCAGACGCCTTTTCTATTGGTAGTTTGGTACGTCATTAGAAAAAAGGAAAGTTTTGTTTGATCCTTATTCGTGTAATTAAAAGTAAAATGGAATTAAAGAGGAAAAAGAACGGCTATTAAGATCGCTCTGGCACCAAACGAACTTTTCTATTAGGTTAAATTTTATATTTAAGTCATGTTCCAACTCTTAATATTTTTAAATAATTTATACTGACTTTAGTTATTATATTCGACAGAAAGCAGGCGACCGGTCGTAAATTTACAAACCAAATTTTGCTGCAATCTGCATAAAAAGTATGTTTGCACATAAATGTA
Organism: Hyles euphorbiae; assembly: GCA_023078785.2. Classification (NCBI taxonomy): domain Eukaryota; kingdom Metazoa; phylum Arthropoda; class Insecta; order Lepidoptera; family Sphingidae; genus Hyles; species Hyles euphorbiae. The sequence continues at coordinate 8,748,057 of CM041038.1, read as the reverse complement.
AAGTACACGTAAAATACGATTGTCATTATTTGTGTTGCGTCGGATTATTAATGTAATTTGTATCTATATGTAAATTATCTTTTCTTTAATTTCTTGTATATTGACGTAGTGCATGCTAATGTTATACAAATGTTTAACATATAATGAATCTCAAGCTGTCTGTAATATGTATTCAATAAATCACAAGCAGGCATATCAAGAGAAAGAAAATAAAATCTATTTTGCTTTTTGTCTTGTCATACTTACGTCTCATGTACGCTATTAGGGATATATATAAATACCGTCTAAAGCAAGAGCCTTACAATAAATGATACGGCTGTTCATTATGCACCCTTCTTTCCCCGACTACTGCCTAACTGCCTGTTTCATGGGCCACTCTCAAAAACATCATCAATTTTCGTGACAAATTGTTTCTAATACAAATGTGAAGTGTAAGCATGCGGAGCGTAACACTCAAACGACTAAAGTTTATGTCATGTTTCCTGTTTTTCTATTTTCATTGAAATTCTTTCACAAAACTTATGCGTAGTTACGAAAGTTAGGCGTTTCAAAATACATTCATGGCTGAAGAGAAAATCTCTCGACAAATAAAATATCTTTTTACCTATTTGGGCGTACAATATGACTAATAGAGCAAAAACTTTTTGGACGGCAACAGAATTCGAAAAAATACGTCTTATATAAAAATCCTCTCAAGCCGAGACGCAAAGTGAACCCGCGATTTCCATGTACATACATTTATAAAACAGGGATACGTCAAGCCACACACAGAGGGTAGTTCCATTGTGCGACCCAAATCGACTCGGTTAAATTTGGAATAAGTTTTGTTATTCCGTGTGGATTATACTCAATGTTTATATTTTAGTTCAACTGTGGAGGAGATTGTGCGCTGAGGATGACTTAAGGGGCCTTTCACGCGGAGTGATTGATGGGCGACGATTACAGTCTTTCGAAATAGAGCTTAATTGGATACAAATTTGTAGAGCGATAAATATATATGACAGGGGCGATTAAAGTACAGAGATCAGAAGCAGCTGCTATTTTGGGTAATTAATAAGATATATGCATTGTGCAGCAGGACGTCCTGCTACTGACTACTGACACTACGTCTACCCAAGCTGGAGACCGCGCTCTCGACCATAACAGTTGTCTTCTCCACCGACCATCTGTCAGGCGGCAGACGTGGCCCGCCCACTTCCACTTCAGACAGCTAATCCTATGAGCAATATCAGTGACATTAGTTCTCTGACGGATGACTATTTCGAATTCTATCCACCAGAGAAACTTCAATTCCACGGTGACCGAGGACTTGAAAAGGGTGGCAGGTAGAGGATGGATGAGGACTAGTCAAGATCGGGATGGTTAGCGCTTACTTGAAAAGGCTTATGTACAGCAGCGGAAATAAGCTGAATATACTAGTATAATAAGAGAGATCGATTTGTTCGTTTTATATTTCAAATAAACAGTTGATTTTGTATGTTAGTAGTATTAACCCAAAGGTCTAGAATTTTTATTATAAATTCGATGGATTGACGAACAATGAAGTACAGTTAGTTACTTAACCCTTAGTTTTGTTAAATAGTATCTATACTATTGTGCAGAATTAAATTAACATTGATAGGATGGTTCAATGAATTCGACACTCGTTTAACACGATGATACCCATCCGCCATGATCGGGTCATTGCTTGGAAATAATGAACTGTTAAATTATTTCAGGGTTGTGTCCCCAGCAAAGTAATTTCTACTTAACAAACAATAACCATAAACTACACAAGAATCCCGATTGTTTTTTCAATCCGATGTTGCAGACATAATAAAAGATGTAAGTATAAGTAAACCAATCTAACTTAATACGCATGTTAAGTTAGACTCTATAAAGTAGCAGTGTCTTAACATTACATATAGATATAAAGTACTAATAGTACAATGCAGTGAAATAAGTCTAAATGCAGCAATGGGGTTAATTAACATTGTTTGGCTACTGCTTGTATGATGTTCATATGTTTTTGTTTTAAAAACAATAGTTTCTCTCTGTATTTTTAACCAATTCTACGACGCAGCTGGCTCGGCGCAAAAAAAAAAAAAAAAACTACCTACGAATAAAGTATAGAAACTTCCATATATCCCCTTACTCCAATTTAATACACCACACGGTAAAACTAATGCCAGCGGGATCAAGAGTTCATTTCGCTACATGGAGTTATAGCCATTGTAAAGTTCGGTCTATGGCCCATAAAATTGGCGGCCACCACGCACCAACGCCATACCTAATATCTGAGGGTGTCTGACTTGCTAGGTAAAAGGTTTATTTCAAGATGTTTAATGGGATATTTTGAAAATAGGGAGTAACGGGAGATGTACTTTTTGTTGCTGGGTGCTTGTTTCAGTAATTGAAATACAATCCTATTGAAATGTTGTACGAGTTTGAAAAAAAATTTTAACTCTTTTGGAGAAAACTGAGCATTTATCTCAGTTTAAATCACGTCAAGTGTCTGTACAAAAGAAGTGTTGTGATATTTTAAGATCTCGACAAGAGTGTTTGAAATGCTTGTCGGATTCTTAGTAAACGCGTCATTTATAACAACGCGATCGCTAAATTAAAGATTATTTTTCTTTTAAAAACAGTCTTTCGTTTGTATTCGCAAATTATATTAAATAGGTATGTATTTAGGTACAAATCTGGAAAAGGGCGAGTAGAGTGGTAAGTAATGGAAAATAATATCAATAATAATATATTAATTTTCTTTTTCAAATCAGAGAAAACATCACGTGTAATTACGTTGTGTGTGTTATATTTAACAAAGAATATTTCAGCAATTTCCGGACTAGATTTTTTATATTTATTGATGTAAAAACTGTCATATTATAAATAGCAGAAACATTCAAAAGTATTTAGCGTTGTTAAGAATTATGTGACAGCTGACAATTTGTTTTTCATTCCATGATTCTAGTTTCAAGGAAGAATGCTGAATAAAATGTACTGAAGTATTTTTATTTTAATACTTAAAATTGATGTGATAGTTTTCATAAATTGACAAGCCAAATTTAATGTAGAGCACGGCGGAAATATTTATAACGTAGAATGTACACTCAATATAACAAATGTTTATAATAGTCTGACAATTCGAATGTCGTATTATAACACAAATGTCTCCTACTTGAATGTTAATTTCCCATTAAAACTTACGGTACAATTTTAATTGCAAAACAATCTATTAGTTGCTCCTATTAATAACAAAATGTTACGTAAATTGAGTTTGTGTTCACAATCTGTGAAAGAATAATGGGTGTCGAGCGAGTGGGCTTCAACTGTGAAGTAACTTTGCAACCGATTGGAAAAAAGTGCTTCGGGGCTAAATTGGAATACTTTTACGAGTTCTTTTTTTTGCCACGTTGCGCTAATAAACAGTGTTTACCTGTCGAATGGAGACTTCTTCCTGTCCGTATGTTTCTGCGACGACGAAGTCCAGGGAATGACCCATGGGACCCAGTAGCTCTTTATTTACTTCGTCCACTGCCATGGAAATTGCACCTGATAAATACATAAGTAGATTAAAATCTAGGTACTAAGAAAATTAAATAGTAACTGTTGGAACGCTGCCTGAGTAAATGGAGATGGATAAACATGAGATTAACGTGAACAAGGAGCAACGCAAATATATTTTGTTCTTCTTAAAAATTACATAAGTACCCAAATAAATTAACGCCTTGAATAGAAAAATCCAAATTAATTATCCCGATCTGGGATTTGAACCCGAAATCTTAGTGTGGTAACTGCAGTACAACCACGGCACCAAGACAGTCTTAATTATCTATCAGTTATTCAGGTACAAATTACACATTATGTATGATAAATGTAGAATTTTGTTATTTAATATTGAAGGAAAAAATTCATAGATCTACACCGATATAACAAAGCGGAAAGCTTTGTTTGCTTTGAATAAGCTCTGAAACTACTGGAGCGATTTTAAAACTTTTTTCGCCATTGGAATAAAACATTATCCCTGATAAACCCAGATGATAGAATGTTTTCAAAAAAGTATTTTATTAAAGGCTGGGCTGCTAGTTATAAATATTTTTATAGCAAGTATAAGGATAACTATTGTTACCTGAAATGACTCTTCCCGGCCTCGAATAGCTGAAATCTCCGGGTCGACGTTGAGAACCAGTCAGATAGCCCAATGTAATTTTTTCTCCCGCAATTGCGGTCAATGATACAGCCAGAATGTACCAACATAAAATTATCTGAAAAAAATAAAGTCGGTAAATGCACTGATCTCCGCGGGGCTCTTTCATCTTTTTACGATTGAATAGTAATCGGGATCAAACATTTTGCTAAATTATAATAATACATTTACCCCAAGACCTCAATGAACGGATAAACAATAATCTTCAAAGTAAATGTAAACAGTCAGCCTTTATGCCTCCAGGGCCTAGCTTCCTTGAAGTTGAATTTTATCTTCGTGTGCTTTCGATTGTGAATAATTTTATTTTTTGTTTACATGGTTATTTAACAAATATCAAACGATCCAAATAAATATGCAATCGATTATGTGTATATCTATCATATATTTTTATAGTAGATTATAAGTAGATATACGTCAAGAATTCACGCCACAGTTGTTCGATATAAAGTTCTCGTGGGCGCCGTTAAGATGATTAATGCGCGCGGCAAAACAAAGTACTTGCATTGTTCAACAATATTTACTAATATTATTTGCACGAATATACCAAAACTTACTAGCAGCATGTTCGCAACCAGTTTCCGAGCAATAGTTCTACAACCATTATGCTCACCCCGAATTAATCAACACTACAAAGTCTTACTCAACCCATTGCTGCTACTTATATACTGTGGCAGGATAAAATCCTCTGCTCTGATTTCATATTGCTCAAAATGACTCTAAACAATAACATTTAATACAAGCACAATATAACAGGTAGGTGCAATATAAAAATTGATATTTCCAAGGCAATAAAATTAGATAAGATCTTACAAACAATTTCCAGATAAAAGTGAAACCTACTTGAGAATCAAGTTCTAATAAATTACACTTTCATAAATATATGAAATATTTTAAGAACTATAATAGCAGGTTGGCCTGGAGTGCACGTGCGCCCAACGTTTTTCCGACATGGCTGGGTCATAAAGCGCCGCGAAGTGTAGATTCCGCTTTAAAACACACGCTCCTGAGTTTCAGTTATAGTCCGCCTGACTAATGGTCATAACCACAGATATATTTTCTGTGGCCATAACCTTAAATTTTAGGCATTCTCTACATAAATTATGAAAGTATTAATATCGTAAGTGCCAAATATTCCATCCTAAGAGTAAACAAAAAATGTTAGAGATAAATCAGAGCTATGGCGCAAAATAAACTTCTAAGTTTTATAATTTATGCAAGGTTGTGAATGTCCGAATTACATACATTCCATTTGATATGCAAAGGAAATTTGTCGATACTTGATCGAATTAACAAACAGACGCGTAATTATTCGTAGCCTTTACGCAATGGCACTGAATGTAGGTACCTACCTACTGACGAGGTACAAAACCCGTCTGGTGAGGTGACAGGTTCGTGAGTACAAACCGAACATACAATTTGTATCACATTGTGAAAGTTGCCATCCGTATTGGCTGTACCTCTACGTTAGAATGTATCAATCGAAATGGGCGAGGCTTCTAAGCACGATAAATAAAATTACATGGTTGTTTAAAATTGTGATATACCAAAGCAACCATAAGCCTTATCATCTTATATTAGTTCACCACATATACCAATTATTGTAAATAAACTAAAATAGACATGTAGGTGTATGTAACTCTGACGTGTTTCCATTGGACACTAGACGGGAGGGCTCATTTTGTGTTCAATGTTAAAAATATCCCTCGTGGGAGATATTTGCGTAACTGACCGGGTTAAGTCAGTTAGTATCATAAATAGGTGTTGGTAGTTTCTATGCACATGCACTTTGACAAAATTTCGCGAAAGGACGCCCTCGATTGAACTGTATATTATATTAATAGATGTTATTTTAAAACATAGTTCTACAAATGTATAATACTTACGCGTTAAACTGTTACATTGAGTATGTTTATTTAAAGAGCAGAAAGTACCTACTAATGAATTTATTTTAAAATGTTCGAATAGTTCTGTGCAAAGAACAGCAGAATTAATAAATGATGTAATTCTAGCACTGTGTTAGCAATTTCAGTTTAGCTTACAACAATGCAATATTGTGGTAATTGAGGATTTGTCTCTATTTGTTGGTTAGCGCAATCACAATAAGAAAATCCCTGCAATACTTCTACGTAACAGTTTATACAGCAATAACCCAAACATTGCTTTTGTCTGTCATCCATTATTTTAAATCAATAAACGAGTTTACATCATTGAATTGGAAATAAATAAATAAAAATAAATGTACAAATTAGCTAACTTTCTACAGCAATTAAAGGGAGAGATATATACGCAAACTATCATAATATACATAACCCATAGCCATACTAATAACTACATTTACTGTTTAAAATAAATATTGTTGGCAAAGTGGAGAAATTGATGAATAAACTAAGAATAATAAATTAACTTGTACTAGAATTCGTAGTAGACCGAGGTCACGACACAAAAACATTTATCAAATTATAAAATGCGTACGCGTCTTGGAAGGTCTAGAAGTACATTTGATAATTTCTAGCAGAATGTTGTGAGAGTAAGACGGCTAGTTGTAAAGTAAGTGCGGTTCTAAGCTGGTCGTGACAGCTCCACTGCAGCATGCGCCGTACTTTATGGCGTTGAGGCACTAAGATGACGTCAAAAGATACTTAAAATTCACTCCAGCTGTTCAGGATTTATAGTGAGACTGGCTTTTACATTGTTCCAGATGCTTTAATGATACTAGCTTCTAGGCTGTCAAAATTATTGCCAATGTTAGCGAGTCTGAAAACAACTGCAACCGTTCCATCTGGCTAGTGAATACAGGAAGCTGAAAGCCACCTTCAACACTGAAGAGTCATTCAAAGAAGAAGAAGCGTGTCTGATTATCATCATCTGATGGTTGGAACTAGTTTGTGAGAATAAAACAAAACATGTAACCGATTCAGAAAATATTTGGCAGATAAAAATATTTACAAACTATTCTTCTTCTAGTTTTTCCCCATAATTATGGCACCTACACTGCAGTCAAATGTATGAAGTTAAAGAAGAAGACATTTTTATACACCTAAAATGTGGATGATTTTTATATTAAAGACATTTGTGGTTCCAAATATAATAATATGAATGTTAATAAAGTTTCAAATCTGAGTGCAATTTTAGCTGCCGGGTAAAACAAATCTATATCCAACGTAGGAAGTACAAAACGGCTATGTTTAAAAATAGTGTGTATTTACACATGGTAAGAGATATTTGTTCATTTAAACCAGTAACTGGTTTAAAGTCGAACTGGTCCTGTTTTGCAGTTGAAAACATTACTTAATTTGGTCGGAGTAGATACGATCATGGCAGGCGGATATACATTGAACCAAAGCGTGGTAAAAACATAAAAAACACACAGGTCCACAGTGCAGTAAACAAAATCAGAAAATCCTAAACCCGCTATGAAAATAGACGAATTACGATGTAATTTTCTTATATACCGAAGAGGTCAATAAGAGTATGCGATACTATAGCCGTCACGCGGGCGCGGCATTGACATAGTTGCTGCTTGCCGCGGCACCGCGTCACCGCGTCAACGGCCGCCAGACACGCGCACGCGCACCCCTACTTTAATCCATACTAATAACCAAAAAAATTTACTACATAATATAGAAAAATAATCAGGAAATTAACTTAAAGTTATCCCTGTGCCCTCTGTTTATCCTATTCTTAAATTCATCCCATGGATGTTTGTAAGACACTGCATTTCGACGAGAAGACCGCCAATTGTACTTTTTATTGATGTGGTTTCTCTTTGTATTTGTTTTCTTTTTATGCAATAAAGTATAAATTATTAAATAAGATCCTGGTTGCCAGCATCCCACACCTATACAGCATCGGCGCAACATGACTTTCCAATTTCCATTAACATTGCAGAGTGATTTCATGTTAAATAATTATGTCATTTGCTGCCTGCCTCACATTAACCATTTTGAGAATTATATTTTCTTTTAGGGTCCTTGCATGCCATATATAAACTTAAGACTGCAACTTAAACGCACTTGTTAATGCAATTTCAAATATTCCGTGAAGCCCCATAGCTTCGAACTCGGGTTATTTGTTAGGCAATATGGTTTTCATAAGACTAAGTATTCGCTAAAAGGCATTATATTACTAGGTTGGCAATTGGACAATATTGGATTAAATGGATTGGAGATTATCATACAAGTACTAACAAAACGAGAAAACCCCTCACCTTCTTCTATGACTATATACACGTATGTGTTAACTGATAATAAAATCTTCGTGAAACAATTTCTTAAACATTTGGGACATGTTACTGGTTCTTATAAGAAGAGATAATAATTGACTCGTCTGACATACTGTTACAAATTCTTTTATAAAATATTATTCTAAAGAAATTGAAATTAAACACTAAGCATACTTCGGGCATTCTTAAGATTCCATTCAAAGTTAGTCTTATTAAATTCCTCAGAAGAAAATTAAGACAGTAAGTTTGAGTGAATATACCTAGGTTATTTTTGTTTCTAATTTAAGAGTTAACAATATTATCGTCGTTTTTACCTATGCCATTCTTTAATTGCCTTTTCAAATTACTACCTTTTATCTTTATATAAACAACACAAACTTTCTTTGAATACAAATTGATGTTAAAAATTATTAATTTCATGTCGTTTGTTCTTAATTGTGTTGGATATTCTGCACCTTTCATAAAGCTAGCTGAATTTATACAATGCTACGAGCTACCTAGGTATTGGCTTATGTTAGATAAAAAAGATCAGGGTGTCCCTAATTACAGCATATTTCAAAGAATACCTATCTTCGATATTTTGAGGGTACAAAACGTGGCTACTAAATAAAATAAATTGCTTGGATGATTTTCCGTGAAAGTTAAATATACCACCCCTCGGATGATTAAACAACCTTGAAAATAGTTGGTAGTGACATGGCGAAAGTCCAGTCACCAACCCTAATTACCGTTTCATTTTTCATTACTTAAATCTAAAATATGAGAATTTATATTATAAATTTTATTTTATTTAGTCCTTATTAACATATATACTACTTCCCTTATTTCCTAGGTTTAGTACTAGGTTCTTGGTCTGGAAAGTATCAGTTGTATATGTTATGCGTTGTTGACGTTAAGTTTGCCGGGTTGGAAAATTGTTCGAGAAGAGATAAAAGTAACAAAGGACAAACAAATGAATTTGTGCAAACAAAATATTACGTATACTGATTTGCTGTACGACGAACATAACTAATTTCGAACCCCTTTCTTTCCTCCCTTTAACTAACCAGCGCTCATAGCGCTATGCCATTAGGGTTAGGTTGTAGCGAATCGATGGTGCAAAAATACCCCTAAAATAACATTTCGCCGTTTTGTCAACTAAGTTTATTTTTATTACGGTATGTTGAATCCTGCTATGTTTCAGCAAAATAACACAAATATTCCTCTTTTTATTACGGCGACGTAAATAATGATAACTCTCTATATATGTAATTATTTTTTAATAAGATCATGTAGGTATTTGTAAAAATTGGGAAAAAATTAATGTAGCGATGAAAGCATCATGTTGTTACTTTATCTACACAAAATTATATTTGTGGTATCTCAAACCATATATTTTGAATTATATTTCAATTCAATCAAGGAAAAATAATAAGAAGCATATATAAGGCACAAAAACTGCAAAGACTAATACTGCCTAGTTTGTACAAGAATAAAATTCAAAACCAAGAAGAAAATATGGTAGAGCCACTATGTTGTCACTCATGACTCAGCATGAATGGGCAGGCCCGTCCGGGTCGGTACCACTATCTCACAGGAAATCGACAGCTTAGTTGTCGCGTTTCGTTCGGTGAGTGAGATTGTCGGATGCTCAATATCCAATATAATTAAAGAAAAATTCCGTGAGTAAACTTGTACATAAACGTTTTAATATGATACTGCAAGATTACCCTAGGCCCAAGGCGATATAAGGCCTAACCACTCAGAACTAAAGAGTAAGCAGTGGGATTTATATAGAATTATGTAGATCATTATCATTATGTTGATAGTCAATCACCACGCACTAAAACGGTGAAGGAAAACATCGTGAGGAAACCTGCATACCATAGCGATTTATAAAAAATTCTATGGTATGTAAGTCCGCCAACCCGCACTAGGCCAGCGTGGTGGACTATATGGCCTAACCACTCTCAATCGTACTGTCGATTGTAGAGTAGGCCCGTGCCCTGCAGTGGGACGTATATGGGCTGATAAGATGTAGATCATATACCAACAGATTATATTTGATTATCATACCGATGATTATAAAAATAAATATTGTTGTTTTACTAAGTAAAGTGCAATGAACTCTCGCTTGGCTATTTCCCGTCGACAGACGATCCAATGGAAAGGTAAAGATACACATTTACCTATTTAAATTTCGCAATAAAATATCTCCGATTAGTATTCACGTTGGCGAGGGTCTATACATTTTGGAACGATCGATCGTGCCCGCATGATCGGAAAACAATGTGATCCCGTCGCGGCGTGGCGTCGCGCCCGCGCAGCCTTCTTGTCGCTCTGTCGCACTGGCGCGCCCGATACATATTAATGTCATGTTTAACATTGTTTTGGCTTTTGTACAATGCGCGTTACATAGTTTCAAAACGAATGTTACGTGCTATCAAGCTAATTTAATATATTTATTTGATGAGTTATGGCTCCTCATCCATTATTATATTGGCAAACAAGGGCTTGGATAACAAAAGAACACGTAATTAATTAAAGTTCAAAAGAACTACCAATAATTGTCTGTCTGGGTCATATCGATTAATAATATCAACTCGAATCGGTGGTTAAATACTTATAAATGCATAAATGGACAATATTTTACTGTATTCCTATCAGTCCATTTACGTCCCATTGATACGAGCCTCCTCTGCAACCGAGAGTTCGATTGAGAGGGGTTAGGCCATATAGTCCTCCACGCTGGCGTTAGATAAAAATAGGCATATACTAACATAATCCATAAATTTATAGCTCTCCGAATTATTGGTCTAGTGAGAGTATTTAATTTGATTTCAGGTGAGGTACTCACTATTTGTGTATAAAAATCACAAAAAATTAAAAAAAAAAACACGTTTGCATAAAAGATCCAACTAAAAACTAACTGATAATGAGTTTAAGATTCGAAAGAAAATGGAGTAAAATACATATATTTTATTGTTACAAAGCTTGGGGTGTTAACAACAATTACTTATCCTACAGCCAATTCTAAACGAGCAATATTCCTGTGTACTCTGATAAGAAAGATTATTAAGAATGGCCAATGAATGCCTTGTTTGTGTTACGTGCAGGAGCAGTCAACCGTAAAATGTATCTATTCAATGCATGGATCTTGACCCAGTGCATAGGCCAATGCTGGGCTGAGTACTTTTCTGAAATATTATTGGAAACACGAAACCAAGCAGTTAGACAATGGTATCAAAGTAAAAATATCTATCGGCATATCTTTTTGCAACGTGTATAAAATCCAAGTTGCGTTAAATCGGTTTCAATTTGGGATAAGAGCATGAAGAACACGACTGGCAGTTATTCTAAGGATTATAATTCACTTGTCCACTTCCCCGCATTTCAATTACTAAATAGAGGTATAAATCATCCCAAATAACGCCGGGGAAAGTCTAACAATAGGATGTATTTAGGCTATATGTAAAAATATGTATAATTATTCATTATGCATAAGCTACGGCAAATTCAGTGCATATAAGGATGCATCGAATAGGAAATAGACTTAATTAACATTTTTAAACGATTATCCCACTTATTAAGAACCTTCTGATGTTGAATGTCATACTTAGTGCGTCAATGTTCGTGTTTGAAAACGTTAATGAGTCTCATTTTAATAACAATATTATTTATTCAGAATCGATAATTACATTATTTCAGATAACCTTCTTTTAAAACTAAACAGCAACGGGATACTTTTACGCATATTCAAATTGCATGCTGGAATTGGGCGGTCATTGTTCTCAGTTTGGTTTTAGAAAAAAATCCAGTGCGTAATAAATATTTGCGGCTAGTATTCGTACTTTGTAGGGTATAAGATACTTTTTTGTTTTTGCTAAGTGTTGACATCCAGCAATTGCTTGCCCTTGCCATATTCAATAACTTGCACAAAACATGATTTATATTAACTATGAATTTGAATTTCAATGTCTTGTTTCGGATTGCTTCAGAAAATTATCTTATTTACATATCATCAAATCGGAATCTTTTCCAGGCGTCTTATACATTTCTTATTCTGAAAGATAAAGAGGTATTTTTCCTTCATTCATATACTTATTTAACTAACTGTTAACATAATTTTGCGGGTAAACGTTATAAAATCTTATACCTTACACTGATGTTTCTCAAGTATTAAATTACCTCGAAACCAAAATCATGGAAACAAACATTGGATGTAGACTCTACGTTTACGTATAAATTGAATCTCTTTATTATCACATTAAATTTTATTGATTTCAAACCCATTATTTAAGCATATAAACAACGGTGTTTATAGGCCAATGTTAACAGCTTCTTGCAGATTTTTGCTTCTGTATCCTTCAAAGATAAAAAGATACGAATTCTACCTACGTTTATGGTTTGTTTCAAGATTATTTGTTAGATGATTCCAATTTAAATCCGTATCTAAATTAAATAAATAAATACACCCAAAAATAACGTACATAGTGCTGGCCCCACATTAAGACTGTTCAACTTGATCCCCTCCTCTCCATTCCTAACCAGAACCACGCGTGCTGGCTTGCGAAGCCATAGCTTGACGGTCCACACTATCCCGGCGCGAACCAAAAGGTTCTCAAATTATTTTTAGTGCCACACCGTCAGGTTGTGGAATTGTTTGCCGTCTCACGTGTTCCCTCCTTCCTATAATCCTGGGTCCTTCCGCCGTAGTGTGAAGAGGCATCTTAGCAGGCCGGCATAATTGTATCTATTGGCATGGGACTGCCGTCTGATGCCAATGGATACTCTGCCTGGGCATTGTCGCTCACCATCAGGTACAGTGTGGCCACTATGCCGGCCAGAATAAAAAAGATCAATTAAGTTTTTTTTTTGTGTCTTGACTATTAGAATCTGTAGGAAATATTTCGTTCTCACAAAAACCCAAACCTGAGACTAATACTTAAGGGCCTCATAAACATTTTTATCTCGGCGCGCGGATCGTACACGCGGCCTCTCGTTCCACAGCGGCGTCTAACCAACTGCGCCACGGAGGCTGTTATATGTTAAATGGTATAGATTATGTATCTGTATCTGTATCAGCCCATATACGTCCCACTGCAGGGCACGGGCCTACTCTACAATCGAGAGTACGATTGGGAGTGGTTAGGCCATATAGTCCACCACGCTGGCCTAGTGCGGGTTGGCGGACTTACATACCATAGAAATTCTTATAAATCGCTATGGTATGCAGGTTTCCTCACGATGTTTTCCTTCACCGTTTTAGTGCGTGGTGATTGATTATCAATACACACATGACTCCGAAAATGGTATAGATTATTACAATTTTATTTTACTAGCGGCCCGATCCGGCTTCGCCCTGTTGTAGATTCTTTTTGAGTCCTGTACACTGTCCCCATCATGCGCATAATGTACATACATACATACATACATAAACTCACGCCTTGTTCCCAGAAGGGGTAGGTAGAGGTGCCAGGGCACCCACATTTCGCCTTGTATGTTCCGTCCCACAATGTGATAGGTGGCGAGCCTATCGCCATATCGGGCACAAATTCCTGACTCTGGGCTGATACTGAATAGAAAAATCCAATATCACTTTGCCCAACCCGGGATTCGAACCCGAGACCTCAGCTTTGTAACCGTACCGTAGTACAACTACGCCACCGAGGCAGTCATAATGCGCATAATGTCTCGCGTGGTAACAGTTTGACGTGATTACGGCCCTTATACTTACTGCTTTCCCATCCCGTCCTGTTACATCGCGGCGAATTCAAAGGCATGCAATTCTGTCCTCTGATATTCAAACAAAAGACAAAGTAGCGAATACATATATTTTAATTCCTTGGGGTAACACTACATTTTTCGGGATTAAAAGTAATGTATTCATCCAGGATATCAGCTACCCCCATACGAAATTTATACAAAATTGGTCCAGCCGCAGAAGCAGGAAGATTCCTTGCTCTTCCGTCGGTAACTCTTCATTTTTTCGGGTTAAAAAGTAGCCTTCCGACGGTAACTCTACATTTTTTTTCAGGTTAAAAAGTAGCCTATGTGTTGCCAATTCCATAGGAAATTTCAACAAAATTGCTCCAAGTAAAACGAACGATGAAAACTTAACAAATGCACAAACTTTCGCCTTTATAGTATTAAGTAGGATCATGAAATTAATGTTTAACTTTTATAATAGTGTCATAATCATGTTAAAAATGTACTTATGTCAGGTTAAAATACTATATAGGCATTAGATAAATCAATTAACAAGGAAGCTGTACATGCCCGTTAATGTAGATACGAATTACATGTATAATATATATATATTATAGGATAAAGTACATTAATTAAAGTTTTGTTTTAATTTTTGTTACAATATTGGCACTATGTTACTCATCATTGCCAATTATTGAATACATTTTATTGATATGCATACTTACATATGTAGACACAACACGTGGTCGTATGTTTTTACTATCGTGGTTACTTCTAATATTCACAATTCATTTTCTTTGAATTACCGTACAAATAAATTACTTCTATAGAAAATACTAAAAGGCGATAATAGAATTGGCATGAATAACTTTAAAAGGCTTGTAAACTTAGTACCAGGCACAAATTTCCCCAATAGAAAAACGACTCAATATATTCTAGCGTACCTTCCAATTATGTACATTTGAACCTTTGCGTTTATAGGAAAGTCGTTTATTAAGTTTGTATTAGGGAGTGTCTTAGTAACACGCTTTAAATCAGAGTTCAAGTAAAACAAAATGGTAATACTCACTTTTAAGTATGTCCGTATTGAGAGTTCCATGATGTGCGAACTTTAAAACTTTCACTCAATAGATTTTTCTAATATTCATTGAAAACACTCGGTATATTCATAATTATATTTTTCACAAATTTCCCGCCATTGCTCAATTAATCCCGCGAGTGCGGTTGTATGCGTTCCGCGCGCGTGTTTCTATGTCCACAGACGGTTTGAGACTGAAAGTTCACCAACTGCGTTCTAGAGCCAGTGATGACAGTTGATCCGTGACTGATATTCAGAAGTGGTTTTATATGAGTCACATTTTTCGCTAATCCCATGCCTTAAGAACAGGCGCATAATATCAAAATAAAATCTTTTTATCGTCGTGACATATAAAAAACCCTTTTTAACTTTTCGTATTCGACTGCCTCAGTCGGTAAGTTGGTTTTTAAATTATTATGAAATCATTTTCATCATCCCATTAAATTTTCGCGTCATCACCATCAAATAAAACATTTAAACATTTTGATTGCTTTGATGATATTTTCAACTTTTACACTTTGTTTACAATTTTACTGCTGCTTTGATGAATTTTCTGCCCATTTGTTCAATTTGTTCCACAATTAAATATTTGTACTCTGTATAATGTACTATATTTTTAAAGAAGTCTAGTTTTACTTAGTATTCGAATATCGTCATGATATTCTTGGCCTAAAAAGTTGCACGACTTCCGTTATTTAGCGAATTTGTATAATCATATAAGTTTATGAATATTTTACCATTGCCAGAATGACAGCATGAATGAAATATATAAACAAACCGGTGTGCGGTCAAGGCGAACTTGCTTGTTGCACTACATGTAGGTAACTACACACACGAAATGCATCATTAGTTAGTAATATTCTTGTTGGCTAAATGAAAGTAACTTAACAATATAGTTTACGTGGCAATCAGAGACGACCTCTTAAGTGGTGAATCATGCGTGAACCTGTGTGGTACACCAAAATTATATGAGCAATAAAATCTGCATACAAAAAATATATTACCATCGTGTAATTTATTTTGTAATTTATCGTCGCTTGCTAAAGAGTCAGGTATGTATTACTTTCATTTTTAAATTTCAAGTGAAGCTTCTAGATCGAGATAAGTAACATAATTCTTTATTTACATTGAACGTAAGTGTGTAAGTAATTTGTTAGTTTAATTTCACTTCATTACATTAATATTTTGAGATTCGCGTTATTTTCAAAAATATTTACGAAATAGTAATAATATCAGAAATTGAATCATAGAAGGTTTCCCAATTGGTAAGTCAAAAGTCTTGTGCGAACATCTAAAATTTAAATGCTCTACAGATTATTTTAAAACCAATGTACAACCTTATTGTTAGTGTGTAGGCTATAGTTAGATTTGTGTAATTGTTATCAAAATAAACGCCCTCATAAAAGCAGATAGCTTTTAGATTCTAGGAAGAGCGCTAATGCGACAGGCATGCGGGTGGTACGGGTAACATTATGGTTAGTTTCACGCAGCTAAACATTTGCCCCTGAATTAAGTGAAAGTCAATGAAATGACAACATTGAAGTAAATACCTGTATAGATGAAGTCGTATAAGTTTCATAGAATTCATTAAAAGAGTAAATCAATACACCCAACAGTCACATACATAGTCCTACACTAAGATCGAGTTTCGTGTCGTATCACAAAACACGAGAATTTTCGGTCTCACAAACTCTCAAACCTGAGACAAATATCTGTGAATTACCTTATCTGGTACCTATAATTCTAGGTTAAATTAGCACCTAATAATCATATACACAAGCCTCAATCCTGATCACATATTACGATATAAGTCTTATGTCGTAAGTTTAAGAAACTACAACACTTTTTGGTCCCACAAATAAACAAAATCGAAAACAAATATATCAAATATTTGTTTAAATATGTTTGGAACTCAAAAACGTTTGTCTTGGTGAGAGGATCGAACATGCAGCCTATCTTTATTTTCATTTTACAGCCCGCATTTTCAGCCGAAGGTTTTACACATGTATTTGTGATCAATGTTACTATATCTAAAATTGTCGATGTTACTTATTTTATATTCTATCTGCTATACATACTTAGAATAAATGTGTTACTGATCGATGTCTGTAAATGGAAGATATTAGAGAAAAACTATGATGAATTGTATGGATGTAAAACAAGTCAAAATAATGATTGTTAGAATTTTTGTCTATTTGTCTGGGCACACGATACACGATGAGCTTAGACACGGCTTAACGGATGTGGATGAAATTTGATATGTAGCTGACACCTTGGATTAATACATAGGCTACTTTTAATTCCGAATAATGTAGTGTTCCCGTGGGATGAGCAGGGAATTCAAATATATTTGTTACTTTTTTGAACTTGAAAGGAATGGGATGGGACAAGATATGTTGCTGATGTGACTTAAAAATTATCTATACCGGGGCGGAACTGAGCCGATCATTCGTTTTTTAATATTCATATGGACTCTACTTCAAATCTGAGATATTGGGGATAGTAGCGTTTATGATATTATGAAATAAAATATCATTGAAGCATTTTTAAAGTTACATACAAAAGGTTTTAATTTGCAATATAAACATTTCTAAAATGGTTTGAAAATAATGGAGTTTAAACCAACTATTCAGCATAATTTACCCAAAAGAAAAGAGTCTAGCGTATAGTTTTCTAGAATTTTAAAAGCTGCCGCTAACTAAAACGGAAATCTTATTAGCATATGCAAAACAGTTTGAAAAAATATTCGGGACCCGCACATTGCACACGTAGAGTTTGTAAAGTGAGTTCTAATATCGATCCTACTAAATGGGCTTGCGATGTTTTTATTGGAATATATTATAAATTATTAATCATAGTATATAAACAAGATAGAGAAAATCGCAGCGCGGGCATTTATATTCCCTCTATTTGTAGAATTTAGACACACATCTATTTCTAGTTACGACCATTATATTTCTCTAAAGTAGATATATTATATTGAAGTGACATGTTTTTGTAGATTTATATATGCATGCCGAGTTATTTACGTAAAACTATATTTAAATAATTATAATTAAAAAACCCAACCTACAATATATACGTCGCATTACAGGGCACGGGCCTCTTCAATATTAGAGATATCAATTGAGAGGGTTTAGGCCATAATCCACCACGCTGGCCTAATGCGGGTTGGAGGACTTTACGTACCACAAAAAATCCTTATGGTATGCAGGTTTCCTCACGATGATTGCCTTCACTGGTATAATGCGGGGTGATTGACTATCAATACACAAATTACTCTGAAAAGCCACAGGTGTGCCATAAGATTTGAACCCGCGACCACTGCAGCGTGATCATGTGGGCAACCGCATCTGGTTCGTAACCGATAGGCCACCTCGCATTTAAATTTATATCAGTATTAACAGTTTGCAACACAATAAAGAAATGAGTAATGACCGCATTACAACCTTGGTAACACGCTGCGGTTCGTAGAAAATAGTGAGATTATTGATTAATAATTAATTAATGGGTATGGCTTGCAAAAGTAGTACAGTTCGTGATTCAATTCGCAAAGAAATAGTTGTTTGAGCTGTCCTCACTTTTTTATATCTTTGAATGGCGAGACGAACATGCCGTTCGCCTGATGGTAAGGGATACGACCGCTCATGAACAGTAGTAAAACCAAACACCTTGAAATACAAAGCAAAGCTTGGCATTCCACTGCGCCAAGTATATATTTTTTTATTGCTATGTAGATAAGATGTTAAGTTTCAGTATGTCCAGTGGTTATTCTGGCTACAATGTCCTTCAATCCGAAACACAACAGTGCATTAAAACTGATGTTTGGCGTGATATTTGTACTGATTTTTGATTGTATAAATATTATATAATTTTGTTTTTTTACATACATATTTTTACATTTTTACATACACATACATCGCACAGAGGTTCAAGACAGTATCCCCCAAAAGAGTAGACACCATTGTCACTAGTTGCATGGACAGTTCATCGAGCTTTTTTCCGTCCCAGGATGTGATAGAGAGTATTACCATGTTGAGCACAAGTACAATCTCGAAAACATCATGCGATTTTTGAAGTCTTAAAGATTGCTCATTGGAATGCCCCTCACGGTTATAACTTATTCCGGCCCTCGAAAGCGAACACACACAGGTTTAACCAGAAACGCGACAAACAGGCATGCCCAAAAATAACCCTAAAAGACGCAACTTGACCGTTTTACTACAAAATCAAATCTCAATTTATCCACAATTCTTGCATTAATCGTTTATTAATATTTATTGCTGGTTTTCCACCATCGTGTAATATGGTTGTGATTCACGCGAATACTACCTTGAGGCTTTCGGCAATCTCATTGAATGAAGCGGTAGCTAAAAGAATATTTTATTTCGTTATTATTATGCGTCTTTTAATTCCCACACATGGGCAAAGGCTTCATTCCTTTCCTTAAATTTATTGCTGTGGCCTGTGAGGTGCTAATTGGCGTCAGATCGGAAGATATAAATCGAGTTAGAAGAATAGTTTAGTAGTTATTTGTTCGGCAGCGCCGGATCTAGGTTTTTTTCGAGGCGGGGCAAAAACTGAAAAATGCCGCCCCCCCTTGCCTATATTTTTATCTTAATCATCATCATCATTTTTAGCAACCAGACGCCCACTCAACACAGGACATCGGGAAAGAACGTTTTTTTTTTTTTTACGACCATGTTAAGCATTTTTACACGCTTTATATTAGCGTCACTTTTGAGGGTTTACGTCACACACGTCTGTAAGCTTTGACTCTAGTTTTCCTACACGTAACCCCTGGGTAGTGCCAAATGAGTGACACAATTCTTGGTGGTAGGACTTAAGTGTCCGTCTGGGTAGCGATCACCGTCCACGGGGCGTAAAGACCGTAATAGTGATCTGATAGTGATTTTGTACGTATTTTTGATCGCTCTCAAAGGGAGGAGTGTTAACCCGCCGGCCAAAGAGACAGTACAGTACAAGAGCCCAATCGTGGCTAACCACCACGAGGGGCTGCCTCACCATGTCGCACATAATCTTGGGCGGGTACGACGTGCCAGTTAGTGACCGGATGTGGCCGACATTTAGCGACATGCCGACCCTTTCATGCCGGTGCCCATTCGGCCTACTTAATGCCCGGACTTTGGCTTCTGGATGCCTCTTCATCAAACCTATCCTTTCAACTTCATGACAGCGCAATTCAACAAAGCAGGTCTTTCAGCGGTGCATAACCCCACCATCGCGTTCACTATGGAGTTCACCAACATCCGCGAACTCCAAACGACCTTAATGCCGTCCACCACCATTTCGAGACGGCCTAGTCTGTTTTGCTCTTCTTGATGGAGACGCGGATTCGTTTTCCGGCCGAATATTCCTACCTGCTGTACTCCGGTTATTCGCTTGAAGAAAGCTTCAAGCCTAAAGTCGGGGTATGCTTGTATGTATATTCGGTTGGACATCTACTGTCACCGTTTAAGCTGCATGGAGGGCCCCTCCTTCTCCGCTTTGTGTTTGCACGTGAATCTTGGTTGCCTGAGCCGCATCGACGTGTGCCTTTACAGGTCTCACAACGGGGAAGATGAGACGACGCGGCTGTTTAGGTATCTCAGCCATGTGGCTGATGACGGGCGGACGCAGTTCCCGTCGGCTGAAATGGTCTTGGGGGATTTCAATACACATCACAAACTGTCGCTGGGCTCCTCCAAGACTGGTTCAGTTGTACATTTATCCTGGGCTGTTTAAAAATAACAATGGTGGTTGTATCATTGAGATAAAACGATGTATGGCGATGGCTAGAGGGGCAATGGAGAAACTCAGGAAAATATGGAGGAATCGTACTACTACAAAAGCTACTAAAGATCAGGCTTGTCCGAGCACTTTCTCGTATTTCTGTATGCCGCTGAAACATGGACGTTACGGGAGAAGGAAAATGTAGATTCCCTAGAGATGAGGTGTTGGAATGCTTGGAATATCAGGTCCGAATTCCACACAAACGTTTCAAGAACTCGGCATCAAGTAGCGTCTTTCCGAGATAGTACGGCCCCATATACTTCGGATATTCGGTAATTTCTCACGACGAATTAACGACTCCATAGAACGTCTTATGGTTAATAGGGCAGAGTAGACTGAAATAGACCTCGTGGTAGGACATCACACACATACATTTATATACATTATACATACGTACAGCGGCACAGATATTATGACGGATATTATAAGGATAGCCTTGTCAGGCCTCAAAACTTCCAGGTCTGATTCAAACTCAATTTCCTAAAAACGGAGTGAATACAATACCTGTTTTTTAATCGATATCTACGGGGAGACCATAAGGTGCATGTCGAGGTCTCCAGCCTTCCAATCTGACGCACGGGGACAATTATTGTCCGTACCGCATGGATTTTGCAGCCAGGTTGGATGTATTACGGACAATAGGCGATGCGGATGAGCGAGTAACACCTAGTTGACTCGCCGTGCCACCCGACGCACTTCCTAATATGGCTCCTCACAACTTAGGTAGGCGTAGATTTTCTCTGCAACGGACGCCCTAACCGTGGGCGTCCGCTATGAAGCCACGAGTTCTGCCGCACATCTTAGAGTGTGCCAGCGACCCCAATGACCCCCATTAATCGCCTCTTACGCCAGGCAAAGGAAACCGTGAAGGAATTTTGCCACCCCTTGATCACGGGGTGCGTGTAAACAATAAATAACCGATTTGAAAAAAAACTATATTTTTAGCAAGGAAGTCTAAAGACTATAATCAATGTTAATAGCTGTTTTTTCACATTTAAGCAAGATTTTTTTATAAAATATCACTATTGGAATATTTTATAATATCCCAGTATAGATATTTACTTGGGAGTGTCCTACCCCGAATTGCCCCCGAAACAAGGTCTTGTTGCACCTGTTGCACCTGAAGAAGTTCTCTATAGTCTTCGTCGCATGAAGAACCGGAAAGCGGTAGGGCCTGACTATATTCCGATAGAGGCGTGGAAGTCGTTGGAGCTTCACGGTGTGGAGCTTCTTGCTGCGTTATTTAACAACATCCTAAATACCAAAAACATGCCTGTCTCATGGCGGTTGAGTGTGATAACTCCCGTGTACAAGGGTAAAAGCTGTGTTCAGGAATCCGGTAATTATCGTGGCATTAAGGTCATGAGTCATACCATGAAGCTTTTCGAACTTGTCATCGAGTCCAGGCTCCGCCAAGAGTGTACTATCTCTGAGTATCGATACGGCTTCCGTCCTGGCAGTGGTACTACCGACCCGATATTTGCACTCAGGATGCTTGGCGAGGCATACAGAGCGAAGAAGACGCCACTGCACATGGCTTTCTTGGACCTGCTGAAGGCCTTCAACTGTGTGCCGCGACAGGCAATCTGGTGGGCGACGAGGATGAAAGGGATACCGGAAGCCTATGTGGACATTATCAGAGACATGTACCTCCGATCCGAGTCCTTCGTTCGGACCGCCGTTGGCGATACGAATCCTTTCCCGATTGATGTCGGTGTGCACCAAGGCTCGGCGCTGAGTCCATTCCTCTTCAGTGTTGTGCTCGATGCCATTACGTCTCACATCCAGGACCCTGCGCCCTGGTTATTGGATGTATGCCGATGACATTGCACTGGTGGAGGAGGACCGACGACTTTTGGAGCGCAAGGTCAACCGGTGGAAGGAACGCTTGAGAGCGGTGGTCTGAAGTTAAATGTGGCGAAGACTGAGTACATGGCTTGCGGGAGTACGGACCCCCAAAGCATCGTGATGGGGAACGAACTGGCCGTGAAGACGGACAAGTTCAAGTACCTTGGGTCCGTACTGCATGAGTCCGGTGACATCGCCCTTGACGTCAAAGCTCGTATAAGCGCTGCTTGGGCTAAGTCCCTCCACTTAGCCGATGAGGATGCCGAAGATCGGGCGAAATGGAGGAGAATTTGCCGGAAGGCGGACCCTGGCACCGGCCGGGATAACGTCAGGTAGAAGAAGAAGAAGAAAATCCAAGTATAGATATTTAATAAAGTGTTTATTATTAAATTGTCAACGTGGAAACGTGGGAACATATTACTGAAATATTTTAACTATTCTTAATTTTCAAACCCCATTTTTTCAGTGTGTAAAATATTGCCTTTTATTATTTCAGTAAATCAAAACAAAAAAAATTGGCCCAGATTTGCCGCCCTAGGCTCCAGCCTACTCAGCTTACTAGTAAATTCGCCACTGCCTGTACCACATAAAAGACGTTCGATGGTTAATCAACTAAAACTAACTACTAAACACAAATTGGATATTTGAAACTAAACGTAATTGTTGAGATGGATAAATTATTATACATTCCAAGTATTAAGTTTTCATCTCTTTTTCACGCGCCTCTATCGCATAATCACTAATTCGCGCACTGCGAAAAAAAAGTGTAAGTGGTGTTACGTTATTGATGAGTTTTGTAGTTGTCTCCGAAGATTCAATATGCCGCCCCCTGATCGTGCCGCCCGGGGCACGCACCCCGACTTGCCCCCCCCTAGATCCGGGCCTGTTGTTCGGTATAATGGCATAATATTTCTTAAAAACATCGGGTTTTGAATATAAATATTTATTTCACTTAGGAGACGACTGGTTTAAAACAATCTTCCAATTAATTTTTAAAGTAATTAACAAACTGTCCTTTTATCTTGATAAGTTGTGCGACGTCACGGATCCATTAATTTGCGCCATGAAAATTTTTTAATGTGCAAATATGACAATGATTTATTGTTACAAAGAAGTACATACATACACACACTCTCGACTTTCTCCCAGAAGGGGTAGGCAGAAATGCTACCAGGATACTCAGGCTTCGCCTTGTTACAAATAAGTAGATACCTAAATAAAACTGCAGTTCCTTAATTCGTTATTAGTAATGGTCATTACTATTGTAGATAAAAATAATGTATTACCTGGACTATACTGGGAAAAATTGAAAAAACTTGAGGACAGCGCCTGCAATGACTGCCTCAGTGGCGTTTTTGTACTAGGGTTCGGTTACAAAGCTGAGGTCTCGGGTTCGAATCCCTGGTTGGGCAAAATTATATTGGATTTTTCTGTTCATTATACGCCCAGAGTCAGGAATTTGTGCCCGATATGGCGATGGGCTCGCCACCTATCACATGTGGGACGGAACATAAAAGGCGAAATGTGGGTGTCCCGGCACCTCTGCCTACCCCTTCTGGGAAAAAGGCGTAAGTTTATGCATGTTAAGCTCGTTTTAAAAGGATAATAATTAAATATACTCTCTTTTAACCACGGAATTTATAGCAATTTGTTTTTAAATAATTAGTTCATTTTCCCAGCTACCAACATAACGAACAAAAAATATCTACGTTTTATTTAAGACGCAAATGTACCACAGCGATCCCTCTATATCATAAATACTCTAAGGAATACAAGTTTATTAAACGAAAAAGATGCAACTAGAGATAGTTTCATAATCTCTTCTAAACATCATTCTCACAAAGTACGAAATTAGAGGTCATGACCAAACACGTATAACGTGGCTTTCGGCCGTACTTTGAAGCATGTTTATTTATTTTATAAAATATGATTTGTAAGTAACGAAATCTTTGAAGTAGATTTTCCAGCACGTAAAAACCTCGGATAGGTTATAGGTTTGATAGGTTTTACACTTATCTAGGCCCGATGACAATACAATTATTTTAAAAGTAATGACCAATTTAAAAAAAAAAGTTTAAAAATAAGAACTAAAACATGCTTTAGTTAACCAATCTAAAAAGCTTTTAGCTTATCCAACTAAAAAGTAAAAACAATTAGTGAAACTTACATAAAGTCGTTGAATGCAGGTAGAACGTGAACAAGCCACTCAGGATATGCTTGGGGTAGGTCTACGATGTTCTGCATTGGAATTCATGTGATGACGATAAGTGATGACATAATTAGGTATTTAGGACAGAGTCGTTATCCAATTAAATATTTAGTGTGACCAAAACGTCCATATTCAGGCACATATTAAGTTAGAATATAAGATTCAACAGAATTTACCTCCGAGGCATTTTCTGAAATAGAGGAATGGTAAAAGCAGTTAGTTTTTATAGTTTTCATTGAGTTCAAATAAAACAAACTATTTTATATAGTTAACTTTTTAATAATGTGGTTTATGTATAAATATAATAATGTAAATCTCATTTACCACTTATTCTATATAATAATTTAGCTTAAAGTACATAATATATTTATATCACTACAGTTTCAAGTTCATTTGTTTACATTGTGTATTGCTTGTATTTAGTCTTTTAAGGCAGTTCATCTCCAGTCCGCATGATTCCAAAGTTAGGTTTCTTATTGAATAAATTTTCTTTCGTTATTCTGTCCTGCTATGTTATTGTTAAGCCTTTTTTTCTTGACAATCACGTCATCATTGCACCTTCTGAGAAAGATATAATTATTTTTGCACATTTAAAACAGTCGATTCATTACTAAAAGTAGTAAGACATTAGATAGATATGAACTTACCATAGCAATTTCCGGGAAAATAGTGCTAAGATTGAAATTGGCCCTCGATGTTACAGGGAAGGTCGACAGTGTTCTGTCAACGTTGTGACCAACGCTTTGCATGTTAGACGGCATCAGATGACTATTGAAGAACTCTGGTTGATATTGTGCGCCCATTTGATTGCCGACGTAATTCGGAAACGGTAATTCTTCTGACATCAGATTGGGGTGTCTCTTATTGGTTGCTTTGTTTTGCCACAATAGATGCGACGGATCATTCCATTCTTCTACTTCTGGATTTGGTTTAGTTCTTTTACTTTGGTATTTCTTGCTGGACTCTTTTTTGGAACATTCCAACTTATGTTTCGTAGCTGATTCTCTTCTGGAATTTTTGTAGTTGGAAGGAATTTTGTCTTGTTGATAAGCTGTCAAATTATTTTTCATTTTCAGTTCTTCATATTTGTGGTTTGTATAATTACATTCCGTTGCTTGATTATAATCAATGAAGTCACTGGTAAAAGGTCCGCTTGCATAGTTACTAGACATCAAATTACCACTTCCTGGCATAAAGTTTGAATAAAATGAATTCGAAATAGTATTAGTAGTGCTGTTGTATAAAGTTGTCCCAGAAAACTGTTGGCCAGCGTATGAGTTATCAGAATAATCTATAATTGGTGGAAAATGAGATACTTGAGCGACGCTGCTGTCCTGGGCCGAGGTGAAGTCGTTATATTTTTGTGGTGGCATCACAAACTTCGCACTACTCGGGTCGTGATTTTTTTGAGTACAGCTTCCGCCTCTTATTAACGCTTCAGCAGAATAATTATTTTTATGCGATTTTGAGGTTTTCTCAGATTTGCTATTTGATTTAGATTTTGAGTGAGAAAAATGTGTCATATTGGTTTCATATTGATGGACTAGTTTTGGATCGTTTAAAACGAAACATGGTTGTCCCAGATTGTTTTCTATACGAGAATTCATTATTTTACGATTATTTTCGTTGGGATAATGTAAAACATTCTCTTTTGTAGGAACTGTTTTAGACGTTTCGGCATTGGACGCTTGATAACGAGAATGCATATTGTCAGTAGTACGATTCATAAGTTGGGTAACAGAGAGGAAATTGCCACAATTGTTAATCTCCGAATGCGGCAATGTTCTATTTGCCATTTCTAGATTTTTCTTTTTGTCGTGTGGTCCTAAAGCTAAATCACCAACTAATGTGGGTAAATTCATGGGGGGTGGTTCTATACTAATTTCGGTGGTGCCCAGTGGTCTTGCTGGAGGCCATATTTGGAAATCTTCTTGAGCCGTTTGAGATGAAAAATTATGCATTGTTAACGGGAAATAATTGCTTTCATGATCTTGTTTTTTAGGTGCATTTTCTACGTTGTTGAACGTCGTTTTTTGGTCTGGGTGAACGAACGTGAGTTTATTTGCGTCTTTAGGCTCATAGTGTGCTATCGTGCAGTTATTTTGCATGGGGCGTATCTCGGAAGTCATCCAGTTAATATGCATTTTGTTCGGTGATTTTTTCGTATATTTTTCTGGCATTTGTAAATTAATGATCGAAGATTTTGTTGCAGTATTCAAGGCTGTATCAGCATTATGTTTCGATTCGTAAGGTTTCACATCGTTACTTTTCACGTTAATATTAGATTGAGCTTGTTCTAAAGATAAATAATTTTGATGTTTTGTGTGAGTCTTTGCTCCATTATTGCTTGTATAAAATGGTGCGTCTTCAGCCCACAAATTAGTTGACTGTGAATAAAAGCTACTGAAAGATTCAGTGAAGATAGCAGGTTTATTAGCTGCACTGTCCTTTTTACTTGAATTTGATACTAAAGGAACATGGAATTCTGGATTAAATGGATTGTACGTTGTTGAGTATGGCGCAGAAACAGTAGTTAAAATATCTTTGCTAAACGTATTTGTACTCGTAGTGCAAGTAACAAAATCAAAACTTTTATGTGACCATCCCAAGTCTATATCGTATGTTAATCTAGAGGGCCCCATCTTCATAATATTTTCTTCGACATTTGTAAAGTCAGATTTATTTTTTGTCGTGTATTTCTCCATAGCGCACGGGTAAAGACCTAAACTATTAAATTCGTGGGACGAAGTTATATTACTTGAACTGTAAATATTATTCTTGACAGTGCTAAATGGATCACCTTTGTAAAATAAATTTCCATTACTCGCGTAACTTGTTGATTGGCTCGGCAATGTTTTATTAATATTGCAGTCGAACTCCATGCCGAATCCCGTTTCAGGTATCGTAGAGTTTGTCGGTATCAGAGATGGCATGGGGAGATTTAAAAATGGGTTGTCATTTGAGGTATTAGTCGTAGTTGGTGTATTAATAGCTTTTGACTGTGCATCTTTGTTCACTGGTTGAGAAACATACTTCTGTTGTTCATTTTGTTTATGTGTAGTTGAACTGGTAATTTTATTTGTTAATTTGATTTTTAATTCGACATTATCAGGTTTTTCAAAATACTGATTTGGCTGAATAATCTCGTTACGTCTCGGTATAGGCGGTTGACTTGCATCTTTAGTAGTTGGTTGCTGAGCATTTTGATGTTCTTCAGCCGGACTATCTGCTCTATTGCCACTCACTAACGGAAAAGACATAAGAAAAGCGGCAGTTGGTGATGCAGCTAAAAACTCTTCTGCTAACTCGAGACGTGCATTGCCGCCTTCTACATTACTATCACATAATGAAGTATCTAGAATAGTAGGCAGTTTATTTTCTTTATCTTTATCATCTATGGAATTGCCTTTTTCAAGGTTTATTTTAGCTATTTTGTTACTTTCATCTTTGTTATCTGTGCTACTTATAGATTTCATAAGCGTGATCATGGACATTGTAGAAGACGTGGATGGAACAGTTACAGGTACAACGGGTTCTGTGCATTTTGGCGTCTCTTGCGTAACCTTTTTTTCAGAATTATTTTTCTCGCCCTTTTCTGGTAAAACTTCATTAGTTTTTGTTATTTTTGTATCGTTACTCTTGGCGCTTTCAGCAGGTTTTTCTTTTAGTGTAGCATTGTTAATAGGGTTTTCTTTGTTGTCTGGTTCCTTTTCACTTTTGTCTAGTGGGTTTTCTGTCTTGTTAATTTCATTTTTATTATTGTTATCTGATGCTTTATTTTCGTTGCTAGGTGCTATTACCTTTTTAGTATTATCTTCATCTGTTTTAGGTGTTTCTTTTATAATTTTTTCACTTATTTTTCCTTTTTTGGTTGTTCTTTTGACACCATCATTTTTTAATTTCACTGTACTCTTTTTATTTTTCGCGGCCGACAGCGGTCTTGAATATGCCGATATCGGCAATATATTGACCATAGTAGTTTTCGTTATATCCCCATTATTCCTCCCAATTATTTGCACTGGTTGCCTGTTTAATGATTGCATATTTGGATTTACCAAAACAATTGTAGGTGGCATTGGGGGTAGCAGCAATGGTCTTTGTGGGAATATGTATGGTGTAGCAGGTAACACAACAAGAGTGTTTTCTGGTACTGGAACTAGAAACATAATTAATATCAAAATTTTTATACATTGTTTGGATGAAAACAATTATTTACAACTGAAATAATAGATACCTTTTTTATTTTCCATTTCTATTTTTGGAAATATTTTTGGTTCCTTTACTGGGTTTACTTTCTGCGCTTTTGCTTCAATATTAGTAACAACAGGTTTTTCTTTTAAAGCATTTCGTTTTGATTTTTGTGGCATCATTACTTTTGAATACTTTCCATCTAGAAACAAATGATTGGGACTTAAATTATCATAAAATATAAACTATTGAGATTATAACATGACATTCATTTATTAGAAGCTTTATTTGATCCTGCTATCATTTATTTAAAAATATAATGGCAATCTTTGATCATTAGATAGAGGTTGTTCATTCATATTTCAATCATGATTTATACATTTCCTGTTATGAAAATTGCCAAACTTTCTTGCTTATATGTGTAAATCTACAATATTGACAAATATACTGGATGTCTCAGAACCAGACAATAAGCCAGTAACAGCACAGCAACAACAAAAACATAGTCTTATACCCAATAGTTTTTAAGAATCAGCCATTCTAGTAAACATAAAAAAATCTACTTTAACCAACACCTTTTTTTGGTTCAGAAGCCAAATGGCAAAAAAACAGAACCCTTATGGATTCGTCATGTCTGTCTGTCTGTCTGTCAGTCTGTCCATATGTTACAGCAACTTTTTTATGAAACTATAAGAACTATACTGTTGAAACTTGGTAAGGAGATGTATTCTGTGAATCACATTAAGATTTTCACACAAAATTAGTAAAACAACAATAAATTCTGGGGGTTCCCCATACTTAGAACTGAAACAATTTTTTTTTTCATTAAACCCGAATTTGTGTGGTCTAATCTATGGATAGGTATCAAAAATAATATTGAGGTTTCTGATATCAATTTTTTTTAAACTGCATAGTTTGCACGAGAGACACTTCCAAAGTGGTATAAGGCGTGTCTTCCTCTCCCCTCTTCTGTAACTTACTAAAATAAGAGAATGTAAAACTACAAAAATAAATGATGTACATTACCATGTAAATTTCCACCAAAAATTGGTTTGAATGAGATCTAGTAAGTATATTTTTTAATACATCATAAATCATAAACTGTAATATACCTAGATGTTGATTATAAAAAATAAAAATACCATAACTATGACTTCATTGTTATGATGGGTGAACTTTTAGTAATAAACCTATAAGTTTGTATGGAACTCTTGATGCACAAGTCCGCCTCCTACTTGGCCAGTTTTTTTTTATTGTGTTGAGTGATTTCTATAATTTAGTATTTTATATGATGTATTTACCACATTGTTGTGAAAGTTAAATTAAACTGATTATTATTATGGGATTTTTTATATCTAGAACACATGATAATATTCTTTTTTTTTATTCTTAAATTCAATACTTACTTCTATTTCTTCTATTTGAAGCTGACAGTACTTGAGTTGATGCATGCTTTTTGCATACACCTACTTGTGTAGCAACATCTTGTTTATTTGTATCAATATTTACTTGTTCCGATGCATCCGTATGGGACTTTTTACATTTTATACCATCAAGTTCAACTTGTAGAGCTAAAATTTCAGCTTCTGAAATCATATGTGCATTATATTAGACCATTTTATGTGAAAATGCACCTGTCAATTATTAAACCAACATTAATATAGCACTGGAAATCAAGTGAAATGGGCTATATTTTATTTGAGGTTAATTTGTAATATCACACAAACACTTACAACAAGCAATGTGAATCAAGCTTGCATTATAATTTACAAATGAAGTACCTTTAGTAAACATGGTTCTGACTTGTTAGTGTGTAAGACATTGATAAAAACATACTGAAATTACCTCTCCATTCAACTTACTGAGTTGTGTTTGCTCTTGTGCACAAGTGTTAAGGCATATAATTGCCTTGTGTATTATTTCAATTTTTGGATATTGCACATTTGCCATGTCTCTTCCCATCACATCCCTGGCTTTGTTTATGGCTATAACAACTTCTCCCAACTTCGTAATGGCATCATTAAATTTGTGACGCCTTTGGCGCTCCCATTCTCGGCATCTCCTAAAAACATATTCATTTTAGTTGTAGAATAAGAATTTAATTTCATAAATTCATTTCACTACAACTTTACTTACGTCGGTGAACGTTTGCTTATGGGTTCCATAATTTATGTAATTACTAGCGTACTAAGTCATATACTGAGTTTTATTCGATTTATACAAGTTTAGGTGATAATTATGATAAGTTTTGAGAATGGTTTTGAGGCTAGGGCTACTAAAAATGTAAAAAATTTCAATTGTGACAAATGGTAACTGACGTCTGACAGTGACAATTAGAAATGACATTTCGAAATCAGAAGTCATAGACAGTCTGATGAAACGAAGAATAAAAATATTTTCTATGGAGTTGGCATGGCAAGTAATGGTGGATTATTGCTATTGCATTCCATTCCATTCATTCCTTCACACTCAGGCACAGGTTTATGCATAATATGTGGCAATTAGGAGAATTGAATTGCCGCGGTGTGAAGAGGCACCTTAGCAGGCCGGCATAATTGTTGTTGATTGTGATGCCAATGGATACTCTGCCTGGGCGGCATTGGCACTTTCCATCAGGTGCAATGCCGCCACTATGCCAGGCCAGTATATAAAAAAAAAAAATATTTTTATTGCAGTGAATGGCAATACGAGCATGCCGTTCGCCTGATGGTAAACGATGCGACTGCTCCTTAACAGTAGCAAAACCAAACAACACCTTGAAATACAAAGCAATGCTTAGCATTTCACTGGACTCGCCATCCTGAGACATAAGATGTTAAGTCTCAGTAGGTCCAGTCGTAACTCTGGCTACAACCTGAAACACAACATTGCATTTAAACTGCTGTTTGACGGTAGAAATAGACATTGCGGTGGTACCCACCCAGGCAGCCTTTCACATGAGACTGTCCCGCCCTCACACCCACCACTGTAACTCCTGTACGCCAGGATCAACAGTGGCACGCAAATTAATGACACCGAGCATTGAGGCTCAGCGAGTCTCCGGGAATGTCTTTAACTTGTCTTTAACTCATAACGAAATTAATCAGAAAGTTAAATTAATAGGAGGAGTTGGAAATAAATTATTGTCCACTTCCCTTCGTGCAAAGCGGGTGACAAAACATTGAACTGAAGAGGTAAATAACCTCGCAAAAAGACTTACAGCTGGAGAAACCAGCTGTAAAGCACCACGGCTCAAATCATTATTATAATTTAAATGGGACCTATTATGTGAACTGTTCTGCTTGATTCCAGTTATAGGTATGGCAAAAACGCCGGAAAGCGCGGAAGTTCTTTCTAGTGTCATTCATCAAACAATTACGCACGCAAGGAAAATATTGGTATAGATGACGTCCCTTCAAAGATACCTCCCATCTATTTTGCCATTCTTCTTATAGTTCGTTATATACCACTGAATGCGGGTTAAATAATCTGCCAACTTTAAAAGTTCACGTGCGGTAAAAAAAACTTTTATCCATATTCTCTCTATTAGAGTAATACATCGCGGTGCGACGTTGCACCTCCAGGTCCACTGGAAGTATACTCGCTAGGACAGGCAAAGCTTCGGTACTAACAGTTCTATATGCCTTACATAAGAAAATCAAGGCCAAGCGTTGGCTCTGAAGCAGTTTTCCTCTCACACATAAGATACCTACCACCAGTATATTTCATGAACTGTTCTGGATTGATGCAAGCTGTGCCTCCTGTATAGTCACTGTATCATACATACCGACCTTTACTCTCTATTGTTTTAGAGATGCAAGCAGTGGGTCTAATTTGTGGGTTAAGAAAATTTAATGTACCCGTAAGTTCCTATTTAAAAAATACTTACTACATATGAGGTCGTGAGAAATCGCCTAGAACAATTAGACTACCATCTGATTATTTGTAATGGTTTTAACTGGATCATTATTGATTTATTTTCTTATGTGTGCAATAAAGTATAAATAAATAAACCATTTAATAAAAGTTACTTAAAAATTATATCGGGTCCACGTTAAACCATAATATTGTATTAGGATTCACTCCAATATACAAGAAGATCCAATATCATATTAATATGGCAACCCGATTTGCTACGACAAAAATGTCTAGATACCTGTTATTTTTATTTATATTTATATTAATGGTATCTTTGGTTATTTTAAATCATAAAACAAACAAAACCGTACCAGAATGTATAGAAATGCCTACGCTCAGAACAATAACTATAGCATAGAAGGAGTCTAAAACATACTCATATATTTATCCTGTTTTTTCCAGTGGGCCAACATCATGATCTCCCATGGGAGAGAATACTATGTACTACTATGTGTAGAGACAAATAATATGTGCTAAGGACGGCTCATGTTCACTGATGAAATATCAAATTGCTATGTTGGGTATGATTACGCGACCGACTTAAAAAGTGCAGTTATGTCAAATATTACAAACGGCCAAAGCGCCGACACAATTTAGTAACGACATATTCAATAGTGATGTGCTGCACATTTTATCGATGATATAAATAATGTATATTTTAGTTTACTAGCCATGTTACATAAATTGGCTTGTACTTTAAAATACCTACCCGGCAGTGTAGTGGTAAAAAGCGCTCGGCCACTGCGCGAGGGCTGTGGTCTAGCATGTTATATGATATAAACTTAGTGTTTCATATTAAAATGCCTTCATTGCAGATTCTCTACAGATGACGACATTAGATTGGATTCATGCTGTTGCGCGTATAAATTTCTAATGGGAAAAACAACACCGTATTTGCTTAAGATTGAAGAGAGAGAAAGAAAGAGAGATAATCGTATCCCAAATAAGCATAAAAGGAGGCCATATAGTTTTACCAATCGAATAGATTGCATATTGTATTCTTTACTTTTCTTTTAATCTTTTATTTATCACTCTTAATAAATACGACATAATTTAAAAAAAAAGATAACATATATATTCACACATTTCTTCAACGACCTAATGGCATTTGTTTAGCTTGCTTGCTTGAGCTTTTCTCATTTGCCTGGACGAAAAAAAGAGTTTTTTTCTTGCATTAATTATTTCAAAACATTCCTTCTAGATACTACCTTTCGTTCCCCAAATTCATGATTAGATGGTTCTCTATTCATCTGTACACTTGATTTTACAGTATATCGATAATTCGTATTTTTTGCCAATCTTACAGTTTTCGTCAGAAAAATCCACAAACATGTAAAATGGTACCCTTCATGCTGAATAGAGAATTCACCAGAATCTATTATTAAATATTAAAATTTGTGTTAATAAAGAAGTTCCGACCTTAATCTTATAATTAACGATGTCATCATGTTCATGACAAAAATTTACTCTTTAGAGACTTTGCGTACTAGCAGAGTGACGGAATCACACATATAATGTTTTTTTTACATGTACATGCGGAAGTTTAAACAGCTAATTCAAAATAGGTTTTCATGGGAGTTATCTTATATTTTTGCTAGTTTGTTTTTATCACACACGTCACACAGTATTCAGTAACAACTGAGGACACCTTTTAAAAAAAAGTAGATCATCGTATTATATTTTTTGTTCTGTAAATACAAAGATAAGACACATGTTTTTAATAAATAAAAAAATGGCTATGGATTTGAAATAAATAATAATGATTCATACATATGAATATCTACCACTGTGTCTACGAATTTGCTAGAAATAAAGTTCATCTATTGATATCGATAAACTATCAGAAGAGATCACAGCACAATTATTTCTTGTCAAAATTGAAGTGTTCTTTGAAATGTCAATAGCATTCCTTCTAAGCTATTCAATATTCATTTTTCTGAGGCAATAGCAATAATTCACCATTATTTGCCATGCAAACTCCATAGGTCGTTCTCAATAGAAAATATAATTATTTCATCAGTCTGTGCATTAGACGTCACTGGATTCAGGATTGGTCACCGAAGTGCTCACAGTTACAAGCAAAGAGTAGAATAATACTATGTGAAAAAGAGAGCCCTCTCAACGAATTAGCTGTCACCGAAATGTCAATTTTGAAACTCTATCGCCGTCTGGTGACGTTTCCCTTGTACTAAGTTTCGATGTGTGCGTGAGTGTGTATATGCATGTAAGTGTGTGTAATATATCAATACGAAACATTTTTTGAATTAACAATCAAAGTACTTTTCCTAATACATAAAGTATTAGATACTTTCTGTATTAGAAAAAATACTTTGATTATTTTACTGTAGTAAATAACTTTATTCTTAATAATGGATAATGGATTAATAAAGACAAGTTATTATTTTCAACATATTTTATTATAATTTTACAGATTTCCATTTCTTATATTTATTATAATAAAGTTGAGCCATGCTCTTTAATTCGTCTGTTTCATCCGTATTAGTTATTTTACCACATAAAATTCTGTTAATATTTCTGCACCAACTGTAAATCAAAATATTAATTGAGTTTTGAACAAAAAAGTTTGTTAATTCATCTTTATGTGTTTCACACTTAAATGGAGACGTTACGAAAATGTCAACATAAAATTTGATATTTCTCCTCAGTCCATAAGTAGGTACATCTCTTTTTAAGTGTGAAACACATATATTTTGTACTTCATGGAAAAATCTTTTAATGTCTGCAGAAGGATAGCACAACCCTTTTTTATTGGGATAATACTCCTTTGCCTTTACAAATTCATTTTCTTCTTCACTATTACAAAATACAGCATGCCGACACACTTTACATTTTTTTATAATTGTTTTTAAACATTTCTTTAGGACCCATCCACACACATAATTTCTTTGACCATTATCGCTAACTATCTCTTCTATTACATCAGTAATGTTTTCTTTTAAAATTGCGTCTTGTTCTTCGGCAATATTAGAAGTTTCCAACCTATCATTGAAAAAGAACTTTAAATTTTGCAGGCATATATTATTGTCCGCTTCACAATTTCCATAATTGGAATGGGGCGAGTTATAATTATTTAATAGAAGAGATTTATATGCTCCTTCAAATCCTACACAATTAGGAGCAACATTTCTCGCCCCATAACTTCTAATATTGCCAAAGAAATTTTCTATTGGGTCCTGGTTCATGTTGCGTGTCAGCATGCAGTCAAAGGAGTATTTTTGTGATAATAATCTCCATAGAGCCTGAAATCCTTCTACAGTTTTTATTAAATTATTTACAGATGGTGGAACGAATTCTGTGGTACCCTTAACAAATCGGATGCTTTTTAATATTTTTAAACTATCTTCCCACAGTTCATGATGTGGGGAATTTCTCCTAACAGCAGCTGTAAATTTTTTTCCGTTCGACTCTTTAAATGTAGACACATTTAAAGAATCGAACAGATTATCGACGCACAGTACTAAGGTAATCATATTGGAGCAGTCTTGACTTATTAAGCCCCGAGCTGACAAATGTGCAGCAGCTACGGCTACGCTATGACTAAATAGTTGCGTAGCCGTCTTAACGCGCATTTTATTCATTTTTTTCGGATCTATATGCTCCTCAGTAATTTTTTGCAGGCATCTCAGTTCCCCAAATGATTTGTCAGCCCAATACAGCTGCTGAAAGAAGTCCCACTTTACAATTTTTTCTTTGTTCTCTTTATGATCAAAATATTTCATATGTTTCGTAATTAAATTATTCCGTAATCCTTTTATTAAATGGGGAGTATCATAAAGTGGAATTATTTTTCGGGAATCCACTTCGAAATAGTTATACCGCATTTCTTTTCCTTTTCTTAATAATTGGGATTTTTTATCATTAATTAAATCATTTATTGCTGACACATTTGTTGTGTTTTGGTCGCATACAGTGCAAACAACTAGCAGGCCAGTCTCATTAATTTTTTTAATGACCTCTACTATCATATTTTTTAATTCGTTTTTTTTAAGTGTACTTGTGAAATAGTATGCGACCGGCTGCTTAAATGGTTTTCTTAAGCCTTTCACCATGAAAACCAGAGCATGATTAAATAAATAAAATAAAAAATAAAAAGCCTTTTAATTCCTAGTAGTTTAAATATAGTAGGTACATTTGCTTAAATTAAATTTTAGTAAAATTCTTAAATAATAATAATAAATAAATCCTTATTTACTTATAATCTATTAGTAAACATTTAAAACATTTTTTTTTTCTTACTACTTTCTAATTTGTATTAAAATATATTTTTATTTTTAGGAACCCCTCTCAGGTGAAGGCCTCTTCCAACATTTGCCACTTTTTTCTATCTTTGGCGATGCGCTGCCATTGTGGTCCAGCTATTTTGCGGATATCATCTTCCCAGCGAGCGAAAGGTCTCCCTATATTGCGTTTGCCATCAGGTCCTTTCCAAGTAGTCACTTTGTGTGTCCATCTGCCATCATTGAGACGCGCGATATGTCCAGCCCATTTCCATTTTAGTTTTCGTGCGTACTTAAGTGCATCTATTGCTTTTGTTCTAGATCTTATGTCGCCGTGTCTGATTTTTTGTATTTTTCTTATGCTGAGCATACTTCTTTCCATTCCTCTTTGGCAAGTTATAACCTTGTTTTTAACTTTATTTGTAAACTTCCATGTCTGACATGCGTAAGTTAAGCATGGAATGAGACACGAGTCCATTACTTTCCTTTTAAGGTTTACAGGCATATTGCTTTTAAATAATTCTTTTAAACTCCAGTATTTATTCCACGTATTTTTAATTCTCCTTTGAACTTCAAGCTCATTACTGATTTTACTGAAACTGATTTGTTTCCCTAGGTAAATGTATTGCTCAACGTATTCAAGTATTTCACTTTCCAATTTTATGTCTTTTTTTATGTGATTTGACATCAGTTTTGTTTTGGAGATGTTTATTTCAAGGCCCACCTGCTTGCTAGCCGTACAGAGATCTACAATCATGTCTTGAAGTTGAGAGCTGGACTCGGAGAACAGCACTAAGTCGTCTGCGAAACGAAGGTGGCTCAAATATTTGCCCTTTACATATAAGCCTTTATTACTCCACTCCAATGTGCTAAGGATATTTTCTAATATTGCAATAAATATCTTTGGTGATAGAGGGTCTCCTTGGCGTACGCCTCTTTTGATAGGGAATCTTGGTCCCGTGGTCTCTAGCTTTACTCTACTTGTGCAACTTTTATATATATTTTTTATAATATCTATATATACTTTCTCCACATTTTGAGCTTCTAAAGATAGCCATATGCTGTTATGTGAGACGGTATCGAACGCTTTTTGGTAATCGATGTATGCGACGTATAGGGGCCTTTGGAACTCTTGGTATTTCTCGATTAATATTTCTAGTGTATGTATATGATCTATGGTGCAGAAACCCTTTCTAAAGCCGGCCTGTTCGACGGGTTGTTCTTTTTCTAGCGATTGTCCTATCCTTTTGTTTATTATTGAAGAGAAGATTTTATATACTGTTGGTAATAGGCTTATGGGCCTATAATTTCCAATGTCGTTAGGATCCCCCTTTTTATATAGCAATATGATATTAGATTCTGACCACTGCGAAGGTGTTTCAAGTGATTCGATTATCATATTAAACAGTTTAGTAATTGGTTCAGTTAGTACGCTATGTGCTGTCTTGATAGCATCGTTGGTTACACCGTCAGAGCCAGGGCTTTTATCGGGCTTTAATTTCTTTATAGTCTCTGCGACTTCTTTGCACTCTATTGGGGCAATATTTTCGTTGGGTTTTACATATAGGGATTCAATACTAGAGGTCTTTGAAATGGTTTCACTTTCAGCGCAATATAATTTTTTGTAAAAGTTTGTTGCAATATTTAAGATGTCTTTTCGGCTGTATATCGTTTTTTCTGTGCCTGTTAAGCTTTCAATCCAATCTTTATTTGGTTTTAGTTCTTTGTATCCTTTCTTTAAGCTTCCTCTTTGTTCTAAGTGTCTTTGAAGCGTAGTTTTTCTGTGATTGCTGTAATCTTGTTTTATGTATTTGCTGATTAGTTTATACAATGCTTTAAGTTCATTCTTCATTGAACGTGTTTTATTGCTAGTTTTCTGTAACTCCTGCCTTCTTTGTATTAGATTTTTTGTGCGTTCTGTCAATACCTTTTGCGATTCAGTTTTTTGGTGATCTTTTCTTACGTTTCGAAGGCTATGCTGTATAATATTGATAAGTTTGTTGTAAAATTCTTGTACTGTACAGTTTGAAGTCATTTCGTGCAGAGCTGACAGTTGATTTTTAATCAACTCTGTGTATTTTTGTATTTCTTCTTCTGTTTTTAGAGTACTATATTGGTTGTTACTGTACTTGGCTCTACTTTTTAATGGCTTTGTGAGAGTGATCTGTGCTCTTAGTGGTCGGTGATCCGATGGATAACTTATACTTAATGTTTCTATATTTTGAAACATTTGTGGTTGACTTGCGAGTATAAAGTCAATTTCGTTTTTATATTGACCACTTGGGGAACGCCAAGTCCATCTTCTTTTTGGTTTTTTCTTGTAAAAGGTGTTAATTATCGCTAACTTGTATTCCAAGGCGAAATCTACAAGACGTTGACCTCTGATGTTTCTCTCTCCATATCCGTTTTGTTTCATCACCAGATGCTCGCCACTTTGGGGCTCTCCTATTTTTGCGTTGAAGTCTCCCATCACAATGAGGTCTTTGTACGATATTTCGATGGCTCTATAGATGGTTTCATAGAATGTGACAATATCCTCTTCATCCGCGGCTTCTGTGGGAGCATAGACTTGTATGATGGTGAGCTTTTTCCCCGGTAAGTTCAGATGAAGTAGCGCTACTCGATCTGAGAGTCCGATGTAACCTTCTATATATTGTTTGAGGTATTTTTTAATTATGAAGCCTACTCCATGTTTGCCCGCTGTTTCTCCTGTGTGGCACAGAATGAAGTTTTCGTACTCTGTTATTTTATTTCCGGGGCGACGAACTTCACAAATTCCGATGATATCATATTTTACGTTTTTTAAAGCTTCGGTAAGCTCGATTAAACGCTCGTGTGAGTATAGTGTTCTTACATTATAAGTGGTTATGTAAAGCTGGTTAATTTTATTTTCTTCTTTAGTTGGTGAGCTGGTTTTTGTCGTTAATGTTGGAAGGTTGTGGTCGTAATCTTCCTCGGTGACCGGCCGGCTTGGAAGATGTAGTAATTCATTCCTGTTAAATTCTTGTTGTTTATGTATGTTTGCAGCAGAGAGGGGTACTGTTAGTTGCTATATGTTGTTGCTGTTACTTTTTTGTTTTTCTTCTTCGTTGTGAATGTCTTTCTTATTTGTTAAAAAGTTAAGAATGCCTGGTTTAATCACTCCTTCAGAGATGCTAGACGAACGTTGATGCGATTTGCGGGTTTGTAAGGTTTTATTTTTCTTAGCTGCTTGTGTGCTGGAACTTGAAGTCTTTTCCTGGGAGTTTTCCCCATGTTTTGGGGAGATATGTTTTGGGGAGATAGAAAGGTATCTTTTTCTGTTTTCAGTCAAGTCAGCATCTGATGTTGTATTTTTCAGTATTACCAACTTATCATATTTAATGACCGCTTTGTTCCCTTTCTCTCTTTCTATTTTTACTTGCTCTTGAAGCATTTTTCTTTTTTCTAAAACATG
This sequence comes from Hyles euphorbiae, assembly GCA_023078785.2. Lineage (NCBI taxonomy): Eukaryota > Metazoa > Arthropoda > Insecta > Lepidoptera > Sphingidae > Hyles > Hyles euphorbiae. The sequence goes on along the minus strand of CM041038.1, from coordinate 8,707,271 downwards.
ATAAGGGTAATCTTCTGTGACATAGTAGTCTGTATCATTTAGAGCTCTTTTTTGTTGCATTATTTTAATTTTACAACCCAACGTGGAGAATGACACTGCAATCGGTCGGGACTTGTCGGTTCTTTTGCCTATTCTTCTGATAGCCTCTATGTCATGGCAGTTTACACTCAATGAGAAGTATTTATTTATGAAATCAATTACGTTGCTTTCTAGTTGTGCGTAAGACCGCTCGTTTTCTTCTATGCCAAAGAAAACAACGTTTTTTTGCCTTGCTTGCTTTTCCAGAACATTTAACCTTTTTTCTTGGTTTTCTATTTTTTCCTCGAGACTTTTCTGATTTTCTTCTAAAGTTTTGAATTTTTGATCTAATATTTTATTTATGTTTTGCGTTACTTTCGCCGTTACTTCGTCGGTGCTCCTTGTAATCATTGTTTTTTGTTCTTCTATATCATTTTGAATCTTGCGAAGTGCAGCCATAACCTCTTCCATTTCCAGAGCATGATTAGCCAGGTTTTTTGTTCCGTGGCTGACAAGACCTTTTATTTGGTCTTTAAATGAGTCAAAATGAATCTGGGGAGTTAAAGACATTTCGTCAAATATTAAAGAGCACACTCGATTCTGTGTGCACATTTCCCTTACTTCTTTAGCAAGATTATCAAACAAAATATTATTATTTATCCCAGGAGTTATTAGTACTCTGGACAACATCCGTTTCAGACATTTTGCTGAAGGCAAAGTAAATAGTTTGGCTAAAAGAGCATAACATTTTGGACTCTTTTTATACATGGAGAGCGATAATATTTTTTCATCCATGGAAAATCGTCTCCCTTTAATTTTTTTATGTGTTTGGCTGAATTGCATTTTACAGAAAATTTTGGCAGGGGCTGTCATTTTTTCTATAACCTTATTTATTGATTCTGCGTTTTCTAAGCGTGCTCCGAATGTCTGGCTTTTCTTGCGTAGTCGGTAAATAGTGCGACGTAAATTCTTAACGCTCGCTCGCAATATTTGGTTTTTCTTAACCACAGCCTCCGGAAGAGATATTTTTGATGCTGTAAAATAAAAGTTATCAAAGTAAATAACTGTGTACGCATTTATCGTGATGGTGGTAAACAAAAAATTGTTATCAATATAAAAAACATTTCTTTTATTATATCCATATGTTGTTGCAATATTACACAGATATGCTTAAGAATCACACACCAAATAGAATTTTAAATATTCTTTCTCCATATATTTATAAAAAATGTTAGTTGCAACATTCAATTTTAAAGGAAAAAAAAAAAACAAACTAATTTTTACTCAAGGATAGGCCAAATTATATTTGTTTTGTCTTGTCACTTTAATAAATATTATTTAGAGTGCGTGGTGACCTTTTGGTAAACGGACTAAATGTGACTGCCAACATGTTCACGGTGGTCGCGGGTTCGAATCCCAGGGCACACCTCTTTGACTATTTGACTTATCGGAGTTATGTGTGTATTGATAGTCAATCACCACGCACTAAAACGGTGAAGGAAAACATCGTGAGGAAACCTGCATACCATAGCGATTTATAAAATTTTTATGGTATGTAAGTCCGCCAACACGCACTAGGTCAGCGTGATGGACTCTATGGCCTAAACACTCTCAATTGTATGATCGATTGTAGAGGAAGCCCGTGCCCTGCAGTGGGATGTATATAGGCTGATACAGTCGTATTTATATTTTAATTTCCCGGAAAACAACCCGTACAACAAAATAATAAAAATAAAATAACACACAACAGTCAAATACGTAGTCCTGACCCTACAGTAAGATAGAGTCTTGTGTCGTGGATATAAGGACTACCAGCGACTTTTTGGTCTCACAAACACCCAGACTCAAAAGAAATATTTGCGGGCCGCACAATTATTTTTCTCGGTACAGGGATCGAACTCGCGGCCTCTCGTTTCACAGGCGGCGTCTAACCGTCTGCGTCACCAAGCCTGTCATAATATATGTATATTACAAAATATAAGACAGTAAATGGAAATACGGCCTTACCTCTCATTCGTTTAGCGTTTTGCTGCATATCAGAAATGCAATAATTATGCTCTAAGCATATCTGCTTAATTGGAGTCAATGGATCAACTGTAACATAAAAAAATGAAGAATATATTAAAGATACTTGGCTCGATGAAAAAAAAACACATTTTTACACTCGATAAAAACACGTTATTATTCTTAATTAAACTACATAAAAATATTCACTAATATATGACATTAAAAAACCTTAGGTTCATCCGGTAAATAGTCATGAGTGAATGTGGAGTTTACACAGGGGATCTATGTATGAACATTTACTAAATGCTTTATTGTAATTAAGTAAAGATATAGTATACTAAATGGGCCCTGAAACACATAATATAATAACATAAAATATAAATGTATTTAAATATTATAAAATATGTATTCTCAATGGTTGCAATAATTAATTACTAAAAGACTAGGGGAAATATTAAATTGCTATACTGGCTGACACAGTCTCAATTTAGTTTGGGGGACAGTATTGAAGAAATTTGAATATTTTTCATATTAGATTTTTAAAATATCACATCATTTTATAGTAGCTCCGACGAGGAATATTATTGGGCGATAAAGGAAAATATTTAGACAAAAGAAAATAAGGGCTAGCGTCTATTCTATTTGTGCAATAACATTTGTCTTTATGCGATACCGACAAAAGATTTGTATTGACAAAGAGTTTAAATATTACAATTTTATGGCCCCAGCATCTGCGGGACTATTAGTAAGCGGAGAAAACAATAGTTTACAAAAGGACATTGGAACTAAAATTAGACAATGCTATTTAGAGAAAAGAAAATAAGGGTCGATATCTGTTCTCCTTTGTGCAATAACATTTGTCTTTATGTTATTCCGACAAAAGATTTGTTTTGACAAAGAGTTTAAATATTACAATTTTAGGGGATAAAACAATAGTTTACATAAGGACATAGGAACTAAAATTAGACAATGCGTTATATTCTTCACAAAATTCTTGCTTAAATAAATTTTACAACTTGCAGACTTTACAATCTGCTATGATTACCGTAACTAAAAATGACACACTTAGATAATATTATTCCAATTACAAATAACTACCTATTAACTATATAACAAATCTTAACTTGGGTCGTTTAATTTAAGTTGGTTATTGCCATCGGCGCATACTTTATTTGTAAGATTATTTCATTACACAATTATAATGGGTTTCGATGATTAAATATGAATACTACAGAGATAATGAATAATCATATCATAAAACACCATTTTTATATTATGACAATTGTTATAGTATAATATCAAGAATAGGTGTATGGTTATTTTTTAAATTTGTAATGTCATCGAAAAATTTAATACTGCCATTTAAAAATACGACATGTAACATTACTTACTTTTGATTTGAGGTTCCAGATTTAATGAGTGCTGAATTTCCGTAGAAACACAAGAATGTTCAAAAGAACACCCAGGCTTTGGAAATGTTTCACTCAGTTGGATACTTGCAATATCAGCTGAAATAAAATATTTTAAAAAATTATAACAACATCTACTATTTCAGTTACTACTCATATAGTATATGATTATGCGTTTAATCTAATAATTAGTAATTTTCAGTTTCTCACTTAAAGTATGCTTTATTTATTAATTGACCTCCAATAAGGTAGTATATACATAATATTAATAACATGTGTAGAATAATACAGCTTGCAGACATTAGAGATGCAGAGCAGATGAGAAATATAATCAAATAGAAAATAGAATTAAAAACACAAACAGATTACTTAAATAGAATAAATAGTAGCAACAAAAAAATAATAATAAGAAAATAATATATTATAACTATTAATGTTTACCTATTTTGTTTGGATTGAAATTAAAATAATTTCATCAGAAAAAAATGAGGGAAATAAAGAGATTAGAAATAAAAATTACTTTAATTAGAGGTATTCTATTTGACGATACGATATAACAATATATTTTATATTATGAAAGGTGTTTCAACTTCCAGCTCCTATTAACGTATTTAATGTCGTTTGTATATTGCGTTATAAGTTTCATTTTCTTTATCAAATACATATATACAATTTGTTCATTACTCACCTATCGTCTGATGTGCAATTTTTGTTGAGTTGTCTATATCCACAGAGACTGGGCTTTCAATCGATTCACTTTGAACAAGAGCAGCATCTGTAATGTAAAAATAATATAAAATGAATCATAAGACCCTTGAACAATTAGCTTCATTTTAAGTATTGTGTGTGTAAATGATCTAACAGTATACATAAGTTTTGATAATTATTTAGTATTAAGAGATAAGTAGATCATTTTTCAGGTGGCAAGCAATGCACCTACTTATGAACAGGACCAGATAAATTGACAATATAATATTAATGTCATTACTATCTTTCAACAATTAGACATGTCTCTATATTCCTAGTAACTAATGGCTATAAAGTCTTAGACGACAAAACAAAAGTTCTATGTAAACATTGATTGGTATCAAGAAATAGCAAAATGGTGGTGTCTGTCCAAACTTTTATTTGAAACCGAGAGGTTCCTCACCTTGATTAGTTAATCAATTATAAGAGGTGTTAATACAACATAATGTCATAAAAAAACAGTATATAAGATGCCTATTAATGTATATAACTTCGATTTTATATTAAAAGATGTGGTACTAACTAATGATGTATTCTAAAAATTAAACAAGTAGAATACTACTTACTTGGTAGAAATAGGGATGGTACTGCTAAAGCATGAAGACGACTACTACGGGTTCTATCTTTGTCAGTAAAATGTCTGTCACATATTCTGTGTTTTGTGTAATCAAAGTTTTGATCGTCTTGATTACAGGCTACAATTTTAACCCACGCCATGTGTTGTTCCGGAAATTTGTCTGGATTTGGGAATACGTGAAGTATTCCCCCTGAAAATAATAATCAAATGTGTTAGTTTCCATGGTAGTTTCTATTGTGGTTGTTTAGTTAGTCTGGAATTTCGGAACGAACCCCTTTTTGATAAAGCTCTTCTTTTTATTTGAACATATCCTTACTAATATTATAAAGGTGAAAGTTTGTATGTATGTATGGATGTTTGTTACTCTTTCATGAAAAAACGGCTCAACAGATTTTGATGAAATTTGGTATAGTGATAGCTGACACCCTGGATTAACACATAGGCTACTTTTTATCCCGAAAAATGTAGTGTTCCCGTGGGATGAGTCAGGAAACCAAATATACATATTTTCTACTCTTTCAAATTCAAATTGTTGGCACGGGATGTCCTCTCCTACGGAAGGGAAATATAGTCGACGGCACGCGGGAAATATAGTTAGTAGACACGCGAAATAATATGTTCTTGATGTGGATTGGACTCAAAAACTATCTGCACCCGGGCGAAGCCGGGCCCGACAGCTAGTCATTCATATAGAAATGTAGGTTGATACATAAAATATGTATTTGAATTCCTCAAGCCAGAAAATAGTAAGTATATAATGATTAATTGTAATCTGGTATAATGACTCAATCCTGGTGACTTGCAACTTGACTTGTGACTTCAGCTTTATTCTTTATAAATTAATAATTATGATTTTATGTTCTTCAAGGTAAAAATAATTGAAATAGAATTTGACATGATGTATTGAAATAAGGATAAAAGCATAGTTATTGATAACTTTGAGACTCAAAACTACAAATATAGTATGAAATCAGGTCTATATGTTTTACTGATTTAATGATATTCAAAATCATAAGGACCACAAAGCAATGTTATATGGGAATAATTATAAACTGATATAAGTGACTAATACATAACTTTTATTTTAATTTACTTAGCAATATTTCGCTTGAAGTAGAATATGATAATAAGTTAGCGCATAAAAGTATCGCAATTTTTACTATGTGTTTACAAACGTTCTATTCCGAATGGTGAAATATCAAATGTATTTTATTATCATTAATTAAATATAACGATATGATTTACTTTGTATAGTACTTACGTGTTTTCGGGGGGCATCCTAATGAACAACGCCTCGGCATTGTGTTAATTATAAATTAAAACAACACCAACACAAATAACACTATAGCGTCCTTTCGCAACTACAAAAAAGCGTCCTTTCGCAACTAAAAATAAGCGTCCATGCGCAATAATCACTTCTGCACGATATATAAACGTAACAGAAAGGCGGAGGAGGAAAATACCTACAACTCAACGCAAACAGAAATCCACATAAAATCACAAACCGATAAAACTCGTACGCAAGTCTTAACGAACAATTGTGAAGTGAGCAAGTGACAAGCTCGGCAAACATAATTTGAAAACTGTCACAAAAACTGTTGAACTGTCGTTAAAACATAATTTATCGTAGAGAGCGCCATCTGTACTAAGGAGGTAAACTAATTGTCAACAGAATTTCACAGGATTTAGCTAGCGATGTCGCGTCTTTGTATGAAACCAAGGTTATGTACTGTTGTGTCCCGGCCCTGGTTACAAGTCACCACAAGTCACAAAACCATTAGCTTAATTTACAATCATTATTAATTATTGTCTGGTGTTAGAGTGGAAATAAATTCCAAGTTTGGTTTCACATTTTTTTGGCCAAAAACTTGTCCGATACAAGTCTCGCTAGGTGCTTTAAAGTCTTATTTGACAAGAGGACATCGTGCAACTTTCTTGTGTGTTTGTGCTGAATATTATTGGAATAACAAAATGTCGCTGTATCCGTCTCTGGAGGACATGAAGGTGGACAGCATGGTGAGGGCTCAAATGGCGCAGCAGCATGGAGCGCCGAGCAACCTGCCGCCCGCGCCCGCGGCTCCCAGCGCACCCACAATGTACCCAGCTCTTGGAAATTATATGGGATTGGAGTTGTCGGCTGATGTTATAGCTCACAATATGCCAGAATATCAGATACAACCGGTTAGTACACTCTAAAAACTTTTGTATCTAATGTTACTTTCAAGAAAAGTAGTCCAAAGTAAAATGTGTAAGGGGCAAAACCCAGATAACTAATGACTCATACAATTATCACAGTGAATGTACCTAGTTTGTGTTGTTGGACAAATTAAAATTTGTCAGTTTTCATGTTTCCTAAGCTTGTTACTAGTAAATGTTTTGGTATACTTATTTTAATGTGGCGGAAAAAAACTTTGCTTATTAATATTTCACGGCTAAGCAGAAACAAGTTATTAACAAAAAAACACCTTGTGTTAAAAACATGTTCTTTGATAAAATTTTATATTTTGTTAAAACTGGATGAATTTTAAGAGAAATAATCATTAAAACAGTAATGATTTAATATTATGAAATATTGAGACTAACAAGTACTTATATGTATAGTCCATTTGCACTTGTATGTACCTATAGCATGCAAGTTGTTTACTTTCAATATCTCTATCAACTAGTACCAATTTATTGCTTGGTTTTCATTTATTCCATACAACTAAGTGGCTACAATGTACATAAGTAATAAAATATTGAGAGATAATAATCTCTAACCTTCTTCTGGTCATAGATATTGATACATTTGTTCTGGTCTATACAAATTTGGAAATACATAACATAAAATGCCACAAATCTATATGGATGGACTTTTCAACATTGTGCACAGTTATAATTACTGGGATCACGATAAATACCCTACCACATGTAATGCCTTGTTTTGGCACTCTGATGAAAAATGAAATGAAAATGAAAATTATTTATTGAATCCATTAAAATGTTCAACATCATTTAGATTCAGTCATTTTTTTATCTACCACCCGGTTCAGAAAGCGGTTTTCACTAGAGAAGAATGGGCAAGAAACTCTAGTGTTGCTTTTTTCAAAACCAGTTTACAATGTTGTGAATTATTACATAATTTACAAATTGGTTTAAATCAGAGCAGTTTAATAATAATATGTTGTAAATTTACAATAAATATTTTTGATATGAATATTATTATACTTACTATGGCTGAGTGAAGTGAAGTCGCCCTGAACGAAGAATTGGTATACTCTTTTTCGCTAAAGCAGTGAATAATTGCGAAAGCCTTACTTGCTGAGCAAAGGAGCTAATCTGTTATTTCACATTAGTTTTCTATTGGACTTTGTGTACCATCACAGTCTTGGCAATACTTTGTTACTGTAGCATGCTAAACAAATTTCTTATATGCCAATTTTATATTGTATCATGTTAATGTATTTAACCTTCTGTGTGCCAGGTGACTAACTCTCCCACCTCTGACAAGATGGGGTATGAGATGGCCCAAAAGCAATATGTGTAAAATGAATTATTATTTGTTAATATCCAATAAATTATAAGTCTAGGCTTTGTATCTGTTTCTAGGATATAAGTTTGCTTTACTTTTTTAATTTTGCTGATAATAATTTCAGAAGGATTTTTCAGATATTTTTCTGTTCTATTATGTAAATTCCTTAATGGTACAGTTAATACATTTTTTATTCATATGATCAATTATATTTTTGTATTAGTGCATGTTTAACTATTGGGTATCATAATATCAAAAGTGTAGGTGCACATCATCAATATTTTGACACTTTGTAACCCCATGTTTCTTAGCCTCGTAAAATTCAGTTCCAGATAAAGTTCTGAAGCAAAGAAAGAAATACTAATATTGCAGTTTTTTTTAATAGTTTTTGTTTTAAGTCAATTGGATTAAGTTGTATGTTAATTAACTCATGTTTAATAAAATATTGGCCGATAATTAGGTCACTAACTTTGTACACAATTTTAATACTTTCAATTGGAAAATCGTGTGAGTCAGCTTGACTAAACTGTATGACATATTCATATAGAAAAATAATATGAGTCACATGCCATTCCCAAATACGTAATCAACTAGTAACTACTTTATTATACAGAGAGTAAGATTAAATGAGGGACTTATTTAGAACTATTGAGGGTTCAATTTCAAATGCATCCTAACCGTTTGGAGAAGTTCGCTATAAGCTGGATTTCCGCGAATGTCCGGAGAAGACCGATAATGCGGTGGAAAGACGAGTTGTATGCATCCGAGCCAAAATGGCAAGAATTTGCCAAGTGCAGGTTCAAGTAGAGTAAAAAAGGGAGGCCTTTGCTCAGCAGTAGGCTATATTATAGTCTTTTTAGGAAAAAGTACATTTAGTTATAAAACCTTGATTTGATACATAATAAAGTATTATTATCTACCATTTTGCTTTTCTTTTTTATTTATGTGTGTCTTGAATAATTTTATGCAAGCATAAATTAAAGCCTGTCAAAATTATGATTTGATAAATAAATGGTTTGATTTTTTAAATTAGGCTAGATATAAGTAAACACATATTATTATTTGTGTATAAGTAATTATTTTGTTATTCTTTCATTTCTAGGTCAATTCTGGAGGTGCAGCCAACAACTTAATAATAGCTCCTCTATCGTCACAGTCTCCAACTCTAGCTAAGGCAACGGTCACCCAAGCCATCAGACCAGTTGTTATGTGCAAAGATAAAGATGGCAAGTGTGGAGTGAGGCTGCATTCAGTTAACAGTGGTGTGTTTGTGTGCTATGTGGCTGCCAATAGCCCTGCAGCCCTGGCTGGCTTGAGATTTGGAGACCAGATTCTTGAAATCAACAATGTGTCTGTGGCTGGAATGAGCATGGAACAATGCCACAATTTATTGAAGAAGGCACCAGTTAATGGGATTAATTTGGCTGTTCGTGACAGGTGTGTAACTGTAGCTTATTGCTTATTTTGTAAAGATAAATATGGTTATACATATTATGATATAAATTATTATGTTTAATGTGCTAGTAAATCTTATAGTATGGAATATCATCTAATGCGAAATTGTAATTCTTTTCCAGACCATTCGAGAGAACCATAACACTGCACAAGGACTCGCTCGGACACGTTGGATTCCACTTTAAGGACGGAAAAATTGTGGGATTGGTTAAAGATTCGTCCGCCGCTCGCAACGGTCTACTTACGGATCATCAGATATTGGAAATAAACACTATTAATGTAGTGGGCATGAAGGACAAGGAGATATCAAAGGTGATTGACAACAGCCCTACTGTTGTTCACATCACAATTATTCCGTTCTACATATACCAGCACATGATAAGCAAGTGAGTAATTTATGACTCAATAATATTCGCATTGTATCGATACCAACAAAGTATTAAATTGCGCGGGAGTTATTCCAGAAACGTTGTTTTAACTAAATATATTTCCTTCCTCGTATTTTTTTATAGTTCTTTATCGTAGAATTAGTGTGTCTGAAGCTTAATAAATTGATAGAATTCGAATTGCGAAATACATATTGTTAGTAAGACGCAAAAATATAAAAGAAGCGGTTTGTAATTTGACTTTATTAGGCCTGTTTTTTGAACAAAAATGTTACATATGAATCTGTTAAATGTTTTAGATATAAACAACACGGATAGGGTCTTGTTACAGACGTCCTTAATATATGGAATACGATATATGTAATTCAATTAAGACTCCTTTCGAATTCGCGCAATTATTAGATAGGCTAATCTTATAGTACAAGGCTTTGTTCTATAATGCAAGATCGGTCAGCTTATAGACCACGATGTTTGGGTAATTCAGCGAAACAAGGATAACGCGAAATTGTAACCCAATATCAAATGTTGCTGTTTGTAGCAGTTTTTGTTGGAAAAAGAACAGTGACGCAAAACTGTATGTATGAAGTTAAATGTTGTGTACATTCTGACTCGTATCATTTTGTACTCGCGGACACACTTTGTTCGTTTTATTTGTTTAGTATTATATATGATATTTGTTTTACTTGAATTTAACTTCATGATATGTTTTTTTAACTAACTTGTTCAAATTTCAGGATGTCGTCTTCACTCTTCAAGGATCTTGACCGCACACCAGCTGTTTAATTATTATTGACTCGGGCAACGGCAAATGATTTATACATAGAGTTTTAAATATTTTTACATCCCACGAATTTATATACTCATCACCATTTTATTTTATACTAGCTGTCGGGCCCGGCTTCGCCCGGGTGCAGATAGTTTTTGAGTCCAATCCACATCAAGAACATATTATTTCGCGTGTCTACTAACTATATTTCCCGCGTGCCGTCGACTATATTTCCCTTCCGTAGGAGAGGACATCCCGTGCCAACAATTTGAATTTGAAAGAGTAGAAAATATGTATATTTGGTTTCCTGACTCATCCCACGGGAACACTACATTTTTCGGGATAAAAAGTAGCCTATGTGTTAATCCAGGGTGTCAGCTATCACTATACCAAATTTCATCAAAATCTGATGAGCCGTTTTTACGTGAAAGAGTAACAAACATCCATACATCCATACATCCATACATCCATACTTACAAACTTTCACCTTTATAATATTAGTAAGGATCACAAAGGATGGCAACTTGAATAAAAACCTTGTTATACACAAATGTTAGTCGTACATCCTTCTCTACGTCTATGTTAATTTTAAGTATTTTTAGGTAGCACTATGTAGTCAGTAAGGGCTGTGAAAATATTTTGCCACAAAGAAATTTTTTAACTGTATTCATAATATTATGATGATGCCGTGTTATAAATCGATATTTAGACGTGTTGTTACGGTGCTAAAATGACTTTTAGAGAATTGGACGGTAAAGATTGTTGGAAAATGTTACTGATTTAATTCGAATATATTGTGTCACATAAATTATTGTACAAACTTTTGTCTAAATTTGATTTATACCAAAAAATATTCCTGTAACACTGCCTATGTAAACAGCATTTTAAAATCCCACATTGTTTATTTATCTGTAAACTTACTCATGATATACAACTGTTCAGCTCATTCTAGGTTTCCGAAAAATAATTATTTATATTAGGGTACAAAACATGCAATTTCTAAAAAACGCAATGTCAATTCTAACTACGTAATCACACTATATTTGAGACGTGCAAGTATTCATCAATTTCTTTTAAATGGCTATACGTCTTTTATACATTTTGTAGGTAAACCATTATAAATTATACTTACCTTCTACTACGGGAAATGCAGGCAGCACTAGAAAATAAATGTTCATCGTGCACTCTAGTTGACTTGTCTCCACCTAGGAGGAGCAAAATTAGGTCATTCTGTACAGCAAAGAAACACCATAAACATTGTTTGCAGGCACTTTGTGACTTCAGAAAGTGCGTAAACAATAATAAAGTATTGCCTTTAAGACGCTTTAAGTCAATCAGGAGATATATCAATTTATTATCCAGAGTTAACAGCTTGATGCTATCGGCCTTAAAGACGCTTTTAAATACTATTTCATTGATCTAGGGCCCTACTATATTCATCCGAAACGAAGCTCGAAACTTCGGACGATCGAAGTTTTTTATACGATACGAATGTATCTACTCTGTAAAAGTTCGAATTTGTATAACGTACATCATAACTATAAGTCTATGGTTACGACCATAAGTCAATAACGACCATAAGTATATGTGGGTACATTCGTATCGTATATAAACTTTGATCATCCGAAGTTTCGAACTTCGTTTCGGATGAATATAGTAGGGCCCCTAATGTTTTGTCTCTTTCGTACGACTATTTAATTCAGTTTGAGCAAAGAAGACAGAACATTCGATAGCTAAAATAGCTTTTAAAACGGTCTGAATAAGGCCTTTAGGATTTAGATAGATATGATTCAGGCGTAGATGGAGGTTATAAAGTGTCCCCATAAGAAGCGCCATATAGTAGAAGTTAACAATCAAATACGTAAGAACAAGTTGCAAAGTTAAACGAGGGATTTATTTAAATATCAGTTCATACTTGCATCTAATCAATAAAAATATACGTATAAATAACATTCATAATTAAAAGATATAAAAATAAAAATATATTATGCGTGTCTTGCGCGCTCAGCCGGTTAATTTTAATAGATACTTGGATTGAGCATTAAATACTGAAATTCTCCTGTCAATAAGTTCATCGCTTTATCTTTCGCTCTGTAACCATTTGTAAGCTAACAAATGTGTTTCAAAATATTCACTATTATTAAATACATATTTTATCTTTGTTATATATAAATGTAAGTTGCCATAGAATTAGGTTAATTATTATTAGTCGATTGATATATCCATTAATGTGTAATGAATAAAATAATGATCACTGTGACAATTGTTATGTATTCAGAGAGTGAATGTCATCGGAAACGTTTATAAGTAGGGAAAATACTTGAATTATTATATTTTTATTTTTCTGTATAAAAATCTTTTTTGTCTATGATAACTACAATTACAATTAATAAATACATTTATAGATACATATTTTAGTTTGATTTAAAACAATGTCCAGGCACTTATTTATCGATCGTTACGTTTTAATAAGATATAAAATGTGCTACGTTTCAATAATGTTGAATATCTACTTTAATGAAACTCTGATACATACATATTTTATTATACAGGGTATATCAAGACTGCTACCGAAAACGAAGCCGGGTGGTAGTTTAAGCGACTTCAGACACAATGCAACAGAAAAGTTGCAAAAAAGCGTCAATTTATTTTTTGTCATTTTTTTCCTATAATATTTGGGTGGTAAATACATTTTTTTCTTAAAATAATAGTGTATACCCTTTTATTTATAAATACTCTAAGGAATAAAAGAGTTTAATATAGCAGAGTTATGCATCACATATTATTTGCAAATAAGTAAGAGAATATTGAATCAAGACATCCATCCCTGATCCAGCATAGTTCAGTTCGTATTCAGAAGTTATGAAATTCAATTGAGTAGATAGTTAGCAATAATCGCTACATAATATTTTAGCTTCATCGAGAATCTGAAATTCATTGATTTTGCACATGCCATGTGTAATAGACATAAGATTGGTATAAAACAAAGTAGAAAATCGTATAATCAAACCACCTTTATTCATTCGTCAGTAAACCAAATCCAATGGATTTTGGAAGGTCCAGTTTGGCTTGAGAACGATCTCAGGACATGACCATGATTTTGGAATAAAGAAACTGTCGAATTCCGACGGTGGGCAGTTTTTGCGGGCGAAGTACTCCATGGGATATAAACTCCATAAAATACCTGAAAACAAAATGTTTTTTAATTAAAAAAAAAAAATTATGAAAATAATTTTGTTACAGTGCTTGGGCAGGTAGAGAACTAGAAGTACAATACTTATATAAATATTTCTTTCGGGTCTGGGTGTTTGTGAGACCGAAAAGTCTCTCGTAGTTATTGTTACCCACGACACAAAAATCGATCTTAGTGTTAGGTCAGGATTATGCATGTGACTGTTGGTTGTTATTTATTTATTCATTATTATTATTTTTACCTTAGGCTCATGGGTTTTAAAGATCTTCAATAAGAGTTTAAAAATTACAGAACTCTACTTATAGATACCATAAGTACTCACCATTGCCAATGAAGAACGACAGCCACATTAAAAGGTTAAATATGTTAGGAAACCGACGCCCGCTAGTAGCGGTCAGTGGTAACATCAGGAGACCCAGTACTCCGAATTCTGTCATCAGAACTGGATAGAAGAAGCCGAATGAAAGGGCTAGTATTATTTCATGCGCTACTGCCGACACCTGGAAAGAAAGATTTTAAAATTATGATTTCGCACAAAAAGAGTATAAAGTCAGAGTTTGGGCATGTGAATTTGGGCTTTTGGTTCTCAATTTTTTTACTTTTAGTGCAAGCATTATTAGTTTGGGTAGTATTACTTTGCATGGAATATTTTTGGTGAGATTAAAACATTTGCCTTATGAAATTAAATTTAGTTGGATTAAAGTGTTTTGACATTTAGTTTTATACCCATAGGGCTAGGTTTTTCTAATTTCAATCTAACTAATTAGACCGGAACTTCCTCAATTCGGTGAGTTCATTATTTTTCCTACAATGTTGTACAAAAAACATGGGCAGATTGCGTGCCAAATTTCTTCATTATCTTCGTGCACATTTGATTAGCTGATTGGTATAGGTTTTGATAATATAAATGCGATCCATTTTCTCTGTAGGTAAAGGTTTTTGTTTCGGGGTCAGTTTTCGCTATTATTGAACTATAATGACAGCGAAAAAAAAGATTTGATCCTATTTCTACCTAGAGAATGAAAACCAAATTCTTTCAGTAGTATGTGAGTAGAAATTAGTAATATAACTGCACAGATCGGGTCGATTAGTAAGTTCATTCACCTAGTTTATTAGATTAGCAAATGGCAGTTGCTGATGATTCAATTAGAGCAGATTACTTACACTAATTTGTAATGAACATGTCCTTGTACATCGGGTGTGCATGGAAATAGGCCAGATAATTCAGTTGCATTGAATATCTCTGTTGAAATATTGTAAATAATCGTGATATGATATGTATTAACAGTCGCTTTAAATGTATAATCAAAATAATTCGATATAATATTTATGTCAACATAGATGAATTGTAAACGTATTTTTGATATTCAGAAGATTATAAGAAAATCACTTGGACACTTTTTCAATAATTAATAGATTAGCTGTGTTTTAGTCGTTTAACAATTCATGTTATAGCCTATAGGTACCATAACTATGAAAAGTCCTAGGTATAATTTATAAAATTGTATCCGCGTCTACTTTATTAAATGCGCGATTCGAAATGCCTGATACTTAAGTGATTTAATGCCTTGTAGACCACAAGGTGTGCACAAGTGCAAAATTTTTATCATAGCTCCATGGGTTTTCAAAATTTTGTTCTTATTATATACCTAGATATCATTTTATAAAGTTGCATTCGCCGACAATTTGCAACAATAAAGCTGTAACTTCACCCAACAACAGCAACCCAGCAACATCAAACGCTAAGAAATAGTTACTTTGTGTAGAATTTTGTGATTATCTTAAATCAACAAACGAGACTTGGCAGCAAACTTTCCTATTTGGAGGGTACTAAACATAGTCACATGTAGTTCCGCACCACGTTTTACTAATGTATTAATATGTACATATAGTGGTTTATTATAAAAGGTGTTTTTGCTTCTCATTACGCATAACTTAAATGACCGCTTAATAATTTACAAAGTGAATACTGAAGTACGTATATTTGATGAAACATCGTCTAAAAACCTTTTGAGCCAGTGTGGGCCTATAATTACAAAACAAATGACACGACCACAACTGACGGCTTATTTCGAGGATCTAAATGGGTTTTTAAGCAGGCCTTGGAAATAAAAAATCCATTATCATTTAAATGACAACAATGATCGTTGAACGCGCGGGGCTTAGAATAAGATTTTCTTTCGTATGAAGTGCGATAAACATATTAGGTTCCAAAATAATAATACACATTTTTCTTGTAATCACATTATTTGTATGCGTGTAAAAGTAATATTCGTCGCGTGTATGATGTCTAGATTATCGGATTTAAGATTATGTACATGTAGAACATGTTTTTTAATTTGCGGAACGATAAGGTTCATTATTTTATTCCAGGCTGTAGACGTGCCGTTAAATCTATCAGGAAATTCCCAAACTTAATGAACGAATTTTGTTGACGTATTGAGTAGGAAACTCACAATAATTTTAACTTTATCCAGTATATTAAAGCTTTAAAACTGGTAACGGCTGTTCAATTCACCAATAACTCAAAATAGTCATTAGTAATTTTTTATACATAAAAATAATGCACATAGCTCGTAAAACCGGTGGCCGTTGGGGCCGAAAGGTTCTTGAGGGGAGGCCACGTACAAGCAAGCGAAATGTCGGACGCCCGCCTACAAGGCGGACGGACGATCTGGCTAAGGTTGCAGGAAGTCGCTGGATGCAAGCAGCTTCCAATAGGTCATTGTGGAGATTCTTGGGGGAGGCCTATGTTCAGCAGTAGACTTCCTGTGGCTGATATGATGATGATGATGAAAAATAATGTATTGAGAAAATAACATTTACTTACAAAGAATACAAAAAATGTGGAAAAGGCTCGACCCGTGCGCGGCGCTAGTGGTTTGTAGATGTGGTCCCGCAGCCAGGAATGCACCACGCGGTTCCACGCACGGTAATATCGAGAGAATCGGGATGTTGTCCACCAATCCTGGAAACATACATATTACAAAACTTCTTAATAACTATCCTATTATAATTATTAATTAATACAATAGTCGGCAATTCAAGAATGTACTGATATAATGCTTAAAAAAGGGGGTAACTCAATTCAAGTAATGCTAACAATGATTTTTCGCCTTTATTACTATTTGTTTGTTTATAACATAATAGTTATGCATAGGGTACTTATTTTCTAACGACTCCAATAAAGAATCTTAGCTACTGGCTTAAAAAAAAAGTCATTACTATTTTGTAACTTTTAAACATATGTATTATGTTTGCTATGATACGTTCAATATTTTTAAGAGTATTCAAATATAATAAATACAAATTGAGATTGTATACCTCATAGAAAAGTCTGTCTCCGAATCTGAGAATTTCTGCAAATGCATTGAGCCAAGCTTGCAGAACGCAGTAGAAACCACACAAGAAGGAGATCACTCCGGGCAGAACGCAAGCGAACATACCACGTACCACGGTACCTAGCTCCACCTACATAATAGAATACAATTTTAAACGGGGTATTTGCATTCATAATATATAATTCTCAGTCAAATTATAGAAACTACATTTGGCGTAAAATGTTAAATTAAAATTCTTTAATAGAGCAGATGATTTACTATCATATAGCATTCAATAAGTAAAACATAATATATTTATTATTATTCAATACAAAAAAGGGGACTGCGTGCATTTCTCGATATTTTTAATAAACAGAAATTAAAGGATGCAATGGTGAGTATCCAAAGATAAATAAGCGAAATGCAGTTTATAGGAAATAGTAAGCAACTAACAAGACCTTTAAAGTGGGCCAACAAATACGTCGATTGTATAAGTAAAATAAAGCTTAGTAATTTACCCGTTCCTGCTTTCCATAATCTGACCAGTAAGGAAGGATGAATCTCTCCCATAAGAAACTATTGTAGAAGATAATTGCCGCTACCTCCATTAAATGAAAGACAACTACACCCCATCTGGTCTTTTTGGTCCTGTTCAAACATAAGTGATTAATTATTCTATATTTACATAATATAATCAACATTGGATGAAATACTTGTGCCTAAAGCTATATTTTACCTACGGCGGAAAGTTCCGGGGCATCTGGCCTAAATACCAAATAGCTCCGAAGATTTATGTGAAAATTATTACGTGCACATTTGGCTTTACTTGAAATTAACTACTAGTTTAATTTATGACTTGAGTTGCAATATCGTATTTTTTGTTGATCTAATTTGGTACACAATGGTCGGTATAGGGATGGCGAAGAAATCGTAATTGAAAACATAAAATATACGAAATATGGCATCAATATTTTGTACACTAACGAAATATTAAAATATATCAACAGAACAGGCATAGGATATATTTTTACTAAATACGTTTCTAGATTGTAAGCTTAGGATTTATGATTTGAACGTATATGAATTAAAATATTGATTATTTGATCTTGACTCCAAATATAATAAACTTTAGACCATCGTCTATTAAGGCTATATTGACGTACCTTGGATACTGGTCTCTGTATACAAGTGTAGGTGCAAAGAGGAAGTAAAGATAATGTGAGAAGGGTGGCAGCGGTACACCATTCCCATAGCATCTAGGAGCACACGCCATAGCAAAAGCATGGATTTTCATCGCCAATCTGAACTGCGAAAGAAATAAGTTAAATAAGAATTAATAAAAGAAAATGGAGAAGTCTTGCTACAGTTCGCTCAAAAAAACCTTTAGGCCGGAGTGGTAGTGTCACATAGCGACGGATGTTAAGCTTTACTATTGCATTGTTTATCGTGGGAAGGCCAATAACTGATGGTAAAATAAAAGTATTTGTACGGAAAGTTATTAAACTGTCTAATTTACTAATATAGGGTTTATATAATTTGGAAAACCACTTGGGCCAGCTAGGCGTTTCAAATTGGGGTCTGTCAGTTTTCAGAGAATACAACATACTTTGCGGAACAGGTGCAGAAAAGACGGGGCTTGACTCTTTTTAACTCAATAACGGAGAAAATTATTCTTTGAGATTAAGTGATATTTTATTAAATCTTAATATTGTACAATTATAATCTGATACCGGCATTAGTAGAAGATTTTTCAGAAAGTGAAGCAAGGAAATGAATTCTGTTTATAGATTATTTCAATCTAAAAAGCAACATGTAAATTTTCAGCTAAAATTAAGGAAACCCTCTTCATCCATTCAGTGAGACGAAATATGTTTACCAAAAAGCCTGGGTATGGTCTATTATTCCATAGTTATATGAACGAACGAGTAAAAGTTTTTTAACTTATTTAATTGTCTTATTTTATTGTCTTAAAACCATTAAATATATTTTTTTGTTGTTGGTTTAATATGATTTCTAACTAAAAATTTTAAGAGCTACGTACATATATCACGTACCTATACTTAAAACATCAATATTTATTTATATTGCTTGTTCCGTTCATATTTAAAAGTATACAAAATAAAAAAAAACCATTACAATAAAAGTGATTTACACATGCATCACTGTTTACTGTTTTTGCTTAACTAACTGAATGCATATTATGTTGGTTATAGTCAAGAGACTAATTAATTATAATCAAGAGTCTCGTTAACCTTAATATTACATTTCATATTAAGGTTACAAGTCTATATTAGCTGCATAACTTAATATTAACGTTGTAATAAATTTTCTATATTATGATGCTGTTTGGTAAATTATTTAGTTGCAATAAAAGTAAGTCGTACATTTTTGATTATGAAAAGTACATATAAAAAGTGCGTGGTGGCCTGTTGGTAAACGGACTAGACGCGACTGCCAACATGTTCACGGTGGTCGCGGGTTCGAATCCCAGGGCACACCTCTGACTTTTCGGAGTCATGTGTGTATTGATAGTCAATCACCACGCACTAAAACGGTGAAGGAAAACATCGTGAGGAAACCTGCATACCATGGGGATTCATAAGAATTTCTATGGTGTGTAAGTCCGCCAACCCGCACTAGGCCAGCGTGGTGGACTATATGGCCTAACCACTCTCAATCGTATTCTCGATTGTAGAGTAGGCCCGTGCCCTGCAATGGGACGTATATGGGCTGATACAGAACGAACATATACATGTACTTATACAAGGTATATCCAGACTCCAAACGAAAGGGAAGGCGGGTGGAGGTTTGTGACTACAGTCACAATGCAACTAAAAATGTCGCAATAAAAAGAATCGTGACAATTTTTTTTGTGTATTTTAAATATCGTCCAGTTTGGGTGGTAATCATAATTTATAATAATGTTATGCTAAAATAATAATTTTAATCATTGCTTACCATCGCGTTTTTAAAGAAAAAGGGCTACTATTGTTTTAGAAAAAAAACTATGTATTTACCACTCAAATACAATGATAGAAAAAATATCGTCGCATTTTATACACAATTTTTTGTTTTCGGTAGCAGTCTTGATATATCCTGTATAATCAGTCTGCCACGCTATGTGCAGCAAAAACATCAAATCGATTTTGATATAAAAGACGAAATGCGTATATTTGGCGTAATGAAAGAGTTATGCTTTAGCTTAATTATAAGTGATGTCAGAGGCTCTCAGCTGATAGCAGATGGTAGTGAATGGCGATCATTTCGCCGGCAAGTGCGTCGCAACACCCAGTTAGTACAAGCAGCCGTTGCCCTGTTATTTACTGGCGCCAGCCACCCCTTCTGACAAGGGTCTCACGCAGGTGATTTATGTAATATTTTACTTGCAACTGTTATCCCCTTTCTGCTCCAACCTATCTAACACGCTGAAATATTTTTTTGCATTCATATCACTGTTACTTTTTGAAAACAACATAAAAGAAAAATCTAATACCACATCTTTAGAAAGCTTTATAAGCGTTTGAGAACAACGACATTTCGGCTGATAACCTCTTGTTGCTTGTATTTATAGCGTAAGAGATAACGTGCTAACCCAACATTAGTGTGTTAGAAGGACGTCATTTGACAATTCATATTTGTTTAGTGTTGAAAATTTAAATTAGAATTAAATTCACTTCGGTTTTATCTGCAAGCAATCTATCATTCGTTCGCTTTGTAACGTTGTGCAACCTATAATATCCTATCAATTAGAAGACTGTCAAAGTTTATTAATCCACGTATATAATCTCATTAGCATGCTACATGAACAGGAAATGATTTCTCTTATGAAATATACTATTATACAATAGCAACTGTAATGAAATAGAAAACTTCATATAGAATGAATTCAGACTCCTGTACCTAAATCAGTTTGTATTGTTATGAAAATAAAATAAAATGAAATATATTTATTAGTCATGTAGTCAATTAAAGAGCTCTTATGTATAATTCAATGCACTTAATATCTATATACAACATATTTTCTATACTTTGTATTATTTATATTAATTTCTTACTTTAATTAATATCATTAATTTATCAGTATAATTTATAATCCATAATTATTACTTTAATGCTCAAAAAATGATTTCAAAAGGCAAAATAATATGCTCCTTAATCTGATATATTGCCATAAGAGACTAATTTATGTTTCATTAGTAATAAATGTAGATAGTTTCTTTTAGTTTTTATAGATACTAATAAAAGTTACGTAGCAAGTTATTGTTACAGATTACTTTCGTTTGGAGTTAAGGCACATAAATAGGTAGTTGTAGCAAAGTTAGATGCTCTTTATGTAATACGAGTACATAGTTTGTTTCAGCAGCGCAGTTTCGCTCTAACGGCGTGCTTTGATAAATCACCTCTGTGCATCAATTTGCGTACGACAAGCTCTATGCTATTGTCAAATATAGTTTTCGCCTTATGCGCGCCTTCTCGTTGCACTTTTGTGACTATGTATGAAATAATATTGTTTTAACAGAAACATCCCAATTTACACAATACAGATGCATGTTAATTTCATGTTTATTATGATCTAAAATATTTACAGCGTTATTACATTTAACTTGATCTAGGAGGGGCTTATTTCGTATCTACGGCTAAAAGAAAATCTTCGATGCCGAAGAGTAAAGATCATTTCCGATGTACGTAATGGATTAATCAATTATTAACACGATATCGAGTTCATCGGCGTGTTCGAAATAATCCTCTTTTCGCTTTCCGATCAAATAATTTATCCAAACCACTTTTGTATTCTTTGAATCCTAGTAACCATTCCAGTAAAGTTTTTATATTGACAATATATTTACATTGGGCATGACCCATTCTTGAATTATTTTTCGATGTAGTGTTTAATTTGTACAATGTGTATAACTATTTAAAATATAATCATAAACAGAATAATAAAGAGCAGATACTTACCATTTCGCAAGTAACAACGGCAGACGACGCCAATGCTAAATGTTTTTGTCCCAGATTCCATACTGGTACACCAATAAGAGCTCCTTGAAAGATAAATAAACCACTTATGCCCAATATTTTGAATCCTTGTCGCTCCCCTGAAAATTAAATCAATGGTATCGTTATTGTGAGGCACTCGAAAATAATTTAAGTGATTACATTTAGACAAGAAGCGGTAAAAGTTTAAATTAGAAATAATTTTGAAATCGTTTTCTCACTCTAAGGGCCAACAAAGGACGAAATGCCTAATTAAAACTTCGTTAAACATTATAAAACTTTTATACGCAGTCAATGTTTCAAAGCTTTTGATATTAACGCTTTATATATTTGTTCGATAGGGTCTTTTGTTTAATACTTCAAAAGCAGCAAGTGTTTCTGTAGAAATCACAGTTTTCGCTATATAGCTAGATGGAATTTCGTTAGGAAAGTGGTAACAAAGGTTCGCTGGAAAGGTATGCCCCTGTTTTGTCTGTGTGGAACAGAATGAAAGTTTGCGATGCGGTAAATTGGAAGGTAACGCGTAAAGCCCGCACCCCTATCAAAAAATGAATTTTCTAGTGAAATTTACGTTTACCCGGCTTAAAATATTTTCGTGTATTTAGATTATACCTCTGTGGGTACTGGTTTGAGATCACCCAACGTGCATATTGTTTTGAGAGGCAGCGAAACAATGACTACTCATTAGTTGTTCATTATCTGATAGGTATGTTATAGCTATGTTTATTTAACAATACACGTTATGATGTCTCGGAACTTGTTTGCACTCCAATTAAAAAAAACGAGCTGGAATCTTTTATAATTAGACTAATTGATTACATTTGTTGCATGAGTGCTTTACACGGTATTTGCATTGCAGAATAATGACAAAAAACATAAAACACATGTGAGGAATATTTTAGTATTTAGTGGTTTCTTTCATTATAATTCCAGTATAGGCGATAACTTTTATGAGCGTTATTAAGTATAAAAATCGGTGAGTTTCCGGAACTAAATAGCTTCCTTAACGGTAAAAGGTGGCAGTCTTAAAACCTAAGTCATATCATTCTGCAATATGCATAAAGTTATGTTGCTGACTCACGTCTGTGACATAAGGACAGGTGGAAAAATCAAAGAATCCATCGTTACTTAATACATGGAATTATTTATATGGTAGGTAATAGTGAATCGTGGAAACGTTTTATGATCGTGAAACGATTTCCTCGGAATAAATATCACGCGCAACGTACAATAGAACGCAAGCGTTGAGAATAAATATTGGCAACTTTATTACTAGCTTTTGCTGGAGGGCTTTGTTCGCGTAATGAAGTATCGATTTATCCTTAGGGAGCCGTGCATCTGCAGTGAGAGACACCCATGCACTTAACTTGTACTTATGCCGATTAGATATAGGTACATTACACACTATAGGTACACGTAATACACATGAAAATTTTAAACAAACTAACGTTTGTTAATTGTTTACTCATTAAGTAACATTGAATGGAATAAAATACGTTTAGATTTTAATTATTTCAGCATCTCCCACAATAATGAAAGAATCTTCATGCGCTTGCAACTTAAAAATCCCAGAGACAAAGTTTTATTTTTAACCGATTTTAAGAAAAGTCATATTTTTTTAATTCATAATTGGTTCTTGGCGGCCAACCTACAATATGTAACTACCCATATAGCTTGATGTTGGCTAGTCCAGTCAATCAGCAATTAATCCACACATACAAGTATATTGAAATAAATATATTTTTTTGCTTTAGGGGTATTTTACTTTTTACTTTGCAGTGCCTTTTTTATTGAAGTCGGTTTTTATTTTTTATTACTTAGTAGTGCTATTTTTAAAGTCGGGTTTTATATGATTAAAATATTCATTAGTATACAACAATCTATCATGAAAAAACGACTTTATGTAATTTTTGAATTATCGTGAGAAAAACATTATTTCGTGAATGTAGGTTGAAAGACTAGCCAAAAGTGTCAGCAGCGACTGTACCTATGAGCCTTATTTTATATCAATGATTCCTCGACTAATAAAAAAATTTACGTCTAAACAGTATTGTCTTGCTATATGTCATGAAAGCTATGGTGCAAATGAATTGACTGTATTTAGGTGATGTCAATGGCTTACAGAAATCGCAGTGCATTAACAGTTTTGCTATGTCGTTCAGCGAGTGAGACTGCCAAAAACCCAAAGGGGATGAAACTATATTAGTGACCAGAGGGAAGACGCCAAAAAGCACCATAGTACCCTCTCAATTATGGAAATTTTGGAAGAATCCATATTTAATATTTAACATAATAATTTCACCACAATGTCATCCTTTACGAAAGTTTAAGTTCACAAATGGACTTCCTGTGTTTCAGATACAGTAAGTTCATGATAAAGATAAATACACCCAACCGTCACATACATAGTCCTGACCCCACACTAAGATCGACTCTTGTGTTGTGGGTATCAGGAATTTCGAAAGACTACTCGGTCTCACAAACACCCAGACCCCAAAGAAATGCTTGTCGTTCACACAAACATTGCCTCGGTGCGGGGATCGAACCCGCGGCCTCTTGTTTCACAGCCAGCGTCTATCCAACTGCGCCACGGAAACTGTCATATTATAATTTGGATTTATATATTTCTCATATGTTTCATGGTATATGCGGTACTTTTAAGTGTTAGACATATTGAGTAATGCCCATGTGTGAACTTCGATTAAATAATCTAAGACATGTCCTCTGAGTATGGGCATAATGATCTAGGAAAACTTACATACTTTAGTTACTTAAAAGGCATGTCAACAACTTTTTACACTGATTGCGCCCCGCGGTTCTACCCGCTGCTTTACATACATTATTTCAAAGGAATCTGTTATAAGAACATTTGTGCTCGTAGCATTTTTTTAGGCCGCTTTTGGACAGTCGGTCGCGCGCCGTGAATTAATAAAAAATATCAGAGTACATTATATTACAGTCTTCGATCAAATATACACATTTGATCGAAGATTACAGCTTACGATCGTAACATCGTCTACGAACTTGTAGCGCACGAATGGGTTGTTGTCAGAAAAATAAGAATAGTTTATCTTACTTCATATTTATTACATTGGACAAGATAGTACTAAACGATTACGAGTATAAATATTTATATAACATTACGTATCTTAAACAATCAGTTGAATATTATTTGTAGTTACAAATTTCGCCGCACAAGCCAATATAATTATATACGTACATATCCATTGCGGCTAAACACACTCCGTACCATGCAAGAATGCTCATTAGTACTGGATTTTTTACCCGAAGTCACTCGTACACATGTTAGTTGTCAAACTCGATTTAAGGATGAACTAGTTTCGCCTATGCCAAACTAGTTATCCCTTCACGCGATAGGACAAGAACAGTCTAGGCTAAAATAGGTAGATATTACGCTCTCGATGTGATTTCTTGGATTAGGGAGACTAAAGATTAGGGAGGGAATATCTCTATAATATGGTTTAGCATTGACATAAAAATATGGACAGGGCGGAAAGCGCGTAGTGTTCCGACGTATGTGGTGCGCGCTCCAGTACATTTCTAGTAGGGCGTTACGGAAATTAGTCGTCCCTCGCAACGATATTGAAGATCTCGCACCGTTTAGTGGAAATCTATTAAATCTATGAAATTATAAATTAATATTTATTTTAGTGCGATTTTCACGGCCATCGTTTTGAAACTCCAAATGTACTGAAGGGCCTATACTTAGGATAGTATATGTGGGAATAGTTCTGTAAGGGTTGACCCCTTATTATTCAATAAAAATTGTATAGATATTCTTCAATTAAATTTCTTCTTTCAGCTCCTCCAGACTGTTCTCTCTTATATTCCGTCCTTGCAAACTTTAACATCTTAATCATTCATCCTCTTTCTAGTTCCATCTTAAATACTTTCATTAGTCATCTCTTTCACACAAGGCACGTTCCATATCAGTCATTCGTCTAACGTTTCATTCTACTCATCTTTCAACATAGCATTCAAATCCTACATACATATACATAAGTATGTATTATTGCAACAATTACAGTAGTAGATTCTAAGTTGAAGAATGAGTATAGGGAAAGCAACGAGTTTTTATCAGCTGCAGAAACTGTACGTCTGACTGTCGAAGATAAGTTTTGGCAGGGTTCCGACTAAGTCAAGAGTTTGTCGTCTAAGTTATTTACGCTCAGTGAAGCATCATTAACACAATTAACTCTTATTTACACACAAGACGTGCTCTGAGCGATAGTAAAGGTCCTATTATTGACCCTTTAATGCGATATGAAAACGGAAATTGAGTTCATATTACGCAAGATATAGGGATAAATTGTTTGCGATTAAGATGGAAAGTCTTATATGTTTTGTCTGCCTGTTAGTTTATGTTTTGTTACTCAGTATCAAACGTGTTGTTATGTTTTATGATAAGTCATCTCATTTATCCGGAACAATTGGTTATTCGTTGTTGTTGTAGTTTAACATTTCAAATAAAATATTTTTAAGTTTTATTTTTGTCTGGCTTATAAATATCGTTCCCGTGTATTCTATAAGGCGAATTAAGCGATGTATGTATTAGGGATCACTGATTTTTAGATTATTTTATAATATAAAATAATTACTGATACATTAATACATATAGTAAAGTTTACCTGGGTTTTTGATATGTTTTCCGATTGCTGCGTATAGTTTCACTGCGGGAAAGAGAAGCACAGCTATTGAAAATTCGAACAGCCAGTGCAGCGCGCCACGACGTATGTCACCGAATCCATTCGCAATTACACTCAGCCCAATATTTATTCTGTAAAAAAAAGCGCTTTATTTAATATCATGGAACTCAATAATTTTTGACTGCCTCCGTAGCGCAGTTGGTTAAGATGCCGGCTGTGAAAGGCAAGACCGCGGGTTCGATCCCCGTTCGGAACAAATATTTGTGACATCCACAGGTACTTATTTCGAGTTTGATTGTTTGTGAGAACGATTTTTTTTTCGTATTTCCTGATACCCATGACAGAAGACTTGATCTTAGGGTGGGTCAGAACCGTGTATTTGACTGTTGGATGTATTTATTTTTATCAATTATGCATATGTTTATATCCTTCTTTTATGTAAGTATTCATAGACCTGTATTAGCTCGTCTATGCGTCAATAACTAATTAATTAACACCTCTAACATTAAGTCCGCTTTGGTATTATATTTCTCCCTCAACAACAACGCGGATGCTTTTGATGAGGAAACCTCGAGGGTTCCGCAATATCATTAAAATTTACGAAAACGTTACTGTTGCAAAGTTGGAACCAACAACATCCGTTTTGCCAAGAATACAAGAGTTGAGCAGTAGAGCACGTATAACTTGGATATTTTACCTGCGTTTGAGAAATGAAACTCTTTTACCAAATGTTTTCTCGCCACAACATGAAATACTGTAATCATTTTGACACCGCGTGAGAAATGATGGTATAAAGGCTGCGAGGAAACGTTGCAAACTTGAATACAAGATATAAGCGGTAAATAACTACGTTTTGTAAATGTTTGAAGTTTCTGATGGAAAATAACAGCTCATGTTTTGAAACTATCGGAACTAAGTTCAGGTCGCATAGCTAAGTAAGACTGAAGTTAACAAATTGCATCTGAAGCAAATGTTTCTCGTAAAAACAGTTATATACACAAAATAGTTTTGACATAATAAATATAACCAAATTTTGATTTTGATTTTTGTTTAGTAGGTAAATCACCATAATTTAAAATTGATGTAAATTGTTTTTAATATACAGTTTTTTTCTCAAAACGACTTGATTTGTTATATACATAAGGTACGCGCTATTTATTGTTAATGCTCATTATTATTAAAACAGTGCATGTACATACAATTTAAACCTAAAACCTATCTGTATTACACTACATTTATTATGTAGATTGAGTAATTCCACGCAGATTGATTGCGTCAGACATCGGCATGTCCTATGTCTACTAATATAGTGAGCTACTATCAGGATTACATTTAATATAAATAAACAAATAACACCCAACAGTCACATACATAGTCCTGACCCCACACTAAGATCCCAGTCTTGTGTCGTGGGTATCAAGAACTACGAATGACTTTTCGGTCTCACAAACACCCAGACCCGAAAGAAATATTTGTGGGCCGCACAAACATTTCTCTCGGTAAAGGGATTGAACCCGCGGTCTCTCGTTTCACAGGCGGCGTCTAACCGACTGCGCCACGGAGGCTGAATATATGTTTATACTTACTTCCCTCTTTCGACGAAGTCGTAAATAACTGTATCAAAGAACAGTACAAGCAGGATGACTACGAATATATGGTATATAGCTCGTATGTGAAGGGAATTTTCTATTAGCACCGTCAGGGGTGACTCTCGGGTTGCGAACTCATCGTCTATCCTTTCTTCACTGTGCGGGGCACTTCCATTTTTTGATCCTTCATTGGTAATTCCTTTATTACGATAACGTACGGTGTCTGTTGTTGTCATTGTAATCTGTAAACAAATTAAAATATACCTATGTTTAAAGGAAGCGTTAATTTTTTTAAACAGTTAGTATATAGTTATACAGTTAGTTAGTATATAGCTAGTATGTGACTGATGGGTTAATTTATTAGTTAGTTATAAGTCATATTTTGCATGTTCAACGTTTACTCAGACGTCCGAACTTCACATAAATAGTATTTTAAAGTAAAATCATAAAGAATATATTTGTAAAACGCTTTCTTAAAATATTTGTAATTGCTTTTTCAGATATTTAAGTGCATGAAATCATTATGTTTACTATAGTTTGTTATATAGCAAGCATCAAATTAATGGGATCCAATAAAACAACTGAAATGAAATACAGTGATGCGGCGGCCGGCGTGTGGAGTGATGGTACGCTCCGACGCGCTACCGAATGGATCCGGCATTTAGCACGAACGACCATTACAAATCTAATTTCACTAATATTAATTAATACGATATTTCTGCCATTTTAGATTCATTTGAGAGTACTGTATAATAATGAAATAATCAGTCAGCCTAATGGTTCGGTATTATAACGTAAAACAATGTTATTTATTATCTACGAAATGTTGACGAGTCATTTAACTAATATAAACGAACACATAAATTACAGAATGATACAAAATCAGATATATGTTTGAGATATTGCGTTACAAATGAATAATTATTCTATACTAAAGTATATCGTAATGTCATCGACCCAAACATTATTTTATCTTTTCCGCACTTTTTCCGTTAGTTATCTTTCGTTTCACTGTAATGCTTTATATGCAGCAAAGTTTTTTTCATTTATATTAGGAATTAACACATTGCGTAGTAAATATTTCATAATTAGGATTAACTCTGATAAATTGTAGACAGATAATTTTTCTAGATAAAATGTTTGGCAAGAGGCGTATTGATTTGTGTTACCTTTGATACGGTTTTAATACAAACTATAATAATATTGTTTATATTTTTATAAAAACACTAGCACATATCAAACTATAAATACATAGATCTGTTTATATAAAACATAATTGTTTTTATAATTTACAATGATTGTTCACGCCACCCACACAACTTCACTTGAATGCACTTCGCGATAATCTACCTACATACAGAATGTTAGTCCCTTATAAAAACGAGTTAATGCAATATCGCATATAAATCTTTCTTTTAAATTCTACTGGTACCACAATGAAATTCAAGGGTAAAAATTATAATAACAAATACCTAACGTTAAAACAATAATTCATATTATACATTATATATGCGTAGGTGGAAGTAGCACAAATTACAATATATATAGAGGGGGTTTTAATGGAATGGGAATGGAAAAAAGGGGAAAACACAGAACTTGATACTACGTTGCGGAACTACATATTTAAGATTGCACCATGTCATCCCATGATGCACTCCAGGTGCTAGGAGAGTGGTGCTAATTGTGTCGAACGGCGATAGTTTATTATATCTTGCAGGTGAATTTTGTAAATAACTACAACGATAGTATATAACCATTATACAACCAATGTATGTATATGGGCTGATACACAACTCATATAAAAAGCGGGTAAACGATTGATGTTTTTATTGGGTTTGTTGTTTGTATTTCTTTTTATGCATATATAGAGACACTTGTCCCTCTACACCGACGCATACTGTGACAGCACAAAATACCAGTCTACCCGTCACCCGGATGACCCCTCACCGCAGACGCTGCTGACGCATACTGCGGCGGAACGTCATACCAATATCAATATTTTTCATACAAAACCGAGTTTGACACCGCATTCCGCGCAACGCAACGCTGTGCGTAGCTTCGACAGACCAGGGCTTTATGCGAAAACACGTAACGTGTTAATAGCACTCGTATCGTTTGTTTTTTTTTAAATAAAATATATAAAATACAATAATAAAATAAATAAACTTTAATTATATTTATGAAGTCATTGAGAATGTCATTATTCTTCAAGTTTTTTTATTGTTTTTGTATAATATATGTATTTTTTAATGATATTTACATTCTATTATTATAATCTGGTGTTTTATATACAAGTGTAATAACTTTTATTCATTTGTTCCATCTTTGCGCAAACAATATCATTATTTGCGTTCCCGAAGCGGGTGACACTCGCGCTCGCAGTGGTCTCGACTGGTTTCGAATATCTTGTCGGTGAACGCTGTCTATGTGTGCGTTGATTTAGCGCGCTTTGTATGTATGAAGCTTGACTTCTGTGAGTTTAGTATTCTGTGCTATAAGGGTATAAAAAACAAAAACAAACCGGGTAAAAACAAACCGATTTGTAAATTTCATTTTAATTATATATTTCACTTTAATGGTGTATATTTGTGAATAACGATTAAAAATATGCGCCTTACTCTGGTAAATAAAAAGGTAATTATTAATGATTTTAGTTTAATAATAAAACTATGTGCCTACCCTCGATAGTAACGAAACACATACAAAAGCAGAAACAATTATCCACGCAATAACCAAAGCTGAAAATTTGGAATGGTTTATAAAGGCGGAAACAAACTTTTTTTAGTGCAAAACTGTACACATATTCAAAACTATAAATATAATTATACGAATGATTCTGATGAATAAAACGTAATTATGAATAATTACAGTTTGATAATAAATAAGACTAAAAATTCTCACGCTAAGGGTAATTTGGAACCAAAAGACGGAAACAGAAATTTGTGCAAAATGAAAAACTGTAGACATATTAATCATATTTGTAAATGCAAATATACGTATAATTCTGGTGAGTAAAAACGTAATTATGAATAAATTTAGTTTAATAATAAAATAACGTACCTACCTTTGATAATAAAAAACACTACAAATCGGAAACAATTTCTCACGCAATAACTAAGGGTAATTTGGAATCTTAATGAAGGCGGAAACAGAAACTTGTTTAATGAAAATCTGTACACATCTTAATCACATTATAAGGGCACTGACCGCCTACCGAATCATTTGAGAGCCGTTTTAAATGGAACAAAAAATCTACCCTCAATATTAGTACCTATTGAGGCGAAAATCGAACTACAACTGAATACGACATATGAACAGAGCGACGTTACATTGTAAACTATCGAACTAACCTTTCACACGAGATAAGTTCCTGTCAGGAAAACGTCACTGTCTTCAGAAAACACTATTTGTCCAATGCAATATAGTTTCACTTTAACATCAACGAACACGATAAGTCCTGCTTTGGACAATACATTTCAAGATAATATTTTAATAAAGTATTAGTATAATTTTATCTATAACCGTCTATTTGCATTAAACAACAACCGTGTCTTTCAATTGTATGTTTACAACTGAACTTTATAGCCCATGTTTATCAGAGCAGTTAGAATATGTATTGTTTATCTACGGACTTACGATTAAAATATCCTAAAACTTCTATCTTATTGATAATTTGTGTTTAGAATGATAGTAGACATGTCAACACAAGCAAAAAATGATTAGTTTCGTGGTCACCTATTAGGAGTCTAATACTAAGGACCTCAGTCCTTATGAAGATAATATAAGATACAGTGACAGCATGTATCATATAACGTGGTTCGCAATATGCGTCTGATTTTAGAAAAAGAATTTTAACGGTGAAGGGAAACATGTTCCACAAGAACTTCAAAATCATTTTACGACTGCAATTAGGCAATGTGACCTAACCATTCCCAATGCCCATATATAGAAGTAGAACGTTTATCTAATGCCCCCTCTAGATGATGAATTAGATAGTCCACTGTACTGGACCATCGTGTAGAGGACTTACTGGCATCTAATGGCTCATGGCCCGTGCGATGGTCTTGTAATGGCGTAGGTCTCGATTTTTCCGGCGCACATCACAGCTAAATGTCGTCGTCGTGTAGTTACGATTTCATCATTCACATAGCCATTGATGGCCAATTCGCTGGTCCAGCGCTGGTCCATTGTGTAGAGGGGCTATATAAAACTACAGAACTACAGAACCTCAAATAAACGTTACCCGAATAAACAGAATCACTTTCGTACTTAATTTATACGAATAATATGAATAGGGTAAGCCTACTCGGATTCCCAAATATAAGTGAAGTGAGTCCTTCAGAAGGTTAAGTAAACATATACCTAATGGAGTAGACGAAATAAATGGATTAAGCGCATGGATCGTTTATTTTTAAATTACTGATTATTTTCGTTGACTAGTAATGCAGCTTACATGCAGTTTTAATATTGGAGCAGCAATCAATAAGGAATTAATGCATAAAGTAGGCTGAAAAAAATATTTTGCGATCAAACATAATAGGAAATTATAAAGGTATTTGTCGCCTCATTTTCTGGAGTTATATTATGCATGTATATTGATTTTGAACTAACAATCCTAGGTTCGTTTCACAACTTGGGTATGCAGTTAGTGAGATTTTTTCTTTAAAATATATACAAATTACTCATACCTGAAGTATTCTAAGCGGCTTTATAAGAGACAAATAAAAGTTTGTAAATACCAAATTATTCTATAATATATAATAATATATATAATGTTAAAAAAGAAGATGGCGATTTTCTTTTCAATTTATCCGAAATGAAGAAAGGCGGCGGTTTCCCAATTTTACGAGAGTAAATATTTGTCAGTATCCGAATATAAACACATTTCATATCATTGCAGGTGTTTCTTATCTTGTTACATCTGCAATTTATTGTAAATAAAAATACTATTTAATCGCTTTTAGCTGCAGAAAAAAAAACAACATTCAAATGACGATTGATAATATTATATGGATATATTTTATTGCATCCATAAAAATGTTCGCCATTATTTAGATTCAGTAATTTTCTGTTGTACCACCCGGTTCGGAAAGCCGTTTTTACTAGAACTACAAGTATGGGTAAGAAATTCTAGTGTTAGTCTTTTCAAGGTGGCACTTCACATGGCTGTTTGTATTTGCTATTGGGTGTTTGTCGGGGCGGACTTTAGTTCAGGGTAGCACGATTTGAGGGCTAAAAGTGGTCACAGGTGATAGGGATTGAGTTCCTGATTACAATGTTATCACTCCTATTCAAAGGAAATGCATAGTTTTCGAAAAATTAATATAAGGGTGATTATACAAAAGTTGGGTAACTTTTAAGGATATTTTGTTTACTATAATAATTAAATCAAATTATAACAAATTCGGGTGCATATGATGACAAACCTAATGATTATATTGTTCCAAATCGGGCCAGTCACTTTTTTAAGTAAATTATGAGATATTTAAAATTTTCTGAATTTGGCTGCCAGGGGACTGACGAGGCTAACATAGTACTGATAAAGTACACAATTTTCTAAGAATTATAATGAAATTTAATAAGAATTAGTACAAATCTCTTAGTTTTAATAATGGCACATGTCTTTTAAGTATTCAAATCACTTAGTAACAATTAAATATAATTATAAAATTAAAATAAACGTAAATACCAATATCTTCGGCAGCATTAACTGATTTTAGCGATTTCATTGTCATCGGAAAGAACATATTCCTCGTGGGACCAACTCTTCTTCATTGAAATGCCTATCAACACTAAAAATATACAAATAACTAAAATATTTTATAAAAAAATACAAAACCGACTTCAAAACAAAAACCACAAAAAATATTAAAATAATAAGTACCACTGCAAAGCAAAAAAATAATATTTATTTCATTGGACTTGTGCATGTTGATTAATTTGCTTAATGACTTGACTAGCCAACAAATCAAAATATATGCGTAACTTAATATTTTATTATTTTTTGGTTTTTAGTGGTTTTTTGTTTTGAAGTAGGTTTTTATTAAACATTTTAGTTATTTCCTTAAGTACTGAAGTTTTTGTTTTTCTTTGTATTCCGCTAATTTAATGGGGCACTTTTAATTCTGGCCAAGCGAGCCTTTTCGGCTTCTCTTTTTTTTCTAATCTTCTTCCCTAGTCAAATTGCTTTTAGTGTGCCGTATGATATTCTAAACTGAAATATAAAATAGAAATGCTTATACACGGTAGCAATTAAGATAAAAGTGCTCTAAAACAACAACAAAAAGCAGTATTATGGAGACAATTCAATCCTCTGGCGCGATACCTGACAAAGGACTGACGCCAGCGGATTGACGAAAAAGACATAATTTGAGGTTATAATCAGAACTAATGTTTTTTTTTTGATAATTTCGAATATCAACAAACCACATTTTAACAAATCATAGTTAATTATGTATAAATGATGATAAACCTCAGATTAACAAGAAAATAACGACCCACCACGGGACTGAAATTTTGACTGGCTTTGCATGTGTATAGAAGACAAACACAACCCAAGAACTCGTACAGTTATGGCGGCCGTCAAATTGTGCTGTCCGCAACTAACTTCATTACCAACATTAATACATAAACAGGGATTTGACCTTGACTCGGTGATATATGGCGAGAATTTCAAATTTAAAGAACACACAACGGACTGACGGATGAAAACAAACACAAAGTTTCTTATTTTTTTTTTAAATAAATTGGAGAACATTGCATTATGAAAGTTGTAGTATATAATACTATGTTCATCACAGATTGTAGTAAATTAGTAAGTTTTCTTAAATCAATGATAATGTTTAATAGATAGTCACTTGATTGTTGGTTTTCGGGATTGTGACATGCCAAAGGACTGACATTTTAAGTATTAATTTTGCTTTTTTAATAACTTGTATTTAAAATGAATAAGTGAAATTGGGTGACCATATAAAGGACTTTTCATTGTTTTAAAATAAGTTGTTATTTCAATAAAATATAATAAGACTTTGTATATATTGGCTGATGACAGCGAGTTACCCAATTTTTGTATATTCACCCATAAATAGTTTCTAACCTCAAATCACATATTGGATAAAACGGAACGTTTTTATGGGCGATTTACAAACAAATCATCAGTACTAAGTCAAATATGTAGTCTATGGTGTAAAAATCGGTGAAACGGAACGTAAAAAAACCGTAAAAACTATGCGAGTTGATTCAGGTGTCAATGTCAACAAAAAATTAGGAATGTGTTGTGGATGGTTTTTGGCGGATTTCGTATCTGCGTTATCCCAATATTGATTTGTTTGTGTTTTGTTGTGTTATAATATGTTTTATAACGCCTTAGAAATTATGTTCAGAAGGAAGTTAGTGCACCCACTTTATGAATCAGTTAGGTCGAATGTGCTCTAAAACCGACTCAGGGCACCCCAACTTCACGTAGTCTTTTGGCTACCAACCCTAGAGTGTATATAAAAAGCGGGAGGCGCGGAGGGAGAGTTCCCGCAGCGCCGGAGACGTTGCAGAAGCAAATTTGTATTGACAACAAGTGTTTTTATAGGTTAGGTTACTTAAATTGATATATCTCAGGAATGGTGCATTACCTTTTCACGGGAGTGGTACCAGGTGAGATGGGACACTCCCTCTCCCCCTCTCCACACCCCGCACCCCACCACATCGTGCTACCCTATTCTAAATTTTACCCGTTTGTCGTATTTGGAAAAATAAATGACGTTTAAGCAAACATACAAATAGAGGCAAATATGACCATAAGTGCGTGGTGGCCTGTTGGTAAACGGACTAAACGCGACTGCCAGCATGTTCACGGTGGTCGCGGGTTCGAATCCCAGGGCACACCTTTGACTTTTCGGAGTCATGTGTGTATTGATAGTCAATCACCACGCACTAAAACGGTGAAGGAAAACATCGTGAGGAAACCTGCATACCATAGCAGTTTATAAAAAAATATATGGTATGTAAGTCCGCCAACCCGCACTAGGCCAGCGTGGTGGACTATGTATATGGCCTAACCACTCTCAATCGGACTCTCGATTGTAGAGTAGGCCCGTGCCCTGCAGTGGGACGTATATGGGCTGATACAGATACAGATGACCATCCATACTTAGCAGACAAATATCAAACACACAAACATTTGGCATCAGATAGCTAGAGTGTTTCATAGTGTGTTTTTAGCACTGTTTCATTGTCCCAATTCATTTTCCGAAGGTATGTTGTTATTCCAATTTTCGTTCACAACACAGATACAAAAATACACGACATCCGTACAGGACTATGTTACGTGCGCTTCTGAATATGGCCAATGTGCAGACTCTTTGTTTGCGTATTTGTCTATTTGTTCGTTTTGATATGCCTCGAAAAACCGACAAGCGCACGGTAACGCGTATTTGTTATTGGCCTTGTTTGTCAAATAGGCAAATAAGACCACAATTTGTCAATTAAACTGACCACACATGGTAATTGTTTGCCAAATATGCCATATATAAATAGCCATGTAAAGTGCCAGCATAAAAACCAATTTACAATATAGTGTTTAATATATAAGTTACACGTTGGTTTCATTTAGAGCATTTCATAAGTCTGTATCAGCCCATATACGTCCCAATGTAGGGCACGGGCCTCCTCTACAATCGAGAGTACGATTGAGAGTGGTTAGGCCATATAGTCCACCACGCTGGCCTAGTGCGGATTGGCGGACTTACATACCATAGAAATTTTATGAATCACATAGGTTTTCTCACGATGTTTTCTTTCACCGTTTTAGTGCGTGATGATTGACTATCAATACGCACATGACTACGAAAAGTCAAAGGTGTGCTCTGGGATTCGAACCCGCGACCACCGTGAACATGTTGGCAGTCGCGTCTAGTCCGTTTACCAACAGGCCACACGCACCTATCTTACCCATAGCATTCAGCTTATTGGCTGAACCAACTATGAATACTAATATATTGAAATAAAACTATTATTTACGGATTTTATCGCGAATTTAGTTTAATTTTACATTTTTAACTTCCCGACGTTTCGATCACTTTACAGCTTTCGTGGTCACGGGGCGGACCCGTGACCACGAAAGCTGTAAAGTGATCGAAACGTCGGGAAGTTAAAAATGTAAAATTAAACTAAATTCGCGATAAAATCCGTAAATAATAGTTTTATTTCAATGTGTAACATTCGCGTAAATCTAAGAAACCATTAATACTAATATATTCTAAAGTTCGAATAGAAAAAATATTTTTGTGTCGGTGAGGTAATTTTTTTTATATCATCACACTATGATCTCTAGGAGGTAAGCAGTAGTGAAAAATCAAAGCAAATACGAGGAATTTTTATTCGTATTTTCTGGTCCGATTGGTCACACTTTGTCCGCCATTTCGGAAAGTGTATCGGTACCCGGCGCCTAGCCACCACTAGTATTATACATAAGGACCCCATTGAAGTTAGTGATCTAATGTTATTCCCAAGATTTTCTGTGTATCAAAAGTCAAATTATACACTATAAAAATATGTAAGCGCTAACTTTTTAAGGTGTCGCAAACCGTAAACATTTACGACATTATTCATAGAAAATTTCAAAACTTATTTTAGTCATCTGATGTCTCGTCGATTTCTCTAAAAGGTAATTGTATGGTTTGCTTAGTCAATAACTGAACGATGTTAATTTACTTTTAATATCCACAAGTATTATTTTAACTACGAGATTTTAAAAGAGATGTAATTTAAATTAACTTCATTTTATCAGGAAATTTACCACAATCAATACAGGCATTAAACTTTACAGCTAGCTGCGGAGATAATGCAGTTATAACGGAGTTCAATATTGTTGTGGAGTCCCCAAAGGTCGCATGTATTTTTATTACATTACTCAAATATATTGATTTTGCTTTAAAACTATGTTGTTTAAACATTTTTGAGTAATTGTTGACATATAGTTTTTATTTTCACTATGGTCATATGCTCTCTCATGATTTAAAGAACATATTTTTGTTTGTACTTACATACCGGGTATATCATGAGTGCTACCGAAAACGAAGCCGGGTGGTAGTTTTTAGTGACTATAAACACAATGCAACTAAAAATTTTGCTTATAAACGCGACAATTTATTTTATTACTTTTTAAATATCGTTGAGTTTGGGTGATCAATCCATAGTTTTTGCTAAAATAATAATTTAGAGCCTTGCATACCATAGCGTCTTTAAAAATGAAAGGGTGTACACTATTGTTTCAGAAGAAAACTATGTAATGACCATCTTAAATAGACGATAGAAAAAAAATATAAAAAAAAATCGTCACAATTTTTTGCACAAAATTTAGTTACATTGTATCTGAAGTCACTAAAACTACCACCCAGCTTCGTTTTCGGTAGCAGTCTTGATATACCCTGTATATGTACGTCTATAGTGGCAATAGAATACGTACCTACATATAGTATATAGCTATTTTGATATTATTATGCGAATTGCTGTAATTTCAGTAAATAAATCGCAATATACTAATTCAAATTATACAGTAGCCAATCTAACGTTGCCGCGTCAGAATTTTAGGACCACTTATGACGATTGTCTTAATATTTTCCCTTACCATTTTAGATTTGAATCTGTGTTTGCATTGCATTGGTATCACGTACGGATTTAGCGACCTTGCTACGAGGCCTACGCATAAATATAATTTAAAAATCGAGTTACTTGGTTCCGACTTTAAACCTTTCAAGATTTTGTAACGTAACTTGAATTGTTATGAGTGTCAAAATTGTCCATCTATTTTTTTCATTAAAATAAAATTTACCTTATTTATACTTCAAACAGCTACTTTATTGTTGTCGTACAATAAGAGTTGGCCTAATTTCATTATGGCGCTGATGTAGTTCATTTATATCCTATACATTACATATTGTTGAACTTACTATTCTGGTCCGAAGGGCAAACATTTATCTTTAGTGTAACGATCTACCTTTCCAGTGTCTAGACGAAGTCACACAATCCGGCGTCAGATTATGATTGGGAAAATATACAGGGTCGCAGGTATTTACATTCAGCAGTATACTAGCTGAAAATCCAGTTATTTAGGAATGTGATTAAAGCGAGGATGGATTAGAGAAGTTGAGGATTGATTTTGATGAAGTATAATTGGGAAGGCATATGTGCAATAAATTCTAATTTTTTTATTTTGATTTAGATTGTTGTAAGATACGTTGTAAGTTTAGTTTGAATAAATAATAAATATTATATACGTAAGTAAGTAAGTTCGATTAGCAGCCAATCAGAAAGTTATAAATATTTACAACAATATCATTCAGAAACATGGATTTAAAGTCATGTGTCACGCCGACAAGTAAATCTGGGATAAAGACGGACGATGAAAACATAGGGTGGAATAATATAATAATATATATATTACCAAAAAAAACTTACCTCCATCCGAATGCTTTACTAAAAGGCACCTTCACTTTATCTCGAGTAGTTAATCGTTCATCACATTTAAAATTTACAATTATTTGTCATTCAAATACGAATGCACGTACTCTGTGAATAAAAGTAAAAAAAAATTAATGTATGTAATCAGTGCTTTATCAAACTTGCAGTAATTTGTTTTTTACTCACTATGCTATGTTCTGACAATTAAATGACAGAGCAAAGATTCATAAAAGGGAATATTTTATATTACAAACCTTACAGTTTAAAATAAAAATGAAACTAAATAAATAAATAAAACGTATCGGCAGAAATGTTAATTTATAAATAGGCCTCGTCATTTCTGGTCTGAATTATCGTTACCTTATTGTTCTGGATAAAATTTAAAGCAATACTGTGAAACCAGGTCAATATATTAAAAGTCATCGTGCCTTCGGTATTTTAATGTATATTTTTTAATAAAGACAGCTTAAATTTCCCTTGTCCGGATTTACGATGTAACAGGCTTTATTAATTTTAACTCCTCTTATTAACGCTTTCAAAGTAGTTAAGTTGACTAATTTAAATAGTTTAAACAATATAATCTAAGGTTTTTTGTTTGTTGTATTTTCTAAGGGTGCATCCACACCGCAATTTCTTGTTGTGGAGCAACTTTACAAATGCTACTCAGCAACGTCTGTTAACAAAATGTTATTTATTGAGTCACAATACAGTTAGATATTATTACCGTGCCGCCACACACTTTATCTATAGATTGCTACCCAGTGTTATCGTGTTGCTCAATGTTGCTCTACAAAAGTTGACAGCGGTGTAGATGCACCATAACATCAACCGGTATGACGTAGAAAACCATTTTTATATGCGACAAACATTGCCATAATATTTACTGCCATGAGCATATTTTAGCATAACTTATTTTTTATTATAAAACGTTTCTAAAGGTTATAGGAATACATTGACATCTATCATCCAAGTATCAAGTATTTTCGGTATAATAGCTTTCATTATGAACATGATCGTAGATGGCCAAAATGAAAGTGGTCAGGCTAGAAGGAATAGATGAAAATACATCATGAAACTTCAGAACAAAGCATTACTAAAATTGGGACCGAGCAATGTGGTGTGTTAATGAAGATGTTCAGCCGTAAAAAAGGTAGCTTCTAATGATGACT
Organism: Hyles euphorbiae; assembly: GCA_023078785.2. Lineage (NCBI taxonomy): Eukaryota > Metazoa > Arthropoda > Insecta > Lepidoptera > Sphingidae > Hyles > Hyles euphorbiae. Next base: position 8,666,008 of record CM041038.1, on the reverse strand, counting down.
GCATTAGTGGGGCGGTTGTACTATGGCACGATTGAAATCCTGAGGTCTCGGGTACGAATCCCTGGTTGGGCAAAGTGATATTGGATTTTTCTAGAATCCTGGTTTAGCTAAAATACATTTTCTACCATCTTGCAAAAAAATAATATTACATTAAATTAAAAATTACAAGTTAACTAAGAAACCGGTGGTAAAAATGTCTCGCCTACATTATAATTACGTCTAAGGACTCCATTTCCAAATCGAAGCCAAAGTTTGTGATGAAGTAATATTTGTTTCAAGTCTGGTTGTTGTCGAACCGAAAAGTTTCTCGCAACAGTTGCGTGAATTTATTTACTGATTTTAACAGTAGAACGAGGCATTGCGCTATAACTGCACATTAAAAAGAGAAAAACAAATAACAGTACTTTTTACTGGGGGTAAGTCTCACATATGTGACAGGCCACCTGATGGATACCACCGCAATGTCTATTTCTCCCGCCAAACACCAGTTTAAATGCACTATTGTATTACAGATTTAAGGACATTGTAGCCAGAGTAACTACTGGATATATTGAGACTTTACATCTTATGTCTCAGGATGGCTAGCGCAGTGGAATGCCAAGCATTGCTTTATAATTCAAGGTGATGTTGGGTTTTGCCACTGTTCATATGCGATCGTATTGCAAACCATCAGGCGAACGGCATCATTGACTTGCCATTCATTGCAATAAAAAAATCAATATGTCTAATGTTGCATGTGACAAACGGTAAAAAGAAATAAATGTTTTATGTCAGGATAATAAAAATATATTAACATCTGGGATGGTGACCCGTGTGGGAAGATAATCCGGGCATTATTTCATGACAGTCGCCGTTTGTTGCGTCTGGCGACATACATACATCTTACGTTTGAAAACACGGATTAAACTTTTACTCAACTGTTTCATGAAAATACGAGTAAATGTCGAATATATTTCGTCAGATATGTAACTGTATAGTCCAGTGTTACCAGTTTTACAATGTTAGTATACATCGTTAGCGTACAGCGACAATTATTTATTTGATCCTGTGTAAACAATATCAATCAAATATATTGTCTAAGTTGGATCCCATACTTGAAATATAATTTGCTTAGGAAATTATGATCATTGTAGTCTGACTTTAATGAATAAATAAACCCCACAGTCACATACATAGGCCTGACTCCACATTAAGATTAATTCAGGCATGTATTATGGATATCGAAACTACGAGAGACTTTTCGGTCTCACAAACAACCAGACCCAAGACTTAATACTTGTGTGCCCAATAATTGATTCGGTGCGGGGATCGTACCCTCGGCCTCTCGTTTCACTGGCGTCTAACCAACTGCGCCACGGAGGCTCTCAATATATAAAAACAAATATTATGTACCTAAACGCAAAGAATAAAGACGAAGATCATGAACAATGGGATAAATGCTTTTTAAAATAATTAAATACAGAGCCTTATAAATTTAAATTTTATGATAGTTAAAAAGCCAATTGCAGGAGATAAATATATTACTAAGGCACCCGTACTCGTATTTTAAACGTTTTATTATAGGTAAATGATGTTTTGATTTTTATTAAGTATTTGTAAATAGTGTAAATGGATTTAGATAAATACCTATCTAGATAGTCTACAATTCACAGATTTATAGCAATAGCTTATACCCTTTTACGTGTTCTTTATGTCCTTTATCGGGAAGGTTGTAAACTTAGGTGATATATTAACGTTTTTAGATGTTTTAAAGCTTATCGATATTTTTTTTTTTGGGCAGATAAACTAATACAGATGTCGTGTTAGTAAATGACTGTAGGTAAGTAATAAGATATTACTTGGACTGCTACTTGATGGACAGTTAAAGTTTTGAATTTAATACGAAAAGCTACACTTTTGTGTATTGCATAGGTCCTTCAAACGAGCAAACAGGTCACCTGATGGTAAGTATGGTAAGTATCACTGCCGCCCATGAACTTCCACATCGGTTGGACCCATTGATTGGACCATGGTTGTGTTGCCAACCCATCAAATCGGGAAGGGAGCGGGATAGATAGGGGATAAGAAGAGGAGAAGTATTGAAGAATGCTATCACTTCACGTCAATCTCTTGTGAAATTTTGGTACCGCCTTGGACAACCTCGCGCATTCATACTGAGTCATGACAGACAACAGCGTGTAATAATCGACTTTCTTCAAAGTCTGTCAGTTACCAATCATTGTCGTTAGAATCGTATAATGGTAAATATCATTATATTAGGGCGCATAAAAAATCTAAGGTTGACTTTATAATCCCTCACACTTCATTGATCTCTCATTATTGAAAGAATATCGTCTAGAGTAACGCAATGATTAGGCTTAATGCAATTCAAGATACATTATACACATTTATTGATGGATCCAGTTAATAGCAATCTAGCGATGCCAAACTTATTATACGACAGGAAGGACAGACAAAATGTGGCAATCGACAAGTTTTAAGTTATAAATTAACCATTAAGTGCCGCGGCTATTTGCCATGACGGACCTAATTTCATCAATCATCATAGAAAGACCAGAAGTGGTACTATGACTGATAAATTGAGACGTCCGTATGCACTGACTAAGTAGATAATTCTAGAAAAGTAACTTAAAACCATTAGTTACCGATTAATCGTAAATATTATAGGTTATAGGTAATAAAGAAAGTAGGAAGAGGAATAAAATTGGCATGGTTTCATGTTTAGACGAGAATAAAGTTAGTGTTAATTAATGTTAATGGAATATGAATATAGTGTATGCATAAAGATTACTGATTGCATTTAATTTTTAAAATATTATCATGATTATACTGACATTAAATAATGTAAATACCCATTACATATTTTAAAAATAATTTACATAATGAATGCATGAGCAATCATGAAATCAAAATTCGTTTAAGCCGCGGATTATTTTGTAATATGGTATATATATTTACTTTAAGCTAGCAATTCCGAATGATTGATATCAAACCGTCTCCCACTCAAAATATGATTCAATTTTATCGATGTTTGTAGAAGAAATTGCGCTGAATAAAAAATATTACTGTTCGCACAGCTGACACACTCAGCGAGCAATTATTAAAACACGCGCTTATGTACGCAAACCGTGCCATTTCACATTTTCAAACGGATATTTACAGCCATCGTGAGGTTTGAACTTTATGTCCAATTAGAAGATATACTTCGGGGTGGCGTCAGGCGATATGATAGACAGGCAGTCTTCTTTAAATTATGAATAGACTGGTTAGAATAGGATATTAATACTGAATATCGACTTCACTTTTTTTGCTTTTGCCCCTTTTCCCGTATCTTTCCGTGGCACCCCAAGCATTCCAAGACCGGAGAAGGTATGCTAGTGTCTCCGACGTTCCAGTCTGCTCGTTTGGGGATATTGAAACTCGACTGGGTCCTTAACGGTCCCATGCCGGCATACCTCTTAATGTTCCTATGTGGTTTAGTCGCTTATCATACGCAGCACTGGATATTCCATATGCTCTGATCTTCTGCATGAATGCTAATTTCAGTATCCTTTGTTCTAAGACCATAGAAGACTTCACCTACATATTTCGATGTCCGTTTAGGTTTACATTTTACATAAATAATTCATAATTTACTTTTTATCCACGAGTTTACTATAAAACTTGTATGCTTAGGCATAGATAACTTATATCAAAATCTCAAATATGTACAATAAAGCTGTACGTAGTTCCTATATGGATATACTTCCATCTGTGCGTTAAATAGTCATAAGGCCACAAATGGCAAAGCGGAATGGAGCGCCCGTAAAGAATGAAAATACATAAAATCTTTATGAGCCTTCATTGTTCTTGAATCACCTTCTCACCTTGGAATACGAGCGTGGCTTATGTCGCTCACAGTGGTTGTGATATAATGGTAATTAACTCTTATTGCCAACAAAGAATACTCTTTGTAAGGCAGAAAAATGTTACTTTACAACAAACAATGAGAGAATTAATTATCCTTTTTCCAAGCCTTTGTATGGACACATAACTTTAATATTCATCGCATTAGAGTATATTTTATTTATATGTTAATCTTCCGGAAGTTATAATATGAGGTTTGTTTGAATATAACAAAGAAGTGGAAGCTCGTCAGCTACGAATAAAATATTCAAGTGTCTGCAGCGGGAAACGGGTACATACAGGATTTTTAGAAGAATGGAACGCGGAAGAGGAATTAGGCAGTATTTTTATGTTGCAAGTAGCTAAGTGCACATGTTATTTCAATCAATATTATTAGGGTACTTGTATTACACAACCGGTACAGATACACAACACTTTATTGAACATCACATACATAAGATCCCAATAATAATAGAGAAACCTTACAAATTGTGAACAACTGGCGGTCTTTTCGCTAAGAGCGATCTCTTCCAGACAACTATATAGCAATAAAGTAGGAAATTAGAAAAAAATTAAAAATGCTTTAAATAATGGGTATTTAATTTAATTAATAAGTTGAAAACTATTTTACGTAGATATGATTCTATTTAAGAATAAATAAATACACCAAAAATAAATAAATACAACAGTCACATACATAGTCCTGACCCCAAACTAAGATCGAGTCTTGTGTCGTGGGTATCAGGAACTACGAGAGACTTTTCGGTGTCACAAACACACAGACTCTAAACAAATATTTGTGGATCACACATATGTGTATATTTGTCTCGGTGCGGGGATCGAACCCGCAGCTTCACTTTTCATAGCCGGCGTCTGACCAACTGCGCCACGGAGGTTAGAATAATAAATAATAATAATAATATCCTTTATTGCACACACACATATTTTATGGAGTAGTACAAGTTACACTTACAGTTAAAGATAAAATACTGTAGGTACAAAGGGCGGTCTTATCGCTTTAAGCGATCTCTTCCAGACAACCTTGTGATGGACAGAAATGCAATAATGAATAATAGTGGCGGTGGTGCAAAATATACAATGATTATAGTAATAATTACATACACATACATACATATAACATACACTATATACTATAAGGTATCGACATATAAAAGACAAATACTATATTTATTAAATTGATACATACAATTATTAATGATATTCAATATGAACAAGAAATACACATTCTAATAATTCAAGTAATGTTTTTTTAAGCTATTTTTAAACTGAGCTAGCGATTTTGATAGTCTGAGACTGACTGGCAAGCCGTTCCAAAGTCTGACAGCTTGGACAGTAAATGAGTAGCCATAGAAGGAAGAAGAATGGATTGGGGTTTTAAGGAGATAGGTATTAGAAGAACGAAGAATAAAATATTTTAAAAACTTACTTATGAAATATAGCATAATAAAATCTAATAAAGTTGATATAATATTCGTAATGGTTAATATAAGATGATATGGTACATATTATCTGCGGCTACATCGCACTAAATGAAGTTCCACAGATTTCATCAAGTGACGAATTTATTCGACATACTAAGAAATATATTGTAATTTGATGTCCATGCAATGCGTTCTTACACGCTTTTTATTAGCTTCACCTGTATGTTTGTATATTTGTATGTTTGTTTGTAACCGACTTCTTTGGGCGCGATTTTGACCCACTTTAAACGGCCAGATTTCGTTCAAATTTTGCACACTTGTCAAAGACCGATGACAATACAATAATTCGATTAAAATATATAATTATCCTGATTAGATTCGCCAGGATTCATTATTCTTATAATTGATGACCATTGCTACTGACCACTAGGTGGCGTATAGATGAACATAATTTGCTACTGACTAATAGATGGCGTGATCACGTCAATAATGCATGTTTGCACTATTCATCGCTAGATGGTGTTAACATTGTATTCTTCAAGTGTCAAATGTTACTACTGACCAACAGATGGCGTTATTGATTGGAAATACAGCTGTAGATGGATGTTTTTAGTCAAAACAATTAAATAATAGTTAAAAAAAACTAAAATACACGCTTTAATAAGATATACAACTAAAAAAGTAAAAATAATTGATACTGAATTTAAGATAAGTAAATAGAGTAAAATACATATATTTTATTGTTACAAAGCGTGGGGTGCAGGATGATAAGTAATTGTTGTAAACACCCCACGCTTTGTAACAATAAAATATATGTATTTTCATACATAAAGTAACATGATTTAATGTTTGCAACTGTGATGCTTTATATTTGGGGAAAAAAATTGAAGCAATAATCATATTATTTATGTATTTTCCATTTGTGCTTACAGACACAGAATACTAAACTAACAGAAGTCAAGCTCCATACAAAGCGCGCTAAATCAGCGCACACATTGACAGCGTTCACCGACACGATATTTCAAACCAGTCGAGACCACTGCGAGCGCGAGTGTCACCCGCTTCGCGCACACAATAGTGAGATGTTTTGTGCAAAGATGGAGCAAATGAATTAAAGTTATTACACTTGTATAAAAAACACCAGATTATAATAATTGAATATAAATTTCATTAAAAAAGCATATATTATACAAAAACAATAAAAAAAACTTAGAATAATGACATACAAATTCTCAGCGAGTTCATAAATAAAATTAAAATTCATTTATTGTATTATTGTGTTTTATATATTTTATTTTAAAACTTCAATCAAACGATACGAGTGCTATTAACACCATACGTGTTTTCGCATAAGCCAGAGTTGACAACCCTTGCGCGAACGCCGAGCGTAGTGTGAGTGTGGCAACAAAAGTGAAGTACATACACAAGCTTGACTTCTGTTAGTTTTCTGTGTTACAGATTAGTTTCCACGTAGTATGAGGGACTGAGCTATCTATTACGTTAACTCAAACAATTATGTTTATGTTTGCTAGTGTATGTCTGGCATCGAAATACTAATTTCATCTTATATATTTTTAGGACTGCTGACATGGCCTAATAGGAACAACGGAATCTATATTTTTAATTGCTGTTATAAGCTGGATGGGATTCGAAATCATGGCACTTAACAGCATGGTGTTAAAAATATGTATTATAAGCCAAAAAATATTTACATATTAATAGACTATTATTAAAATCTTAGTATTTTAAAATGGTTGAAGGTCTTATGTTTAGATAAAATCCCTACAAACAAGGAATTTTTTTAGGAGGTTACTGACAAAATTAACACAATAAGATCCAATAGGTCTATAGCAGTTGTTGACAATATCAATTGAGCAACTACGACCTTCAATTTTTTTATGATTACGGATTTATCATGCAGACCATTGCACTGTCATGTCTGTGACAACCGTTTATTGACTCAGTTGCTGATAATAATTCGATAATTAGGTTGTCTGTAGATAGCTGTTGTTTTTAATTTCATTTATGCTAACGATTAACATTAGCTATTTATTAGATTAGATTATTGTTGTTTTTAATTAGTGCGTGGTGGCCTGTTGGTAAACGGACTAGACGCAGCTGCCTATATGTTCACGGTGGTCGCGGGTTCGAATCCCAGGGCACACCAATGACTTTTCGGAGTCATGTGTGTATTGATAGTCAATCACCACGCACTAAATCGGTGAAGGAAACATCGTGAGGAAACCTGCATACCATAGCGATTTATAAGAATTTCTATGGTATGTAAGTCAGCCAACCCGCACTAGGCCAGCGTGGTGGACTATATGGCCTAACCACTCTCAATCGTATTGTCGATTGTAGAGGAGGCCCGTGCCCTGCAGTGGGACGTATATGGGCTGATACAGATAACGATTAACAGAGCCCTCATCAAACGTCAGGTAGTAATTAATGTCAAACTCAGAGAATTAAATGTTTAGAAATTATGATATAAAAATGAAGTATTTATAGGTATGTAAGTATGTATAGTAGTAAGCACTGGTAGTAAGAAATAGTTTTGGCATGATATATTGTTAAGATTATTATTTATAGTCTCTGGAAACAGTAATTCGGAAGGGAAGACATATTATGTACATACATCTGATACGAATGACGTTCTATCCAGAATTTACCATAATTAAAAGTTAGCATTGAGACATATACACACACACACAGAGAGAGAGATAGAGAGAGTAATTATAGCATACTTGCCGTTGCAAGTTGTAGGCACTTCCAACAGGTTGCTGTGGAGATCATTAGGGGTACAATTTAGGGGTGGCTGAAGAAACAGGGAGAGACAGATACTTAGAATCGTAAACAGGTCAGATTAGATAAAATTAACTAGATACTGCGTATCGGACTGCAAGTAATACCGAATCCAGGGGGGCAGGTAAATTATTATTAAGACCCAAAAAGTTTCGATCATGAAACAAATCACATACGAATTGTGTCATTTAGTACAGGCAATGAAGCAACGGGTTACTCTTGTCCGCAATGCATAATTTGCCAGGAGTTTTTTCTTTTCATGAAGAGGTGGCATATGACCCCACTAAGTTAAAAACCCGAAATACTTACAAAAATGGCGTCCGCTAGAGCCGCCATTTTGGAAAACGCGTTTGAAGCCATATCTCCGGAACCGTCCACTTTAGGCCCATCATGCTAAGGACCTTTCTTGTAGATAATTAAATTTCCCATCTTTTTTGTTCAATATTTTTTTTTGTACCATTAACCGTTCGCGATTTACAATGTTATTAATTTTCATTTTATACCTTTTTTACAATAAATTTTACATGGATTTTTAACAAAATTTACTATTTCCTCATTGCTTTGTTCCCTTATGCCATCAGTATTTAATTAATTACGTGATAATCATGGAGAAATCATTGGATTTCATAATTACGCTATGCATCCTTCGTTTCCATTGACCTTAATTCGGCAGTAAACCATTCAACGCGCGATAACTTCTAATATATTGATTTTGGAGAAAAAAAGTATGGGTGAAAAGTTGTTAAGAATTTATTGATTTAAAAGTTTAGTTATTAACAATTTTTTGTTTAAACAATTATTAACAGAGATATGGGCAATATGGGCAAAAAGGCAAGAAACGAATATTAATAACCTTGTAAATCGCGAACGGTAAATGGTACAAAAAAAATTATTGAACAAAAAAGATTAGAAATTTAATTATCTACAAAAAAGGTCCTTAGCATGATGGGCCTAAAGTGGACGGTTCCGGAGATATGGCTTCAAATGCGTTTTCCAAAATGGCGGCTCTAGCGGACGCCATTTTTGTAAGTATTTTGGGTTTTTAACTTAGTGGGGTCATATGCCACCTCTTCATGAAAAGAAAAAACTCCTGGCAAATTATGCAGGAAAAAATGCTTCGTTGACTGTACTAATTACCTCAAACAGAAACAACGTCGGTTTATTCAAGTAGTTACTGGAGGTAGGTCTCTCATATGTGAGAGGCCGCCTGGGTGGGTGCCACCGCAATGTCTAGTTCTCCCGCTAAACAGCAGTTTAAATGCACTATTCTGTTTTGGATTGAAGGACATTGTAGCCAGAGTAACTACTGGACATATTGAGACTTTACATCTTATGTCTCAGGATGGCGAGCGCAGTGGAGTGCCAAACATTGTTTTATACACAGTCAGGTCATAAGTATTGTCACATAGTAAAAACTTTTCTTTTAGAATGCTGGCCACAAAAAAGTTTTTTTTTTTTTTTATACTCGCGACTTATACGCCTGGCATAGTGGCGGCATTGCACCTGATGGAAAGTGTCAATGCCGCCCAGGCAGAGTATCCATTGGCATCGGACGGCAGTCCCATGCCAATGGAGACAATTATGCCGGCCTGCTAAGGTGCCTCTTCACACCGCGGCGGAAGGACCCAGGATTGTAGGAAGGAGGGAACACGTACGCCGGCAAACAATTCCACAGCTTGACGGTGCGGCACAAAAACGAATTTGAGAACCGTTTGGTTCGTTTATTGAATTTGAATTTCGAATTGTTCCTGAAAATAAAAATGTATATTTTTAAGAATTTTACTCATTTTTAAATATGGAGTGAACGCTTAAAGAAGACCGTATTGCAGTTATTGCGTTGCATCGTTGCGGTTACGCGCCAATTCAAATTTTTGACATACTGAAAAATTTGAATATAACCAAAAGATTCGTTTATCGTACCATCAAACGATACAATGAAGACAATAGTGTAGATGACAGCTCAAGAAGTGGTCGCCCTCGGTCTGTTAGGACTCCAGCAGTGATAAAAGCTGTCAAGGCGCGAATTTATAGAAATCACAAACGTAAGCAGAAACTGTTGGCCCTTCAGATGGGGTTAAGCAGAACCTCGGTGAAAAGGGTGTTAAATGAAGACTTAGGGCTTCGGGCATATCGAAGAAAAACAGGACATCGTTTGAATGCTCGTCTAATGGACCTGAGACAGAAGAGATGCCGCGCTTTGTTGAAGCGGTACGCGGGAAAAAATATTGGGAAATTCTTTTTTCAGATGAAATTTTTTTTACCGTAGAAGAGAGCTACAACAAACAAAATGATAAGATGTACGCACACAGTAGTGAAAAAGCGAGCAACCGTATTCCGCGTGTCCAACGAGGTCATTTTCCATCCTCGCTCATGGTATGGTTGGGAGTTTCTTATTGGGGCTTAACAGAGGTACATTTTTCTGAGAAAGGTGTCAAAACAAATGCGTTGTGTATCAAAATATAGTCCAGACGAACCTTGTGGAACCTGGTTCTCATACCATGTTCAATAACAGGCACTGGGTATTCCAACAAGATTCGGCGCCAGCTCATAGAGCGAAGAGCACACAAGACTGGCTGGCGGCGCGTAAAATCGACTTCATCCGGCACGAAGACTGGCCCTCCTCCAGTCCAGATTTGAATTCGTTAGATTACAAGATATGGCAACACTTGGAGGAAAAGGCGTGCTCAAAGCCTCATCCCAATTTGGAGTCACTCAAGACATCCTTGATTAAGGCAGCCGCCGATATTGACATGGACCTCGTTCGTGCTGCGATAGACAACTGGCCGCGCAGCTTGAAAGCCTATATTCAAAATGACGGAGGTCATTTTGAATAAACTTTAATGTCATAAGAATCTTTGTTTTGTTAAGTTCATTTTGGTATATAAATGGTTACATAATGAATAAACTTGTTTAAATTATTTTATATTAAACATGTGGCAGAATTTATGACCCGACTAGGTAATTCTAGGTGTTGTTGGTTTTGCTACTGTTCATGAGCGGTTGTATCGCTTACCAGCAGGCGAATGGCATGCTCGTCTCGCCATTCTATGCAATAAAAATAAAAAAAAATAGTGTAAAAAAAAAACACATTATAACTGGTTATTATGTTTCATTCAATAGAATCGTTGGAAGTTGTTAAAATCCAAGTAAATTTGTAGGGCAAGTTGCGTCGCCTCTATTATGTAACGTAGGCGACGCGACGTACCAGAATAAGGATAATAAATTGAATCTTGCAGGAAACATGGATAACCTTTCTACCATCTACATAAATTTACTCGTACGCAATCTTTTCGACACTATATTATAGGTGTATTCAGTCATCGTATAAAATAAATGGCTTGCCGGGATTTCATACCATAAATAAGAACTTGAGTAAAATAGTTGGTGCACTTCAGTTGAGAAATCCAGCTCAACAATAAACTACTGTAAGACCTCCCAAATTAAACGCCGAACACCTTTACAAATGATTGTATTTATACAAATAACTATAAAATAAATATTTATAACATCTTAATGCTCTTCCTTCATCCGTGCAAATCCATCTCTCAAAAACCCCCCGCGCTCTCTTTTTGTTTTTCAAAACTATATATATTTTTAAAAGCGGCCAATCTCCATGTTATGCAACCTTACACTCGTCCATCCTGATAACGTGTATGTCCCCATACACGACCCCGTTGGAAACCTTACACGCTGGACATTCTGACAGATTGATTTACTAATGCTAACAATTGTTTAAATCTAAACATAAAATAAATATTTTACATCAATTCGTATGAATTATCTATTATGCTAAATTATTTTTAAAATATATGCCAAATATCATGTAATGTTTAAAAATAAATAATCCTGGCTATTAACCACATACAATTAAAATTTAATCAATTATTGCTTGATAACCAACTTAATCAACTACTAATTTAATAAACCGTTAAAACCAACTAGTCAACTTCTTGTAACTATCCACCATTAACCAAATTATTAACCAAAACAAAATTAACCGACGAGTCAAGCCATGAGTACTTCCTTTCTCACGACTTGCCCGTTAACCAAAATTAACCGACGAGTCAAGCCATGAGTACTTCCTTCCTCACGACTTGCCCGTTAACCAAACTTAACCGACGAGTCAAGCCATGAGTACTTCCTTTCTCACGACTTGCCCGTTAACCAAAATTAACCGACGAGTCAAGCCATGAGTACTTCCTTCCTCACGACTTGCCCGTTAACCAAACTTAACCGACGAGTCAAGCCATGAGTACTTCCTTCCTCACGACTTGCCCGTTAACCAAACTTAACCGACGAGTTAAGCCATGAGTACTTCCTTCCTCACGACTTGCTCGTTAACCAAATCTAGAACCAGTTTTGGTCAAGTTGCGAATCCATCCATTCTCGCAGCTTGACCTGAAACAATATAAAAAATATTCTGTAGTAGATATAGGATATAAGTAAATACTGAAAAACAAAAACAAACAAATACAAAAAGCAATGAACAGCTCTTTAATAATTATTATCTATTTGTGCAACCCTGTTTCTTTAATCATCGTCATAATTATCATAATTATTTCCATCATCCTCTAACTGTAATGATGATATATGAATCCAAGGCTGCATCCTATCTGAAGCTACCGTTGTCTTACGCCTGTTTTTCATGCCTTGAAAGCCAGGGATGGGTGAAACCCTGTAACGATCTTTCCTCAGAATCTTTACTACTTTAAATGGACCTTCGTATATGGGCAAAAGTTTAGTGCTCTTGCCATCATTATTGAAACTTTCTCGATTTTTACTAAATTTCCCTTGTTATAGATATGAGCAGGTTTACGTTCTCTATCATAATAAGCTTTCTGTTTGTCTTGTTCTTTATCTATTTTAGTTTTTACCTTATCGCGTAATTCATCCAAATTATTGGTCTCGCAAACTAAGTCAGTAATTTCATTTAGTATAGGATTACTTTCACTATTCTTCATAGTACCAAACATGACTTCAGCAGGTGCTCTACCTATAGTCTTTTGCAAAGTATTATTAAGACCCCATTGGATGCGGCCAAGTCGACAATCCCAATATTTCTCATTTTCTTTTAAGTTTTGCGCAGTTAGAGAATTTAAAATGGTACAATTGCATCTCTCTACCTGCCCGTTAGACCTGGGACTTGCTACCGCATTTAAAATATGCTTTATACCTTTATTTGAACAAAACTTTTTAAAAGCATTCGATGTGAAGCAACTACCACGGTCACTTATAAGCCTATCAGGCGTCCTAAAGTTATCAAAAATGTCTTCCAATACCCGTATGACATTAATCGCTTTGGTATTTCTAACGGCTCTAATCAAAAGGAACTTGGTGAAAGCATCTACAACGACTAATATGTGAGTATGACCACGTTTCGACTTTACGAAAGGACCCAGATGGTCAATATGCAGGGTATGAAAAGGCACTGCTACCTTTGTAATGGGATGTAAAAGACCTTCATGCGAATTTGATGTTCGTTTAGCGTAAGCGCATTCAATACATGAGCTAACATTTTTTTTACAAAACGCGTCATTTTCGAAAACCACAAATAACATTTTTTAATACGCTCCAAGGTCTTTTCATATCCTATGTGTCCTATGTCATCGTGATTCATTTTACACACCTGCCATCTGGCGCCCTTTGAAACCACCCACCTCAACTTAGTTTTATCAGCATCTACATATCTAAATAATTTATTATCTTTAATGACATTGTTTTGTTTAATATACTCCAGACCCTTCAAGTCTGAATTATTATCGACAATATTGCGAATTCTTTCCGATTCAGTGTCTCCCATCTGTAGGGAGAGAAGCCAGTAATTATCACTGATGACTAAAACATTGGGACAGCCCGCTTCACAATTAACCTCTTGACCAATGACTGGATTCCTTGACAGTGCATCTACGTGTACCATTTTCGTATTCTCAAAAGTACAATTAACTCTTGTAAACAAACAAACTAGCCACCACCTCGCAATACGAGGTATAAGGTCGCGCTTTTGGAAAGTAGGTCGTAAAGCACTACAATCTGTGACAATTTTAAATTGGCTGCTTAATAAGAAAACTCTAAATTTTTTTTGGGCACACACAACTGCTAATTTTCCAACTCATAAGAGTGGAATTTTTTCTCGTCTGAAGTTGTTTGGCGGCTGTAATAAGCAATTGGTTTTAGTGAATCAGTGTCTTGTAATTTTTGCAACAGAATTGCTCCTAACCCAATTCTACTCGCGTCTGTATACAGTTCAGTTTCGGCAGAAGGATCATATATCGCAAGAAGAGGTCTATCAACCAACCTAGCTTTTAGTGCATCGAAAACCTTTGGTTGGTCATCAGACCACTTCCACTTAACATCTTTTTTTAACAACTTCGTGAGGAGATAAGCCAGTTAAGCAAAACCTTTGATAAATTTCCTGAAGTAGCTTACAAGACCGAGGAATCGTTTCACAATGTGCGCGTTATTAGGTCGAGGAAACTCAGAAACACTTTTACATTTTTTTTCAGGCCGCATCGCGGATTAACCGAGCTCGATTCCCAAATAGTCTATCCTAGTTTGCAAGAAGCTACACTTTGACAAATTTAACTTTAATTTTGCATTGTCTATAAGTTGCAGTACCTCCTCAAGCCTTCAAAGTACCACATCAGTATCTTTGTCATATATCAATAAGTCATCTATGTATACGATAGCTTTGTTAAACCTAGCTGGTCCCAGGACATGGTTCATCATCCGCTGAAAAACAACTGGTGTATTAGCCAAACCGAACGACATCCGATTAAACTCATACTGCCCGTCTGGTGTGACAAATGCCATAAGGTGTTTATGTGATTCTACTTTTGGTACTTGGTAGTACCCCGACATTAAATCTAAAGTGACAAACCATACCTGACCTGAAAGGCGAGAAATCTTGTCCTCTATTATTGGAATTCGATATTGCTCCTTCAAAGTTATAGAGTTGATCATTCTATAATCAATGCACAAACGTAAGTTGCCATCTTTCTTTCGAACTAAAATGATAGGACTCGCATAATTGGACACAGACTCCCGAATTATGCCAGCCTCCAATATTTCGTTAACCATGCCTCCCACTTTATCGCGTTCGAGAAGGGATAATCGATATGGTCTATACGCTACTGGTTCATTCGTTGTAAGCTCTATTTTCATCTCGACCAAACCTTCAAAACTGTAGGGATACCATCGTGTACAACCCCTATTTTAGACGCGCTGAATTTACCTAAAAGTGTCACTTCACTGCCAAGGTCTACAAAAGCTTCTAAAGAGACACCATTAATGCATACTGTTTTCATATATTTATCATTTGGTTTTGAATATGATATACACATCGCCCTAGGTACCGTATTACTTTCCATTGACTGGCTTAATTGTAAAGATTGACAATTCCCAGATTTGTGACCTACTAAAAGGCACTTCTCACATCTAATTAGCAGTTTAGTGCACTTGAGATATGGATGCCCTCGCTCCTTACAGTCATAGCAGAACAACGTCGTATTAATATTACTCCTAATGGTAGCCCTACTATTTGTACTGGTTTCGGCAACATTATCTTGCCGTGTAAACTTATGCCGAAATGGAATTGAATAAGTGAACTCCCTCATTGCTCAGCAAAAATTTTAATAATTGATCTGGTTCCGAACATCTTAACGCTAACGCGCTTGATTTCATGGTTTTGTCTGACAAGCCACGTATGAAACAGTCTACTGCACGTCTACCCGAAATATCGCATTGATTAATTAAAGCAAGCTTCTTATAATAATAATTCTCTATAAGCTCGTTTACCCTGCTTTTACGCCTTAACATATCTTCCAAGGACTGGCCATGATTTTGTTCACAAGGAAAAACCATTAGAAGTTTCTCCTGCCACTCTGACCATGTAAATAGAATAGACGTTAAACTTTAGTACCAAATTTTAGCCAGTCCTTGCAGTTTTTGCACAGAGAAATGTATAACAGTTTTCTCGTCCCAGCCGTATACCGCAGCACATTCGTTAACTTTTTAAAGCCAACCGCTGACATTTATTCGATGGATCAAATTCTGATAAAACATTTTGACTATCAATTCTACTTATAGGTTGTGAATAGTGCTCGGACAGCTGTGACGGTATTGTCTTAAACGATTTTATAATCTTTACAATATCTTCGGAAGAGAAAGTTGGACTACATGACCTGGAACGACACCCTGTATCAGTGACGTGGTCCCGACGATCTCCTCGACGTCGGTCCTAGTCTTGCGATGAGCCTCGACCCGCAGTCCTGGAGCGCTTCTGATGCTCGTCGATGCGGTGCCCGTCGCGTCGCACCTCGCACGATGCTTTCCGAGACTGCTGCCGCTCGCGCCGCGCCTCGCATGATGCTTGCCGGGACTGCTGCTGCTCGCACCTCCACCGTGCGGTGACGTCACGTTCCTTCTGAAGCTCACGCTCCGACCATCGCTGTCTCCTCCGCGTCAGTTCTCGTTCCAGAACCTGTAAGCTTCTACTGCTGGCGCGACTGCGACTTCTTCGATAACCCCGGCTGCGACTGCCATCACGACTCCGCCGCTCTCCCGTCCCGCTCTGCCGAGCAGGTGTCTCCAAACTTCGGGCAACCTCGCTTCTTTCGTCCATTATCTGAAACTCAATAAACAACAAAACCAAAAAGAAAACAATTAAAATCATTTGAATATAATTGGTTTGAAACGGAAAACTATCCAGATGAACAATCGTGTCTAACTTTGTTTAACTTTGGTAATATTCTAAAAACAAAAACAATAGTAGCACTTGACAAATAAAAAGAAAAGAAACTAAGAAAAATAGTTTAACCACCATGAACACAAAAATAATGTACTTGTATTGCGGTAAATAGTCTAAACTTATCATTTCTAAGAACATAATCTGCTAACGAACTAAGGGCGTGTAACAACTTACAGATTTTCGAATCCCACTTCTGAGATGTAAGACCTCCCAAATTAAACGCCGAACACCTTTACAAATGATTGTATTTATACAAATAACTATAAAATAAATATTTATAACATCTTAATGCTCTTCCTTCATCCGTGCAAATCCATCTCTCAAAAACCCCCCGCGCTCTCTTTTTGTTTTTCAAAACTATATATATTTTTAAAAGCGGCCAATCTCCATGTTATGCAACCTTACACTACGTCGTATAAAATTTTGAATATTCCTTGTTCAAGTAGTCTTCCACAAATCTTTAGAAGTAGTACGAATTGGAGCGTCTAATAGATATGGAAATAAATGCGGAATTAAATGTCCTGGCAATGTATAAAATTAAATGAAAATATTTGAGATTGATGTATTTCATGTTTGATCGATTATAAATTTTTATAAAAATACGTTTTTATTCCGTGACTCAGGTTGTATAAAATCCGTGCCGTGAGAAATACGTCTGTCGGCATTTTCATCCTTCGTGTACTTTTCTTACACGAGCCAGATTATAGCATAATCTTTTTTAAACCAATAATACTCCTCGCCCCCGTGGTCCTCTGGCTAATAAATATTGTTAATAAATAGAATAATATTGTTAGATTTAACATACATAAAATATCATTTGCCAATAATGTATTATTTTAGTTCATATCTGTAATATGCTTCGCCTGGCCTCATAGTAAATATTACGTATGGTTCACGGCTGAATAGAAAACTGGAGCGAGATTTCATATGCCAATACGGTATCATATTGGATTGGGTTTGCGGACATCGTTATCGTGGCTGCGGTTGTAGCTTGGAATCTGCAACGGTAGCTAAGCTCGGATCTATATTTTTAGTAAAATATTTGAACTAGAATGCAACGAGTTCCATTGTATATTATGACATAAATTCTTTCATACTTTACTCATATTTTTAGTTTTGATATATTCTGGTGCAGCAATTGACGAGCCAGGATGAGAATATGCTTTTCGAAATACATAGAAAAAAGGTGTATAAGACTAAATAATTATTCTAAGTGATTTTTAAAACGTGTTAATGGAAATTCTGTTAAGACGATAAACCATTAGATTTAAGTTTATTTTGTAAACATGTAAGTCTGCGAACAGTTTGAAGTCTGAGAGAAAGGTTTGAAGTGAAAGGCTGTATATAAGCTGATTATTTTACCCTCCATTAGCCTGAAAGTAATTATTAAGGGTACGTATATTTAGGAGGAAAATGTATAAGGCATTTATTATAGATTTCCAATATTCTGTTGATTTATCACGTCGCCCATTCTACAAGACAGGTGTTATTAAGGTAAGTGTTTGCACCGCAAGGGACTGGCAATTTGTATCCAATAAAGAGTTAAGTTATATTGTCATGTCAGTCCTTGGATATCCTTGACATTTCATTGGTGAGGGTTTTTAGTTTCTTTGTACATAATTTGTGCATTTCTTTGTACATCTCAATTCACATAAAGCCCCGCCCCACAAAGGTTTCGAAGTGATGATAATTTATGATAATATTTTTAGTTTCTCCTTTACCTTTTCTACTCATATATATTGTATTAGATTTTTAGCTCCTTTTATGAAGTAATAATCATTACCCTTGTAACCTGATCCTATATCACTAAAACGGTGAAGAAAAACATCGAGAGGAAACCTGCATACTATAGCGATTTATAAGAATTTCTATGGTATGTAAGTCCGCCAACCCGCACTAGGCCAGCGTGGTGGACTATATGGCCTATCCACTCTCAATCGTACTCTCGATTGTAGAGTAGGCCCGTGCCCTGCAGTGGGACGTACATGGGCTGATAAAAAAAAAAAAACCTGATCCTATTTTCTACTAATATTATAAAAGCGAAAATTTGCGTGTTTTTTACTTATTCACGCGCAAACTCAAATCAGCTATTTCGATGAGCTTTGGCTTGAATATATCTGCTACCCTGGTTTAACACATAGGTATTTTTTATCCCGCTGAAACGGCTTAGTCAATTTTGATGAAATTTTGTATAGAGGTAGCTACTACCCTGAATCGATGCATAGACAATTTTTACCCGAAAAAATGTAGTGTTCCCGGGGAATAAGCGAGGAATCCAAATATGTATATTGGCTTCTCTTGCAAACTGATAGGGATAGTTAGGAAAAAAATATAGTGTATACATATGATTAGATATACCTAACTTTGTTTGCTCAAGATAATTACTTCAACCCGTTTTTTAATTCTTCGTATAGTATTTTAAGATATTTTTAATGTATTTTATTATTAAAGTATATTAGACTACTAATTGCATGCAAACAATAGGTGACGGATTCATTATCTTAAAACAATCAAGCAATAAATAAACCATAAAAGGAAAATCTTTCATCACACTTTTTTATATTTTAAAGTACAATGTCCTTAAAAACCGGATGCGGTTTGACAATAACAATGGCATGTTTGTATAATTCGAACAGATATAATTACGGAGCTGGTTCAAATTATTCACTTCATAAATATTGATGATTTAACAACAGTAATTGGCTTAGTGTCTGGGTGCGACTTTAGTGCAGACTCCGTTGAGGCACTTAAGTGGGTCACGACAAACGGCGGAAGGAGTTTCTCCTAGTTCCTTGCTGTAGGTCTTGCAAGCAGCGTTCTCACCTGTAAAACGAAATGTATGGATATAGATCTCATCCTTATTCAAATTAAGGTAGTTTTTTCCTTATAAATCAACTGAACGTTTTACCACAAATCAAATGAAAAGTTGAATACGATATTAATGTTACATTCAGTATATTTTGGAAATGACTAGTCAATGCTATTGGTACGAGATTTTATTTATTAGTCGGTAAAAAAATTGCAGCGGTAATTTAAAAAATCATCATCATCATCATCATCATCATATCAGCCATAGGAAGTCCACTGCTGAACATAGGCCTCCCCTAATGTTCTCCACAATGACCTGTTGGAAGCGGCCTGCACCCAGCGACTTCCTGCGACCTTAAAAAAATGTAGTCATAGATTTACAAGAAAATATATAATTTTGAGTTTGATGAGTTGATCGTAAAATTACAAATAAACTTATATAATACTGTTTACGGCGCAACACAATTATCCTTTGTAGTTAATACACATTAATTTTCATCAGATTAACCTTTGGGCTGATGATTATCGGTGTCGACACCAGGCATTCATATCAAGATTATACGTGTAGAATTATAGGAATAAGAGATAATCATTGAAGGGGGCAACGATTACGACCTACCACCCCTGCCAGTCATGCAAATACAAATGCAGTGCCACATAAGTCTAAGCGAGCAACTGTGAATACAATGAACAGTGATGTCGCCCCTGAGACTCAACCACGCAGGAACACACAGAGCACTAGAGATTGCTCAGCGAGCGTAATAGGCGCATGAGAATTGTGTGAACACTCCGTTTGCATAACGTATACGGAATAATAGACGTGAATATATTACAGTAAAAAGGTTGTGAATTGATATAAATACAGATAATTGGATGTAAGAGAGGTAGACACCTTTCTCGTAAGCTTCGAGTAAAAGTCTAAGTAATTGGAATTGACTCAGTAAGTACGTATTATGTAGAAATAAAGGAAGGAAAATGCTGACTCCACGTATCCGAATAGTGTGTGAGAATTAACAAGTTGATGAAGCGTAAGAAAAACATATGGATCGGACCTCTTGGCTTTCTATAGCTTCTGTCTACCCCAATTAGAGATGAGTCTGGAGTGGTGTGTGTGTTCGCCTGATGGTAAGCGATACGACCGCTCACGGACAGTAGCAAAACCAAACAACACCAAGAATGACAAAGCCATACTTGTCATTCCACTGCGCTTACCATTCCGAGTCACACGATATTATGTCTCAATATGTCCAGTAAATAAATGAATAAATAAATAACACCCAACAGTCACATACATAGTGTCCTGACTCCACAGTAAGATAGAGTCTTATGTCGTGGGTATCAGGAACTACGAGAGACTTTTCGGTCTCTCAAACACAAGACCCGGAAGAAAAATGTTTGTGGGCCGCACAAACATTTTCTCGGTACGGGGATCGAACCTGCGGCCTCTCGTTTCACAGACGGCGTCTAACCAACTGCGCCACGAGGGCTGTCAAAAGTAGTACAACAGGAGTATTTTAGGAGCAAATAATGTTAATTACCAAGAAGAGTGACGCAAGCAGGGCAGCAGGCGCACTTGCCGGCGTGTTGTGGGCGGTATACTGAGGGCGAGCGGCAGCTGCTCTGTGCGATGGGGGACGTGCAAGGGTGCTGCTTGCAGTAGTTGGTGCCGCAGACAAGGTCTCCGTACACCACGGCCATGGCGCACGCCACCACGAGGAGGATAAGAGCGGCTTTCATTCTGAAATTTAGATAACTGACTATGTATTAAGGAGGCCTTTTTCGTTCATCGTCAAACACTGATTATTTACCTGCTATGTAACTTTATAATTTAACTTCACTCGCCTCTGTTTATACCTAAATTTTAATGTAAAAATTTATTGTATATTTCTCTGTATTTTAGCACAAATATCTACTGTTATTATTATACCTTCATCGCCATCATTTGTCTCTCAGTCCCCGAAAATATAGGTAGAGGTACTACTAGTGTCGTTCACCTTTATGCGAGCTTATTGCCGTCACAAGATATGAATTGACGCGATCCTAAGGTGAGGCCGGGACATTTGAAATAAGCGCCGGACTACTCAATTCACAGTTCATGCACGCTGCCAAGGTACAACGACAGAAATAAACTATTGCAATTTCTATGAAATACAGTGTATATCAAGACTGCTAACTACCTAACTGAAAACGAAACCGAGTGGTACTTTTAGTGACATGAGACAAAAGACATTTTTGTTATGCTATAAATTAATGAACGTAAGGACGTACCATAGCGTCTGTAAAAATAAAACGCTGTACATAGATTATTATTTTAAGAAAAACTATGTATTTACCAACCAAATACAACGATAGGAAAAAAATATTTTAAAAAATTCGTCGCCTTTTTGCAAAAGTTTTAGTTGCAATTTTTTTTAATCATATTTGATGGTGTGTAATATAATTGTTCAGTTCTAGTATTAAGTAAATAACGAAAATATTTTATCATTTTTCGTATATATTTAAGTTATAGGTATAATATTTGGCATAAGTGCGAGTAAACTGCAAGCGAAGCAGCGGCAAAATATAAGTTACAAAATAAATTGTCAGAAAATATGAATGTCTGCCATCAATTTAGAAAACATGCACAAGGCACAAAGGTCCATAAATTTTATAAATTACGTTCATATTTCATATAAAATTTTCGATTCTTAGTGAATCAGAATTGTTTCATTCGGGGATTAGGTAAGCCCCTAAATGATTCAGGCAAAACTGAAAACAATTTTCAAGCTTCGGGGTCGGCAATGAACGGCTGGGGCCTACGTTCGTGTTTTGAATGAGAAATGAGATGAATGAAAAGTAAAAATAGTTATTCATGAGCTCTATTTGAAATCGTATATAAATTACTATACATTTGAACTCCATATTATAACATTTGTTTAAACAAGTATCATGCGACGTCTTTCACACACATTTTATGTATTCTTATGTTTGTACTAGTCAGCAAATTGAACCAGTGTGAAGTCATTTCATTTTTATTATAATGCATTATACGAATAATGATTTTTTTATTGAACTGAATTGTTTTATTTAATCTTCTGTATAATAAGTTTGCGGTTTATTTTTAATTTGCAGTTACAATTGTCAATGCATTTGAATCTTTATCAATACATATAATAATATGTATTGATAAAAAAAGAGCAAAGTTTATCATACATTGCTTTCTTATCTATTCTAAATGCAATGTCTTAATAAGATATTTTTAAACAATTTTTAATGTATAGAGAGCTCACAAGTCTGCGGTTAACCTGATGGTAAGTAATTACCGCCGCCCTAACGTCTGCAACACCATAGGGCATAGAGAAGCGTGTACGGCCTTAGATAACTAGTTATATTATCAGCCCATATACGTCCCATTGCAGGGCATAGGCCTACTCTACAATCGAGAGTACGATTGAGAGCGGTTATGCCATACAGTCCGCCACGCTGGTTGTGCGGATGTGGAGTGCGGATTCGCAGAAAAGAACAGATAGAAATTCATACAAATTGCTATGATATGCAGGTTTTCTCACAATGTTTTCATTCACTGTTATAGTTCGTGGTGATTGACTATCAATACACACATAACTTTGAAAATTAAGAGGTGTGCCGTAGACCCGCGAACATTTTTCTTTTTTTAGAGGTATTACATTTTCTTACCCTTGCTGACGAGTACGGCAACTTATATTACGATAAATTTAGTTGTTATGCTGCATTTACACGCTTGGCAAACTTCACCAAATGTCCACAAGCACAAGCATGTAAACGAGGCATTGAGCTAGGCTCGCGAGAGCTCGTAGGCCATCGGGGCGAGTGCTGGTTTTTAAAAACATAAATCAAGGGAGGTTCACCGCAAGCAATTGGGATGCATTTAAACGTTGGCAAGTGCTTGTCACAATAGTTTTCCGAATTTCAGCAAGGGTGTAAATGTGCCATAAATTTGTGAAAGCATGACAAATAATCAAACTAGCTATCTTAAATTCGCATTTATAATAATAGTTACTTAAAGTTATTTATCTATCTGGTGCTAGTATGCATATTAATACTAGCTATAACCGAATAGCAATAATACCGAATATTCACGATGAATCTAATTAAAAAGCTGGTAACAAATTATGCCACCCACGCTATAATTATGCTACAGAAACTTCCACTATAACCGTTTTCTCTAAGAAATATACTAAGTTGAACAAGTGATTCTTAGCCCTGTTATTCCACAAGGAATAATCCTTATATTATAATAATAAAAGTGAGAAAAATTGAGCCTTTATGTAACAAAACATTTAAACAGTAGATACCGCATATATTTAGAAGAAAGGATTTTTATATTATTGTCTTTGGTTGAAAATATAGAACCAAAATTGTTGGAATAAGATAACCCTTTATATACCTTTAAGAGCTCTGTTAGGTTTTTATTTCCGACATTTCATAAAAAATTTAAAAGATATGCAACAATGAAATAATTGATTAAAACGGAGAATATAATGATGTTCTATTATTAATCAGTTTTTAACCGAAATTGTAGTATAAAAAGAGAAAATATAGTTAAGTAAAAATAGATTTATAATTTATCCATTTGATGCAATGGAATACGGAACGCGAAGTTATATCATTAAAAGAAATTTATTCACAAAACAAAATTTCTAATTAGTCAGTTCACCTCAAAGATTTGGTAATGGTCTTTTACAAGCGTGTTGGAAATAAAATAAGGAGCGGGGTAACAAACGTAACATTTAATGTTTGTGGTACTTACTTGGATGTCGGGAGGAGGTAATTCGTGTTAACTGATCTGTAGCTACCAAATGTAATGGCTGGTGGAAAGCACTCTGAAGCAATTATAAGGATAGCTCAAAGATAACCCTGCGCGTGTTTACTCGACAACTTGCTCCCAGAATCATTATCATCTGCTGCAATTATCTTTGTTTTCATTATGGAGATAATTCGCAGAATGTAGTGATGTAACTATGCGGTACAAACAAAAATATTCCCCGTTATGTTCTAAAATGCAAAGATTAAGACAAATATACTATGTCAAGTTCCAATGTTAGTAGTGCGCAGAGGGTTCCGTATATTTGACTATACATTTTATACAGAGTATCTCAAGACCGAAAACGAAGTCGGGTAGTTTTAGTGACTTCAGACACAAACACACACACACAACTAGAAACCCGACTATTTTTTTGTGATATTTTAAATGTGGTGTTTGGGTGGGAAATCCATAGTAAATTTTGGTTAACAAGTTAAGTATGCATATTATAGCGTCTTTATAAATAAAAGGGTCTACATTATTATTTTAGAAAAAACTATGTGTTAACCACCCAAAGGCGACAATAGGTATAAAACAGAAAAAATCGTCGCTTTTATTTGTGACATTTTTAGTTGCATTGTGCCTGAAATCTGAAGTCACTATAATTACCACCTGGTTTCCTTTTTGGTTGCAGTCTAGATATACTTTGTAGGTGATAAAATGTTATATTTAGAGCCTAATAAAAATAATCGAATTGATGTGGCATTTTGCCATATCCTTATATTTAGTCTCGCTCATAGTGTGGTAAGAATCTCATGTACTTTAATTCCTACAAACATATATATATTATAAAAACTAATTAGCAAAGTTGATTGATAACATAAGTGCATTCTGAGTTAGTGAGGCGTAGCAGTCGGGGTGGCTTATTCAGTTTGCAGACAATACAACATAGCTAATCACTACCTAAGCATATTTTGGAACTACCAGGGTTTCTACTTAGATTTTATTATGCATCTTGGTATGATTCCTTTGGTGCCTCGTATCTGTTATTTAAACCCATACGGAGAACAATAAAACAAGGAACCCGACTTTCTGAGAGGGTTGAATGGTGCTTGCCTTTTTTGATCATGGAACCCAACATATGTTTAACAAAGTGTAGTGCCTTATCCAGAAGTCTTTCCGGATATTTAATTTTAAAGCCCATTTTAGTATCTTAAAAGAATTTTGTATTTTATTATAATTCGCATGAACCTACATTTTTAATAATAATGAAAGCGGTTGGCGTGACGTTTTAGTACGAGTATAAAGAGTATGTATCACATCCCTATAATCAGGACATACGAAATAAATATTTACTTTCATTGTGATATATGCATCCTACCTAACAATGTATATTTTGAAGACAGCCAATTAATTGCAGTACTTTATCAACAAATATACCTAATAGTCATTGCATTTGGAATGCTGTATACGTCCATACATCGTTATTCAAATGCAGCGAACACATAAATAAAAGAGAATAATATCGCAAGGAAACAGAGAGACGGATAATTTTATATGACAAAGTAACAGGTTGTTGACAAGACAGGATAAATCGTAGCCGGATGGTTATTAATTTGCGAAACACTTGCGTCTTTGATATGAGATTTGGATAACGCTCGACGATGTAGATAATTCCACGAAATGTACAAATTAATGTTACGTTCTGCTAACTGCTAACGTTCCGTGTAGAAACGCGAAACCGGTACAAACTAGAAATACATTTTACAATTTGGAACGGAGAATGGTCACTGCATTTGCGAATTAAACCACTAATAGCTGCGCACTATATCGCAACTACGTACAATGGAATTTACGATGAAAATACAAAATGTTCAGTAATGGTCACATTTTACACCGATTTCTCATTTTCTCTCAATCTTCTGTGCATCTCATTATTCGACACTAATTCACTATTATTAGGAGCCTGCTTAACGTAGAAGATTTTAAATGAAGAGGCTAGCAATCAATAATGTAAGAGTAAAAAATAAATGACAGTTGGCAAGTGCGTGGTGGCCTGTTGGTAAACGGACTAGACGCGACTGCCTACATGTTCACGGTGGTCGCGGGTTTGAATCCCAGGGCACACCTCTGACTTTTCGGAGTCATGTGTGTATTGATAATCAATAACCACGCACTAAAACGGCGAAGGAAAACATCGTGAGGAAACCTGCATACCATAGCAGTTTATAAAAAAATCTGTGGTATGTAAGTCCGCCAACCCGCACTAGGCCAGCGTGGTGGACTATAAGGCCTAACCACTCTCGATCGTATTCTCGATTGTAGAGTAGGCCCGTGCCCTGCAGTGGGACGTATATGGGCTGATACAGATACAGTTGGCAAGTGTGATGACCTCGTAGACCAAGATCGTAGACAGTTTAGCTAAGTTTAAGTTTAAGTAATGCGACCTCTATTGTCGTTAAGGATTTAAATGCAAGCTGTGGTTTAATTACATTAAATACATCTCAGTTTGATGCTAAATAGTTCTGTGTTTGTGTTACGTCTCTCACGCAAACTGGGGATGAAAGGTTACCACCACTTAGCAAAGGTTTTAAACGTGCAAAATAAATTTGATTAGCCCAAACAAAATAGTTCCATGTACAGACAAAGTTTAAATTAAAATTTTACGCTCTGGCCATTTCATATTGCCTTATTTGATGGAAATAATGTCTATCGTTTCCAATAAAAATTTATTACCCTGCATAAAAAGTGTTCGGCGGCAATAGCACGTGATTTTATAGGACTCGGTTTTATTCCCTGTTTTACCCCTTTTTTACAATGCATTTGTGTTTAATTTTACGCAGAAGATTGCTTGTAAGAGAATAATTCGGTATGCCAGTAAAGTTTAATGGTATCTAATAAAGATACTGTTTTATTGTTTACTCGGTAAATAGGAAGTACACAGTGCATTATAATTACTGATGGCATCAACTACAACACTTACTGCGTATAATAAGAGGGAATATGTTTATATTGGGTTGCACTAATCAGGGGCTAGGGGGAGAAATATATCATTTGGGAAAATTTCTTTTTAAGTTAAAAATGTGCAGATTCAACTATTAAACTAAACGCCATCATTACTATCAACTTGTAACAGCATGTCAATAGCAGTATGTAATATACGTAAGCAATTATATTTTTGGTTTGAAATTGTTATATAAAATCTAACTTAATACTTGGTTTATAAACTATTGAGTCGTTGATTAAATTACCTCGTCAAAATGTCAAATTAACTTCAATAAAATACACTTAGGGATCATTAATTTAAATACTGATTCGTCTACTTGTTTTCGTCTCCACAATTCTGAAGTCTTCAATTTAAAATATCAATGTCAAAGGCCAATGTATTCGAACGCTCTAATCCGAGCTCAGTGATATAATTAACAAAAATGAACGCTGATATGTTAATGATAAGCCATTTTTAATGTATACGGGATAAATAATTAATATAGCTTAACTTCTTAATTATATTTCGTATCAAAAATCACAATCCACGTACATAAATGAGTGATAGACACAGGTTAAAGAAGATGAGGTGGGCTCCACTTTCTGAAAGTGTTTCTTGCCATCAATAAAAATGTTATTTCGACTTTGAAATTATAGATCGATATGACTTAATAATCTGCCACAATATTAATGTCATGTTATCCTTTGTCATTCTCTTCAGAACAATTGATTAACAAGGTAAAAATATGTCAAAATAATATAGAAAGAAGCGTAATTGGGATTAAAAGGAAAGATAAAATACGATTACAGAACATAAAAATAAAGACACAATTTAAAAATGTTACTACAGTGTGGAAAACATTGAAATGGAAGTGGACGGGACATATGATAAGAGAGGAAAAAGAAAAATGGACAAAAGTTATTACACAATGATATCCTAGGGATGGGAAACGAAACAGAGGAAGGCAGTGTAAACGATGGGAAGATGATCTTAAGCAGATCGCTGGTCCATTTTGGACTCGTGTAGCGAGAGATAGGGGGAAATGGAAGTCTCTAGAGGAGGCCTTTGTCGAAAGACAAGCTGAGGAAGAAAAACCGATTGCCGATGTATAATTTACATTGCTGCTTTATGTTTAAATATTACTCTACTTTGTTTTATACCAGCAATAAAGGCTTATTTTATTTAATTTTTTTTTATTTTATTTTTATTCTTTGTCATGCCATCAGAAGTGTATTAATGGTACATTGCATGTTATTTCTAGCCTAAAGATACAACGAATCTATATCAGTCTGTAAGGTTACCACTGCTGGACACAGGCTCCTTTCATATTATTTACGGGGTTTAAAAGACCACACACAATGCGGCTTCAAATGTTTATGTAAATTCTATTACAACGGTGACCCCTAAAACAAAACAAAATACTTTGCATATTTTAATTTGGCTTTTAAACTCACAAAATAAGGTTCATTTTCGCAGTTAAATAAAACATGTCAATTCAGTTTTATCGCAAAACTGTTAGTAGGGTCACATCATTTACATATGTCAAGGGTAATTCTAAATACTAAAACTTGTACATGTTCGATAAGGAAAATAAAATGCGTTTATATTACAAATTACAATTATTTCAATGTACGACCCCCAATAAAACTTGGAATACGACCTTCAAACAAAAGTTGCGAGACATCTTAGGACTCATCTAATTATGTGTTTCATCAGCAAAGCCTACTTTATTCTCGAAGTATTCGTGACAGTGAGATCTCACGAACTGCTAATTTGGAGGTAATAACATGAATCAAAGGGAAATACCATTGGAAAGGTTTATTTGCCAATAGATGTAGATAATGAGGTCGATTCGAGCGATATGTCGGTTGCGATCAAAGATAATGTATCAATTAACACTAATTGGAAGGTGTTCTGTCGTGTTCAGCTACTCTACACAATATGATTATTAATGTCGGGAGTCGTCTTGCGGAGTCGTGAGCACACAGGTGGAAAGAGCCCCACTTCGACCTTTGCCATTCTCGTAGCCGATGTCGTACGAGCCTAATGGACTTTTATGGGCCTTCTAATGAAATTGTGTGTACCCAAGCCTCATCTGAGTGCCAATTGACATATCATGTTGCGTACACTAATGAATATTGAAATATTAACTTGTACGATTGCAAAATGCACCGCTTTTGATGCCAATTCTGTCTTTTATCAAGGATGATTTTACGCAGTCGATGAAAATTTCTTGGAACATTATATTGAATACATTTATCATGAATCGCAATATTAAAATATTAAATGGGTATACTGGGTGGCAGAGACATGCCACAATAATTGAAATATATAAGGTAATGCGCCAGCAGTTCTTACATTAAAAATCATTAAATTATATCGTATATTATTGTTTTCGTTTAATATCGTTATGTCCTTTTCACTATTTAATAATACATGACAGTTTTTTTTATTGCAATGAATGACAAGAAGAGCATGCTGTTCGCCTGATGGTAAGCGATATGATAGATTACAAGTTTACTACATATTTTTTACCTTTAAATCCATATGGTTTTCAATTCATAGATGGTATAAGCAATATTCGTAAATAATACGTATTTATTTTAATAATATTTTTAGCATTCTCATAATGTTATAAGTCCAGTTGGCATTGTTTAAAGAGCTTCGGTGGCGCACGTAATATTTTTCGGAGCGTCCGTAAAATTGGCCAGACGGAGCTCTGAGCAATGTGTGCAATTAATTTAAAGCCACAATCCGTGGAAATGTTCACCGACGTCGCTCGTCTAGGATAACCGTCACTGTTTCGTGGTCTTAAAATGTATGACGCTATTAAATGAGAAACTTTGATACATCTGGCTATTACTGTTATATGGCTATTCATTTATTCAAAGAGACATAAAGTTATTATGGTGTAATTTAGTATTGGTACCGCTAAATTATTAATATACAACTAATGGTAAATGCGGAGCCAACAACATGGAATAGGTATTTATACTGGGTATCTCAAGACTGCTACCGAAAACGAAACCGGGTGGTAGTTTTAGTGACTACAAACACAACGCAACTAAAAATTTCGCTAAGAAACGCGACAATTATTTTTTATCATTTTTTAAATATCGTCATTTTTGGGTGGTAAACCCATAGTTTTTGCTAAAATAATAATTTAAACTCTTTTATACCTTAGAGTATTTATAAATAAAGGGGTATACACTATTATTTTAGGAAAAAAATGTATTACCACCCAAATATGGCCATAGGAAAAAAAAAAAAAATTGACGCTTTTTTTTGCAACTTTTTCTGTTGCATGGTTTCTGAAGTCATTTAAACTACCACCCGGCTTCATTTTCGGTAGCAGTCTTGATATACCCTGTATATATATTATGTTAAATTAGCACTAAGACTTCGCTCTGGGCACTACCCAACAGCAAAGTTCGCTTTCTTAATGAAAAAGACTGCATCACCCAATTGTGAGACATGCAATAAAACTGAAGATGTGCAACATCTTTTGCTGGAGTGTGTTAAGTACAAAAAAGAAAGGGACGCCTTGTTTAAAAAAAATGACATGAACATTCTAAACGTTGGACTTATTCAAAATATTTAGCATCCCCTAAATCCGACATTGCCAAACAATTTTGTAACCAAGTTAACCTGTGTAATTAAATACTTTGTCTACTTATATTTTCATCCGACCTATTATCCATCTCTACTTATATTTATTTTTACTTTTAATGTATACCTTAATATTATTTAGCTCTTAAGACAATTATGTAGTGTACAGTTGATAAGGTACAATGGGGTTGGCGTATCCGTGTGGATAAAAACCCCTAATCAATAAAGAGAAAAAAAAAGGTATTTATATAGACAATAAATAGTTATATCTCGCTACATTTACCGGTATATTTTCTTCGAATCCAGCTATACATATTCTGAGTACCATACGCTATCACGGGTTTGCCATTTATTGTATTAAGAGTAGAAGAATACCTACCAACGCAAAAGGTCTTGAGATATTCCAACAGACTCTAAGAATAAAAGAATTTGCTAAGCTAAAACTCATTTAGCTACATATTAAAATAATTCCTCTTTTCCTTGTTCAAAAGGCTATTAAAAACGATACTGTAGACAAAAGCGTTAATGAATAATAATTTCACAAAGGGGAGCGAAATTAATGTCGTGGCTTTTAATTTGCGAGAGAACACAATATATATTTACGGCTATATTCATAGACAAAACCTATTTTGGCGAGTGTTTTGTCCCTTTAGAATGACTTTAATTCAGAAGACAAGATATTCGATAGAGAATATAAATTTATAAACTGAATATAAATAAGGTATTTAACGTATTGTATCATGGGTCTTGGTGACTGTCGGTAACGACTAGACTGATATAACAGAGGTATTGGCTGCCCACGCAGACAATTGAATAATAGAGTACTCTAAGCCTTACTTCATTCACCACAATAAAGTATCTTTTAAAGTTGGAAAACGAAAAATGACAGTTATCGTTATTTATGAGGAAGTAATTTTTTTAGATTTATGTTAGTAACTCTAATACTATGAAGTAATAATCTTCTGTGTATATGAAAGGCTTTTGTGTAGATGTCTATAATATAACTACCTCCAATAACTGTTAAATACAGTCATAGACGTTTAGTTATGTCCCCCATATCTGTGCCGGTGTGTGTATGGGTCCTTGCATCTACAGGTGTCCAAAGAAATGATAATGCAAGCTAATATACATTTTAGTAAATCGTGATTGCGTAGATTAGAATGATTTTTCATAGTTAACTGTAATAATAACAAATATGGCGAGAAATTAATAATCAACATTACACGTGCTTCCCCTTAACAAATGACGCTAAAATTCTGAGAGTTCATGATATCGCCTGTTTGAAAAGTGTTAACGTGAAGTCTATGCAAGTTTTTTGCTTTTAAATATTCATTTATTTATATTCCGCTAACAATGTAATTAACGACTAAATGAAAAAGAAAATGTATTTGTTAAAATTTTGTTCTTTACCCGTGCCAATTGGTTTTATGCGAAAAAGTGGTGATAATACTCAAAACTTTAAATTGTCATAGCTCCAAAACAGATAGGTATTACCAAATATTATTTCTTCATTAGCATTTATATTAAGCCCTTGTAACTAACTCCGCAAGTTAGGAACTACACTCTCACTACTCTCCCGGTATAAAACATCATGGGGATCACAAGTAAAGAAATATTTCAACACCCAGAAGCTAAATAAATACTAAATGTCGATCACACAGCTATTTTTCTCAATCATAGCCGACGTTCTACACGGGCACTAAGACGTTTTATAGCGCAAAGGAAAAGCGCTGCGGCATTATGTAGCACCATAAAGTAACAAAGAGTTTTTCGCTGAAAGGCGCAAAGTACGTATAATTTAACACTATTTTTTGTTCTGTGCTTAGCATTGACTTTACTATCACAACTATTTTGAACGGCGTGTAAGTAGTAGTCCACTATTGAGCACAATATTTGTATGCTAGTTTTTTTTTTTTATTGCAATGAATGGCGAGACGAGCAAGCCGTTTGCCTGATGGTAAGCTATACGACCGCTCATAAACAGTAGAAATATTCCACTAAGCTCGCCATCCTGAGACATAAGATGTTAAGTCTCAATATGTCCAGTAGTTGCTCTGGCTACAATGTCCTTCAATCCGAAACACAACAGTGCATTTAAGCAGTGTTGTTTCACGGGAGAAATAGACATTGCGGTGGTACCTACCCAGATGGCCTCGCACATATGAGAGACCTACCACCCATGGGCGTAGCCACGGTGGGGCAGGGTGGGGCACTTGCCCCACCCTGGCTCTGGCCTCTAAGGTACCAAACCAAAACAAAAAAATCTAAGTAAAGTACTATCTATAGATAGATAAACCTCTAAATTGACTGATCAAAAAATCCTCATAGTCATACTCCCAAAGCCCAAACAGCTGAAGTTAGAGACACTTTCTTAGATGGATGATTTCGTGGTGTAGGAAGGTGAGCAATAAGAAAATGTTTTGGCCAATTCGAATTATATATAAAAGAATATATCAAGACCGAAAATGAAGCCGCGTGCTAGTTATAGTGACTATAAACACACCATGCACCAGCCAAAGGAAGTCCACTATTGAACATAGGCCTCCCCCAATGATTTCCACAGTGACCTGCATCCAGCGACGTCCCATAAACTTTACTAGGTTTTCTGACCACCTTGTAAATTGACGTCCTACAATGCGCTTTCCGCTACGTAGCCTCGTTTCGAGAACTTTTTGGCCCCATCGACCATCAGTTCTCCGCGCTATGTGCCCCACCCATTCCCACTTCAAATTACTAATCCGCCGGGCTATGTCGTTTACTTTAGTTCTCCTACGGATCTCCTCATTTCTGATTTGATCTCGTAAGGAAACCCCGAGCATAGCCCTCTCTATAGCTCGTTGAGTGACTGAGCTTCCTAATAAGGCCCATAGTGAGAGACCACGTCTCGGTGCCGTATGTCATCACTGGCGACACACAACTATCGGAGACTGCCCAGCCGAGTTAGATTCGATTCACCTCTCTCTCGAAGTTGGACCTGCCTAACCGGCCCACTTGTCCTAAATAGACATATTAGTCTACAAATTCAAGAGTCGAGCCCCTAACTCCGATGGGGGTAGTCACAACATGGACATTCGACATGATCTTCGTTTTGTCCAAATTCATTTTAAGACCCACCTGTTGGGAGACTCGATTGAGGTCTTCGAGCAGAGTGCTAAAGTATTTCTGCGATTGTGCCAAGACTACAATATCGTCGGAAAATCGAAGGTGAGTGATATAATCGCCGTTGATGTTGATTCCAAATCCTTTCCACTGCAAGAGCTTGAAGGCGTTTTCCAGCGCGGCAGTAAATAGTTTCGAAGGTACGACATCTCCCTGTCTTACGCCTCGCTGTAGTGAAGAATATCCTTCGTGCTCTGATCTTGTACTCGGACCGACATGGTGGTGTTGTTGTTTATACACTCCAACACTTCGATGTACCGATATTCGATGTGGGACCGGTGGAGAGGCCGTAGCAAAGCCCAATATATTCCTCTTTTTTTTTTGTAAAACTTGCCGAAGGGTATGGATGTGGTCTGTGGTACTAAAGCCTTTTCGGAAACCGGCTTGATCGGGAGGCTGGAAGTCATCAAACCTGCGTTCAAGACGATTTGTGATGACCCTCGAAAACAACTTATAGACATGGCTCAGAAGCGAGATGGGCCTGTAGTTCTTCAGCAAAGTGTTATCACCTTTTTTGAAGAACGGTACCACCACGCTCCTGCTCCATGCGTTGAGCTTTCGAGGAGAATGGAACTGAAGGACTTTCAGTATTGC
Source organism: Hyles euphorbiae (assembly GCA_023078785.2). Classification (NCBI taxonomy): domain Eukaryota; kingdom Metazoa; phylum Arthropoda; class Insecta; order Lepidoptera; family Sphingidae; genus Hyles; species Hyles euphorbiae. The sequence continues at coordinate 8,631,215 of CM041038.1, read as the reverse complement.
CGTTCCACCCGCTTTTAGAAGCTCTGAAGTGATTCCGTCCTGACTCGGCGCCTTGTTGTTCTTAAGTTGCTTCAGGACCATCTCAATCTCACACAGGCTGATGTCCGGTATATCATCGCTGTAGTGTCGGATCAACTCAGTTCTCGGGTCTTCGGCCGAGCTAACAGTAGGATCGGCAACCGAGGTATACCTCGGTTTATAAAGCTGTCCGTAGAACCTCTCGATCTCTCTTAATACCTCTGCCCTCGTCGACACTACGCGGCCACCGTCATTTTTCAGCCTAGACAACTGGCTTTGCCCAATAGACAAGTCTCTTGCAAACACTTTGGAGCCTCCGTTCTGCTCAGTTGTCTCTTTAATGCTCACTGTATTGTGAGCATGGAAATCGTGTCGCAAGGATTTCCAGATCCGTCTATTGAGCAGCCGGTATGCTTCAGCTTCAACGGAAAACAGCAGTGACATAGATCTACGTTCGACCATGAGGTCAAGAGTGTGGATCAAGAGTTTTTGTGATCTATCTACACGTCGGAGCCTAAACTTCATCTAGCGACGCCTTTCTAATTGGTCATTGATATTCAATGTGCCCCTAATCATTCGGTGATCACTGCCAGTTTTCACCCTGTTGATCACAGAGACATCACTGAACATCCGTCTATTCGTCGTTAAGATGAAATCTATCTTGTTTCTCTTAGAACCGTCATGACTCAACCAGGTCTATTTCCTGTGAGGCGGCTTCTGGAAAAAAGAGATCATCGCAAAGAATCCATCTTTCTCCAGAAAGTCGGCCAGCCTCTGACCCCTGGGGTTCCGTTGCCCATGTCCAAATTGGCCCACTTTCAACTCTGCATCGCTTCTCATGCCCAACTTTGCGTTTGAAATCGAACCCATTGAAAGACGTAGCTGAACAGTTAACTTTGTATACATGTAATAGGGTATTGACTACGATGAAAATATGAAACATATTTAATTGAAAACATATATTACTAGACTAACTGTAAACATTTTTTTAAACCAAATTAACTAATACAGTATTTAAAAAAATGTTAGATTATCTTAAGAAATCAATTTAAAAATAAATATTTTTTCGAGCTTGACCACGTGACTAAAAACGTACGCCATTGTTTGCATTTAGAGTGATGTCACTTTCTTGTTGTCGGTCGATTTTTAGAACATTTCATGAGCGTTTTCCTTTATTTTCTCAGTAATTTCTGAAATATTGATTTGATTGATGAATCTGAAACCGCCACCCGGCTTCGTTTTCGGTAGCACACTTGATATACCCTGTAGATACATGGAGTGTAACCTTTTTGTATGAAAAAAATAACCAGGGTGAGACAACGGGTATAGTTTGCTACTGAAATATTACTAACAGTTCTATATGCCTTGCACAAGAATATCAACGCCAAACGTTGGCTCTGGAGCAGTTTTCTTCGCACAGCACCGATAGTAGCCCTATCAGCCCATACGGGAGATCCATAACAGATACATCCTAAGTAAGTTGCTCCGTAGATGATTTTTAGTGTATTGAAAGATAGCCCCCACGTTGCCCCCACGTTGCCGAAGCTTTGCCTGTCCTAGCGGGTGTACTTCCAGTCGACCTGGAGGTGCAACGTCGCGCCGCGATGTATTACTCTAATAGAGAGAATATGGATAAAAGTTTTTTCACCGCACGTGAACTTTTAAAAGTTGACAGATTATTTAAACCGGTTTCAGTGGTATATAGCGAACTATTAGATGAATGGCAAAATAGATGGGAGGTATCTTTGAAGGGCCGGCATCTATACCAATTTTTTCCTTGCGTACGTGATCGTTTAACAAAGACGTGGCTAGATGTCGATTATTGCGTATCACAATTTCTCACGGGCCATGGTAACTTTAAGTCTAAACTATACTCTTTTAAGCTTGTTGCGTCGTCTGCGTGTTCATGTTCAACACCTAATTGCGAGTATGAGCAGTCCGCGCATCATATACTTTGGGAGTGTAGTCTTTGGCATAATGAGCGTAAAATCATGCTAGATAGTATGCAAATATCATCTGGAGTTGTATACTACATGGACCTTGTAGAGACTAGAAAGAACTTCCGTGCTTTCCGGCGTTTTTGCCATACCTATTACTGGAATCAAGCATAACAGTTCACATAATAGGTCCCATTTAAATGTAGTAATAATTTGATCCGTGGTGCTTCACAGCTGGCTTCTCCGGCTGTGAAAGTCTTTTTGCGAGGTTATTTACCTCTTCAGTTCAATGTTTTGTCACCCGCTTTGCACGGAGGGAAGTGGACAATAATTTATTTCCAACTCCTCCTATTAATTTAACTTTCTGATTAATTTCGTTGCGGGTTAAAGACAGGTTAGACATTCCCGGAGACTCGCCGAGCTTCAATGCTCGGTGTCATTACTTTGCGTGCCACTGTTGATCCTGGCTCACAGGAGTTACAGTGGTGGGTGTGAGGGCGGGACAGTCTCCTACTGAAATATTATTTTAGATTTCTGCCCCACCCTGAGCCCATGGCTGGCTACGCCCATGCTACCACCAGTAAAAAAAAAGTAGTTGCTACCCATCACGATTCTCTACAATCATTTTTTTGTCTCAAACAAAAAGCAGGGAACTTTATATAGCTACTTTTACAGGTAGTCTCTCATATATGAGAGGCCGCTTAGGTAGGTAGTACCGCAATGTCTATTTGTCCCGTGAAACAGCAGTGTAAAAGTACTGCTTTGTTTCGGTTTGAAGGATATTGTAGCCTGAGTAACTTCTGGACATATTGAGACACTTTATGTCTCAGGATGGCGATTGCTATCCATTGCTTTGTAATTCAAGTTGTATTTTATTTTCGCTACTGTTCATGAGCAGTCGTATTCATTAGTATTACCATCAAACGAACGGCTTGTCTTGCCACTCAGTGAAATAAAATAAAAACTTCATATAAGCTACAATACGTAAAGATTGGAATGTCAATCACACTGTAGAATACTCGGAAAACACACGATAATGGTAAATTCAATTTGAATATATCACACGAACCATTTCACAATCCTCATTGTTTGTAGAGGGCGGAATCTGCCACAAATGCGAATAATCGCTGTCATTTTATAGTGTTCTTTTTACCGGGATTTGTAAAAGTGATTTCATTTCTGTATATAAAGATACAAATGTTTATTTTTTTGTCTCTTGTGTTTGTATCTTTTATGTATGGGTCGACGACCTTGTTATGGTTGCCGGTGGACCCAGAAGATAACTGGGACAAAATCAAGTCAGTTGGTCGAATATGAAACAGGAACCTATAGGCTATGGATGATGAATGATGATGATGAATAATTATAAAACGACTTCATCGCCTGAGCCTGTGGCGTCATAATAAAGGGGATAGGCATGTGTGTTATATTTTTAGTAATAGTAAACACTACTAATGTCCAATATTTCAAGCGATAAGTGAAATGTTTTAAATATTATTTACTTTAGTAGGTCTTTTGATGAAGTATTGTGCGAATACTCCAGTAATAAATTCATTAATCAAGGAAAGATTGATAGAAAGAGGTGAAATTGTTTTCATATAAATTATTCGTCTGTTATAACTTGATGACTAACCAGGAATTAAAAAACTATAATATTAAGAATATTACAATTTAAACGTTAGCTGACGTTTGTATTGAGGAGGTCATGAAGACTGATTGGATACAAACAAACTGTATGTTTTTGATAAGACGGGTATATTTTGCTAATGTCCTTCATTATTTTCTATATACATATAATCTTTCTATTACGACATATTTCACCAACATTGTCTTGACAAAATGTGGGCAAAGCACGATATGTTATGAGTTCGGGCGTCATCAATTACAAGTCGGCTGTCGTATACATTAAACGAGTAACAGCGATCTGTTTCCATGGCCCCTTCAAATTTCCATAGGCAAACGAAAATTAAATTGTCAACAGACTCGTCAAGTTTCGTCCCTTCATCACTGATTTATTCGGAAGTTTTAAGAGTAAATTGGGGATTCGAGGGTGTAAAGTTAGGATGGACCTTCGCTGTAACGTATCAAAGGCCTATTTTTTTTCCTAAAAGTGTATACATACCTGGTTGTTTCGCTTATAAAGGTTTGGATATGTCAACGGCCTACCCTCGTCACTTTCTAATCTAAGACGCGTGGCTTTGCAACCCAACATGTAATCCATGAAAAAAATAAGTTAATAAGATTTATTGGAGCGATTTGTCTTTTTTCGGTCGGGTTTATGCGCGATCAATAGCCTTTGCGTATTACGTGATAGAAGTCGGATTAATATGGCTCCTTGGTTAAACTCTGTTAGTAAAATGAGAGATCACCTATGCAAATTACTAAGGCTAAAAATGATAAGATGTGCATAAAAACTTGTTATCTGCATTCTACATAAATTATATAAATTGCATTATAAAGTATAATGTAATTCATCAATGACGGACGATGATTAAAAAATGAAAAGCTTTGGTTTATTGGATACTAGCGGCCCGGCCCAGCTTCGCCCGGGTACAAATAGATTTCTGTACAATAATATGTACGGATTATACATATAAACCTTCCTCTTGAATCACTCTATCTATTAAAAAAACCGCATCAAAATCCGTTGCGTAGTTTTAAAAATTTAAGCATACAAAGGGACATAGGGACAGAGAAAGCGACTTTGTTTTATACTATGTAGTGAAGTATATTAAGGTTTGCATTAAATTGCGTTTAGATGTTTGTAATTACCATGTGGTATATTGTCATATTTAGTTAAACTGCGTTAGTCGTTGCCACTTTTAAAACCTTTTAGGTATCGAATGTTTTGTCTTCTTCACTCAAATTGATTTCTAAAGTTATTCGAAAGGGACCCAACATACTAGCTTAGCTAGCATCCTAGCTAAAATAGGTTTTAAAACTGTATGAATAAGGCCGTTAAGTTGATGCTTATTGCTCAAGCGTAAGCAATTTTCAGTGACTAAATTAAAATTAACACCTCGGTTAAACCACATATTTAATACCGATAACAATATAAACTACTCTGAATTGCAACTCCTGTATGATCACTGTATTGTAAATTTATTTTGAAAAGAGTAATTGCCCGTTCTTCTCTCGCGAATACAGCCTTGTGAACCGGATGACATTGGAAAAAAGTGTCTGAATCTAAAAAATGTATACATTTTATAGATTCAATAAATATTTTCATTTCATTTTATATATACCTAATGGTTATCTGTCAAAAATTGCCTTGTGTGATAATAATAGTATAATAGTCATACCGCCAATGGGGATGATGACAGTAACAACGAATTAATGAAATTATTGTTTAATATAATAATGTATAATAGAAGGATTCTCAAAATTAACATTTGCTTCAGTTTTTAATTAAGATTAAATATATTTTTGCAAAAATAAAAGTACAAAACCTAAGGATCCGCCATATTAGATGAAACGCCAATCAGAAGCGAGTGACGTGTCACTTTCGTAAATATTACTTATATAGTCATAACGCGAACTTGTTGGCTAGTTTTGGTCATTTCTATGTTATTCATATTGATCTAATATTTTTTTTTAAGTAATGCAATCAGTTTCGGGCTACCTACGAAAAAGGAACATTACTCATGGAATAAGGATTCATCGCAAATAGCTCAAAATTTAGAACTATGCGATATTCCATATCACTGTTTAATTGGAACATTAATAACGTTTTTCAGTATACACAGCGATTGGCATGATAATAATACCGAAAGAAAATAAATGAATCGTACCTCCGATATTTATCGCTAATGTTATTTATAATAATTTTAAATTTTGATAAGTTGTTTTCTAGACACGTCAAACTTTATGAACATTGTAAATAAAGTTATTATATCTGTCAAAATAGTGTTCACGGAAATTAATCATCGAATTTAAAGATAAAGATACAGATCATTTTTAGCCATATATTTCTAACTTTTTTAACACATTTTTTTTGTTGATTGATTTTGAAACATTCATAAACAAATTTCTCGGAGTTTGTATCGATGTATTATTACATTGCGGAACTACACATCATCGATCCACATCAAACACGGCATTACTATTAAAAATAATATAATCTTTATATCACAATATACACGTAAACATTGCACGAGCAAGCATTTACAAAAGCATGACGTTACACACGGACGCCATTACTATTACGGCGTTTTTGAGCAAAGGTTAAAATGTGAAATTGAAAACGTAATTTTTCGCGCAAATCTTTACTTTTTTTCAAAAATTCAATTCTTTTTAAGTATTGTTAATGTATACGAACATTCTGGAATAGTTTTTCAAAATCATTCTACTCATGTCTATTTCTTCATGTCTATTTCTCCCGTGAAACAAAATCATTCTACTCATGTCTATGTCTTCATGTCTATTTCTCCCGTGAAACAACACTGCGTAAATGCACTGTTGTGTTTCGGATTGAAGGACATTGTAGCCAGAGTAACTACTGGACATATTGAGACTTAACATCTTATGTCTCAGGATGGCGAGCGCAGTGGAATATTGCTACTGTTTATGAGCGGTCGTATCGCTTACCATCAGGCGAACGGCTTGCTCGTCTCGTCATTCATTGCAATAAAAAAAAAAAAAAAAAAAAAAAAAAAAAAATCAGTCATCATGCCTATTGTACTTTTTGCTATTTGTGAATTGTTTACTTTTTGTTGCATATCTAGTTATGCATTCCGACCACTCTGTTGCAATAGCAACTTCCGCTGAGTAGGCGTCTGGCTTCAGAGAATCGGAAAGCACAACATGATAAGACGCAGAATGCGACTATCATAGCTTTAAGTTTTTATTTCAATAGTTATTAAGTTGTCCCTTGTATCGGACGTAAAATTAGTATTAATAAAATAATTAAAAAAAATTAAGAATTGTTTTACCTGATATTCAGTTTTGACTATCTGGTTTACAATAAACACCATCTAGAGATACCGTCACTAAGTAAGTAAATAAGTACGAGTACTTTTCACTACGTACCTATAACATTTTCGTTTACAAATCACCTTGTCAGCATTTACGCAATACTCAAAATATTATCCCTGCATTGCTTGAGAGAAAATAAATTAATATGGAAAAGATACATTCGACTTAGTCGACGCTGACGTAATTATCGATGTTAATCAGTAATCAAACGTAATCCTCCATTTAATTTCACGTCGACTCTAAATCGGATTAAATAAGAGAAAATTTAATTTCGTAATGCTTAGCATTTCCATTATCGTCACGAATATTAAGGATCTTCTTTTTGGAATGTATTCGTATAAATTGGCTTACTAATTTAAGTACCTAATACATAATGAAGCAGTAATTTTATATAAATTTTGGCATATCGTTTAGTTTTGACGTTGAGTTATGTGTGTGGAAGGAGTTAAGGGAAACCTCTGCTATTTGCACTCGTACATACATATACAGAAAAAGTTTCAAATTTTATAATCACCGCACCAGATTAAATTCCAGAATTCTAATTAATGCTCTTTACGTAGCTGAAATAAAGCATTAAAAGCCATTAAATATCACTGAATTATTTTTGGTTACGTATTATAAATCCTAGACACTTATAAGCTTCAACGACGATATCTATGATCATATATACCTACATATAAATGAAATTGAAGTGTCTGTTTTAAAAGTGCATTGTTCATTTGAAACGAAACGACAAAGGAAAAAAAAAATCAAAAACAATGTATTGTAGTCAAATAACGTCAAGTATGGCCTAACAACTCTCAATCTTACTCTCGATTGTAGAGGAGGCCCGTGCCCTGCAGTGGGACGTATATGGGCTGATACAGAACGTCAAGTATGATATGATATAACATATAATCAAAGGATATAACTTTAAAAAGATATTTACAATACAATACAAAACTCTTTATTGTAAACCAAAGAACAATAATTCATACAAAATCAGACAGATTAATACAGAACCAGAATAAAATATTTTTGCTGCTATGACTTTAAATTTAAGTTAATTTTAACACAAATTGTTTTTTACTTTTTTGCATGGAAGAGAATAAATAAAATAATTTACATCTAAACTTGAAGCTGGCAATTCATAACGAGTTGATAAATATTTTGATAACTTTATAGATCATATTGATACCACCCGGTATACTTAACAAACTTTACCTGAAGTGGCTACATCGATTGTTGAAAACCGCATGAAAATACGATTGGTGACTCTCGAGCTATTCGCGAACAAACAAATATACGTCCAAAGTTGCGGGTAGAACGGCGAAACTCCTTTATTAAAGGCAGTAATAAGTATAAGGAAATAAATGTTTCTGCGACCCATAAATATTTGTTTCATGTATGAGAGTTATGACGCCGAGAAGTTTCTTGTAAGTTTTCATAGCCATAATTCAATAATTGTATTTAATATAAGTAGTAATAGAACTATGTGTATTTTTTTAGTGTATTATTTTATTTATAGATAATTAATATAACTGAAATCTCTAGAAACAGATTTAAAGTATCTGATTTTATTCGTTCTTATGAGAAATAACAACGTAAAGGTTAAATCTTAGAAATTTCCACAAGACCAAGTGGTTCGGTAAAATCTTTTGCATTACGAAGAATTCGCGTTCCAGCGTGGAATGAAACGCTTTCTGGATGTTAAGGCTGCGTTTCCACTGACGCGGAGCTGGGCGGAGAGGAGCTTAGCGGTGCACAAATTGACCAATGACTATGCTTGAAATATCCGCTCCGCTTCAATGGAAACAGTACGAGCGGGGTGGAGCAGAGCTGAGCGGATATTCATACATCGAGGCGGTGCAGTGCGGAGGTTAGCGAGCATTGGGGTACAGAGCGGAGGACAGCGGGGCGGTACAGTCACGAGCATAAATATATTACTATGGGGAGATTGGCAAAAATATCTGTCCCAAGAACAAGTTCAATAATATCTGACTGCACGTACGTTGCAAAAATATCTGACATTATCAGGCAGCATAATACAGTGGCATCAAAATTATGTGACGAAACATGTACATCAAATAATTGTGATAACCTTTGGAAGCAAAAATATGTGACGTTACTGGTGGCAAAATGTTCTGATCCCTTGTGAAAAGCAAATATATGTATCGTTTTCTATTTCTGTAATTTGCATTGATTCCTCACGAAAAGCATAAATATGTGACATCAACCAGGTGGCAAAATGTTCTGATTCCTTGTGGAAAGCAAATATATGTATCGTTTTCTATTTCTGTAATTTGCATTGATTCCTCACAAAGAGCATAAATATGTGACATAAACTAGGTGGCAAAATGTTCTGATCCCTTGTGGAAAGCAAATATATGTATCGTTTTCTATTTCTGTAATTTGCATTGATTCCTCACAAAGAGCATAAATATGTGACATAAACTAGGTGGCAAAATGTTCTGATCCCTTGTGGAAAGCAAATATATGTATCGTTTTCTATTTCTGTAATTTGCATTGATTCCTCACAAAGAACATAAATATGTGACATCAACTAGGTGGCAAAATGTTCTGGTCCCTTGTGGAAAGCAAATATATGTATCGTTTTCTATTTCTGTAATTTGCATTGATTCCTCACAAAGAACATAAATATGTGACATCAACTAGGTGGCAAAATGTTCTGATCCCTTGTGGAAAGCAAATATATGTATCGTTTTCTATTTCTGTAATTTGCATTGATTCCTCACAAAGAGCATAAATATGTGACATAAACTAGGTGGCAAAATATTCTGATCCCTTGTGGAAAGCAAATATATGTATCGTTTTCTATTTCTGTAATTTGCATTGATTCCTCACAAAGAGCATAAATATGTGACATCAACTAGGTGGCAAAATGTTCTGATCCCTTGTGGAAAGCAAATACATATATGTATCGTTTTCTATTTCTGTAATTTGCATTGATTCCTGACAAAGAGCATAAATATGTGACATCAACCAGGTGGCAATAATATATGACATCCCTACAATTTGTAAACAATAAAATGTTTCTTATGTATAGCGCCAGTAAAGTGTTTTATTGAATAGTATTAGAATGATCTATTTTGGCGGGAAAGAATATGAACAAAAACACCCTATGAATAATTTCTTTTACATTTTTATTTGCCTTATCAACTTAATGAATTAATTATTTTAATTCATGATGTATACTTGTAATAAGTGGAAGGGAAGTGGACCAGTATCAGCATCGTTGAACAACTGTTCCATTCCAGTGGCCAACCTTCAACGTCGAACAGGCACTCAAAGAAAAATAATGTATATTCAAGTATACATACTGGGTATATCAAGACTGCAATCAAAAACGAAGCCGGGTGGTAGTTTTAGTGAGTACAAACATAATGCAACTAAAATTTTCGCAAGAAAAAGCGACATTTCTTTTTATGATTTTTTAAATATCGTAATTTTTGTGTGGTAAATCCATAGTTTTTGCTAAAATAATAATTTAAACTCTTTTATACCTTAGAGTCTTTATAAATAAAAGGGTATACACTATTATTTTAAGAAAAAAATTAATTTTCTATCCAAATACGACCATAGGAAAAAAAATCGTCGCTTTTTTTTCAACATTTTCTGTTGCAATGTGTCTGAGGTCACTAAAACTACCACCCGGCTTCGTTTTCGGTAGCAGTCTTAAGATACCCTGTATATACATACATAACGAATTAAAATCGAGTATAGCCACCATTTGCATTAATTACGTCCTGTAGCCTTTCTGGCATTGACGAAACCATATTAGCACACACTTGTGAGCCTCGGAGTGACTCCCAAATGTCAAAGGCGTGACAACGTAGAGAGTCATGAGATCGAACCTGAGTGGGATCCCATTGTTGGATCATTAAACCCCACAAATTCTCAATGGGATTCAAATCAGGGCTCGTTGGAGGAAAATTAATTAACTTTAAAACCTCTCTTTGAGTATTAAACCACTCACGAGTTATTCTAGAGTTATGAATGGAACTATTGTCTTGCAACACATAGATAGGTGCCATTTCAGGGTAACTGATACGCGTTGTTGGTAGTAAAATATCTGACATAAAATTTATTTCTAGAATTATATCGAATTAATTTTAAATTAAATCTATAAATATTTTTCCTCTTGTTCAAAAAAAATACACATTATTGCCACTTGGTTGATGTCACATATTTATGCTTTTCGTGAGGAATCAATGTAAATTACAGAAATAGAAAAAAATACATATATTTGCTTTCCACAAGGGATCAGAACATTTTGCCACCAGTAACGTCACATATTTTTGCTTCCAAAGGTTATCACAATTATTTGATGTACATGTTTCGTCACATAATTTTGATGCCACTTTATTATGCTGCCTGATAATGGCAGATATTTTTGCAACGTACGTGCAGTCAGATATTATTGAACTCGTTCTTGGGACAGATATTTTTGCCAATCTCCCCATAGTAATATATTTATGCTCGTGACTGTACGGAGCGGTGCGTGATTCGCGTCACTTCATCTGATTCGTTATCTTCGTCTTCAAGTAGAGAAAGATATAAAATGATTGCTTTTTTCTTTTTAAGCGACAACATGATGTATGGTCTTTCCGAGAGATTTAGTGTAACTAAGTGCAAAAATGCGCGATTCCAAAAGTATGCTCCACTCCGCTCTGGTCCGCTCACTGACCACTCACCGCTGTTCATCGCTCTTCTCCGCCCAGCTCCGCTTCAGTGGAAACACTGACCACTTTTCACCGCTCTTCTCCGCTCTTCTCCGCTCCTCTCCACCCAGCTCCGCGTCAGTGGAAACGCGGCCTAAACATTGCAAGAGAAATGAAAATTATTCGGAGGTGAGCTGCAACAAGACGTGTACAGATATCTCGACAAAGCTTCCGAATAAACCGCCTTAGAATACCACCTCGATTTGAGATGTTCAACATTTTGAACGCTATTTAAGTGTAGGACTGCAATGTACTAGAAAAAGCTGCGTAATTCGAATTTTCTTCAATAGTTTTATGCATGTTGTCATGGAAAAACTTAAGAGAGGCTTAGGGTCTGTAATCGCTATTTTTCTTCTTCTTTTTCTGTCACTACAAAATGAATACACCGACACCTGATACGAGTAGTAAGAGCAAAGCAATACAAATGGTTGATTCAATTACGTCTGTCTTGAAGAATCCAGATGTAAATATACATAGGCCAAACCTGAAACGTGGCATTTATCGGGTTATGATGATACCGACTATTTAAAAAGACAGTTTGTAATATATAAATGATTTTGTATAACGTGTTCGTTTAAATAACAATGAATAGTTTTAATGATAGCTAAAATGTATGCACAATAAAGTAAATATTGGACTTGAACAATCCTTTCAGCGAAGGGTTGGGTACTCTAATAACCTTCGCCGACTAAGCACGGAGTCTTCACCCTTTTGTATAAGAGTCTAAATGTTTGTACACGAGGTCCCGAGCATTACATGTAAGGCAAGTTATGGTCCATAAATTACCATTTTACATCAAGGCCGAAGCAATGTGTAGGCACAATTCTGAAGTATAAAATCAATAAATGCTTATTGGCAAGATCGAATTTCATTCACCGGTAGTACTGTCAGTGTATTTAGCATTATATTTAGTGTCCTCATTTGTGTGATAATGACACTCGATGGCCACTTTACAGAACATGAATTTAACTGTAGATAAAAACACTTATTTTCCTAATGAGGGTGAATAGTCGTTTTAACATTTCTCCGCCGGTAAAGTTAGCACGAAAATTATAATTGCTTCGAAAACTTCTTAATTGACTCAGATTAGATGTTTATCTTTATTAAAAATTGCAGTTGCAGTTAAAACAGAAATGTATTATTAAAACTTTCATGTATAAAGTGCTTAATTGTAAATTAATTTGTTCGTGACGCGGCCGTAAAGTTAATTACTTGTTCGCCGTGATTTCTGTAATTACATTGTTTAAATTAAATGTAGTTCTGGATCGTGGTTCAGTTGGTAACACGCAATTTTCACTATTTAAAGCTTGTCCGTCCTCAGGTGGGAAATGTGGGAAGTGATTAACATAATATTATAGATTTTATGCATTAGAATGACGAATAATATCATCCGCGTTAATTTACATTACGGGGAACTCATAATTGTATCTGCAACTGTTTCTTTTTCATAGAATCTTTCTACTTCTCACTACATGATGAACCTCTTCCACTGAGTTACCCATTGACTTTTGTAATGTGCTAAACACCAACCACTATAATATTTATGGTGATATTCGACAATAAGTATAGTTTGATGCAAACCGATGAACACTTTTGGAAATAAAAAGCTTAACGATATCAAATATAACACATCTGTTTGATACTTAAAAACGATAAATGGAAATTCCTTCAGACAGTTTTTTAAATATAAAACGGGTCTTTTTCTTACTTTCAAGAGAATAAATCTGTTGGTAGCGATAACTTGGTTGCATTTTTTGCTTTCTTGATGAAAATAAATTGCACGTTCCAAGAGTTTCCTCAAATGATTGCTTATTCAGGCAGTAACAAAGAAAATGGCACAAGTATTTTATAAGAAAATGCGCCATAAGTTTGCATCAGAGCTGTAGAATGTTTCCTTGTATTTTACACGTTGAACACTAGCTAGTGCATGTTTATTGTGTGCTCTTTTTCGTCTGCGGCTTCAGTAATCTAAAGAGAAGAGTAAAGTGCATGTTGGCACTTAGAATTTCAATGTGTCGTCGAACGTTTTATTACTGTTCATATAATCTTTGTCGAGTGTATGAATTCAGACTGGAAGTGAATGGTTTACAGGCTGACGTATTGGCATTTGTACTAACATTTTTGTGAAAGAAATGCTTTTTTTTATTTCAGTTAATGGCGAGACGAGCATGCCGTTCGCCTGATAGTAAGTGATGCGACCGCTCATAAACCATAGCAAAACCAAACAAAACCTTGAATTACAAAGCAATGCTTGGCATTCCACTGCGCTCGCCATCCTGAAACATAATATGTTAAGTCTCAATATGTCCAGTAGTTACTCTGGCTACAATGTCCTTCCATCCGAAACACAACAGTGCATTTAAACTGCTGTTTGACGGGAGAAATAGACATTGCGGTGGTACCCACCCGAACAGCCTCTCACATATGAGAAACCTACCACCAGTAAACTGCTGGACACCGGGATTGATTTTGTAGTGCATATAGGCGAATTAATCTTTTGTTAGTAGTGAATAATAGGATAGGATATTGTATTACTGTAATTTATGATTATACTTGGAAAAAGCTAAAGAAAAATTAAAATATATAAAAGTATATTTTATATAAAATAAAAAGTATATTACAATTACACAATAACAGGTTTTGATAAAGTGATCTGCGTGTCGATCCTATAATAAGAGGTAACTTATATATACTATACTTTGGGCAACTTTGGTGGCTTATCAATCAATTTTAAGCAGTGTAATTGTAACTTGATCTACTAGAGAAAGGAAAAGTCAATTGGATATACGATAGACGATTATTACAGGTTATTACAGGTATTTCTCTTCGTTATTTCTTTGGAATCCAACGAGCAGAAAGATCACCTGATCAAAAGTGGTTGGACACAAGAATCGTCGGTGCGTTATCGGCTTTGTTTTCTTGAAGGACACTAGAACGTATCTATAAATACCTGCGTTCAAAGCACCCTTTTAGTACAGCTATCTAGGAGAAAAATATAGGAAACTATCAAAGAAGACGTTCTAACAAGCTCTTCAAGACTTCCTTTACAAGTAATATAAGCAACTAGTCCACTTCTCTTATCTTTTGAGCTAGCGCCTTTGTGCTAGACCGTTACATAGACTATTCCGATTCATAAGGTATTGTATTCCAATAATAACAATATATTTTATTCATTTTAGAGATAGTACACAATCATATATCTATTGGCCTCACAGTAGGCTGATATTATCCATTATTAAATTAACAATAAAAGATACAATAGACTATCCAGATAAAAAAATCGTTGCGTATCGAAAGTGCTTCAATATTTTGATTTAATAACATCATAATAGTTATTGTATAGGAGAAATCGTAGCTTATTTCGATCGTTTTAGCAGGATTTTTTCGTGATGTATTTTATAAATACGTAAATATTATTTAGCTTATCCTTCTCCGAGCAAACTAAATAGCTGTCTCTTTATATTATACCCAGTGGCAAACTCACAATTGTTTTCTAAAGGGTCAGATAATCACATCATTGATTATTATTGGTATTTGCTCAGTTTTCGCAAATACATTGCATAATCCTCATTAATAAGGCTCACATTGAAACATCATCACAACATCAGTACATGTTTAACAATATGCTAAATTCTCGTTGTAGGTTACCTACATTTAATTCACAGAGTGTAGTTACTCACTATAGTGTTAAAACTTTACTGCAAAATAGGTTACGAGGTAGTGTTACTTAGAGCGTCCCGCTGTATTTTTATCCCCCGGGGAACATTTCATTTTGCTGGGATAAAACCTTATCCGACCGTCACGGAAGCTTGCTGTAACGACAGTCGTACAATGAAATTAAAATGAAACACGTTGACGCAATATTGCTGGGATGCGAGTGGAATTAAGGTTTGTATAATTTATTTTTCATGACACCAATTTTTTTGGAAATTTGATCCGAAATTAAAAGAATAATTTTCTGAATCTCTCACATCAAGACACGTCTCTCACATCAACAGTTCAGTGAAGTTACATCTATAGGAACAAACAAAAAACTAATATAAGAAGAAATAGCATTGGAATTCCTAAAAGCATGTCTTGTAACATTAGCACATTAAAAGGAAAAATAAGTAATAAATATTATTATTAATATTTTCCTGACCCCAGCGCCATATTCACAATCTGTCTATAGATCTATCAGTCTGTGATCACTAGCGAAGTCGGTATTATTTTGGGTTCTACATAGTATACTATAGATTGTAAATTTAAAGAATAAATAGCCTCTATGAATCAAAATAATGCGAAGATGTATGGAGGTAAAATAATCAAAAGAAGTTCGTTGGTGTAGAATCATAGAATGGAGTGAATAAACATATTCACTCTATTTGCATCTGTCTTCTCCAACTATACACAAAACTAATCAGGGGTGAATAAGAATAGATATTTATGGTGGGTTTAAATATAAACAGATATAAATTTTATGTTGGGATATCAAGAATTATGTGAAGACGTGGTGTATATCAAATGAGCCTATTTTTATTAATAAGTGTATTTTAATTAATAGCACATATTAACATTATTTAGTAACCATAGCTGTTGGTATGGTAAATTGTTGAATCCAATAATTCCTGCATTATAAATGTAGCTTAGCAGTATTTTATCTGACGTAATTTTATTCGAAACAGCATCCATATAAGTTGGGTCAATTTGTTAAATTATTATCAAATTGAAGCAGACCGTGCGTTTATTAATCACTATTGACGGTTTGCGGTTCGCGCGCCAATATTTTGTTTATAGTCACATTAAAAGTATAAAACTAATGATAATTATTTATTGGATAACGTAATAAAATTACATGAAAATTTGTAAAAGGTTATTATAGTAGAGACCCTTCTGATAAATTATCTTTCTTCATAAAGACCAGGAAGTTCATTATTAATCATAATGTCCACTTATGTATAAGCTGGACAGATGACGAAAGCAAGGATTCAGATACAGCCTGTATGCAGATCGCTTTCGACAAGGTTTTGAGAAAATCTTAAGAAAAATATTCCATTATACCATACTTGGTACGAGTATTAATAGACTCTTTCAACTACTAATAGAGTAATGAATATATCCCGAATATTTTGTAATTACCATTTAATTAATACTCCAATTAAATTATCTTATGTCTCAGGATGGCGGGCGCAGTGCAATGCCAAGTATTGCCTTGTAATTCATGGTCTCTTTTGATTGCTAATGTCCATGATGTATTGCTTTTCATTAATCGACTGTTATACTAATCTCGCATTCATTCCGATAAAATGTATAACCATGAGCGAAAACCACAAATAATACTTCCAATAAGTATATTTTTCGCCAGCAGCTGCCAGTCAGATGTCAAATTTTATAACAAATAACTCAGTCCAGCAAAAATAATCTTTTATGAAAAACTTGCTTCAATTAACTGATATGAAATAATTGTAAGCAAGCTACAATTCTTGTACAATTCGTCTTGAGAAAAAATAGGTCACAGATTGTTTTACTATAATGTTATAAGTTTCGTTCCATCCGTGAATTCTGCACTTCAACAAACTCCGCTTAGAAGAACTTAAGTCACAACTTTGGTCACAACAATATGCATTCAGAGAAAATAATATGTATTTTCTTATTTGTAAATTATGATGCGTTTTTGTTATCTTATGCCTATCGAATAGTGTGCACGAATTGAAAGCAATGAACATCGTTGAAAATCGCTATGTTCGAAATGGCACGAGGTCACAAAACAAGCGGCTAAATCCACCAAGCTATCGTAGTGTCCACAAATTATAGATAAAAGAAATGGCATACAAAGGAAAAGTCTCACATTTATTTTAAAAGATAAAGGTTCTGGCCGACTCTCCGCAGCCCAACCCCAAACTTTACCAAAGCGTTCTAGAATTCGACTTTGTAATGGAATAATTTAGGTAGGGTTTTTTTGATATTATTTAAACTTCGGACTCACAGTATTCATGAAATAAAAGACTCGGTAAGTATTAACATATTAATATTTTACTTTTTGTTACAAAGAGACCATTGTTACTTTTCGAATTCCATTTTCAGTTCCTTTTGTTTTGTTTTAAAACCATATCACGTAATTATTAATGTAATAGGCGCAACACCCACGTCCAGGTATTGTTTGGCCTCCGGTGGCATATTAAGTAATTACCCAGGTTTAAAATACTACAAAAATAGATACAAATGTTAGTGTTTAGTCGGCAAGCCATTTTATAATTCAGACCTTACGCGTATTAACAAGTTAATTACTAATATTACAGAAGTGATATCATAAAATATAATTTTCACGTCGAATAAATAAAATAAAATGAAAACGTTGAAAGGTATCGTTGTTGATAAAACGATTTTATAGCTCAACATAATTAGTTGATCAATTTTACTCCAAACCGTTTATACAAAACATCATCTGAATGAGGATAATAAAAATCTTATATTTGTAAGCATTGAAATAAGTGATTTGTATTTTGTAGCCGCAAAATATTTGAATTTCAGAAGTGCAAATGCATTTATGCTACATTTCTATGAGTTCGGTGCTTTTTTATCCCTTTTGCAGATTAATTTAGCTTAAATTTTGCGACCATCCTCTTTGATTTAAATATCAATTCTTGTAGGAATAAGCCATTAATTTAGTCTACAACTTTGTGAAACAGAAGAGTGATAAAAGTTTTGACAATAAATCAAATCAAGCCGTATATCACACGAGTTACATTGCTATCATGTGTCTGAGATACTGAGACCATTTGTTTGCTTATTATATCATCCTATCTTTCTCACCAATAATAAAACTACGATATAGGTATTTTCCTATAGTGTCCCACTACAAAGGCTTCTCTTTTTCCTTTTTCCACCCATATCTCCAAGATTTTTAGTTGTTATAAAAATGGCCCAAGTAATTTCTCTACCTTCTCCACAGCCTGCCACGTAGTCCTTTCATGTTTTGAGGAGGCTATTCGGTAGCAGTTCTAGGTCATAACTCGCCTGACATACGACAGACGTAACCTGCCCATTCCCACTTAATTTTTTTTGTTTATTGTTCAACATCCACGAGTTTTGTGGTGGTGCGCACATCCATTGATTTAAAAACTAAGGATAGGCCATTCAGTACATTTGTAGTATTAATCAGATGGTTGATGAACTCTCGCCATCTAGATATTTTTTTTTATACTTCTACGTCGTAATAAAAATGCTAAAATAAATATTTAAGGTTATAGATTTTGTCTTAGCGGGCATAAGAATTATTATTTTGATTACTAAAATTGTTGTCATAACATTAATTTCAGTAACGCTCCACTAGAGATGCACTGGAGCGCTGCACCACTTACATCGGAACACTTTACGCACATTTCTATTTCTTATGCGGTCACATAAGTTTACTCTTAGGCGCTCCTTAGTTTGCTGGCTAACCCCGAGACCGGACTTTTGCACTTTAGTCAAATACCAGGTCTGAAGCCATATGTAAGGATGGGGAGAGTCAATTCATAAGATTCCATTCAAGAGCGAGCGGAAGATTGCCTTTAAGCAAGTGCTTTATAGACCAGTAGGCAGTACCTCCTTGAGGCGCTTTCAATACGTTTTTTTTATTGAAATGAATGGCGAGATGAGCTTGCCATTCATCTGATGGTAAGCGATACGACCGCTCATGAACTACTGTTCATGTGCAAAACCAAATAATGCATTGAATTACAAAGCAATGCTTGGTATTCCACTGCGCTCGCCATCCTGAGACATAAGATGTTAAGTCTCAATATATCCAGTAGTTACTCTGGCTACAATGTCCTTCAATCCGAAACACAACAGTGCATTTACATTGCTGTTTGGCGGGAGAAATAGTCATTGCGGTGGTACCTACCCAAGCAACCTCTCACATACGAGAGATCTACCACCAGTAAAAAATTGTCTCTAGACTTCGGCTTCTTGCCTGTTCTGGAAGGATGTAACTTTGTTTAGTAAATATTTGAAATAAGCTTAGGGGTATACCTTTCAAATATTTTGTAGCTCGTCCACTGCGCGTTAACTTTATGTCAATTATTTGTATGATATCTATTGAATCGTTTGTCAGATATGTAGAATATAGGCACAGAACAAGTTTTGTTTCCAACTAACATGTCACTCGTATCCGTACCCTTTATAAATGTAATCACAAACATTTCTATGCTATTGAAGCATTTTCAGTGCTCACTCATATCTCCGCCTACAGCTTAATGAACTCAAAACATTCTCGAAACAATGGAAGAAGTATGCGGGGAAACCATTTTGTAATTCATGTGAAGCAAAAATAACTTCGTGTATTCTGACTGGGCAACTAGGAAACTTTAGCGAAGCAGGCACAACGAATTTACGGTTTAAATATAGAATTTAAGGTTGTTTATGGCAAATGTGAGTATTGCAATAAACGCAGCAATTAATTATCTTTGCACGTAAATTATGAAAGGAAACGTTACGATATAAATTATCTCACCACAATAGTTAAAAATCAAAATGGCAACCATTTGAAAATTCCACCAGTGCCTATATTTTAACTCATAGATTAATCAAACCAAAATAATTTAATACTTAGAATATATCCCTTAATTACTCGCATGGGGTCATCGGATCTTTGCACGTTTAAAAATCTGTTTTCGCTTGGTCGTAACGTGCTCCCACCAATAGTAGCTTCCATATTCCCCCCAAATTAGTCATTTTTTAACCGACTTCAAAAAAAGGAGGAGGTTCTCAATTCGACTGTATGTTGCTTTTTTTTTTTATGTTTGTTACCTCGTTTCTCTGTACTGTGTGAACCGATTTCGACCATTCTTTCTTTGATTGAAAGCTGATGCTTGTCATTTGGTCCCATAAAAATATGGTGAAAATCTGAGCAATATCTTCGGACCTGGAGAGGGGAACTCCTTAAAATTAAGTAGGATTCCAATGGTTCTTTTTGCATTAGGTTCATTATAAAAGTTAATTTACAGTGAGACAAGAAAAAAGGGGTGGGGGTGAGGGGGGGTAGGTGATAAAATTAAAATACACGTAAATTCTAATATCTTCGGCAGCTTTTAACCGATTTTAGTGATTTCTTTTTCATTGGAAAGAATGTATTGACAGGTTGATCTCAGGAACACAACATGGAGATCTGATGATCATTTTCGGACCTGGAGTGTAGAACTCTTCAAACTTTAGTAGGATTCCAATGGTTCTTTTTGCATTGGGTTCAGTATAAAAGCTAAGCTACAGTGGTGGTGGGAAAAGGGGGTAGGGGCAAAGGGAGGGGGGGGGAGAAAAAATAATAAACATATGAATACTCCAATATCTTTGGCAGCTTTTAACCGATTTTAGCGATTTCATTATCATCGGAAAGAACATATTCCTTGTGGGGACCAAATCTTCTTCATTTTGATTCCTATCAACACTAAAAAGATAAAAATAACCAACATTTTTAATAAAAAAATAAAAACCGACTTCAAAACAAAAAACCGCTAAAAACCAAAAAATAACTAAATAATAAGTACCACTGCAAAGCAAAAAAATAATATTTGTTTCATGGAACTTGTGCTTGTTGATTAATTTGCTTAATGACTTGACTAGCCAACAAATCAAAATATATGCATAACATATTGAAGGCGGGTCGCCCAGTACCAAACATATAGATATTTAAATTAATATAAGGCATAGGTCCTACATGTTTGGTACTTGGCGGCCCGCCTTCAATATGTTATGCATATATTTTGATTTGTTGGCTAGTCAAGTCATTAAGCAAATTAATCAACAAGCGCAAGTTCCATGAAACAAATATTATTTTTTTGCTTTGCAGTGGTACTTATTATTTAGTTATTTTTTGGTTTTTAGCGGTTTTTTGTTTTGAAGTCGGTTTTTATTTTTTGTGCCAAACAGGACGTCAAGGGTCAGGGTGCGTGCTCTGCACTCTTAGCGCGTGACCCCGTGCGAGTAATAGCGTTAGTCTTTTTGTGCGAGGTAGGTTTATATACTATTTATATTTATTGAGTTTTCTTATTGTATTTGTATGTCAAGTATACTACGCTTATTGTAATATATATTTGCATGAATTTCTACTATGTGAAATGTATTAGATCTATACTGCATTATTCCATGTTTTTTTATTGTTTTCATATTTTCTATTGCTGTAGATTTTGGCTTTAGAATTTTAGATAAAAGAGAAGATTTATTTTATTTTAGCTGGATGAGGAGTCAGAAGATGAGCAGTTTGTTGGAGGCTCGAATTCAGAGAATTATGAGGTTGACATCATTCACAGCAACCATGACATGATCATGATGACGTCATGATGATCAAAAGTACTAAAAATGCATGAGATCTAATAAATTCGTATGCAATAATCATTTCCAGGTTTATTTCCAAAGCTGTGGTGACAATGATACTGATCATCTTGTAAAAAGTAATACATACATAGGAACTGATGCCAAATCGTCTAATTTTTTTTTCGTATTTCTGAGCAGAATTTTATTTTTTGTTTTTTAAGGTTTCCTTTAAATTTATACGTCAGTTAAAACTCATAATATATTAATAAATACTGTATTTTAATAATATGTTTTTGATTATTAAATTCCTACATAATTACGTCAGAAATCATCGTAAGTAAGTTGGGGTCAGTAAAGACCACATGCGAGCAGTTGTGGGATTTTCCTCGTGCAAGTAACTAAGGGATATACAGACATAAATACAATTTTAGTGAGTAGTATTATAAAACTTCGTGTTTGAGCTGGTAGTCGTATTTTTGACTGGAGACCGTCATTGAACCAACTTAGGATAACTACGAGTAACTGGATAACCGATAGTGGTCGCCTAATGGCACCCTAAACGACTGAATTATGCCTCCTCGACTTTAAAGAGCTAATAATAATGTTAAAATTGCAAACTTAAATTTTATCACAATCTGTACATATTGTGTGTGGAATAAAGGCATTGCCGCCGCGTATTTTCAGCTGAGTGTCAAAAGTTACTTCTCTACTTACATGCAAGTGGTGTTTACGGCATATAAACGTTGAATGATTTTTGATTATAATTTTCTGCCTAATGAAACACTTTTGCGTATGTTTCGTGTTGACTCACCCGTATTCTTTTGTACAATGACATTCAAATGAACAATTTAGCAAGATTATGTAGTAAGCGGGGTCATGGCAGGATAATAATTTGTGCGAAAATGAATGTTCCAAATTCAAATTTATATGTGATGTGTACATGATGTGTATTTGTTTTTCATTTTATAAGCAATCACTGTGATAGTGATAATTTGTTTTATAATTGGTTTTATTGCAGAATGATTAACGCAAAGTGATTTCATCAAATAAATAGCACTACAGCTAAATCGTAATCATAAATATCAAAGTAGTCATTTTAATTTTATTGAAATAAATATACCTTTAATAGCATTTTATTTACTATAAATGGTTATAAATAATAAATAAGATAAATCATATAATCAATTATTTTGTAAATATAGAATAAGTACTATGCATTGACTTGTCATATGAGCTAATTGCCTACATGATGAATAAATCAATTTCATTTCATACATGTGTAAAGTGGGAAAGGTAATGAAACTGATAATTAATAGAATTGTTTTTACTCTTTAGATAAAGTAAAAGTGTATAAAAATCTCCCGCAGTGAAGTAAAATAGTGTGGTAAGCACTACTCACAGCTTAATGGAACCTATTCATTTTTATTTCCTTCTATATTTATTGGTAGAAAATGCTGGCTGAATGTAGAAGGAATAAAGCTTAAAATTCTGTGAAAGGGTGAAATTGAACCCTTTTTCTTTGGAACTGCCTTACGTAAAATTGTCTATGAGAATCATTAGGTCAGCAAACCTTCAAAAGTTGCTGATTCTACAATTACTCGATCATGTCAAGCAAAATTGAATGCTATCTTTTAATTTATCTCTTTTTTTCTTTCTGCTATTAAATCTTTTTTAATTTTTTTTTTATCAGCCCATATACGTCCCACTGCAGGGCACGGGCCTACTCTACAATCGAAAGTACGATTGAGAGTGGTTAGGCCATATAGTTACTTCTAGTAAATTCAGTAGATCTCTAAATAGCCATGTAAAATATTTTTTGATTGATTTTGAGATTTTATTTTTACGCATTTGTTCAAGTTTTTAGTATCGTGGAGTCAAAATATATGACGTGACTCATTTATTATTACCGCTAAAATTGAATTGAACCTGACGTGACGTTTTACGTACCCGCTAGTTACAATAACATGATTTTATTTAGAGAAGTACAGAGCCTCGTTGTCGTTATCTTTTGTTGCTATAGTAATGGTCTCGTTCGAGAACAGGGAAGAAAATAGTCATGAAGTGAAAGGTGTGCTGTTGTGTTTCATTTAATATTGACTCACAATAATATAATATAATTATTTACCCGTTTTTCCTTTTCATTTAAAGAAATTAGAATTCAAGTCTTGTATGAGTTTATAGATTGTAAGAATCATTAAGGTATAATGTGGCCCGTTTGCTTATTTGTCAGATCGATGCCAAAAGAAAGTAACAGTAAATCAAATACTAAGATGTATTTATGTTTTCGGTACTCTTCGTTCTCTGTATCGCCTGAAGAATTTCCTACCATTTAAAACCAAGGCTATGCTAGTGCAATCCTTAATCCTTCCGGTAATCGACTATGGTGATGTGTGCTATTTTGATCTGAATGCAGATTTACTCAACAAACTCGACCGTCTTCTAAATAACTGCATTCGATTTGTTTTTAATCTTCGCAAGTTTGACCATATCTCTTCCTACCGATCGCAGTTAAAATGGCTTCCCATCCGCCAGCGCCGTTCGTTGCGTGCCCTCACTACCCTTTTTTCTATTCTAAAGTCTCCTTCCCCTCCTTCTTACCTGTCTCCCGAATTCATTTACCTCAGTGATACTCACTCTAGAAATCTGCGCTCGTCTAGCAATCTCCTTCTAAAATGTCCTCCTCATAGTTCTGACTTCCTTCACTCTTCCTTTACTATCCAATCCATTCTTCTCTGGAATGCACTCCCACTCGAAATCAGGTCGTGCACAACACGGCAGGCTTTCAAGATGAAGGTTCGGCAATTACTCCTCGCCGATGTAGCAGATTCTCACCACTAATGTAGGTATTTATTTATTTAGTTGTTTGTGTTTATGTATATATATATATATATATATATATATATATATATATTTTAAGGTATTTAGTGTATGTATGTGTAGGTATATGTATAATAATATTGGTAAATATTAATAATTTAATTGATATATATTCGTATAAATATTATTATTTATGTTTTATATATATATTTATTCTCTTCTCATTTATTTCGTTACAAATTAATATGCACCTGCTTCCGTCTCTCTGCACTACCTTAAGGTTGGCTGGTAGAAAATGCCCTTAGGCATTAAGTCCGCCTGTACTATTAATGTGTACAAAGTTTTTAATTAAATAAATAAATAAATGTATTTACCAATAAATAAATGTAGCGATGTTGTAAGAAAATGTTAAAGGCCGGTAACACATGCCTTGGTTGTAAGCAGTAAACTTTTATTCGAGTTTTTACTATTGCCGTATTCCGTAGTACGTTACGCCTACGCGCCTACGATCATTTTGTGCTACGAGCCACGCCTTCACCAAGTAGTCGAAGTGGACGATAGATCTTTTTACTTTAGTCAATCTCATATATTTTTATGTCTTTTTTCTCGCCGATTTTAAGTAGATCTTGCTCCTACTACGTATTAGATAGCGTAGTGGACTACGGGCTAAAGTCTATACCATCAATTGTAGAAGCGACCAAGCTCATCAGCGATATGAGTTGATATTATTATTTTACGTTTGCTATACAATAGGCAACTATTTCATCTAATGGTAACTGTTCGCTATCACCACATCCACAATATAACTTCCATAAAGTAAAATGGTTTAAAGATGTGAGAACCTGTTAGAGTTTATACCTCTAATCCCATTCGCTACATGAATACTCGACACTTAAACTGTTACTTCACGGGGTTATTCTGTTTGAGGTATCATCTCGACTGATCCAGTTTTAACACTTATTACGAGATGAATAGCTTGGAGAGTCTATTAATGGTTAAAATATTTTGTTAACCATATTTGTAGGAACTTTCTATGTCAAGAGAATACGTTGGTATTCAAAATACGACATAAATTTTCTCTTCAAAAAGTAACACAATAAATATTACTAATTCTTTTATGATGTAAGTAAAGAGGGCTGTCTTGAGGTATTGATATGGATTAAAGCCGAGGCTAAAAAAATATTTCATTCCGAAAGTAAAATCTATGAGTCTTTTATCATACATCTTATCAATCATTTACGAAGCCTAATGAGAGACTCTGGTTTCCCTTCAAAACGTACGTATGACGAAGACTAATGTGATATTTTATACATATTACGCTAATAATTAAAAAAAGGCAGAGAGTGATAAGACCTTCAACTATAACCATGTCTTTGGTGGTAATCTATTTTTTTATTTGTTTTTTTATTGCAATGAATAGCGAGATGGGCATGCCGTTCACCTGATGGTAAGCGATACGGTTGCTCATGAACAGTAGCAAATCAAATAACACCTTGAATTACAAAGCAATGCTTGGAATTCCACTTCGTTTGCCATCATGAAAATATGTTAATTCCCAATATGTATATCTTCAATAAATAAATAAATAACACCCAATAGTCATATACATAATCCTGACGCCACACTAAGTTCGAGTCTAGTGAACGAGAAACTTTTCGGTCTCACAAACACCCGTACCCGAAAGAAATATTTGTGGACCTCACAAAAATTTCTCGCTGTGGGGATCGAACCCACGTCCTCTCATTTCACAGGCGGCGTCTAACTGACTGCGCCACGGAGGCTGTAAGTCAATATATCTGGTCTATTGTTTCCCTTTCTAACCTATTGCTGTACATAAAGTTAAAATAAATTATTAAATAATTGGCCTAAACATGTAAATAGTTTAATGCAAATAAAACGTCCCTAGCAACTTATTTTCCAGCGCAAATGAAGTGTGATGATTGCGGTTAGTGACGTTTTGCGTGGTCACGTCGTGTTGCGGGCGACCGGTAGTACAAATTAAAAACCTAACAGAATATCGATGCGTGTCCAATTCGATTGTTGGAGCTTCGCAGGAATTCTCCGAATGGTTTACTAACCAGATAGTTGTGATGTCTATCAACTGATTGAAGTCAGTCAATTAGCCAGTATCCGATTTTAGATCGGATGTAATTGTGGTCCGATTAGAGGCTTATTGGCAATCCTAAATATATTTAACATCTATGAATTTATTTTTTAAATGAAAATATCAACTGACATTTGGATTTTTTTTTGATCTTGTTTGCTAGCGAGATACGTATGGTATACTAAAACAAATGCAATGAAGAAGTAATATTGTCGCATTTACGTACATAGCACTGCTAAGCTAGTTTTTGACCGAATTCCAAAAAAAGTGGAGGTTTCCAATTTGTCCGAATCTTTTTTGTAAGCAAAATTCCCCTGTAGTATAGATATAGCGCACTATAATTAGTTCTAGACGATACGAATATAAATATAGATAGATAGATAGATAAATATCGGCAGCTCTACCTTTAACAATGACGAGAACATTAAATATATGTATGATACTCTAAGGCAATGTTTACGTTATTAATAAGAGTTTCCAAATATCATCATCATCAGCCTTTTGCTCTCAACTGCTGGACATAGGCGTCCTCCAAATTGTTCCATTTCACCCTGTCCTCAGCTTGTCGCATCCAGTATCTGCCAGCACCCTTTCGCAAATCGTCACACCACCTAGCTAGAAGGGCCTACACTACGCTTGCCAAGACGTGGTCTCCACTCAAGAACACGTTTACCCCAAAGGTTATCGGTTTTTCGACAGATGTGACCCCAGCCCACTGCCACTTCAGCTTGCTAATCCTGTGTGCTATGTCTATAACTTCAGTTCTTTATCGGATAAGGTCATTACGGATCTTATCCTTCAAAGACACAATAAGTACTATAGTTCATTTTTAAAGATAGACGTTCTCTATAGATTTACATTAATACACGCCCTTTCGAAATAAATTCCTCATTGAACGTATAAGCGGCTGTAAAACAAGTTTAATGTGATATAGGGTTGCATACCTCTGTATAGTATTATTAGGTAGCAGCTGCCCCTAATGGGCTAAATCGCGGATCGTTTTAGCCAATGTAAACCCCAAGTAGTACGGTGCTTAAATTCCCCTGATATATGTCAGCGATTTATAATTGTCGCTCTTTACTCTAACCTTTACTTATAG
Source organism: Hyles euphorbiae (assembly GCA_023078785.2). Classification (NCBI taxonomy): domain Eukaryota; kingdom Metazoa; phylum Arthropoda; class Insecta; order Lepidoptera; family Sphingidae; genus Hyles; species Hyles euphorbiae. The sequence goes on along the minus strand of CM041038.1, from coordinate 8,603,273 downwards.
TAGCGTGACTTAGTAACCACAACGCCTCTAATGGTAGGCATGAAAAAAACAGTTAGTATTTGATATCCACTGATAAATATTGGGATAAACAGCTTTCATGGTGTAATTGGTTAGACGCCGGCTGTGAAACAACGGGTTGGGAGTTCGATTGTTGCACAGAAACTAATGTTTGTGAGACCCACAAGTATTTGTGTTAGATTTGAACGTTTGTGAGACCGAGAAGTCTCTTGTAGTTTCTGGTATCTAAGACTTAATCAGTCTTAATTTGGGGTCACGACTATGTGATTGTTGGGTTGTTCTAAGTCTGTTCGAAATCAGACATAGACAGACTAAACCACCAGGGGTTTCCTACATGATGCACGGAATAAAAATACCTTCCAGCCAAAACGTTACGCAATTTAAGAAAATTAATTTGTACAGTTGTGTATTTAAAAGCGTCGTATGAATGTAAACAGAAGGTATCGTGTGTCGCAGGCGAAGCGCGTGCCACCGCTCACCACAACAATGTAAATATACACCCACTTCTTGTTTTAATTCAAACCTTGTTTTATGTCTATGCTTAATTAAAAACGGTTGGCACTGCGTTTGTTCTTGTACAACAAAAAATTTCATGCGGTTACATTGAATTATGCGCTCGGTAGACAGGCAAAGAAATGTTCAATAAACTGAACCAAGAATATTAAATCGATTTAAAAATGTTTAACGTAAGCTATAATTATTTAATGTTGATTAATTTGTATTTATCCAAAGTAAAGTAAAATTATAAACCACTTACCCAATCCGATGTGAAAACTGCTTCGTCGGTGATCAAAGTTTGCTGCTGGCAATCTGGCTGAAGATCACTCTTAATTCACTTCACAGACTTCTTGACGTTGACATCAAACTGTGCATGACGTAGCCGACAACTTTTGTTTTCATTATTCATAAATATTAACACTATTACATATTTTTCCGATTACCGATTTATTTATTATTATTAAGAACTCCTTTTTGGCTTGGCAATATCACTCTTTATTACAAAGAAAACTGCGTATAACCGTCAAGGTAAGAGCCTCAACGACGACCGACTTCGTCGGAGTCTCGGTAACAACTGAACTACTTTACACCACTGGAGGGTTTATATACACCGAAACCAGTCACAAAATCACAGGTACCCTCATCCCATAGTTGTCAAAGAACCGTACAATTATCTTTCGTTGGCAAGAATTACTTTGATTTTATTTTATACAGCGCCGCCATCGCGTGGGCGTAGAGAGAGAAGGATGTATTGACTCAACTTCACACCAGAAACATCCAATTGGCGTGTTCCGCTGTTTTATATTTAAACTTAACCCTTAACCTATTATGGCACCATCCTGTTTATTTTCTATTCCATCCTTACTAGTGTTTCAGTCTATATATAAATCTTGTTTTAGTAAAGAGTAAGATATCCATGTTTTGAACAAATGTTATAAAAATATCTACACTTTATAAATAGCATCCCGTTTAATTTTCAATTAGGTCCCGTATCCGCCCATACACCATGTTTATTATAACACTTCGAAAATAATAAATTTTTTAGAACATTTTTAAGAGAAACAATTCCGTCATTCATTATTGTTGTGTAATTTTAACAATTTACAGGAACTCTCAAAAGGAATTAATGTTACCAGTTTTTGCAAATTTTTAATGATCGCAGAATTATTATCTCTTAATGATCATAACGTGATGATATAGAGCCTTGTACAATAAAAAGGCTACCCTGTTATTTTAATTCGAACCTTTCATTTCTGAGATTAGTCCGTTCCAACAAATTGTTCAGCTTTATAATAATTATTAGGAAAGATTATTAATAAACTGCTGATATTTATAATTCTAGCACGCCTTTCAAATAAGTAAAATCACTGTTAAACGTTTGCAATAACTCGACAAGAAGGGTCAAAAGGGTCAAAGATCGATCCCAAATACGAACTCCAAGAAAAGCCCATTTCCATCGGCAGGCCCTTATCATCTAAAGTGTTTCAAACGAATTCCAAGACGCTGCTTAAAAGGTTTCTGATTCGGACAATGTGATCTTAGTTCCGTATATAAAAAAAAATATTCCAGTTCAGGAGATATGAAAAAGGTGAAAGAAAATATTACGAGGTTAGCTGTCTATTGGAGAATTCCGTACAAGAATTGTAAATATATGTGAAGGCCACCTACCTTTTATAAGCTGGGGTAGACACTTCTCTTAATGGTAGTAGAGGCCCGAGCGCGTCTGTTGGACAAACACAAGCTCATTTATAGAAACATTAGAATGCTTTATAATTTATTATGATAAAATGTATTTAACAAGTTAATTTGCAAATGTAATATTCTGTTTTAATTACTCATATTGTTTATAGGAACGGAACACAAGCAATCTGTGAAATTGGTTTGTTTTCGCATCATTTCAAATTAAGAATAATAAACAGCGGGATAATTGTATATAATATTAACAGAATAGTAGAAAGGTCAGCAGTATGCACCTGTGGACTTTGATTGAACAATGTGGTTCTGTAATGAAATTATAATATACTAGCGGTCCGGCCCGACTCTGCCTGGGTGCAAATACACTTTTTTGAATATATGTTCATCAGGGATAATGTAGGATTCTAATTGTGAAAGAGTTTTTCAAATCGATCCAGTATCCAGTTTCAGAGATTATTCAATCAAAAAAACGATCAAATCTTTATATTGGTGTATTAATATGGTAAATACACGATTGAATTTATTGTTTGTCCTTTCACGCAATCAATAGACATAATTATTTGCATTGAGAAAGTCCATGAGCAGGCAGTGACATGAACTAATTTTCATCGTGGAAAAAATTATGGCGTCCATAGAATAGGTGCCACTCAAAATTAAATACGGATAATACAAATACACAAAGCTTTATTTATTATTTATAAACCGTGTCTATGCTATTATAGAAAACTAAAAAAACTAAATAGAGAAAGCAGGGTCTTTAATGTATGATTTCTAACTTTTTATTTTACTAATGTCCCGATTTTTCTTCTCGCCTCAAACATGCTTCAAAAGATTTCCATGGTTTCATTTTCCACAGAAACAAAAAGATAATAAAGAAAACAAAAAAATAAATTTATAGTCTATTTCAGGTTGGCTCTATAACATTGTTTCCTTTGCTCAATATTGTGAAGGTAATAATTAAACAGCACAATAATTAAATAGCACGATATTACAACAGAAATTACACGTGTTAAATGCTGTTCCTAATTTGAATCCTTAAACCCATTTATGTCCCCTGCTGTGTTAGCTAACTGAACTGAATATTTTGCAGTGCTTTAATTAATGTCTATTAATTATTAATTTATCTTTTGTCTACTTTCCGATCAGGTTGGATCTTTTCTCGCCGTGAAGGAGATTAATGGCTGGCTTGTGATCGTATTATTATTATAAAGATATTTTTTAATCTGTCTGCTTTATGATAAACAATATGCATAATTCAAAAATGTATATTTCAGGTTCGTGAAATAAATAGAATTTTATATTCATTTTTTAACCTATTTTTTGGTTATTTAAACATGTAGCTTACGATTTTTGCACAACAATACTGAAGATACGTTAGTAATTGAACAAGTCTACTATAAAGTTCTCGTAAATTCTAAACTCAGTATTATTTAGGCAAGAAATTTAATATTTTTGAGAATAAGGGCCATTATTCAAAATTGATCCGTCTATTAACGCCCTTTCTGAATAGAATTCGTGAACATGTGACGTTCATTTGAATAATATTACTATGTTCACGCCTTATGGTAATGCAGTGTCCTTAGAGTATATATACATATATAGAGGGAGCGCTGGTACTTCAAAAACGTAGATAAAAATGGTGGTGCCGGGCCCACCTTTTTTTTCTCTACATCCAGTGTGAATTGTGACAGCTTGGAATACGCATGACTTACATGAAAAAGAAAAATCAAAACATGTAGTTTAGCGCTATCGAATACCATCCAAATTTATTTTAGGGGTTAATTATTTACTGTGTGTTCGTTTATCATCGACAATAAATCCAATTTCTTATTAATTAACAAGAAATTATTAAAATCATTTTACAGAAAAACATTCATATTTTTGAATTTTCGAACGCCTTTTTATTCAATGTTGCAAGTAATTAAATTGTTGAAATTCCGAAAAAGTTCCGGAATAATTTTTAGGTAAAAAATATAAAATATTTGAATTTGAGGTGAAATAAATTATAATAAGCCGAGGGTGAGTTTTATTTTTTAATTTATTATTAATATTTTGTATTATGATAGCTAAAAACAATGTAACGTGAATATGTTAATTTCCATTTATTTATTTATTTATGTATTTTTCGTGGAAAAGTCATTTCTCGGTAACATTAATATAGCAGTGCTACCAACATTACGAACAAGAAAATATCTACATTTTTGAAGTTGCAAATGTATGACAGTGCTCCCTCTATATATAAATACTTTAAGGCAGTGTCATTTGTCTGTCTCGATCCAGACTTGTATCACACTTTATCAGTTTTAGCTGGCATACTACTATATTTATAATTAAAGTTTTTTTTTTACTAAAGCGAATGGTGAGACGAGCATGCCGTTCGCCTGATGGTAAGCGATACATCAGCTCATGAACAATAGCAAAACCAAACAACACCTTGAATTATAAAGCAATGCTTGGTATTCCACTGTGCTCGCCTTCCTGAGACATAAGATGTTAAGTCTCAATAAGTCCAGTAGTTACTTTGGCTACAATGTCCTTCAATCCGAAACACAACAGCATTTAAACTGCTATTTGGCGGGAGAAATAAATATTGCGGTGGTACCCACCCAGGCAGCCTCTCACATATGAGAGACCTACCACCGGTTATTTCCAAAGAGGGCAACAATCTACAATATATAATACAATTAACATTCAATGATGGTAGATGGTAGTCCCAGTTAGGGACCACTGAACACAATAGTGGAAGTTATCCACCATTGTAAAATGACGGATATTCTAATTTATTAATTTATCTGTCCCAAGCGGGTGTTTCTTCAAGGAAAGTCCGCATTTTAAAGAAAACGTCGCGCCAAATCATTTAAAAATAGTGAAATATTAAGTATACGATGGTAAAGCAATCTTATCCATATATTAAATTACAAACACTGCTCAAAAATCGTCTCGGAGGTACACAACTATGAAGAAGTTATGTATACAGTATACGATGAATTTCAGTCTATAATATTGTATCATGGTAAGAAAAGTAAACATACCAACTCCCCTGAAATTGTTTCGTGGTGACTTGCAGATTGTTACTCTTTAATCGTAACGTTCAGGCCTAAATATGTATTTAATTTAATACCTTAAGGTCCCTTATAAAATTATCGTAGGGGTCGGGTAACCGTTACCGCGTCTTTAAACTTTATTGCTATAAAATAATTAGTGTTACTAATTATTTTCAAAGATCAGGTATACCTTCGATAACGACAATTCTTGCGGTAGTAGATATTGAGATGGCGTAAGGTTTTAATTTGTAGCTCGTAACTGCGGTTTCGTTATAATTCGAAATAGGAAATAATGTTTTGATGAAATTTGACTAAATTAAATTGAATTTATACATATTTTTCGTGGTATAGATAGTTAGAAGCCAAATATGAAACAAACGCAGCATGCCTGATCTTTTCACCGAGACAAAGTGAAATAGAGAAAAATAATCAAGTATTAGAGTTGCGAGGTTTATATATCTTACTTGGTTTCTGATAAGTTACTACAGCCTACAGGTTGTTGACGTGGTGTGTGTATGTGGACAATATGTCTTATTTAAATCAGACGAATATTGATACAATTAATCGCATACTTCAAAACGGTGATGTTATTTAACCGATGAGCGAAGAATTACGAAACGTTCTAAACAGCCGCGTACATGAAATGTGTCGAATATTCAATTATTCAGGGAGTACAAGCTTCGGCGGTCGGTGGAGCAGACCTTTGTTCGGCTCTCGCGCGCGGATCATTCCGTGAATGCCAAAGGTCGCGCGCTCTTACATTGCAGCGGCAGCTTGCTACTTACCAATGGTTGGAGTTTATGGACTTGATGGCAGATCTATTAGTATTTATTTATTATATATATCCTTTATTGTAAACTAAATAAACTTAACAACAAAACATTATGTTACATAGCAGTACAAAAGGTCGTATCGCTTAAGGCCATCTCTTACCGATTACCTTGGAATGGACATGGAGATGGAAAAAAAGAAATGATGACTTATATTAACGTTATCATTATGGAATTAATTTCAGACGAACAATTGAAATGATAGCATATTCGAAAAAATGTGCCCTAAAAACGAATCGTATGCCACGATGTCCCTGACTTTAGTGTCTTACAAACACATGTTATTGGCAATGATAAGTAACATTGGCCATGTGTGAGACAAGACACGGACGTCGGTCGTATGTTAGCAAGTTTCTTTGGAGACCGTTTTTTGTTAGTGGGTGTCGCTGGAGTGATACATAAGTGGATAGTGCAGAACGGAATAGTGATACTTCCGAAGCAAAATTCATTGTTCATTTCTTCGTTCAACATTATGCATTTCAGTTGTTCGAGAAACATGATAATTCAATGTAAATTTAAAATTTATAATATTTTCCCATCACAAATCGAAATGTGATTGATCTGGTAGCAAATCGGCATACCTCTTTTGAGTAAAAGCTTGAATTGATGTATGTATGCCGATCGGGAATTATAAAATCTCCTACTATAGTAGAGGGATTAAATCGAATAACGTGTAATATCGCAGCTAACGATGCGATATAAGCGCGTTATCGATTGTTCATTTCGGCAAGGTAAAGTGATTATTTCATTACGTTACGCTCGCCGCACCACTTCAGCTGGCAATTTTAGTTTAAAACATTTTATATTGAACGGGAATAATGTACTCATCCGAGCTATTATGTCGGCTACCGTTGAATTGACACATTTAGTAAACTCAAAAGTGGCACTTGACCGAGGTTTTATGCCGGAAAAACGACGTGAAGTAACTTGTGAAGTTTAGTGAGTATAGTGTGAGTGTATTGTGATTACGGGCGTCAGCGATCACGGATCATTAGGTGAGTTGTGTGTTTGTATTTAAGACCTGTCGTATCGATCTATAAATTACATCCGTGGCAGTCTTGGTGTCCGCGATGTGGAAGATAAACTCCAAGAATGTCACTTAAAATAGTATGTTTACGTCCTTTAGTTAAGTCTTACTATTAAGGATGCTGAAGATCGGGCGATATTGAGGAGAATTAGCCGGAAGACGGACCCTGGCACCAGCCGGGATAACGCCAGGCAGAAAAAGAATATCTATAAAATACAACCTTGCATATTTCGGTCTACCAGGCGTCATCCCGAGTGGTTGGAGGTCGATTATTCTACTCAGATCCTTAGCGTTCACAGTTGTAAGACCATACACGCTTATTTCTTTTTTGAGAAAATTATGGTAGCGACTTTTTGGAGACATTATAGTTATTATTCTGTACTGAGGCTTAACCACAAATTGTCGATACATGGCAGTGGCTTTCTTAAGCCGTAATAATATATAATGTATATATAATATTACATACTACGTATGATGAATGTATATATTTAACGGAATTCTACAGTCATGCGAGAAAACTCGTTGAAAAGCTGACTGTCTATTCATTACGAAGATAGGGTTGAGTGTAATAATCTCTAGAGGAAGTTGGCGGGTCAGTGTGATTTAAAAATACATAATAGAATTTCAAATACGAAGCTCGAGCAAGCAGAACTCTCGCCGGAACTTTTGCTCTATTCACATCATTTAAAACGTTTAAGTAAATATTTTACCGAATTTAAATATTGAATTTCTAAAATGGAAGTGGGACGCGATTGGAGAAAGCAAGTTGATCAATCTATAGGTATGTTATTCAATCAAAGTACATATATGCCTATATTTTAAAGTTATGCCTATGCTATGTGTACTGGCTGATTCTGCAAACGCGAAATTCTAGAGTAGGTCACTTTGACGCGTTACACATCTAATTAGAGTGTCGCTTAAGTCGCTTTCCGGACTGATGCAAATATTGACTAGTTCAAGTATGTATTTACACAAAACTTGCGTGTTTGTACCTTAATTTCAGACCTTTAAATTGAACAAAACCATGCCATTTATGTATAGTAGTGCAGTATTTCGATAAAAGCTGAGACGGTTCCCACCTGGCGTTATCTCGGCGGGTATTTCAGTGTTCTTTTTCTAGGTTACTCTTTTCTACTTCGCCAGTTTTCACGACAATCTCAAGGTGGTGCACGCTTTCAAACTACAAGTATAATAATACAAGCAAAATAAAGAAGCAATGTGTGCTTATTACGGTTGTACAACAATAAAATTCTGTTTCCTATACTCCGCTACAAAATTTTATAGTGCAGTTCGTAACGAGAAATAGAGTACAGAGTATTGTGCGATTGTATAATAGAATACTTCGCACATTAAGTATAACTTATCTTCGAACGACTGTATTATTTGTCGTGTTGAATGTATTTTATATCTCATATGTTTATGGCTTATTATCTCAGTTATTATCATAGTAAATTTCAACATTCCCATAACTTTCAAACGACAACGTAGAATTATAATATAACCAAGTTGAAAATGAAATACCTTTTAGGAAGTATGAATTTATCACCGGCATCGGGGTTTCTGGGGAAAACGAATTCCCGATCTAATTAATTTAAATTACTTCAGAAACGAAAATACAGAAGTTATGAAACATGGCTTCTGAAGTTTGAACGTTTTGTACATATGAATGTTATGAATACTTGTATTGTAACTCGTTTTAATTTATTTTTTTCATTGTTATTGGAACCCTGGGTAGGTACCACCGCAATGTCTATTTCTCCCGTGAAACAACACTGCTTAAATGCACTGTTGTGTTTCGGATTGAAGAACGTTGTAGCCAGAGCAACTACTGGACATATTGAGACTTAACATCTTATGTCTCAGGATGGCGAGCGCAGTGGAATGTTGCTACTGTTATGAGCGGTCGTATCGCTTACCATCAGGCGAACGGCTTGCTCGTCTCGCCATTCAATGCATTAAAAAAAAAAAACCCACGGAACATATTGTATTTTTATCTATTGTATTTTTTAGGTTTAAAGAAATGATGGATTGGGCAAGCAAAAGACCGGGAGAATTGTTGTAATAGAGAAGAGGCCTGTGTCCAGCAGTGGATTAATGTGGGCCGATATGGTGATGATGATTTTTTATTTTAATTTGTTTGTTTACTTAGGCCTCTTTATCTTTATTCGCTTTATCTTTTACTATTAATACTATCAAAATATATACTTATTTGTCCATATTTATTCTGATCTCGCTTTTCTGTCCGCATTTAAAGTGGACAATGTTATATTTCCAGACTCCTTCCTTTATTTACTTTCTTAAGGCACTTTTTTAATTAACGAAGGTTCAGGCTCGCTGAATATTCGTGACGGTGCCATATTTTCTGGTTTTAATATAATACGGGCAAAACTAATTGCAGTTTCATTTTCCTCATAAATCTTCTGTTAATAAGGCGTTCCAACTTTAGAATTGACCAACGGGAAAACGAGTATATTTTACAAAATATATCCCAGTCGTTAGATTGTTGCCTTTTTAACAAAAGGAAATGGCACTACAGTATCTACATCCGCAGGCAGACTTTACAATACAGTTCCGAGTCCATCACGTCTAAGGGTTTGAATCCCGGAAATCGGGATCCCAGATTGCTGGTAAATTTTTCGGGTTTTAAATCTCGGGATCACCCCAGGATCATTTTTGTCAATCATAAAATATCGGAGTTGGGGCCTGGGATGAAAATCCTTAATCTATTAGTAGTAGAGTCCAAATATTGAAACCATAACCCAGTATTTTAAAAGGCTTAACAAATCCAACTGAAAAACAGTACTAACAGGGCGAATACAGCTTAACTTGCTTTCCGATACACAAAATATCTCATGATTATGCGTAAACGTGGCTATTAATATCGAAGATTCAAACAAACTGTATGCAGTAGTATTATAAATATGCATTGTGCTAATTCTTAATAGTTCCTTTGTAAAACGCATCTATTGTTTATCATTTGGATATGTGACGCGCCTTTAAATCTATTGTTAACGGCGACTGATATCACTCAGAAATAAAATACAAATGTTTTATTTTTTTCACTTACATCTGGGAATTGTCGCTTTTTAAGTGAAAGACTCGTTTGTAGATTTCGACGGGCTGTCTCGAATGCGGAGTACGAATCTTCCGGTGCGTCGCGTCGACCTTATTGAAAAATGTCCTCGTTTATAACGTATATCAAAACATGGTATTTTGGTAAATGATATATTTATTGAGTAAATTTCAGATCATTTACTTGTATTTTTTTTTTAGAGCTTGTGCTACCAAATTATCTGGAAACCTGTTTCTTCGTTTTGTTATTTCATGGTGTACAAAAAAGTAAAATAATAGCTCAGTTATGTAGTAACGGCATACATAAATAATTAAGTATGATTTTAAATGTAGTCTAATACTTCTCTTATAATGTAGAGCATTGACAAATCCGGAATAATTCTTGCTATTGAGGTATTGAAGAATTGTACATCAATTTAGATCAGTAAAATACCTTTTTTATGGATTGACTTACTATTACAGCGACAGTTGTTAGGAAAGCTTTTAATAAATCAACCGGCCTACAGTTGATTGACTCTAACAGATCTCACTAAATTTGTCACAAGGGTCACAGAGCCGGGCTACATTCGTAATATGTCTGACACAAATAGTGATCGCCAATACACTAGCACATAAGGCGGAAGCAATATTTTCGGTGACAATAGGCGCAAGTCGCTCGACATCTAGGAACAGGGGCTACAAACACTTAAGTGGATTAAATGTCTGACAAAGGCGGTTTATTGCGCGCAGTTAGTGCTCCGAGCCGTCACAAACACACTCTTTCTTAATGCTCGTGTTGCCATTGTTAATCTCAAGCTGTTTTACAATTTGCTGTGACCTTTACTATCAACAATGCTTTTGATATTTATGTATGATATCGAAATCATAATCAAAATATGCTTTTTCAAATAATTTTTCTTTTGAATCGTTAACGATTCGTAACGTTAATTAATTAGTGCCACCACCGCTTCTGAACATGTTGTCAAGTGAGTTGTGAAGAAGAAACGGTGCATGAAACTCCCTCAGCAACACGAACTGCCTTCTTTCTGGGTCTTTTTTTATAGCTTTGTTCTCCTATTCAATTAATTCAACGGAACAAATATTAAGATAAATCATTTTTTATTACACTGAATGGTGAGGCGGGCACGATGTTAAGCGATACGACCGCTCATAAGCAGTAGCAAAACCAAACAACATCTTGAATTGCAAAACTATGCTTGGTATTACACTACGCTCGCCATCCTGAGACATAAGATGTTAAGTCTCAGTATGTCCAGTAGTTACTCTGGCTACAGTGCCCTTCAATTCGAAACATAACAATGCATTTACACTGCTGTTTAGCGGGAGAAATAGACATTGCGGTGGTACCTACCCAGGCAGCCTCTCACATATGAGACACCTACCATCCGTAAATAAATACCACCAGTAAATAATAAATATGTAGATACGGCATCTAGTCCACAAATATTACAATTTTAGGGTAGTATTGTGGCTAAACAAGGATAAACCATTATCCTAGAATAAAGTTACCCGAATTACCTCAGTTTGTTGATAGACGAAGCTGCCAAACCTTAGTGGGTATATTTTTAGCCGCCGCTTGCTAAACAGATTTCGACGAGACGCTTTCACTACTATAAACGGACATAAATTCAATTTATGTCAGCTGATTTGGTATTCAACTTTGTGTAATTACATAAATTACGTGTTGCTGAGTGATTTGACTTATTATTTTAAAACTGTATAGCATCGTGCCTTCAGGGCAAAGATTGATTGAATTAAAGATAAATAACTATCAAATTGAAAAATTAAGTCATGAACTACTTCCATGGCGCAGTTGGTTAGACGCCGGATGTGAAACGTGAGGCCGCGGGTTCGATCCCCGCACCGAGACAAATGTTTTTGTAATCACTATTTGTTTGTTTCGGGTCTCGGTGTTTGTGAGACCGAAAAGTCTCTCTTAGTTCCTGATGCCCACGACACAAAACTTGATCTCTGTGTGGGGGCGGACTATGTATGTGACTGTTGGGTGTTATTTATTATTTACTTGGTCTTGCTGTTTCGAAAAAAGTGTGGTACGGGACAGTTATTCACGCATATAGATGAATTAAAGTAATATAATGAATGCGAGTCACTTTTTATAGCATAAGGCTGCGTATTTAATTATCGGATAAATGGATTAATTACTTTTTCTATTTGGAGGGTCCCGCCGCTTTACCTATTTCTGCTTTCAACCAGCAGTCTTGTTTTTTTGGTTTGGCAGTTGTTGTAGCCATTAATCATTGTATCTGTAACTGTAACCATTACTAGACAATATGATTACTTATTACTCAGTGATATAAAATAATTAACTCCACTTCAATCCAGTGTCATGCAAAACTTAGTAATTGTAGGTTCTACCTGATTTTGCGCGTTTTTTCAGAAGCGGAGACGTTTATCATCAGGCAAGCAACACGGTCGCATTGGCATTATCGTTTATAACGATTTTAAAAGAATGACATTGTAAATCTATGGCTCTGGATATACACTTTACTGTATGGTGTATATATCTAAATAAATTAATAAATAACACCCAACAGTCACATACATAGTCCTGACCCCACACTAAGATCGAGTCTTGTGTCCTGGGTATCAGGAACTTCGAGAGACTTTTCGGTCTCACAAACACCCAGATCTGTATCAGCCCATATACGTCCCACTGCAGGGCACGGGCCTACTCTACAATCGAGAGTACGATTGAGAGTGGTTAGGCCATATAGTCCACCACGCTGGCCTAGTGCGGGTTGGCGGACTTACATACCATAGAAATTCTTATAAATCGCTATGGTATGCAGGTTTCCTCACGATGTTTCCTTCACCGTTTTAGTGCGTGGTGATTGATTATCAATACACACATGACTCCGAAAAGTCAGAGGTGTGCCCTGGGATTCGAACCCGCGACCACCGTGAACATGTTGGCAGTCGCGACTAGTCCGTTTACCAACAGGCCACCACGCACTTAAACACCCAGACCCGGAAGAAATACTTGTGGGCCTCACAAACATTTCTCTCGGTGCGGGGATCGAACCCGCGGCCTCTCGTTTCACAGGCGGCGTCTAACCAACTGCGCCACGGAGGCTGTCTAGTGGTGATTTTTATTTATGTATATTTTTTAGGGGAGCTCTAACACTACAATTCTATTTTAAATCTATGACAAGCTTTGTTTTAGATCTAGTTTCGTCATTTAAATAAAAAGATAAAAACTTAAAGAATACGGACATATTTTATTTATTAAATAATAAGTTTTTTTTTATATCAATGGACGGCGAGACGAGCAAGCCATTCGCCTGATGGAAAGCGATATGACCTTTCATGGAAAGTAGCAAAACCAAACAACGAAAGCAATGCTTGGCATTCCACTGCGCTCGCCATCCTGAGACATAAGATGTGAAGTCTCAATATGTCCAGTAGTTACTCTGGCTACAATGTCCTTCTAACCGAAACACACCAGTGTATTTACACTGCTCTTTGGCGGGATAAATAGACATTTGCCGTGTAACCTACCCAGGTGGCCTCACATAATTTCATAGACGTACCACCAGAATGTATCAACATATTTAATTTAAATGATATAGCCGTTTAGTGTATTTTAATACGTATTTAATAGAAGTACAGTCCCAAAGCAATATTCGGATTCTCATAAAATAACTGATAATTCATGTGCTTAAATTATTAATAAAATATTTTTGAAACACAACAAATTTTATTAATTTAATGTTAACATTTTATCGCACCCTCATTGCAAATTATTATCTGTATTATTTCAACTCTCGAATCCCGATATTACGCGGAGGCATTAATTAATACTATTTGTTATTTATTAAGAGCGAACGAAAATTAATAGGGTAATAAAAGCCCTATTAATTTTATATACAAATAATTATTAATATGGTGATATATAAAAGACCGTCATAATTGAATGCCGTACTCTATCGGAATGGCCATTTAATTGTGATGAAACGGAAGTCAATCATTTATGGGTAAATAAAGGAGGTCCACAGACGACAGTATGTAAATGTAGGTAATGTATAAACGTGTGTGGTGAGCATACATTATATAGTAGGTTTAAGTAAAGGTGAGGCTGAAATGCTCTAACTGTTGCAATGTGATGTACGGTCCCGAGGATTTTGGGAGGTTTGTGCGGTGACGTCAGAGGCGTCTGGGCGGTGGAGACGCGGGGCGCGGGGTGGCGGCGGCGGCGGGGGGCGGGTGAGGCGCGCGCCGCAGCTCGCGTCGGCCCGGCCGCGGGCGCTGTGTATCTGTACGGCTAGGTACTATCTGTTGCACGCCGAGCGCGGTGGACGCGCCACTATCGCGCCGCTGTCGAACACGCGCCCGCCCGCCCTGCACGCCACACGCAACCGTAAACAAATTACTGGCCGGCAGTTATCAAATAAATCGACATTTTGTGAGACACTGCTGCAATACTACCTTCAGTAATCTAGTGATTTATGAGTTTTAGTGACTTTAGTTGGCGTTTGACAGTGAACTAAACATAAGTGCGACACCGGGGGTAAACGGCCCGACAGCCGACATCCACCCACGGACCGTAGTATTGGTGTAGTAAAACCGCCAGACTCGCTCACTGGGTAATGCACCGAGACATCGCGGTACTTCAACGGCAAGTTGCATACTTTAATATACACACACTAAGATCTCTTAATTCTATAGTTTTTCAGTCAATTTATTTAAAGACTCATTTTATTTTAAAATCAGTTAATTTTGGAATAATAATATATATTAGTATCAACAAGCGACAAATTTCAAAGCATAATAATATTTGCACAAGAAATCATTGCTTAAGAAGTTACTAAATCTTTATTAACTTGACTCTATCAAGAACAAATTATATTATTTTATACGTACATATTTTTTTATATGATTTCTATTGATAATAAATGTAATACACATTTCATCTCTTGGTGACTTTTAAATAACCTTACCTAAAACGTATTTAAGCGAATCGATTCGTGTGTGATCGGCTCTGAATACTTATAAGAACCTAATTATGCAACCATTAATTTAATAACTCGATTGCAATGTTAGATTTCTGCTGTTTAAAACAACTGTATTTTAATAATAATATTATATTTCAAATTTGCATTCGAGACACAATTATTGAACAAATACAAAGGTTAATTAATAATAAGAAAAACCGTAACCTTAGAACCTCAGAATTATTAGAATGTTAGACAAATGAAGTTATTGTAACAAAAAATAATTCACTAAAAACTCAGTACTCTTAACACACAATCAATCGCAACTAACAATTTTTCTGATAATTGAAAATCTTACAGAAATCAAAATCACAAACACATTATATACAAAATATAGATTTAAAAAAAGCAATAAATAATTTTCAATTTTAAAAAAGCAATAAATCATATACAATTTTCAAAAAGCAATAAATGATATACAATTTTAAAAAAGCAATAAATGATCATTGTTTATTTACACAACAAAATTATTTAAGTACCATTTAGTTTAATTATTACACGTGTTTATAACTTAATTAATAATAAGAGTATTGTTTCGATTCTGTTCAATTCAATTCATAACATATATACACATATATAAACTCATGCCTGTTCCCCACAAGGGGTAGACAGAGGTGCCACAAATATACCCAAATTACAGCTTGTGTGTTCCGTTCCATGATGTGACAGAGGGCTAGTCTTTAGCCATATCGGGCACAAGTTCCTGACTCCTGGTTGATAATGAATAGAAAAATCGAGGCACCGAGGCAGACATACCGAGGCAGCTCAATTCAATTCGTTTGTTTCAATTCGTCGATCACTCTTAGCATAATGAAATAATCCTAATAATAATGAAAATGGCGGCATAAATTATTGCAATACATTAATTTTATGTCACGGGAATACGCTCCAGAATGGAAATCATAAACGTTACATCAAACTGGTACGGCCATTATAATAATTTATTGCCACCGTATATCCTCTTAATTACGTATTTAACAAATTAAAAAGTTTAAATTTCATATAATGGGGGATATTATCGAACTGCGGTACATCAATCACTCAGTTCTCTCGTATAGGCTGACGCAGCTTATTTCACGGCTCGTAACTCCTGACTTTACAATGTCATGCTGTCTTTATATACTATGTTTAGGATTTAATGTAAATTATACAATACTAATTATGTATCCACTGAACCTTATTAATAAACTCGAATGAGTGAGGGATTACCTTTACGCAAAGACTTTAGAATTGACTGGATTATTTTGAAAAGGTTTGTATATCTAATATGATAATCCTTTTATGCCAACCCACTGGTTTTGTATAAAAGAATGAACAAAATATTTGATCTATTGATTTTGTTCATTAATAATGCCCACTAATATGAACTCTAAACCTCAGGCGTAATTATCGCCATATGAAAAATAATCTTTAGTAAAATCGATGACTAATTCAGTTCTGTAACCTTCATCATGGCGATCTTTAAAACATAATATTTATCTACCAATACGATTTGAACGGTTTGAAATCAAAATACAACCGTAGCGGTCGTCTGTATTATAAGCGTTACTGTTTGTTTTTCATTTAAGTGGAAATTATACTCGTAGCTTCTATTATTCCGCGCAGTGTTTCCATAGCAAAAAAGGTAAATAAAAAGAAAAAACTTATGAGCCACTCAAGATTTTGCGGCGGTAATTTAATTTTTTCTTTGTGCCTCTGTTTTATTCAAATTGTGTTTGGGCTGATAAAGGAAACGAAAAATGGCACCAACTTTTCCCAGACGGCCAGTTATCAAAACTCCGAGGAACAAATGTAGGGACAAGCCTACTATTATAGACCACATCAAGCAAATTTGCTACGATGTTTCGCATGAGATTACAGGGTCGAGGGTTCCTTGACATAAAACTATACGATCATGTTCTGAACTTTTGTTTACGTAAGACGACAGAGTGACAGGAAAACCTTATTTTTAGTAGCTCGTACATCTTAGTAGTTGGCTGTGAGTTGACCGAGCCCTTGGGTGATACAAAATCAACGTTTGGGTTAACTTTTGATGTAGTCCACTGGGACGAGTCCATTATTATTCATTCGGGGGTTCGTACCGTCACAGAAAGAGGTCACATGCTTAATACATGAGAATCGAACAACTTCCATCATGTATTGAACCTCAACATTACAATTCTTTATGAGACCTTAATGAAGCACTTTGTACGGGAAGTTTTCTAAAACATTATCGTCAAACCATAAACAAAAACAATGTAGACTTGCTTTGAAATTCAAAAATTCTCAACAATCAGTGAAATCGGAATTAGAATTGAAATCAAAGTAAATTTCATTACAAATGTAAACAAGAGATTTCATTTTCAATATCCACCGAAGCCCGCGTCCAGCTGTGAGATTCTAATTACGGAGCTGATATCATTATTATGTAGGTTGAATGCACATTTCTTTTCCTTACAAATTATGACCTTTTTACGCTGATTCCAAACGTCGCAAATAAATTTGAGATTTGGCATGATCTAATATTTAATAGACTTGGATAAAATTATATTGAGAGGTTGAAGTTTGAACAATCTAACAGGTATAGCTTCCATTATCTACAGGGTAAATACAGTTGTTACACTTTGGTCGGTTTAGGAAGGTAAATCTTTGCTTGACTGGTTCAATTTATACTTGTTTATTCAATTAGAGATAGGCGTGCTAAAATATTGATTTATCACTATCTCCGATAACTTGTAAGAAAATACGTATTCAATTTTAATTAAAAATCTTAACTAAACTAGTAGCATTAATAGTACATAAAATTACTTGAGTTTATAAAATGTTATTCGAATGGTATGTTAGTTTTTTAAACCCGTGGGTTCAGACAACCGAGTGCCGATTTAGTCCATTTATATTATAATGCATTCAAAACGAAAACCTTTTTATTGGAAAATGTCAAATTGTGTTTTTTCAACTGTAACCTTCTAGATTATTGTGTACGGAGCAAGTTTTGCATTTTGCGAAGATTGTGTTTTTATTGAATTTAAATATACGATTTAGACTTGAATAGTCCAGCTGCGGTGTTCGTTGAATTCTCGAATTTAAAGCGAGTAAGTGAATTTAGCCTGAGAGGAGCGGTTGTTGCCCGCCGATGTGGAGTTTGAAAAGTCTGCGGTTTACACTTGTCGTGTCTAGAGTTAGAGACTTGATAGAAAAACATAAGAGCTTGAATTACAATTTGATTCCCCGCGCGGTCTCGTAAATCATTTTTATTGCTGCGTTTATTACCAATTATATATCAAAGAAATTTGTTATACTAAAATAATTCATATTTACATATAAAGTAACTGTTTAGATTGTCTTCTCTTTTCCCTTTTGTTACATTCATCGCATGGTTGTACGTAAGTAATTGCTTTTAACGATAAAACCACCATTTGCACTTACTGAATACGTGATTTCTCTTTAACTGTAAAGTTTCTTTTTTTTGTGTAATGAAGAGTAAATAAATAAGTATTTATCTGTTGTGATTTCATACCTAGAATATTGATATAATATAAATTAATTTTGGGAACAAATTGTGAAGCCGATATGATCGCAAATTCCGGAACGATAACCAAGTTTGTGTTTGTGTTTATTGACAACCTTCGGGGACAACGGAAGGGATTCCAGCTTGGTACCGGGTTTGATCCGGGATCGAGTGCGGGCTGCGGGCAGAGACACAAATACTTCTATAATCAACAAATATTTGTATCGAGTGTTGCCCTCGTAGTTTCCAACCTAAGTCTCGTGTCTTAATTTTGGGTCGCGGTTGTGAGTATTCGTATTATTTCGCACTACTATTTGTCAACAATTTACATGTAATATACCTTTCCGATTGGATGGATATATGGGCTTATGAAGAAAAAGGAAAAGATGTTATAAAAATACTTATATGAGAGTTCAAATAGAAATCTGTTTCAGATTGGATTTAGTGTAAATCATCCACAAAGTATATTTGTTGTGAATAAAGTTACGTTTTTATAAAATTTGAGTTAAACGTTATATGTATATTGTATATACGTTCTCAAAATAGAGGTATTTTAATAGTAACCAATATCCGACCCATTTATACAATTTTAAAGTTAAGTTATACATCGTTACTGTAGTGAGAATATGCATCACTCTAGGTTTGGATGATGTATGAAATAATCGGCGAAAATGGGCATAATATGCAAATGCATGTGAAAGTCACATAATCCGGCCTCTAGTGATAACGACGAGACAGTCAACTGCATAAATTTAAATTATTAGATTTTGAAGCTGAATTCACCATTTTAGAAACTGTTAATTGATAACAATCCTTGAAAATTAATTCTTATTTATGGGAAATTAAAGGCGAACACAGGCACTTTCTAAAAGATAAAGAGTTGGTGAACCGCTAATTACAGACGTTGCGACGAAAAGCGGAGAAGGAATATTTCAGAAACTCATAATTTTGATAATGTTTTTCTCCATTCAAATTGAATATGTTCAGTATCTTTATGTCTTTGCGTAAATCAATCGTCTGGTGACTTCTTTAAAATCACCATTCTAAAGATAAACTGTACCTATGAAATTGATTCATATCCAACTAATTTAGAGTCAACTATTAAAAAGAACAAAAATAAATCCGTCCACAGTCATGAAAAGTGTCTGATGTTTGTTATGATATTGCCGCATCATCTGCAAAGATAGACGACATGATTGGTAACTTTAAAAAGTTTTATTTTTATTATTTTACGAACGTCCAAAATCTACAGTATACACTATACATATATCAAGACTGCTACCGAAAACGAAGCCGGTGGTAGTTTCAGTGACTTTAGACACAATGCAAATTAAAAATGTTTTTTTTTTTTTTTTATCTATATTTATTTAGGGGCTTTCAGACAAGAGTCTATGACAGCCCCATCATAGCCTAATATTACATTGCGAGCAATTTAAACTAGACCTTAACTGCTAACTTATATAACTGGATAGCTGGGCCAGACAGAGGCTTCGACAAAATACTTTGTACAATACCAACATCCATAAGGTTTATACTCAGAGATTTTATTAGAATCTCTCTCTCAGACCTCGTCCTGGAACATTCCAGCAATATGTGATGGACATCTTCAACTATACCACATTCTATACAATTAGGGCTGGGTTTTTTCCTCATAAGGTGGTAGAATTTGTTTGTTAGCAAGAAGAAATAACGATTTTTTTCATATCACCCTGTTTGGATGGTAAATACATAGTATTTTCTAAAATTATAATGTACACACTTTTATTTTTAAAGACGCTATAGTATGCATGGACTTAAATTATTATTTTAGCTAAAGTAAGGATTGCCACACAAACAGGAAGATTTTAAAAAAATAAAAACTTATTGTCGTGTTTCGAATGCGAATTTTTTAGTTACATTGTGTTTGTGGCTATTAAAACTACCAACCGGATTCTTTTCGGTAGCAGTCTTGATATACCCCGTATAAGTAACAAAATCTAAATCGGAGTATAAGCCGAAGATAAAAGCTAGTTCTAGCATGTATTCAATTCACTTTCATAACATTGAGGATACCATATACAGGGTATCTCAAGACTGCTACCGAAAACGAAGCCGGGTGGTAGTTTTAGTGACTTCAGACATATTGCAACCACAGAACAGTTGAATATGGTTAGAATGGCAATAGCCGTCAAACTGTATGAAAACCAGCGTCGTCGTTTTCGAAACACAAAACCTCTACAAAAACAATCTAAAAAGCTTGCAATAGTCGATTTAAAGTATCGATAAAATTATGGAAATATGTTTTTGTTACAAGACCGGAATTTATTTTATCGATATGCTTAATGGTTTTTCCTGATACATTTATTTTATTATTAGTATTATGTTGATAGACGGAAAATTAATAACACTACAATATCTAATATTGAAAGTTAATTTTAATTTGTATACTATTTTACTTATCTATATATACAGTATTTTCAATATTTTCAGCTGTGTGTGAGATATTAACATATTTATTATTGGAAAAGTACATTTATATAAAATTATTACAATAAAATTATGTTTTCTTTACGTCAATAGCTTCAGTAGTTTTGGTTTTCCTACAATAATTTTTATTTCACCCCCATAATACAGTTTTTCCATAAGCGTTGCCCATCATTATTTTTGGTTTGTATATAAATTATGATACAATTTTTTTTGTCGTCTTCTGTTTCTCGAAAATGAATACTTAGAACAAATCGTACTGGATTTTGTAAGAATTCAGTTGTCTCTACTTGTTTCCTTTATCGACTCACTCTCGGAAACCTACAAACGAATGAGTTAATATTATAAAGTATATTCAGACACAAATATATGCTGTTCAAGTTAGCGGAGTTATGACATTAGAATATATGGATAGTTCGTCAACGTTATCAAACGTTACGAGTACTACAATTTAAAATTACTATAGGATTTGATTTAATTTTCTTTGTTTAATGCCCATGAAAATTGATTGACGAGTAAACGAAATGTAAATCTACACCGATATAGTTACTATGAACATGACTACAACACTGCGTGACATGTGACAAATTTCGAAATTGACATAATAAAACTGAGTCGTATGCATTACGTAGGAATTTGGCATTCGCGTACATTATATGTACGCGTAATCAGCAATGTATATTTTTGTAATGCCGTCGATCATATTATCGAATTTTTTTAAATGTCGTAATTATAAACCGCAATTTTTGAAAATAAAGGTGAAAATCAATAAAATCAGGATTAATAGTGGTATAAAATTCTTCCCCTATTGATATTCGACGGTTTAGTATTGAAACTGCAAGATAAAATAGCTGCAAAACTGTATTTTTAATCTATTTTTCCGGAGCATCACACTCCAAGGCATTTCGACAACGACTGATTTGACAAATCATCCGTGCCGCGGCAGTGATGCTTTTTATGCACCACCTTGCGACGCGTCAAATGCTTCTATTTCCCTTCTAACTATATTCATCTGTTCTGTGATTGCAACAGAAAATGTTGAAAAAAAAGCAACGATTTTTTTGTTATTTTTTTCCTATGGTCGTATTTGGATGGTAAATTCATTTTTTTCCTAAAATGATAGTGTATATATACCCTTTTATTCATAAGTACTCTAAGGTATAAAAGAGATTAAATAATTATTTTAGCAAAAACTATGGATTTACCATTCAAAAATTACGATATTTAAAAAATTATAAAAAAAAATTGTCGCCTTTTTTGCGAAAATTTTAGTTGCTTTGTGTTTGTGCTCACTAAAATTACCACCCGGCTTCGTTTTCGGTAGCATTCTTGTACTTGATATACCCAGTATATGAATTTAATATATATCGTGACAGATAGTTTTCCTTCATATTATATAGGTATGTGTATGTATAAGCTCGCGTTTGATCGCCATCTTCCGGATATTAAGCTTATTTATTTTTATAAACTAATATGAGAGTTGTTACGTAAAAGACTTAAAATTTTTGTGCTTATCAATCCAAACCAGTCTGAATAAGAAGAGTCATTGCCATGAAGAGAAAAAAATAAAAGTAGTCATATTTTTTCAGTTTTGTTTTTTAAATAAAGTATGATACTCAGGGCTTAAGATATTTATTATTCTGTAATAATTCGGGATTCCCGTAGGAATTGTGTTATCGTGAGACTAACACCGGCTGTAATTGTATTACTCTCCGTACACGTATTGCTCTTAATATAATTATAACACCTTAGGAACAACGTTCCGCAAAAAATATGTATTCTTGAAATTATGTATGTATGTTATTTTGTATTTTAGTAGAATTTAATTATTTACAAGCATGGCAATTTGATTATCTTGATAGATAATAGATAACTATGTCCGTAAGTCGATAATCTATTTGGAAAAAAAAAACTATAATTACCACCAAGTGTGACGCTCTATGAATATTAGAAAAATTACTGTAATATTATGCTAAAAGTTTTACTCTCTTAATAGATATTTATAAAATGTTAGTCCATCGCATGCTAGATCAAACAACATACTACTGGATTTGTTACCCAATTAATATTATATTACATTAATAATATACCCAATTATTAATATTATAGGAATACAATTTTCGCAGCTTATATACGTTATGTGTCACATTAGCCCTCATTGCAATTGAACAAAATTACTACTGATTGTACAAAGAAAAACATGCGATATGTAATCTTATTAGGTCACTTATAACACCAAAGTTGTCCAACCAACCAATGTCACTCCGATCTCTAAGTTATAATGTGTGTTTTATATTACTGCGTCAAATATTTCCACATTCTCTTATACATTAAAGAGGCAAAAAGGCGTTTGTAACGCTACTATGAAGGTTGTATACAAAGAAAATTTACTTTTGAAATCAACTGAACCAGAACGTCCTCTCGGCGCGAACGGAACCACATAAAATATGATCCGAAATTTTAGGTAGGTATTGCCAAGTATGAAATCTCTACAAGTTCATTTTTTTTGTATACTGTAACAAATAGATGATTACAGATATTGGTTAGTGCTGAGATAGAGTATTACTCGAGAGATGGTTATCTCTATTGGCCCATACAATTTCCCCTTAGAATAGTAATGCGTGGTGATCGAACGGGTAAGAGAGGTTGCCAATATGTCACGATAGTCGCAGTTTTAAATCCTAGGGCACATCTCTGACTTTCAGAGTCATGTGAGAGTGAGTATTATCAAAAACCACGCACTATAACGGTGAAGAAAAACGATTAGCAAGAATGTTTATGGTATGTAAAGTGCGCCATCCAAGTGATTACGTTGTCTAAATCGTACTATCGGTTGTAGAGGAGGCTGGTGCCCTACAGTGGGACATATATAGGCTGATGCAGATCAGATACCTACAGATAGTATACGTTTTATTAATCGTAGAACGCGACAAGCTTACATGGGATTCTATAATAATATTAATAATCTTTATTCATCACAAATATATACAATTACCATAAGATAAGAACCAGGTCTACAAACTAGTAAAAATGATTGTGCTTTGGAAGCCTATACTCATCCTCTTACAACATAACAATAAAAACAGAAAAAAAAGGAACATTTCGTTTAGAAATTGTATAAAAATGATCAAATAGATGATGGTAAATGAACAAAATTATTATTTTCTAATTTTAACATAGTTGATCTTAAGTTATTTTAGTTAAAAGAAGAACCACAACGGGTTCATAATCATTCTGTATGGTAGAAGCCATCTGGACGACTACGAATGTCTTACAAGGAGCTAGCTAATTGGAGAATGAAATTAATAAAGAAAAAACAATAGTACATAGTATCAAGAACACGGAATAATGTACTATCTAATTACACCTAATGTTACTATTGGTTAACATTACACCGTAAAAAGGCAAGTCTAAATTACTTAGTGATGTGTAATGGTTGGCACTGATTTATGGACGAATGTTTTAAATGGCACATGCGCACAATACATTAACGGCCGATGCCAATAATCAACCGAAAAAATTAGATTGAAGTCAATCTGTTTTGTTGTCAATTGTTTTCTACTTTTCGATTGGTCTCCTGTCATGTTGCCATAGTTTTTTCACTACTGAGATTGATTATTGGCATTATAGTATCAAAACAAGATTGAGCTGTCAATCTAAAACGGCAAATTTTGGATTGGGATTGTTTATTGGCAGCGGCTGTAAATGACGCTTAATTAAGTTCATTTAGTGCCAAAAATGCAGGACTAATAAATTAAATAATGAATTGTAATATAAAATTTAGAACATCGAAAATATTGGATATTTTTCATGAACGAATAGATTCAGCTATTGTGATATGGCATAAAGCAGTGTTT
This sequence comes from Hyles euphorbiae, assembly GCA_023078785.2. Taxonomy (NCBI): domain Eukaryota; kingdom Metazoa; phylum Arthropoda; class Insecta; order Lepidoptera; family Sphingidae; genus Hyles; species Hyles euphorbiae. The sequence continues at coordinate 8,578,270 of CM041038.1, read as the reverse complement.
CCCATTTCCATTAAATGTGTGTTAGGAAGATCAATCTCCACTTTGCTCAATCCTGAAATATAATTAATAAATACACCCAACAGTCACATACATAGTCCTGACCCCACTCTAAGATCAATTAAGTCTTGTGTCGTCGGTATCAGAAACGTGCAGAAAAATATGTCCAGTAGTTGCACTGGCTACAATGTTCTTCAATTCGAAACACAACAGTGCATTTACATTGCTGTTTCACAGGAGAAATAGACATTGCGGTGGAATCCACCCAGATAACCTCTCACATATGAGAGACCTACCACCAGTGGACCTACCACCTCTTCAACATATTTATTTAATTCTTTATTTATTTAATTCTTTATTGTACACAATAGTAAGGAATAACAGTTCAGAGATAATACAAAACAACAAAGTACAAATGGCGGTCTTATCGCTCTAAGGCAATTTCTACCAGACAACCATGGGATGGATATATGAGCAGGAAAAAAGATAGGGCAGTGTAAAATAAAGATAACGAAAGCATGGAGACATAAATAAATCATAAAAAAAACATATAAATACATTATATATAATGTATTTATATGTTTTTTTTATATATATACATACCACTTATACACACAACATATTATGCATTCCTGTCGGTTCAGGGTACTTACCAGACTCTAGTTTAGGATATCAACGATGTAGTTTACATCAGTATGACAAGAGTTCATCCCCACTCGCCTTATAGAGGTATTTTCATTGTAAGCCTCAATCCTCTCTATGTGACCAAAGCATCGTGGCATTCGCTTTAGTACATTATCTTTCGAACAAAGTTCATCACGCCATTCCACGCTTTGTCACTATTAGTTGGTTTATATAACGCTCGAGAATGTTAATTGCTTCCGTTGTCCGTATGTTAAATAATATTTAGTTTGGGAATATTTTTATATACTGTAGGCGTGTATTATATAAAATCCAAAATTTGGCGCAAATAGTTTGATATTTTTCATATCAAAATAGGATTATTTACTTATAAACGCTCATTGTATTTTTGTTTGTATTTTTTATCTGTGTTTATCATGCGCTATCAATGATTTTATAAATCATTGTGCGCTATCGTATTTACCAAACTCATTCATATTAAGATGTCATTGAAGATATATTTGAATAATATCTCTGCCATTGATATCGTCGGCATTTTTCAAGTGTAAATCTATTGAAATATCTAGCGTAAATCTTGTTTACGTAATTTTGTAGCTATTTGGAATTCGAATTATGGATCATTCACTCTTTATCTAGAAAATATTTTCCGTTGACGTTTATTCCATAAATTGGTTTAAATAATTGTTACATGCTTATTTGTACATTATGCGTTGTACATGTAATCTTTTGTAAAATTTCTGCGACCTATTTCAATATCTATTTACATGTATCGTTTTATACAAGGTGACATAGAATTATTTCGGGACTGGTGCATACAGCAAACATAAATAACAATGACAGAGTTCCAAGGTATTTGGGCTACTGCGTCCATAAATCGTGACTAATAATTCAAACGGAATAAATGACATATTATGTGTGAATGATACCTGCGACTACTTGTATCTTTACAACGATATGAGGCACGAGTGGTCGTGATCATGGCTTGAGATAATTTTAATTTGATGGAAATTTCACTCGTACAAAACGTGAAATCACGGCTGTCGGTTTTTTTTTCAATCTAACTATTTTCCCTGGTTGAATAATCGTTTCATTGTATAAAGAAACAAAAAAATCGGACCATCATTATGTTTCGATTTGAAATGACATCCGATTAAATGCACCCATATGAAAATATTAATATATTTTATTTATTTAAATAACGTCGCTTTACTTCTAATTTACTATAAATCTAATAGAATTTTTAACATAACAGAGTGACTACAATGCAATAATGAATTGTATGCATGATAGCTTCAGTGCAGTTCACTATTCTTGTTCAAGCTTACCACCAAAATCGACTGTGGTATATTTTATCCCAAAAATAATACATTACTCTTAAAATTATTCATTTTCCTCTCAAATTCTGAAGATAATATTCAATTGAACGTCGCTGTTGATTTAATGTACCATCTCCAGTGTTCTCATAGAACACAGACTAGCGTAGTTTCACGTGTCGGTTGACTGTCTAAAGGCGAGTGTTAACTAGAATTTCAACGAGGGGTTGACATCAAATATTTGCCTAGTCATTAAACTAGCAGGCCATTGGCCTTCTATTACATGGATGCCTGTTCTAGTTTAGATAACCGGGCGTGAAGATTATGATTATAGGTATTCCTGTGCGAACAAGGGATTTAAAATAGTTAATTATCTTTTAAGTAATGTTAACGATTTGTTAGGTATATTGTGTATTTTAATGAAGATCGCATTGTTGCGTGTACGCATAACATACATACAAAATATGCTTGAGAAAATTTACAATACTGGGAATTTGGTCCGCCGAGTCGTTATGGAGCCAAAAAAATAAAAATAATAAATTTTGACTAATATATAGCTTTTTTTCGCGAGCAACAATCACTTCGCCATAGTTTTTTGTAGTATGTTTAAAATCAAGCTAATTATTATTAGCACAAAAATATGTCAGTGTATTAGATAATATAATATTTTTAACTTATTTGCATAATCACATAACCGTCCCGTTTTTATTTTATAAATGTAGGTCTACTTCATAAGGCAATGTTCCACGGCAACAATAAAGAATCTGTTGGTATTACGAAAGCGGGATTAACCTCTGTTATATGACACAAAGCGTAAAATATGAATACTTAAATTCGCCCTCGTATGTACGAGAACACCTAATTTTTTTCGAGTAATTTTGACGAGAGCTCCGAAGATCCATGTTATTGTTTTGGTAAATTTTATTATTTTGGTAATTAGGTTTTTCTTGTCGCCTTTGATATATTTTAGATACAGTGTGGAAAAAAAATCACACGCCAAAAGTGGCCGAGGTTACTTATACTCGTAAATTATAATCGACTTCAGGTAACAAAAAACCTTATTCATTTAAATTAAGATTTATTATGTTTTTGGACCATACTAAAATCAAATAATGCCGTTTTATAGACCGTTACATATAATCTATTGTATATTTGATCGAAGCTTGTCACACTTACAGGGCATGTATATTGATCGCTCTTGGACTTTTTGTTGTATTGAGTATTGTAGAAGTAAAGTTCGGAAAATGTCAGGTATATTTCGCAGTGGATATGTGAACGGTGATTTAAATTCTATAGCCGGGGTCCGCGTTGAAGGTTGTAGAATAGCTCTAGCCGCTTTTATTTTTATATACGATGGCACTCATTGACCTATTTCTAGAGATCTGTATTTAAAACTTGACGCAAAACCCGTATGACACTTGAATAATTAGTACCTGTTTTATGCCACATTGAACTAGTGACTGTGAGTTGCACGGTTTGAATAATACGTACCTCTTTGGGGTATGGGTGTCAATGTATTTAGTATATTACAGGTGTACCGTTGTATTTATAGACATCGATTAAATTTTTGTATTTTATTGTCTATCGTCGTATTACAGAGGTATATACATATACTGTATAAATCTTAATTATCATCTTAAGCTACGGGAGGAACGATTTTAACCATAGGCCTTCTTACAAAACCTCTAATAGATAAGGTTCAAATAAGAACATGCCAATGCAGAATAGGAAAAGTATTGTATAATAAATCACTATCGCTGGCATCCATAATTGGTACTTGGATTTACAATCAAAGTCTGCATTTGTTTAGTCTATCATTGCAAAAATAATGTATTCTAATTGTTTATCTTTTCTCGCACAAAAGAATGAAGATATTTGTTGCTTTTTATACTGTGCATAAATGTAAGAATAGATCTTTGATTTTATTTACACATCTGTAATATTAGAGAGGTTTTCATGAGATATTGAATATATTCTAATAAAACAAGCTCTGTGTAAGGCTCATCTGAACGATTGCCCGGCTATACATTATATTGGAATTTTTTACAAATATGTGTGTATCACGACACAAAATATTCCACCGCTTCGTTTAAGAACGATTTCTTAGAAAATATTTATCTTGCCTCTTGCAATTGAAAAACAAAAATGTTGGTTATTTCTCGTCTGTTTGGGTCAGTATTGGAAAACACGTCAATACCACATACTTTAAAATTACATGTTCCAATCATAGGCGATAAAACTGCCAGAATACCAATTATATTATAGTCATTCTACATGGGTTTTTGACGTGTAGAATTTGCATGAAGATCTTTGGCAACTTATATTTTTCATAGAGCTTTTGCTAAATTACCATCACAAGTTTATTGGAAAATAGTGAGATACATAAAATAACATTTTTGAAAGGCACGGAGTAAGTAGATATTTCACTTTTCCCACTGCCTGAGTCTTAAGTTTCCGACTAAACCGTGATGTGGGTTTTCGGCAAATGGGTTTCGAAATTTCACACGTCAATGATTTAAAATCTTCAAAATAATATAATTACAATGACTGAATAATAACGGTACTACATATCTATTTCATTATTCATATAACTAATTCATAAACATTTTCAGTCTTCTTCTTGCATAATTTTAAAACCTATTTTTACTATCAAATGTTTCGTCTTCTTCGCTCATATTGAATTGAAAAGTTGTTCAAAAGAGATAAATACAAGAGTTTTAAACCATGTATAAGGTCGTTAGAATATTCAGAATCATAAGGTTCTTGAAACACTACCGTAACCAAACTCGTTAGAATTCAAGCGTTTGCTTGATCCTATTTTGAAGTAAGTTATGTACATTATATACTTTTTAAATGATTCAATCATAACATTGAATACATCACAACAATTTTATAGACTGTGTATGACAAATATTTAATCTTTGCTAGTGTTTCTACCGGCGCAATATAAGGTTTTACGCAAATCTAATTATGGTTGATAATTGAAATTTTATGCTAAATGGTAGAGAAGGCTTGTGGCAGGAGCCAGCCAAGCATGAAGTGCATGACTCGTGAAAAAGGGTAATTGTGCTCACGCAAATTGCTTCGGAATCTCCAGCAAAAATCCTGAATGAAAGGTCACGGTAATTGTATATTTTTGCTAAATAGAGTACACTAAGATGTTGGCGAAGGAAACATGAAAATAAATTATCATCATCAGCCCGTCGTAGCCCACTACTGGACATAAGCCTCTCCGAATTTACACCACACATCTCTGTCTGCTGCTTTATCCATGCTATAAATTGCAATACGAAAACATCTATTAAATTAGGTGTCACATATATAACACAAATCAATATTTATATACGTAATTTTCCACTACACCTACGTCATATGAAATGATCGAAAAAAGATTATCTCAAATGCGATTGATCCGTTATCCATTCATGTGATTTATTTTATCAACCAAAGCCACAAACAACAAATGGTGTGTCATTTAGATTATGATTTCCAGTTTTTATTTATTACTCTTAGTTATTATGGGAATATTATAGGTTTTGTTTTCGGTCAGAGCTTTGTTAAATTGCCTTAATTTTTAGTGTAAAAATACGCACGGGATACCTAAGATAAGATATGAAAATCATAAGAATAGTCTTCGATGCAGACCACCTATTTTTGTATGGTTGTATTATCCCTTATGTGACGCCTCCGTGGCGCACTTGGTTAGACGCCGGCTGTGATACGAGAGGCCGCGGATTAGATCCATACACCGAGACAAATTTTTGTGTGGCCCACAAATATTTGTTTCAGGTTTGGTTGTTGGGTAAGACCAAAAAGTCCCTCGTAGTTCTTAATACCTACGGCACAATACTCAATCTTAGTGGGGGGACTATGTGTGTGACTTGGGTATATTTATTATATTTAAGTGTTGTAAGAATGCTGTAAAAGCGTATATTTTCAGTTTCATGAAACAAACAAATGAAAGGTGCCTTAAAGGTTTAATAAATGTTTGCTGCATTTTGGTCGTGTTGGACCTTAGTTTAATTTCGCTACGCCCCGACGTTGCCGTGATATATGATTCGCCAACTGGAATAGTTTTGTCCCAAAATCTCTATCGGAGTTCCGCTTGGAGACTTTCAAGTATTAATGCTTTAGTAATCAAGTGAAGTGCCAAAATCACGGTTCCCAATTATCGGGAACGATCCAATCTCGCTACGGGTATATTGTTATTTGTTATCTTTGTTAACCGACCAACCATATAAAATAGATGATACCAATGCATACCTAATCGAATTTTGGTAGTGACTGCAATGAAAATTCGTGATAAAGCAATCTATTTTTACTATAAAATTGATTAACAACAACTTTCCTTCGCTTTAATCAACCCTATTCTGTGTCTTTTAGTAATGGAAAAAATATGCAAGCCGGGGCAATTCGATTAGCCAGATATCACATTTATCTGTCGCCAGCCAAACTCTATTTGGACGATTCAATTACAATCATTTTGTGGAGACAGGATAAAAAATATTTTCGAGAACTTCATGCGTTCCTGGTACCTTAAAACTTCATCGTGTAGCTTTTTCGGATGTCTTTGTGGGCGCGCATCGTAATACTCTCATCATTGTTCCGAACGCACCAAAATAAGTATTAAAAATCAAAAATGTTAGTGTCACATTCATTTGAGCGTTGCGTCGTCTTAAACATTTGTTTCAGGTAATATATTATTTTTGCCACGTCTATAAACATAACAATATAATAATATTCTGTTATAAAACTATGAATATAAACAACTGAATCCAATCATCATCAAGTGTTTGAAAACAATCCAAGTAATTGGTATAAAATGCTTGTCAATTAACAATAAATTGATGTCAAATGGTTGTCTAATAGCGGATGAACTAATAACCAATTTGGTAACGTTGGCATTTGTGCTGGTCAATTTCATTTCGCTATCACATTATATTCCACCAGCGATATGATTAGCGCTAGTTAACTACATATTATGTGGTCCATCTCTAATTATATGCGAATCCAATGAATGTTATTTCATTTTGTTACAGTAATGTCATGCAAATGATAATAAACACCGACAATTTTAGAAAATAATTAATATGTTAATAGTAAATTTTACTACTGGTTTTCGAGATCCTTTTATTGATTTTAAAGAATGGAATCGTCTACAACCAGTATAATCGTAAAACAATCTAAACCCTTATTTTAAACCATTTGGTTTGTTAGGGGGGCATCCATTAATCAAGTGATCTTTTATTTAGCATTTTTGATCCCCCCCCCCCTCCCCTTTAGTGATATGTGGTGAGATTTTGATTGACCCCCTGCCCCCCCACCTTATGAATATTGTCTTTATATACGGGTATATAAAGTATAATCCCTTTTTATTCTGTAATTAAGGACCATGATATAATAAAATAATCGTGTAATCATACGAAATATATATTATGTGGCATTTTAATCAAAACTATGTGTCGAAAAAAAATACACGTGATATCTTTATAGACCCCCCCTCGCCCCTCTCGATATTTCGCGATTTTTGTCCAACCCCTCCCTCCCTTTCAATTCTCACGTGATTAATGGACGGCTCCTTATGCGACATATTTTGGCAAAGGTGCAACAAATTTAACTATGGAACCGCAAGATGATCACCGATTTAATTCACTCTACCTGACGTTTTTAATTACGAAAAATATAATTTGATTCCTAATTGGTTTGAGTGCTCCCGTGGGAAAGTGTTCGTTTGCAAAACCGAAAGTCTAATGTTTTAATAAATCCATCTAAACAACTTTCCACCGACTCCTAATAAGCGTAAAGTAAGATCTTACAAAAGAGTAATGTTAGTAATCGTAGCTGAAGATATGCTTGCCAAAAAAAGTTATAGCAACAGCATCGACGGTCAGTGAGTCCATGGACATTTTATCATCGTGTGAATGTTGTTTTTGTCTAACATTTTATCGTGGCTGGAATAAGCACGTTTGTTACCTTGTTTTGATCCTCATGCTTACGAACTTTGCGACAAACATCTGCATATAACAACATTACACCGGAGTTTTCTATTGAATCTGTGAATGTGTTTGAGAGTGAGAATAAGATTCAACCCGGTATCAAGTTATAGGTACAATATTATCCCAAATAGGCTGCAAAACTTCCTACCTTCCTTGGGATCTATTTTACGAGTACCGTTATTTTCTGAGGAGTATATTTGTACTCAATATTAAGAGAGGGTTTACAGAGCGTCGATATAAGATTTAAGTTAAGACTACAATTAAGGATCTTATTTATTAAGCACTCCTTTTATAATTCAATCCATTATTCGTTATGAGTGATCATGTTTATGTGCAAAAATTGTCCGGTGTGAAAATAAAATGAATTTGCAGTTTAGCTTTGCGCTACACCAATGACTCATTCCAATTCAAATTATTTATTCAAAAAGCACTTTTGAAATTCGTTTTAAAATGTACACACAAATCTGAAATGAGATTTGAAATAATTTCATGCATATCATAGCTTTTTAATGGGATTGTGTAATATTGGTGATCGTTTCATTGGCATTACAGAAAATCGTATTAAAAAAGATTTATGAAGTTTATTACATACATAAAATGTTATTTTAATATTTCCTTTCTTTTAATGACCGATATAAAAATCATATTTTGTTTCTTTCTTTTTTACCTTAACTTATTCGTACTTGCACTCAGGTGCCAAAGGTATTTCCAGAGACTCTTTTTTCAGGAAAACCTATTCAAGATATACATAAATTACACTAGAAATATGAGAATTGGAATCTAGTTTTCCAACTCTGTTCATTGAATCTAGTAAATTATTTAAAATCACTTAATTATGTACGTATTAATTACGCACGGCTTAAATGCGGATTATTCGAATGAACAAAGTTTAATAAAGCTTTGGTTTATTAGTTAATAGTTTACAATGTTCGATACTGTTAACACATTTCACAATTTAAGCAATGACAGTCAATGCCGGCCCATGTTCATTTTCACACCACAATCAATTAAAACTTTGGACCCAATTAATGCATCGGAGTAGTGGCGCTTGCCACGCAGTACGCACAATGGAACTTGCTCGATCTGCCCCGAACGGATTTAAATAGCGTTGCCGCTGGAGATAAACTCTCGCCCTTAATTTACTTTTAATGAGCTCGGGGTTATTAATCATAATAACCTGCCACTTAGCCACGAAAAAGCCATTTGACTGGATTATAATATGAAAACGAATTTTAGAAGCAAATTGTAAAAAATATACAGGGTATATCCAGGCTGCGACCGAAAACTAATCTAGGTGGTAGTTTTGGTGATTTCAGACTCAATGCAACTGACTTTTGTTGTTGTTGATAAATCTATATAATCTATTTTTGCCTAGAATAATAATAATTTAAAGCCTTGTGCCTCAAAAAATAGGATGTATATTATTATGCCAGGACAAGATTAGAGGTAAAAAGATTCAAAAAAAAAATTACGCTTTTTTGCGACATTCAGTTATCTTGCGTCTGAAGTCATCGTTTTCGGTTATAATCGGGATATACCCAGAATAGCGTAAAAAAGATACTTACGAATTGAAACCCTCCATTTTTGAATTCGGTTAAAAATTGGTCTAGTGTAGGTATTTAGGGTAGGTAGTGAAGGTACCTATATTAATTCTAGAATGAAATAATATCTGTCCTCATTTAATGGTTTCATGAATTAAGTGATTCACTTTGCTGTTATGTATCGCATGAAACTATTTGGAATATTGAAGCAAATTTCTAAGTAAAGCGATACATTTTACATGCCCTGTTAAATCGTTGGTGGTCATAGTTAGCAGAATTCGCTTGATACGGGCATGTTTACACGCAAACGGCATTGTCTCTAGCACTCTCTTTAAAGCAGCGTAGCCGATTACTGTTCAAACGCAGCACAAGCGCATCATATTGTTTATTACCACTAACAGACATCGTTCAGTTTATGTAAAAATGTTTACGTAAAAATTCTATCACATTTTTTTTATTTTGTAAGCAATATTAAAACTTATTGCATAATAGTACATAAGCCTCCATAATCTCCTACTACGGAGCACTGGCTCCTCTGTTGTCAGGGACTTGATTGTGAGGGTAATAGTCTACTATTCGCTGGGTGCGAAGTATAAGGTGGGGGAACCACGAAACGATCGCAGCGCGCGTCATGGCCAAAAAAGGAACTATCGGTGGCGGACTCTGTCACTTTTTACTAGCGAGATTTACGTTTTTAGTAAATAAAGATGAGTCACGAAGCTTGCTGCGTAGTTAATTGCAAAAACAATGGCAGAAATAGTGATAAAAAATTCTACAATTTTCCACAGGCAAGTTGGAAGCTGTGTGATAGTAAATTTACAGCCCTCAATATTTTCTAATAAATAGACCTGTGCATGTTTTTTGGGATTTTTTGTATGTATGATGATTGTAAGAAAATAATTAAATGAAAAAATCCATAACACAGTTTACTTTTATTTAAAAACGCAATAATAACATAAGTAGTAATTAAGAAAACAACATATTTTATTACCTTAAATAATGTGAACAAATAACGTTACTCTTATTTATTACTAGTAACCAACACTAATAAAATATGAATTTTCAACAACTTCAATCAGTATTAACTCAAGTTCATATTTTTCATAGGTAGATTGATTAAGTTATTACCAGTAAAACTACGTTTTGGCAGAATCTCTTTAATACTGTTTTTTTCCTTCAGTTCCTCATTACCAATCGTCACATACAAATGTGGTAAATAATGTTTAAAATAAAATTCTTCACTTTTTAAAATTGCATCTTTTATAAAAAGTTCATCTCTGTCTACTCTTATTATGCAACTACCGTTTTCCACTGGAGAATAAACAAAAAGATCGCATATTGTCATACCAGTGACATACATTTGTATTTGTATTTGGGTATAATATGAGTGTTTTTTCTTTAATTCAATGTTATCATTAACAAACTCCAGATATTGCACATTACTAAGTTTACTGACAAAATCCACAACAACTTTTTTTTGGCAAGATATTGGACATTTAAATTCTACCAGTTTTATAATACATCCATCGTGTATAACAACTCCATCTATGCTTGTGCATAGCCAAGGCTGCTCTTTGCTAACAATTACTCCAACTGTTATCACACGACAGTTGGCAAACTTTTGGTATTGTTGTAGCGCATGACATTCATTACGTTTACCATAATTAGTAGCATCACAATCAATGGATTTCGGGAACAGCATATTATGCACCAAACTCTCAATTGATTTTGATTTTCGCACTTTTATATGGTGTACATTCATACTGGATGAGATTCTTAATCTCCTGGCAGCATACCACTCTTTGCACTTTGACTGTTCAATTGTTTTACAACATAAATCAATTATTTTATCATCTCCCATCGTAATATTTGCTTCATAAAACTCTTTCAAATTCTGGTCAATTTCTATCTCATCACTTTTATAAACCTCAAATTCTTCTTTAAAAATACAAAAGTTTTTCAAGCATTCAATGCAATCTTCTATTTTTAAATTAAACTCAACCTTGTCAACTAAATTTTTAACAACTTCGGTAATGCATGCATCATTGTCTTGTGTATTACACAAAGCACCAGCTTCCATTACCGCCTTTAATGGCGACTCTTTCAGTTCCGAAACATCAAACCGCAAAGGATCATACCTAATTTTCTTTTTCGGTGGATACATTTCTTCAAAATACTTTCCTTTGGAATATTTTTCTTTGGCAAACTGTCTGGCACTTGGTCTGCCCCATTGTTGCTCTTTGCAAGTTTTGGAGAAGCTCTCAACATGATTTATGTAGTATAACTCGTCGTAATGACAGCCGGGCATTTGACATTTCGGAGGCCACCGTAGTTGCAACCGCTAGTTGGCGCTGTCATCGCGCACCCAGCGAATAATACGATGACCTATTGTGGGTCGGTGGACTACCCATATCATAGAATTGTTGAAACGTTTCTACAGAGCTTCCCACGCCGACTCCACATGGAGGAAAAATATTTTAAATATAAGATGTGCTTACGTAAACTATGTAACTACTTATATTAATCAATGTGTATCTGAAATATATTAGTATTAATCTGGCACTCAGTGGTTTCACTCGTACCTCTATTCTCCCGACATCACATGGCGACCCTGCCAGGATAACAGGATAATTTTTGGTAGTTAAAGGGTAGGCTTCAACGTATTTACTTAACTCACATTGAATTGTAAGTATATATGAATAATTATAATTATCTCTATCTAATGGTCCAACAACATCCAAGAAAATTTTTTCAAAAGCTGAAATAGCCGTGGACGTTATTACCATTGGCTCTTTAATATACTGCGATGCATGTTTTTGCTTTTGACACTTATCACATCGCTTAACATATGCCGTAATGTATTTTTCAAGACCGGGCCAAAAATAGTACTTTTTAATGTTATTCATCATTCTTTTAATACCCGCGTGGCCACTCGTGGGTAAAAGATGAAAATCATTTAAAATTACTTTTCTATCATCTTTGTCATCTACGCGTTTTACGTCTTTTAATATACAAACACGCGGACCAGACCAATTATTTGTCTTTATTTCCGCAACTAATTTTTCTACAAATACATAGTTTTCTTTATTCTTTATAAAATATACTTCATCAATATTTAATTTTTTACAATAAATACTAAATTCTCTCATAAAAGCGCGTGGCGTCAATTGTGATTGAGAATTCGGTTTTATATATATTGTATTTTTTAAAGTATCGTAGCACAACGTATTGCTTTCCTTATCTATTCTATTAAGTGTTCTCAATTTTTCAAAATCAACTTGACTGATAAATCTAAGTTCAATAGAATCCCTTGGTTTGCTATGAGTTTCTACGACTTTTGGTTGATCAGGCCAATCGTCTGTAGGAACCATAGAATTCCAATGATTCACATTCGCTTTCTTTCTTTGCGCCCGGGTCATCATTACATTCATAACATGTCCATTTATATCTTTTAATTCTTGCGAACTAACACTTATACGAGACAATGCGTCTGCTGCCGCATTGTCTACACCTTTCACATATTGAACATCAAAGTCGTACTCTTCTAAAATTATTCTAAACTTCATTAACCTACTGGATGGGTCTTTTAATCCAAATAGATATATTAAAGGTTTATGGTCAGTTCTTATTATGAATTTTCTACCATATAAATAAGGACGAAAATGCTTAACAGCCCATACAATGCCCAATAATTCCTTTTCTATCGTGGGATAGTGTTTTTCTGCTTTATTGAGACTTCTGCTGGCATATGCTATCGGTTGACCATTAGAATTAGCTAAAACTGCGCCTAATGCATAACCTGAGGCATCAGTTTGTAAAATAAATTTGTTATTTTCGGAAAAATCTGGGTATTGTAAGACAGGATGTGAAATTATACTTTCTTTCAATATTTCAAATGACAATTGACAGTTTTCATCCCAGTTAAACGGTACATTTTTCCTAATTAAATTATAATTTAGATAGTGAGCTTTTTCTGCAAAATTGGGTATAAATTTACGGTAATAATTTACAAAAGCAACAAAACGTTTTACTTCATCAGTAGTTTTTGGAACAGGATAACTTTTAACAACATTACTAATATCATTTAACGTCTCATTATACTTTAAACGTACAGCATTTGCCTCCTCCAACTTTTTAATCAGAATATTTCCTATTCGTCTCTTTGGACCAATTTTTATTAAATATGTTTTTATTTTTGTCAAATCATCATATAAACTATTTATCGAACTTGCCATAACATACACGTAAACAATAATATAATAATGGAATACATAGCTCACCTTTAACACTGTTTACGTTAAAATAAAATGCTTACAGTTCACTAATTATAACTTAACACTTGCATATTATTCCGCCTATTGAGCTTCACTTATTCCGCTGCTGCTGCCTGAGCGCCGCGTCCTCGTCCCGACATTCGAAAGCCTCTCAATGACACCAACTGCATTTCTTCTCTTATCCACTTTCTCTGACACTGCTGATATCCTTTATACATGAGGTACAGTAGTATAACACCAAGCAGGAACGCCAACACTGACGTTATTATATTATTTGTACTGAGATGATTACTAAGTTCCTCGTGGTTGTCGCCTGCAGCTGCATTTTGCGCCAAGAATACCTCTTCTTTATTCTGCGTGAACTGACACATTTTTTCTTGTTTATTTAAATATCGTGTCTGTTCTGCACTCCGTGAATGTAGCGTAATATCTAATAGATTCCATATTGACGCACACTGTAATACAGCACCGCCGATAATTGTTTAGATTTTACCTCCCAAATATGGTATTGGAATGTTGCGCTTGTGGCAGGGTCGCCATGTGATGTCGGGAGAATAGAGGCACGAGTGAAACCACTGAGTGCCAGATTAATACTAATATATTTCAGATACACATTGATTAATATAAGTAGTTACATAGTTTACGTAAGCACATCTTATAATATATATTATCTCCATTACAATAGATGGGCAATTTTACTGAACAAAGCCATCATGTTTGTATTGAAAATAATTCGAACTGCATTCAAAGCTTTCTCAATAATCGCAATCTGAAGGGGACATTGAACCCGCCATGTGTTATTAAAACCCATCATTTTAAGATACCAATCATAAGGCTCGATCATTTATTTTCTCTGCGTCTAACATAGCATCTCAAATAAAAGAAGGATAAAGCGTATTCGGTATCATCGAAAAATTTATTTGTTTATTTAGTTATGCAGCAACAAAGTTACGGGCTACGGCCTGTGGTTACGGCCGACGATGCTTTAATAATTCAGCGACGCGCCGCCAACGATTACTCGTTATTGTTTATCAACAAACTTTCCCTGAAACGATCTATTGATTGCCTATTGTATTGACTGCCACATCACGTGGTTTGATTGGTCTCTAGGTTACATTGGTAAAATTCTATGATGAATTCATCGGAACGAGAATATCACCTGAATATGTAAAAGAAAATATCCAGCGGTTCCCTTATGCGTGGCTATTTTAAAACTACATCAGACTAAACAATACTGATTATAGATCAGTTTAACAATTTAATTCTTAGGGGCCATGACATTAACCGTAACATCAATACTGAGATGCATTAGCTAATTGATCTTGTCACGATTTTTACCATGGCAAATATGTATCGACACTTATTTAAATTTATGTAAAAAGTGAAAACATAAAAGAAACACTGCAATATCGCCAACAAGTACTATGCTATATAATCTATCGGCGACTTTTGCCATGTAAGATTTGTTCAATCAACGGTTTTACCAAACAGTCTTGCAATTTACTGTTGTTAATGATGTATAATGTAGGGTAAATATATGCAGGGGAATGGAGGGCAAAATGGGAGGGCCGGGCAAGATGAAAATTTTCAAGCTGTGCGACGAATACGCTTGCCTCGAAGCATTATAGTCAAGTAGACACAAAACTCATTTATGTTAAAGAACAGAAAATCAGCAGTGATGGAGAAAGCTAGCCGCTGGTGCTGGTGGTTCTTGATGTGTGCGTAAAATTATTAGGATAGCAATGACTTTTTGTAGTGAAATTATAAATATAATGTAAGTAATTTTACAAATTTATTTTTATACGTGGTTACTAGGATAGATTGTATGAATTCATTTTAAAAGACAAAATATAAATATTTTTCAAATTATTAATATTTGTATTACCAGTACCCATACGCCCATTGGCAAGGTGGAAAATTGGATATGAGGATCCGCAGCCATGGGACGTATTGAACAGGTCTTGAATTTAAATCCGCTTCTTAGTTTTTGGAATAAATACAAAGAAATTTCATATAGTCCTGAGCCAATAGTAACATATAGGGTCTAGTGTAGTAAGCATAAAAAAAATACGAAAGGTTTTTGATCTCAAAACACCCCAACCCGAAACAAATATTTGAGGGTCTTACAAATGTTTGTCTCGGGGTCGGATCCGAACTTGCGGGCTCTCGTTTCACAACTTTTTTAATTATGCAATGTATTCAAAATTGCTGGTGCTAGTTTCCATAGAAAAACAAATTCTCCCGCAGATCAAACACTCACCAAGAGTAAGTTTAAAATAATACAAAAACGCACGGCTCGGTGTAGCGATTTCAGGTTATATATTTTACGTATAAAATATAGTTTTGGAGACTTATAATTCTATGTGTAAATGTAGTACTAATATTTAAACATCTGTAGAGTCAAGTAGTGTCAATGTATATTTCTCTCTCCAAAGAGCAGTGCAAATGCACTGTTGTGTTCCAGTTTGAAGTATATCTAATATATAAAATTCTCGTGTCACAGTTTTCGTTGCCATACTCCTCCGAAACGGCTTGACCGATTTTGATGAAATTTTTTGTGCTTATCCGGTATAATCGGCCAACATCTATTTTTCATCCCCCTAAATGTTAGGGGTAGTCCACCCCTATATTTTTTTTTTATTTTTTAGACAAAATTTTTAATTTCTATTTTTTTATGATACAACATACAAAAATACATACAATCCTCAATTTTCACCGTTCTACGATCAACCCTTATTTTTTAATAGCCAATTTAGTAATTTAATCATTTTTCCTCTCCGGTCGAAAACTGATCAATCGTCATTTAATTAGTTATCCCCGCCAGATGTCTACAGGTGTCACTTCTGACCCAGTAAACAGCACGGAGTAGGGATGAGAACGAAGCCGGTCTCCTTTCTTTCTCACTCCCTACACAGTTGTCGGCCATTATTATTGTTTATGCATCAAGTGTAGTAGTAACGTTGACAATTATTATTTTGCTATCTCAGTGTAACTCTCATATTAACTATTAATCATTCCTATTTTATATATAAGATGTATATGGATGTTTATGGAGAGAAGGGACATAAAGTAAAATAGAATCGAAGGTACGGGAGAGGGTTGGGATAGATGACAGATTTGTTAGGACGAAATGTAAATGCACGTTATAAAACGGGATGGATAATAAAGAGAAGGGACGGGACGGATTGGGAAGAGACTGAACACGCGGATGAGACGGGATTGAGCCGGACAGTAGGATAGCTACGTCAAGTTTAGGCATACAAGAGTTTATACGAAAAACAACATGTATTTGGTGTGGAGTGGAATCAAAAAATATATGCACCCAGGCGAAGCTGGGTCGGGCCGCTAGTTGTATATAAATTAAAGTTATTGGACATAATGAGAGTTAATATCTTTGTCAACATGTGTGTTGTAACATCATGTTAACAAAGGTGAGTTAAGACAAAGATGAATTTCAAGCATTGCTTTGTAATTTATGCTGTTGTTTGGTTTTGCTTCTGGTAATGAGCGACCGTCATCAGGGTCATCCCTGCCAGTCTTGCAATAACTTTTGTAAATTAAAATAACAAGGAATAACATGTATGGTTTTATGGCAGAGTTAATAAAATGAAATAAATTCCACCTCTTAAGGTTAATTTTAGTTTCACAAATAAACTGAGTCCATCTGTTTGTTTTTTTGTCCAAACAGCCAAGCTATATCAATTAAATGGATACGTATCGCAAAATCCCATTTACTTTGTGTCAGTCCAAATCCCTCGTTTTATTAGTTGATGTACAACCCAATATTGTTGCAAGACTGATTCAAACTGTGTAAATTAATATTTATCTCTCATTATGGATATAATTTAATATAAGGCAAGCTGGTATGATGCGTTAAGACAAAAGGGTACGTCAGCAATTACGTCACAGTCTTTATACGTAACATAGTACCCTAAATATTTCACGATTTATACAAATCTAGACATTCTTTCAGCTATGACGGCATTTAATCTCTGCTCAAATCGAGCAGAAACTTCTAGATATATCGGTCCGACTCAATCCATTTCAGAAACAAGTTTTACCGAAACGTCTTGTAACTATTTCTTAGAAAACATCATCTATATTTTGTGACAAAAATATAACACGCCCATGTTTCATATTGATTTGGGCTGGAGCCTACATTGAGATGAATTTACCGGGAATTATTTCTGCTTTTCTGATGTGGTGTATAATACACTTTACACATGCAATCGAAATTGAACGGATATCAAAGAGAAACAGTTTTCATATAAATGTGTATATGTTCAATGTACATACATTGAATAAAGTTTCGCAATCAACATTCAACACTTTGTCGTAGATTAATATATTTTATGAAAGCCAAGTAGGAGTGAAACGCAGGGAAGCGAAACTGAAGCTAAATGTTTGGGCATAATATTGCTTATAGTTGTACTAGGTAGTTTACGACAAAGTGAAACCACTCTCGCGTTTATGTGTGTGTGTGTGTGTGTTTATGTACATAGTTTCGTTGGCGCCTTAACTGAATTTAAACAGAACGGGTTCACTTAACGCCGTAAATGAAAATTGATCACATTTTCATCAATTTGTCGAAAATATATAAGATGAGTTGTACGAATATTTGCATTTAAAAAAGTATTAATTAATCGGAACCTGCTTTTGTGTTCGCTATAGCTATAGGCTCGCCCTCCATCAGCTTTTGCAGCGGAAATAATATCAACACTAGTGACACCTCTGTCCAACTTTTCACGGATACAGGCGTGAGCATACATGTAAGTATTGCTTAAATATTCAAATTAAGATACTGTTAAAATTACATCAG
This sequence comes from Hyles euphorbiae, assembly GCA_023078785.2. Lineage (NCBI taxonomy): Eukaryota > Metazoa > Arthropoda > Insecta > Lepidoptera > Sphingidae > Hyles > Hyles euphorbiae. The sequence continues at coordinate 8,559,688 of CM041038.1, read as the reverse complement.
ACGTCAAATATACTGTCACCGCCCTTCTTGTACGAATGAAAATAATTTAAATGTATGTTATTATTTTGTTATTAAAATTACTAGCGCTGACAAAAGCGTCTAACTAATTGACTTAATTTTGTTGAACAGAATAGGCACCAAGTCGTGAAACACTTCATGAATAATTAATAAGTTGTCATAATCTCGCACATTAGCTATTCATTTCGATGAAAGGAGCTTCTTATAGTCTTCTTATAGTCGCCCGTGAACTCCAATTGCCTTGCGGCAGAATCGAAACGCTGTTCTTGGAAACGTTTTCAGAAATAGCATTTCATTTATTCTCAGACTTTAATGTTAGCGATATTTTTACATTTAGCTCAGTTAAAGAAGAGTTATTTATACAGATATTGTTCAATCTTTTATACAAGCTGATTGTTTGTATACCTACAGTTATGTTTTATTGAAGGCCGAGGAACTAACCTATTTGATGCTTAGTCGTAGTAGTAAATATTTTTTTCTTTGTCAATAGATTATTATTTTTTAAATTTTTAATGACATCACAGTTACTGGTCTGGTCTCTCGTATGTGAAAGGCCGCCTAGGTAAATAAAACCACAATCTCTATTTCTCCCGCCAAACAGCAGAGTAAATGCGCTATTGTGTTTCGGTCTGAAGGATATTGTAACCAGAGTAACTATTGGACATATTGAGACTTAAAATCGTATGACTCGGGATGGCGAGCGCAATTAAACAAGCATTGCTTTCTAATTCAAGGTGTTCTCTGATTTTGCTACATTTTGTTCATGAGCAGTCGTATCGCTTGCTATGAGTCGAACGGCATGCTCGTCTCGCCATACGCAGTTAAAACAAACATTAATGAATTAAAATAATTATCCATACAAACGAACGAACGAACGAACGTACGAAGTTCGAAACTTCGGACGAACGAAGTTTTTTATACGATACGAATGTATCTATTCTGTAAAAGTTCGAATTTGTATAACGTACACCGTAACTATAAGTCTATGGTTACGACCATAAATCAATAACGACCATAAGTTTTATGTAGGTACATTCGTATCGTATATAAACTTTGATCATCCGAAGTTTCGAACTTCGTTTCGTTGAATATAGTAGGGTCCTTCGTTCGTTCGTTCGTTCGTTCGGATGAATATAGTAGGGCCCCTGGTTCGGCACCTATTTTTCCCTTTTCAATTTTACAAACAAATGTTCAGTTTTAAAGGCCAAAAATTATTTTACGTATCAATTATTATTGTATTTCGTCGCCGACCAGCATCCCACAAATAATACTTTTTGTTTACTATGTTTATAGGTTATGGCAATATGTTTAATATCTGCTAATGAATGTTTGCGAGTTATACTCGATATGCGCTTGTTCTTGGCACATCTAATGCGAGGATCAAATGAAATACCACATATAAGCCGCGGAATATAATCGGCGCTTTCATTTCACATCCGGAGCGATTCCGTGATCCCATTGGGAAATAATATTGGGATATAATAGAATCAATTTATTTTTTTATTTCATTTTTATTTGGGATACATACAGAACAATAAAACATATGAGCAAGATACTGTTTGTAATAAATGATCTAGTGATGTTTCCACAATTAAGATGTTAATAAACACAATTAACGTATTAATTAACATCTTAATTGTGGAAACTTCACTGGATCATTTACTACAAAATGTACTTTTGCACCTTTGTTATGTCTGGGTTACAAAAAAATAGACAATGTTATTTGTGGCTCCCTATGTCTGCTTTTGGCGCAGACATTGTGAAGATGGCAATTTTTTTTAATTGTGTATATATTGCGGATGGATTTGTTTTGTGATAGTATGATCAGCTGCATGACATTTTGCGAAATAATGCAATGTATATGGTGAGCAAAGTGTGTACATTTCTTACGACAAACATTTCTCGAACTACGAAAAAAATAAGTTTATAAAATCGCATTAAAATGACTATTCTCGTTTCAATGAACTTTTCATGACAAAATAAAATAAATTAATGCATGCAAAAAAAATACCAGCAAACTCTAATCTATGTAGGCAGTTTACAAAAGAGCACAGACAGTAAACACATTTGAACGCTCCCATTTTGTTAATATATTACAGTCCAGACACACGAAATATTTTTAACTTATGTTCGTTACTGACTTATTGTAGTAGCAAACAAACAATTTGCAGCTGACTCAGCGAGAAAGCGAAAGGAATGCCCATTAATAATATAAGTAAAAAATATTGAAGAACCCGAAACCGATACTGCTTAAAATATATTGTAGCATTTATATAGTTTGCCCTTAAATGTTTCCCTGTTTTATTCTGGGTGACAGATTTTTTAAATTAATATAATTATTATAACATTTTACATGTTATTCACAGAGCTGAAGGCAAAAATATATTTTTATTGAAATTCAAGTTAATTTCTCCAAGAACTCCGGACCTGAGTCGCAATTATACGTATTTAAACATATTTATTAAAAATATATATTTTTCGCTACACAAAAAAGTAGGTTCCATCGAAGGACAAAATCTATAGGATACTAAGTTTCATAGAACATATATATTCCTTTGCCATAAAAGCGTACAGTACATCATGACGTGCGCACCGGAATTTCAATGTAGATTTTCGGTTACAAACCAATATCGTAAGCGATTAGTTACGAATGGGGACGTGGGTGAGTAGGTATGTAGTGGCAGTGGTTTCGGGTTACAGTCTGCGGTCGAGTGGCCGGGGCGCCGCGCCGCGCCGCGCCGCGCCGCGCTCGCAATCAGTTCGTTTCCACTTGGGTGAGTAAGCGCAGAGGCGCGACGTGTTCCCGTCACGGTACATACGAGACATAATACACAGTCACACACAACGATGTGGCCCTATTTCAGCTGCCCACGATTTCTTATTGTTATTTGTCGCGGGTTTTTTAAGAAGAAGTAAAAGCGAAGCTTTTAGTTTGAGAATATCGCATTTTAACTCAATCATAAATAAATCATGTTTATACACAGCAGTCACATACCTGACCCCACACTAATATCGAGATTATCTTTTTATTTGTACACTTTTTACAATTAAATAATTGTACACGCGGACTTATTGCCTAACTTCATTTTCTCCCAATCGACCTTAAGGTAGTTACATAGGCAGGTATAATAACTAAACGAGGAAGGTAAGGAGAAAAATAATAATCAATAAGAAAAATTGTCTTGTGTCAATCTTTTGTCTCATTTATCAAAAACTACGATAGACTACGGCCGCACGTATGTGCTTAGTAGGCCGTAGTAGTGTGGGTGTATACCCAGAAACAAAAACCTGTAGATTACACAAACCTATGTCTTGGCGCGGGGATCGAACCTGCGGCCTTTTATTTCATAGCTAGCTAGCCTACTGCGTCACGGAGGCTGTCAGTGTAGTAGTAAAGTAGAGTTAACGAACTGCTTTGATTTAAACCTTTTGTAACAATCATTATATTGTAAACTGGTTTTGAAAAGAGCGACATTAGAGTTTCTTGCATTCTTCTCTACTGAAAGCCGCTTTCCCAATCGGGTGGTAGATAAAAAAATAACCAAATCTAAGTGTGGGTGCACATTTTAATGGATTCAATAAATTATTTTCATGTTATTTTTTTATTTTATGAAAGTGACGAGTATAATTATATTAGAAAAATGGATAATATATTATAAATTACTAGCTGTGCCCGCGACTTCATCTGCGTGGAATTTAACAAAAAAGTTAATTAGTTTATTTAGTTTTTCTTTTTTTGGTTTTTGCATTTTTATTTTAAATATCAACCTTTGTAACGAAACCATACCGCGATCTAATTCTACGATGGCGCCATCTCTTAGCGAGTGGCGGTAAACTCCCGTTACACATTTATTTTCAGTTTTTTGTATTAGCTTTATTGAAAAATTTATTTATATACAATATTTTGTAAATGTGATACTGATTCGTTGGTGGGAGAAGTGGCGGGAGGCGCCTGACGTGACCGCCCAGTGGTGGCATGCGCGTGGGCTGCGCGCGGTACTGGACAGTAGGTACTACTTTATTTTTCTAAAATAAAAGTTTTTTTTCAAAAATAAATGTAGCCTAAGTTACTCCTTGTTATATCGGCTACCTGACAAAAAAAAGTCCCGTCAAAATCGGTCCAGCCATTTCAGAGATTAGCCGAAACAAACAGACAGACAGACAGACAAAAAAAATTAAATATCATTTTCGGCACAGTTATCGGCAATATGGTCACTGTGGTGGCGGGTTCAAATTCCAGGGCACATATCTGAGTTATCGAAGTCATAATTGTGTATTGATAGTCAATTACCACGCATTACAACGGTAAAGGAAAACATCCTGAGGAATTCGGCAAACTAAAGCGATTATTTAAATTAAAATAAAATTCGCTTTTTCGCTTAAATCCTACTGGTTTTATTACTAATTAGGAATTACCTAGTTTTGAAAATAGTGTATTAGATATCGCCAAATTTATTTTTTTGCGTTTTTCTGAGTATCCCAATTCTGTATCAGCCCATATACGTCCCACTGCAGGGCACGGGCCTACTCCACAATCGAGAATACGATTGAGAGTGGTTAGGCCACATAGTCCACCACGCTGGGCTTGTGCGGGTTGGCGGACTTATATACCATAGAAATTCTTATAAATCGCTATGGTATGCAGATTTCCTCACGATGTTTTCCTTCACCGTTTTAGTGCGTGGTGATTGACTTTCAATACACACATGACTACGAAAAGTCAGAGGTGTGTCCTGGGATTCGAACCTGCGACCACTGTGAACATGTGGGCAGCCGCGTCTAGTCCGTTTACTAACAGGCCACCACACACTTATCCCAATTCTGCATAAACAATAATTAGATTGGTGCATTGTTATTGCCATGATTTTATGAAGTTACCTGCTATGATTATGGTAATGTATAAAATTCGCAACAATAGTCTAATAAAGTTACAAAGTCACATTAGCAATTACCATACAAAAAATATGAATAGAAATTAAAAGAGATATAGATAATATATAAAATAGCACATATTGATGTTTTCTTTACATAATCCCTAACAAAACAAACTTACTATTATTTTTCTACATGACGCAATAAAACAATAAAATATAATACTCATTCAGTTTTAACAAATGCAAATATAAAGTATTAGTCTAGAATCTGGAATGAAAACCAATTATTTTTAATAATATGTTCAACATTCAAAGGATTGAAATCAAATTAAAATTGATTCCCCTTTAAAATATATATTTGCAAATGGCATATTGCATTGTATAAATAAAAATTTTAACAGATTTTTAGCACCGCTCATAATATTTATTACTCCGAACTATCCAAAATTAGTAACAGAAACGTGTACTACCAACTATCACTGTTCACTTCGATATTAGGCAGAGTGAGACTAAAAACTCGCAATATATCTCGGATCAGACCACAGGATCAGACACAATAATTGCTTCAGTGCAATGCTTTCCACGGCCTCCGTTCAACTCGAGTAATTTCGCTTCTAATTCCCGACATGCCACGTATCAGAACGTAACTCCTCTATTTCACCTTTTATTCCGACATCGTAGGTCGAGGTCGGACTAGGAAATCTCTAGTTACTCAATCAAATCTTTGTCTATGGAAAGTAGCTCGCCAATACAAGGAAAGTATAAAAGCTTTCAGAGAAGATATTGGAAAATTATCCATATCATGTTAAGTTCCGTAGCAGTAGAGATTATTTTCTCCCTAACGATAAGGAATTGCCGTAGCGAAAGCCGACACTTTCCGCCACACCATCGCGACACCGGATTCCGGAAGCGCCCATATTGACACTTCTCTGCTTTTATAAAACACTCGTGCACTGTTTTGTTTCTTGATAAAAGACGGAAATATAACAATGGAGATGGTTATGACTTATAACCTTTGATCCAATATATACTTACACTAGATTATAAGTAACGGCCTAAAAACGGCAAGAGAAATAAGAGCACAAATAAAAGTGTGGTCTTATTTGATTCTAGTATAGTCCAAAAACATAATAAATCTTAATTTAAAGGAATAAGGTTTATTGTCACCTGAAGGTCATTATAATTTAAGACTTTGCTACATCTCGTAGTTCGAAATTCAAATGTATAAGTATACCTCGGCCACTTTTAGCATGTGATTTTGTACCGGACCCTGTCTCTAGTATCAATCTTTGATCTCTCTTTGATATTTGATCAAAGCCTATGACGTTCATTGCTTTCAATTTTTGCTACTCAGAAGTCAATTAATCGCTTACTTAATCTTAAATTTATTAACCGACTCTGATCTAGGGTTTTTCTTTAAATAGCCTAAACTGTGTCCCACTGCTGGGCTAAGGCCTTCCCTTTGTCACTCCACTTGACCCTGTCCTCGGCGAGCTCTTGCCACTTTGGCTCGAATGCATCCAACTCGTCTTTCCACCGCAAGGTCTTCCGCGTTTTTTCCGGCCATTCTCAGGTTGGTCAAATATTTCAAAATTGGTCAAATATTTTCCGCACATGGAAATAATCTTTACAAGTCTCGTAGTTTCTGATACCCACGACACAAGCCTCGATCTTAGTGTGAAGTCAGGACTCTATATTTGACTATTGGGTGTATTTATTTATTTATTTTGTTTATTTGTACTTGACGATGTGACGAATTCTATTAAAACAATCACAATAACATGATAAAACATATATTCTGAAAAGGGTCTAAAAAGAACGCCAAAGTAACGTTCCATTTCAACGTACAAATATTTTTTGTAGTTCTGTTAGTAGAATAAAACCCGTGATATCACTGATTGGGTGACTTGGCTTCTATTCCAGAATTGAAACCAACCGTGATTGGGAACGACAATGCAATTAATGTGGCTTGATCTCTTGAATGGCTTCTGGACAGCATGGGAGACAAAACCCCAATCCCTTTATGTGGAACCTTTTCACGCTGAAAGTGAAATAAAATGCTCACCTATGGCTATGGGTTAAACAAGTTCGTATTTTGACTTTGTGGGTCACATTGGCTTTAAATTTCAGGTAGAAAATTACTTCTACTGGAGAAATTTGATATTAACGAGGATTTATTACACGAGTGGAAATAAAATATAATTGTTACTTCTAATTTATACTGAGGTTTCGAAACAAAACGTAAATGTCAAACCTATTTTAGGGATCCGCTTAATGTTGTAATTACTGATAAGTTAATTTTAAATATTGCGTTTAATATTAATATATTAATTATTTCATTACAGTCTTGTAAGCATTTAATCTTTTAACGTTGATAAAAGCGAGGTCGCGGTATTAAATGTCTCCGGAATATTTCACTTTTTTATAAGAAGCGAGACCGGAAGTTTTTCCTTAGATCGCTTCTTGTTAGTTATATCTCGTAAATCTAAAAGGCTAAAGGCGGGGAGGAGAAATTTAATTTATTTCAAATGGACTGGCGCCTTAAGGGCATTTCACTATCTGTAAAAATAGATAAGAGTGGCCATGGTCTTTTACAGTTGATTTGATCAACCTTAATCCACCGGCCGTATTCTATACTTATATGGGGTAATATAACTGGGGCAATATAACTTTGTTTTTGCTCGCTGTAGAATGATTTGGCTTTTAATTTTACGACCGGCCGCCTGCCTGACATAACACTTTCGGGAATAGGCTTTTTAGGTCACCACGCTGACTTAGTATGGAGTTGGCGGGTTTCACATATCTTCGACGTTCTTGTGTAGACCTCTCCGTACGCAATTATTCAGTTAATTTAATCAATATTCACGGTGAATTAAAGGGCAATTTTATTTTTGGTAGAAATAATATTGTTTTAATGCAAGGTATAAATAGCATAGACTTTACTAATAGAATATTTTTATAAATAAATAAATCAAATTGTATCGTTTACTTGTCTGTTAGACCTTTTAGACGACTAGACAGCAGTTTTTACTTTGAGTATATAAATGTAAATGTCGCAATTCATATTATTTTCTTGTTCTAAAGAACTATGTGTGTATAACTAGACCGATATTCTAGCAATAAACAAACACCTTTTTTAGCTATTTTATTGATGCGGCTTAGATCAATAGCTATCAATCCTAGTTTCTGTCAAAGATAAGCTCGTGATAAACCGTGTCAGTAAACTCGTGTGTATTGTAGATCTCGCGGTCATGAGCCTTAACAGGAAAATACAAAATAATAGATAAGTACATACATACACATATAAACGCGCTTTTTACCACTAGGTGTAAGCAAAGGTGGTTCCAGAAAATCCACGTTCCGTCGCATGATGTTGTCTGGATCAGCTCATATACGTCCCACTGCAAGGCACGGGCCTACTCTATAATCGACAGTACGATTGAGAGTGGTTAGGCCATATAGTCCACCACGCTGGCCTAGTGCGGGTTGGCGGACTTACATACCATATAAATTCTTATGAATCGCTATGGTATGCAGGTTTCCTCACGATGTTTTCCTTCACCGTTTTAGTTTTTTTTTTTTTTTATTGCAGTGAATGGCGAGACGAGCGAGCCGTTCGCCTGATGGTAAGCGATACGACGGCTCATAAACAGTAGCAACATTCCACTGCGCTCGCCATCCTGAGACATAAGATGTTAAGTCTCAATATGTCCAGTAGTTGCTCTGGCTACAATGTCCTTCAATCCGAAACACAACAGCGCATTTAAGCAGTGTTGTTTCACGGGAGAAATAGACATTGCGGTGGTACCTACCCAGATGGCCTCTCACATATGAGAGACCTACCACCAGTAGTTTTAGTGCGTGGTGATTGACTATCAATACACAGATGACTCCGAAAAGTCAGAGGTGTGCCCTAGGATTTGAACCCGCGACCACCGTGAACATGTTGGCAGCCGCGTCTGGTCCGTTTACCTACAGGCCACCACGCACTTATGATGCACGCATGATGTTGAGAGGGACCCCATTGCCTTATAGGGCAAAATTTCGTGGCTTTGGCTAATGAATAGAAAATCCAATATGACTGTCTGACCCGGGATTTAAACCCGTGAATTCTGCGTTCTAATCGTACCATAGTACAACTACCCAATGTCTATTTCTCCCGTCAAACAGCAGTGTAAATGCACTGTTGTTTTTTAATTGAAATGCATTGTAGCCAGAGTAACTACTGAACATATTAAGATTTAACATCGTATGTCTTAGGATGGCGAGCGCAGTGGAATGCCAAGCATTACTTTGTAATTCAAAGTGTTGTTTGGTTTTGCTACTGTTTATGAGCGGCCGCCTCGCATACCATCAGGCGAACGGCTTGCTCGCCTCACCATTCAATGCAATAAAAAACAACTGTGCCTCCAAGTATAATAATTACGTATTATATATTTTCCACAATATTTTCTATTAATATAATAATGTATATATGGTTAAGTATAGTGCCATCCAAATTGATTAGCCGACGAGAAACATTTGTTGCCCGTCTATTTTCGAAACAGGTACATACACTTAGACTGATTCTGAAAATCCGAAACGAATTTCGAATTTTCGGACGATCGAAGTTTATGACGATACTAATGTACCTAGTCTGTAAATGTTTGGATTCGTATAACGTACATCGTAATCATAAGTCTATGGTCACGACCATAAGTCAAAAATGACCATAAGTCTATGTAGGTTCGTATCGTCGTAAACTTCGATTAACCGAAGATTCGAACTTCGTTTCTGATTTTCAGAGTAGGGCCCCTGCTGAAACACAACACCCTTTTACACTGATATCCGCAAGCACGTAGGGGAGACCCAGGCCTAACGTAACGATCTTCAATTTTAGCTACGCATGATATATTGGTATTTTGGCTATCCTTTAACACCAACTTGTTTGCAACTGTTATTACTTTAGAGAAGAAAATTCCACACAGAGCCAGTTAAAGGACACTATGAAACTTAGTATCATCGGTACGAAGATTTTTGTCCTACGATGAAAACTACTTTTTTGAGTGGAGAAATAAATATAATTCCAATTAATAACATAATTGAGAACCAGTCCCGAAGTTCTTGGAGAAATAAACTAATTGCTCTGTGTACAAAATATAAAAATTTACTTGACTTTATACAAATCTATCGCCTGAGATGAAACAGGAATACGTTCAAAGACAAATCATAAAAAATTATGTTATGAATTTTAAGCAGCATCAGTCTCGGGATTACGATTTTTTTTACCGATACCATGAATGGGCATCCTTTGTTACAATCATCGATATCCCTAGACGGGTTGTAACAATGTAAAGAATAGGTTAGTCACATTGTAAATAAAAACAAAAGTTGCTTACATCTATGAATATATTCATTATAATCTATTTTTTAGTCCGCACGTTATCCAAACTACTTAAAATGTCAACAAATCTTTTTATAAGACTTTTTTTTAGATTGCAAGCTTGTACGCAGCATCAGCCTTTGCTGGTTTTCTGCCTTCACTTTCTTTTCCAATATTCTTCTTTTCTATCCGTTTCTAATCAATTTGTTCGTTTCAATTGTCCAGATTTTAACAAAACCATGACCACATCCTTAAAAATCTTTAGAAAGTTGTCATTTACGTTATAGTGGAAGAAAGAATAGATGAGTAATTTTACCAACTCTTTGTCTCCCTGTTTAGCCACAGAAAGTTCACTGGTCAACATAGGCCTCCCCAAAGATCTCCATATCAACCTATTGGCAGTGACCTGCATGCCTCCGAATTCCAGTCAGATTAAACGTACCATGAGAAAAATATACTGTAGCAAGATGTGTGGGTAAATAGCACTGAGGATGTACGATTTGTATCTCTATCAGTATCAGCTCATATACGTCCCACTACAGGGCATGGGCCTCTACAATAGAGAAAACGATTAAGACTGGTTAGGCCATATAGTCCACCACTCTGGCCTACTACGTGTTGAAGAGCTTAACATACCTTAGATGTCGCTATGGTATGCAGGTTTCCTCCACGATGTTTTCTTTCACCGTTATATTATAAAAATAAACGCAGTTAAAAATAGAACCTGAGCGCAACTTATGTGAAGTGGGGGTTTGGAGAGACTTACATATATCCGCCATACAGTATAACATATTTTTTTCACAAATTAATTTATTGCGTTCTTTCGACCTTAGTCTCTTCGCTGCATTAGTTTGAGGGATTTCCACTGTTGTTTCCTATTTAATAATAGGGCAGATTGGAATACCCTTCTGGTAGCTTATAGTTTTTTTTTTTTTCAATATTATAGCAGGCAAACGAGCATACGGTTCACCCATTAGCGATCACCGCTGCCTATGAACGTCTGTAACACCAGACCATAGATATGGAATATGCTCTTTTTTAATTTTATATTTATTCGATAATATTAGTATCGCAATATATTGTTAAGTAATATATCCATCATACATTCACCATTTAACAATACAATTAAAGCCCCAAATTCCGCTACACCGCAGCAACCACAATGAGATTTAAACTATGAATAGTCTATTTATTATAACGTTGATTTAGTTCGAAAGCTCGTGACCGATCGAGCTATTACTGCCGTGCAATTTACACGAATCTGAAACCTGTGTATAGCTTATTTTGATACTTGTTATTTTTACTGATTGTTATTAATAGGCTCTTTGTTTATTTTATAATCACAAAACAAAATATACATAAATACTTTTCAATCCCCTCACTCCCTCATATCTTAAAAATCGCTTTGAATTTCTTCATGATTCACATTCGAGGTCATTATTATTAGGTCATCGGAGAACTTAAGGCTGAAAATCCCCGCGCATTCCACTTCCTTCACAGACAGATCTTTCACCGCACAAGTTGCCAGGTTGTGGAATGCTTTGCCAGTAACGGTGAGACGAGCTAAAACTCTGCCCATCTTCAAAAAAATGGTTAAAGAACACTACTTACAGGTTCTATGAGGATATTGGAGTTGTTCACATTTTACTTTGTTGTTATATATATTTATATATTTATAGGTGTATAAACGTGTATTTTGTGTATTTGTATGTTTATTCAACATATATATGTATGTATGTATATATGTATGTATGTATGTTTATTTATAAAATTAACAATATTATAAATTGTAATACTCGTACACCCGAAGCCCCAACTTTCGTTCTTTTCGTTTATCCATCCCATGGTTGTCTGGCAGAGATTGCTTCAAGCAATAAGACCGCCACTTGTGCATATATTTTATTTCATTTAGTTTTGTCTTTTTATGTATATGGTGTACAATAAAGTGTTAAATAAAATAAATAATAACAAAATCACAAAACAACCAAAAATCGTAAGAAAATGTATACAAATATCTACGTATAAAATTACCCAACAAAGACAATGACATTTTTAATAGTGTTGTCATCATCGATATCAATGTTACACTAGATAAGAGGTTCTTTGTAACAGACGTGTCCCACCCAAGTGCGGTGCAATGCACCGCACTCGAATCAGTCTGCCGCGTGACGGCCGCGCAATAGTACGCCTCTTTGTTTATATTTATAAGTAATTTATTTTGACTTTTCCCCGTCAAACCGACAGCGAAATTTTCTGAAGTTACAATATAATTAAAGAATACAACGTATGTGATATAATATTGCAGAATAATGCCGATAATACTGATCTTTTATTTATTAATGGATTAAATATATTTTAGAGCTCGTTAAAAAACAAGGTGAGCTCCTTAATCGTATATCTCATTTACGCGCATAAAAATTGCCCGTCGAGTGAGAGAGACGAACTGGATCTGGATCAGCCCATATACGTCCCACTGCAGGGCACGGGCCTACTCTACAATCGAGAGTACGATTGAGAGTGGCTTGAGAGTGGTGAGAGAGACGAACTATATAAGATATAGATTATTCAAGAGATATTCATATCAGAGGACCAAATAGGCATTAACTATTCGAATACATTACAAATACAAATATGTTGGAAGAATGTAGTTGTAAATTGATTTCAGTATTTTATTTTAATCATAATATGTTGTTAATTAATAACTCAAAACATGTGTGTTGTATGTGTGTTTTGAAACAGTGGATAGTATTTAGACCCCATTTCTTAATATGCACCTTCTTTCACCTTCGGTTTGCCGACGATATTGTAGTCTTGGCAGAATCGCTGGAAGACCTTAGCGCTATGCTCGAAGACCTCAATCGAGTCTCCCAACAGGTGGGTCTTAAAATTAACATGGACAAAACGAAGATCATGTCGAATGTCCATGTTGTGCCCACCCCCATCGGTGTTGGGGGCTCGACTCTCGAAGTTGTTGACGAATATGTCTATTTAGGTCAAGTGGTCCGGTTAGGCAGGTCCAACTTCGAGAGAGAGGTCAATCGTCGAATCCAACTCGGTTGGGCAGCGTTCGGTAAACTACGCGACGTCTTCTCATCCAAAATACCTCAGTGCCTTAAATCGAAAGTCTTCGATAGTTGTGTGTTGCCAGTGATGACTTACGGCACCGAGACGTGGCCTCTCACTATGGGCCTTATTAGGAAGCTCAAAGTCACTCAACGAGCTATGGAGAGGGCTATGCTCGGGGTTTCCCTACGAGATCGAATCAGAAATGAGGAGATCCGTAGGAGAACTAAAATAACCGACATCGCCCACCGGATTAGCAAGTTGAAGTGGCAATGGGCAGGGCACATAGCGCGGAGATCTGATGACCGATGGGGTCGGAAAGTGCTCGAATGGAGGCCACGTAGCGGAAAGCGCAGCGTAGGACGTCCACCCACACGATGGTCCGACGACCTGGTAAAGGTCGCGGGACGTCGCTGGATGCAGGCTGCCTCCAACAGGTCTCTGTGGAAATCATTGGGGGAGGCCTATGTTCAGCAGTGAACTTCCCTTGGCTGATGGATGGATGGATTTCTTAATATGAATTACTTAATGGACTATTCGAACCCATTGTTATTGAAGACTAATATCATTTAAAGTTGTTTTATATTCTTACGCGTCGGTTACGAAAAAAGGAGATCTCTATAATATTTGTCCAGAATTATTGGAATGGATATAAGTGGCTACCATGAGAACATACCTATATTTGTTCAATTCATTTTCGATACGAAGATTTCAGATATTCCAAATGTGGTAGTCATTTTTGTAAACTTCTGGTGTACCATTCCTTCTATTAGTCTCGATAAAAGTTTATCAGCTTGTTAAAAATTCATAAATGTTATTATGATAAACTTCAGACTGATTGTACACTTATTGACTGCTTAACAGACTTGTACACTTGTAAGAGTATTTAATTTCATTTACATCATTTCCATGAATTATTCACGTAAATAAAAAAAACATTGCAAATATATTATTGCTATGATGGTATTTATAATTAGGCAGAATCTTAGGCAAAGCTATTACTGATATGAACTGTCTTGTCTGTCTAATAATCTTTGATCATAATTTGTAGTTTTCAAGTAAACGTACCAGTTGTCGCTACTGAGCTTTTGACAAATACGGGACAAATAGTTTCTATGACGCGCCTCGTCTATCGGTAGAATATAAGTCAATGGTTGTCATATTTATTTTTCTTTAATGCCAATTGTCACCGCATCGTATTTTTTGCCAAGTTATAACTATTTGATTTATTATAAACACAAATCTCCGTGTGACTGCCATCTTGACTCCGGTCATTTATAGAACCGCTTATACTAAAAGTATTAGAGTTAACTCCAAAGTCTGAAGACGGAGGAGTTTAAAGTTAGTAGTCAATAAAGTTTTCTAAAGATAACCGATAAACTGCACAAAGTTATGAACGGCGGATAAAAACTGCTAATAAAATTAAATATCCTCATTTTCTTTCATGTACTACTTATTTTACTAACGTGATTAAAGTGTTAAAGTTTAAATGAATTTCATAGATTATCTGTTACTAGGTGTCCGGCCAGGCTCCGTTTGGGAGCAGGTACACATTTTAGGGTTCCAAAACGTAAAAACGGGACACTATTACCACGGTAATAAAGATATTATAACCGTGCCATTACTAAGCCTCCACTGTCCGTCTGTCTGTCTGTCACCAGGCTGTATCTCATAAACTGTGACAGCTAGAAAACTAAAATTTACACAAATTATTTATTTCCGTTGACGCTATAACAACAGATACAAAAAATAAAACAAAACAAAAATATAATTAAATGGGGTCCCCATACAATAAAAGTGTTATTTTCGTATTTTTTTGCTCAATATTAATAACGGTAACAGGTAGACGCTTAAAATTTTCACAGAATATGTGGTTGTACATTACCTTTCAAAATAAATAATGAAATAAAAATAAAGTAAATATTAAAGGGACATTCCCATACAACAAACGTATTTTTTTTGAATAAATATCTATTGCCTGTTGCCATATGGGATAATGTAATATTCTAATTTTTAAAGATTTTTTAAATTAATCCACTAGTTTCGTAGCCTACTCAATGCAAACAAACAATGAAATCTTTCTTATTCATAAAACTTAACAAAGTTTAGATAGTGCAGAGATCTTAATAGCCGATATGAATCAAAATGCTCCGATATTGTGTAATCGGTCGTCAGTCCATTAAAATCAATCTCTGTTGGTGAACCGACTGTTGAAATTTAAACAATAATATGTATGTAGCATATTTTAGTACTCGTATATATGTCAGCATGTATATTACGCGCTACCATCTGTATCTTTTTTATTGATTTTGGTTTCTTCCTTACCCTTAATTATTATACATCTGCCTCCGTCTCTCTGCACTACCTTAAGGTTGACTAGTAGAAAATGACATTCGACATTAAGTCCCCCTGTACTATTTAATTGTACAAAATGTAAAAATTAATAATTAAATGGCCCCTAATGCCTGAGGTCGTCGGAGAACATGAAACTGAGAATGCCCGTACACACCACGACATTTATGGTCAAATCATTCTCCGTAATAGCTGTTCGATTGTGGAACTCACTTCCAGATGTCGTGAGACGGGCTAGAATATTGTCATCTTTTAAGTCACTAGTCAAGGAACACTATCTCTCTCACTGAATTTACACATTAATGTGCTTTTACTATTTCCATTAGCATTTATTATGTATATACTTATTATAATTTATGTCTATTTCGTATATGTATATATGTATGTATGTTGTATTATTTTGTGTTTTTAATTTGTTTATTTGTTGGTATACACTTTTGTTTTTTTATTATACACCCTAGACTACCCTTTCTCTCTCCTGTGTCTTATCTCCCTCCAAAGGTTGCCTGGAAGAGATTGCCTAGTGCAATAAGGCCGCCGATTGTACTTATTTTAAATATTTTTTTTAATTTCTGTTATTGTATTTTTTTCTGGTGTACAATAAAGTTTATAAATAAATAAATAAATGGCAACAACTGTAATATACGACTTATGCTCTCCGAGACGCGTAAGTACTATACTTTTAGTATTAAACAGTAAACAAAGTCGCTCTTCTAAAATTAGATTCAAGTCGTCCCAGTGTGGTGACACCACAAAATAAATTTCTATATATTAATAACCCTCCGTACGGAACGTAGTAAACATATTTTTATATCAATTTAGGGTTGTTCACAACTCCAGATAAAAACGCTTGTAACGTTACGAGTACAATGACTTGTTTGTCTGCTTGTTATTTGGCAAAATGCAAATCGTGTGTGGTTGTAATATCCCTGTTTGTAAATATTCAACGATACATGCGAATATAAAAATATGCAATCGCGTGCTTTAGCGCTGCAGACATGTCCACGTTTGCTAGTAAAATATAAAACTGGGTGTTACTATTTCTTTTGTGGTACTGAAAATTGCATGCTAGTTATTGCTTCTACAATCTCGTTGAAAAATATTTGAAGTAGAAGCTGATTTTGTAGGATTATATTAAATAAAATAATGCAAAATATTTACTATTTTAGTTCATTGAACAAAAACAAAATAGTTCAATTTCTGCCTGAGATATGTATATCTGTTAAAACTTTTTTAATTTCTTTCAAAACTGGATGTGTTTTGGAATAGATCATTTATATTTTTTTTCTAGCGGGTGGAAGTCATCGGAGAAAAGATCCTGATATAAAACTCTTGTCTGAAACGGTGACAACTAGCAAAATAGTTTTTTCTTCAAATAAAAACTTTACCTAAATGTACAATCAGTAATTAAATCTTCAATTTCGATGAAAACAGACTTACAAATATAGAAAATTATAAGGGGAATTACAAACATCTGAATAATGCGCTTTAAATTTCATATACGGGCTTTACATTTCATATATGAACACATGTAAAAAAAGTTAACATATTCATAAAACATATTATTTGTTATCCAGTGCTAAATGAGACGCGTTATAACTTATATCTAAAAATTAGCACATAACAATTTATGTTTTATGGGTAACGCGGCAATCTCGATTTTGCAAAATGAATTGTCAGTACTCCCCTACTACCCTCGGGAGAGGGAGAATTTCTCACCTCGAATATGTGATATTCATAAGGATATAAAGAGAGCATCAAGTACATAATATTTTCTCAAACACGATAGTCTTTTGGCGTACGATATTTGCATACGATTCTCGCAGCGAGAATATCTTCCCCTGGAAATGGTGCTTAGAAGCCTACGCACGCCCAGATGGCAAGGGATTTTGCCACCGGCCAGCCGCTTATTTATTGTATTATTCGGCGTCCCACGTAACAACACCTGCTGCCTGATACATATTTGATGTACAATGTAATAAAATCTAAAGGGAGATAAACTATTCTAAATTATTTGACAAAAACGAAGTCTGATGGTATATGGCATACCGTAATCCGCTGGGGCATCCCACCGGGATCCTGATATTTCTTTTATCCAGCTTCAATATCAACAAGTAAGTTTAAGTGAGCGATAGCCTAGTTGGGGCCAGTAACTGCCAAGACTGAGGACACGGGTTTAATCCCAGAGGGCATCGCTTTTTCAAGTTTAGTGCTTAGTTACTATTCATAAACTATTGCCTGATTTTACGCTAAAGAAAAACGTGTACTATGCGTACCTACTTAACGGTTGTGTACGAAAATCCATAGCTTGTAAAATCTGTTAAAGCGCATTAAGCCAGCACAAACACTGGCTTACCTAGGGGTAAGCTGAAGTCTAAATGACGTCATTTGGGACGCCGATTATAAACTCATCGTAAAAGAGTTCAGCGTGTAAGGCTCGTGAATGTATAAAGGTATTTAGAAGAATAAAATCAAGATTTAACTTAATTCGGATCAATAAATGAGTTTTCTAAAACACTTGTAAAATACAAAAAATCACGCCTCTTTCCTAGAAGGCAGAGGTGCAACCATGACACCCACGCTCCATTTTGTGTGTTCCGTCCCATGATGTAATAGGGGACGAGCTTATGGCCATATTGGCCATATTTACCCAAGAGTAACAATAAATAATAATAAAAAAATGACTATCACCAGTGACTAGTACAATTACGCCACCGAGTCAGTAACAGAGTAACATTTATACCCGAAATATATGAATGATGCCTATAAAATACTTTTGGTTCATAAAGAAAACGTAGGTAAAAATTAAAACTGTCTCAAATAAAATGAAAGGGCATAAAAATCTCATCAATATCGAAAGTCGCGCTCTTAGTTTTATTCACGGCTTTATTTTCCTCACCAAGCTACATTATTAAAAACAACGGATTAAAAATATAGTTCTTGTGTAAGGGACACTAAAGAAAATTTATTTTTTCTCAGCTCGTCTACGCTTTAATAAACTGAGTTATTAAGTTACGTCATTATTAAAAAAAGAACAAATATAAAACACGGTCCCAGAGTTCCATCTTCGTAACTGCCCGTCGCGTCGTCGCAAAAGATAGAATACAAAAAAAAACAAATAGACTTTATTTAATCCTACATTACGTAAATTAAGGACGTATGAATGTTGTACATTGCATTTCAGCCAGAAATTCGGCAAATGTTTGGTATGATGGACGTATTGATAGAAAGACGAGTTGGTTTGGGACTTCTCGTAGTAGTACTGGTATAATTTGGAGCTCAACCTAACGGCGGCTGTCATTAACAACAGCGGAACTGACGGCTAAACGTGCTCTTATATGAACGGGACGATTCCAAATTCACCACTAATGATCTAATGTCCTGCTTAATCCGATCAAAGATTTTAATTACCTCCTCTAATTAAAGCGACTAAAAAATAACATTTTATCGAATACTCGCGATTAGTCATAATTTATATAAATAAACTCACGTCTTTTTCATGCACGTTTCGCTTTGTATTTTCCTTCCCACCATGTGGCGACCCAAACACTCTTCTGACTCCGGGCTGATAATGAATAGAAAAATCCAATAGCACTGCCCGACCCGATGGTAAGATGTTGAGTATTAATATGTCTAGTAGGTACGCTGCCTACAAAGTCCTTCAAACCGAAACACAACAGTCCATTTACACTGCTGTTTGGCGGGAGAAATAGACTTTGCGGTGGTATCTACCCAGGCGGACTTTCACATATGAGACAATTTTTTTACTAGCTCATACTGTCCCACTGCAGGGCAAAGGCCTTCCTTTCCTTCTTCCACCCAGCTCTATCCAAGGCTTTCATCCTCCAGTTTTTATGAAAATGATCCTACCACTAGTTATTTATATAAACAAACATAATATACAAGCTCACACGTATATCACCGACGATGTAGGCAGAGTTCACCGAGCATATTTCCGTCCCACGAGGCATAGGACGCAAACCTGTCATTGTACCAAACAAACTAACACCAAGTGTATTTCCTGTCCCGCCGGCCTAACGTGCGCGCATCGAGATAGTTTTGTCGATAAACACCAACTTTAGACGTCGATGTACGTTTGAGGTGCGTACAATGTACTAAATATATTTTTGAATAAATTGTTAGGAGCAATCGTCACGGATAAGAAGATTTTTATGTACCAATACTCAACATCGTGTATTAGTTCCAATAAGATATATATCAAGGTCGAGATTTCCTACGCACTTAAAGATCACTTTAATATTCGAATGTTTAAGTGGCACCAAGACTGTTGGCGGACTCAAATCTCAAGGCATACTCTTGATTTTTCGGACTCATGTGTCTATTGATAGTCACATCGCACTATAATGGTGAAAGAAAAACATCAAAAAAAAACCTGCATGGCGATTTGTAAGAATATCTATGGTTCGCCAACCGGCCAAAGATATATGGCCTAACCCCTCTCAATCATATTCTCGGTTGTAAGGCCCGTAGGAGGCCCGTGCCCTGCAGTGGGACGTATTAGAGCTGATACAGATGGAGATACAAATCGAACCCACATCGTCATTGTTATCAACCAACATATCTTTACAATAGGGCATAGGCCAATGGGGCAATTTCTTTCCTACAATAAATTGCGAAATTAGTATAAGAAACATAACTGAAAGTACCTTACATTAGATACATTAAAGTTTGTACAAACGAATTTCCTGTAGCAATAAGACGTAATAACATTTGCTCAAGCAAATTCATAGAATGTCGAGGCTAAATCTTCGCACAAATAAATTTAGTTAAGCGACGCTGAATGAACACAATATCATTCACAAATGATCTTCTAAATAAAGTGAAAGTAGGGTTTTGTAAAGATATAATATATTTGTGTTTTATACGTTGTGTTTTTATTTATATTTATTTATATATGCTTTATTGTACACCAAAATGTAAGACACATACAAGTATTTAAAAACTAAAGGCATTGTTACAATAGGCGGCCTTATCGCTAGCTGCGATCTCTTCCAGGCAACCTTTGGATGGACTGGATTATTGTGAAATTGAAATATAGGGTAGTGCAAATAGCGAGAGAATAATAATAATAAACAATAATAATTGATGTACATTCTATATTATATTAATTACCATTATATATATTAATTATTGTTTTTGTTCTAAAATTAAAAGGTACAAAGTTAAATTCGGTCGTTTTCCTGGAATTTATATCGACAGTGGATACTCTATTTGGAATATTCTTGTGTGGTTGGTGTGTTATCCCGCGTTGTAGCATATAAATAAGTTGAAATTCGAAATAGAGATATTTACAGTTCATATCATAGAATAAATTTTGAATTCAAAAAATACTTGTTCTGTTTGGCAATCTACATCAATAAAATGTGGGCATAAAAAGTTACATAAATTATTATAGAAGCGAGTAAGGTAGGTATATCGTTGTAACAACCCTCGTAAAGTAAGGTCGAATTACCAATTAACAATATGTTTTATACGTTGTATGCGTCTAGTATAAGGACTTTCTATTTGTGTAGGACCTAATAAATGGCAAGAGGGCATAGATGGCCTGACTTATGTAGGTGTCCGCGCTGCCGTTTTATATCTGTCCTCAGCTCACTGCTTGTGAAATAAAGGAGAAAATGCCTTTCTACGAAGACAAAGGAGTACAGACGATATTAATTTACGGAGTACAGTATAGTACTTCGGCTCAATATATACGCATTCCTACTCGTATTGTAAACATGAAAGGTTGTGAAATTGTAAGGATGTTTGATACTCTGTAGTAATTACGCAATTTACAGTATTATAGTCTCTGCATCAGGATAGCGCAAAAGCGTCATTTCAACCAATCTGATGACGCAAGCAAAGCGGCGGGTCAAAGCAGCTTTATTTTAAATTATTTGTAATTTGCTTCTATTCTTTTAACAATCGGACTTAGGTATTTTTGTGAGATAAAATTTTAGCAAATAATATTGAAACAACGAAACAAAACAAGTTCATAAAAACGATATATTTTTATCATCTTACTTTTGAAACCTATTTCATTGCCGAAGTAATAAAAATAATGCTTGGAATACCACAATATAACGAAAACTATGGGTGTAATACTTACTTAAAACTGACTCACCTATTTTACGATGGAATATTCTAAAAACGGCCTTTTTAATCGAGATTCTACTATAATAAAATTCAGCACAAAGCTCCGCCTTTCATGGTAGATTGTGGAACGAGTACCTACTTCTTACACATTTTCCCTTAAAGATCCAAACGAGACCCGGCGAGATGAAAGGCGTGTTCACCCAAACTATGCATTCTCGATAATCTGCGCGACCTATCTTCGATCATGCGAGCGTGTGTTAAGCCGCTCATTTATGTAGCG
Source organism: Hyles euphorbiae (assembly GCA_023078785.2). Lineage (NCBI taxonomy): Eukaryota > Metazoa > Arthropoda > Insecta > Lepidoptera > Sphingidae > Hyles > Hyles euphorbiae. Next base: position 8,537,640 of record CM041038.1, on the reverse strand, counting down.
AATTTAATCGATCTAAAGTTAAAGCGTCGAAATATACGACAGCCTATCATCATTGCCTATTAGGTAGTCAAATACTAACGCTACCAGTGCAATCAAACAGCAAAGACTAACTATTAAATACCAATATACGCCCCAGTAACTGTCTCTATTGAAAATGAGCAAACTTAATCGCCTCATTCATATAATTCATCAAAGAGCTCGACATAACAGGAATGACTTATTGCCCTCAGTCCCAATCTTGTTATTTGTTTCGAAAACACATCCGGCTTTATTAATAAACCAAGTTTAACCCTATTTTAGGTATCGATAGTTTTTCGGCGTGTTCTTTGTGAGGTCCCGGAGTTTCTCCAAAGTGCCGATGGAGCAAGATGGGTTTTTTAGACGGTAAAAATCTGGCATTCCCTCCTAATGCGGGAATCCAAGAGGATTTTCCCCATAAGAGAAGATATCGATAGTTTTGCTACTTTTGAATTCAGATTGAGCGAAAAAGACAAAACATTTGTTAGATAAAATAAGGTTTCAAAATTGTTTATGAATAGGGCCGATGATGTAAAAAAGCTCTCGTAACATCCTCATGGTAGCTTAACGTCGGAAATTGAGATATCAGAAACAGCTGCATCTACGATGATCTAGGATCTCGATATGAATAGAAACATTCATGGAGAAAGAGACTGATAACACCTCAGACCGAGGTGAAGGAAATTTACCGAGATACATTACACTTTTTCTGTCGCAGTTTGGAAAACCACGGTTACAAAGAATGTATTTGCTTAAACGTGAATTGGGTATTAAAAAAGATTAAGCAACGTGGTAATCGGGTTTTTCGATGGATGAAAAATATTTCCATATTCATTTTATTGTATTCTATAACTCTTTCAGAAAACGAAACTTTTTCTAGCTAAACGAATTTCATATTCAAATACGTCGAAATTATAAGTGATATTTATGTGATGTAATAAATTTAAGGTAACAATTTATTGCTAAAAAAAAGTATTTGTGCAAACACGGCGTACTATTTCGTTATTCAAGAATACAGGGCTTCGCAGACGCCACGAGAAAAGGTTTATACTTTATTAAAATTCTGAATACTTAAGTTTATCGATCGGGGGCTGTAAAATGACCTGTTTAAAATATCAAACAGACGTGACTTCTCCGGCAGTTTGTATCTCCGATAGCGGGCGGAAAAGTCATTAATGAAATTACGCTCGTTTTGTTACCAAACTTTCGAACGCTTTAGATTAAAAATATAGATTTAACATCGTTATCTTTGCGTCCTTAATATTACCGGTGGTTCTATGGTGACGGTATTCCCTTTCAACAAAATTGTTTTCTACGGATTTATCTATCACAGCAATACTATGATTTTTGAGTGTGTTAAAAACTAGTCGTAGCAAGTTTGTACTTTAATATGTTTGGGCCTGGACATAGAGTTACAGATCTCGGATGTTTTGTTTTGTGATTGAGATTACCAAATACTTAACGTTTATCTGTTCCCTTCTTTCTTCTGCCCGTATCGCATCAATTTCGAAAGCCGGGAACATTGATTTAGAAACTAAGTGCCTTAGGCCTTTTAAATAATTTAATAGATGTCGTATAAACGGTAAGAAGAATTATCTTTATTTTTTATACTTTCTGTTATAATAGAACAAGAGTTTTCAAAATCGTTGCGAGCGACTACTAATTTCAGTAAGATGTATTGGAGCGCCGCACCACCTACGTCGGAACACTTTACGCGCTTTCCTCCCTGTCTATATATTTATGTCAATGGCTTGGAATGTATTTATTTAGGTAAACCGCTTACTGTTATCGCACTTAGAGCATGCTTTAATAACTATTCGGAAATATTCAGCAATGTTTAATTGAAATAAAACTTTTACTAACCTTTATTCAGTGCTTGAAAAATGTCATAAGCTAAAAGCGTCATGAATTGAACACGTGTGCGCTAAAAAATTTAAAACCTCAAAGAAATTCTATTCATGGGGCCGACGGTTCTAGCAAACCACGAGTGCTCCACGTTGCTGAATAAGTGCCAAAAGAAAACAGTATTTGACTATAGGTACTAGCACCGTATTTGCTGTGTTCTATTCAAAATATTGCTCATACATAGTAATGTAAGAATAATATTCCCCCACAGAACGTATATCTTAGAAGCCGCTGAAAGCTTACGTAATAAAAGTGACGAAAACCGTAGAATTCAGTAATATTTTCTGAAGAAAAAATATAGGTCATGAACAATATATGACTATTTTTAGAAGTCACTTGAAACGTCACGCTTAAAATCAAAACAAGTATTATTTACGGACTGTACTCGTTTTCTGGCCACGACCTTTGCTTTTCATCAGGTTATGTTTTAATTAAAAGGAAACAATACTTAAAACTATGACTTCACTATCTGTATCAGCCCATATACGTCCCACTGCAGGGTACGGGCCTATTCTACAATGTTGAGAACGATTGAGAGTGGTTAGGCCATATAGTCCACCGCGCTATATGTCTCCAGTATCCCATCTAAAATGTTATCGAAGTAGTTATAACCTTGTTTGAGGTGAGATTTCTATACACACGCTAGACCCGTTATGCTAAGACTAATACGTAATATTGGTATATGACGTCGAAGGCTCGGGGTAATAGGTTTTTCGTGTAAGTTGAGGCGCACTCAGGCATTCCATTTAAGTAAAGCACATGAGTAAAGTGTACCTAGCCTAATGTGATATTTTTAATTGATGGAAAAAGCCTCTCCAGTCTCCGTGCTCCTATCGATATTATTAAATAAAAATATTATCAGATAAAAGTTATTTAAATAAATTATAACCTCTGTTATTTCTTATTTGTTTAACTTTTTCGGCAAATATTTTTTATTTGACAATCGAAAAATCCTCTACGAAAACAGTTTATTGTGTCTTAGATTGGATTCAACCATTGTCAAGCATTTATTCGTCACATAAAATACAATTCAATGGCTACAATATAACACACCTTAATATCATGAGCAAATTACAGTTGCATTAAATTCAACCAAAAAGAAATTTGTGGATTCATCACACACGCGACAACTCCGTATATGTTCTGAAAAACACAGATTATGTAAAAGCGTTTAAATGGGAAAATTTAAAACAAACAAACAAAAAAAAGCTTTTGTACTAAAAACATGCATTCGTAAATGTCCAATTTCATTTCATAGATAAATTTATCTGATCACCCATAAAAATATATGAAACTTAATTGCTTGAAAATGACTTAATTTTTTATATCGTCGCCCCGTTTTATTATTTTGAAGCAACATATTTTATCACTGAAATAAAACTATTTTTACGAAATTTATCGTGAATTTGGTTTAATTTTCATATTTTTTAATTAATATTTATAGGTAAAAAAATGGACTTTACTTTTCATTTTACGCTCTCATAAAGACTAATAATCATACGTTAACAGGTGCTTTAGTTTTATCCATTTAATTATATTAATTATTGATATAAAACTGCGCAAGCTTTAATCTGGGTAAATAGCTAGGTTTATCGTGTAATATTTTTCTCATATGCTTATATAAAAACGGTCTATAAACATTAGCCCTGTGCAGTATATAAAGTTCATATTAAACAGTAATATACACCCTCCAACTTAATAACCTGCGTACATAACAAGCATCTGCGTCATGACGAAATATAGGCTTGTGTGAAACATAAAGGTTCAGATTCTCGCATAATTGTATAATCTTACGATATTACTAAATATTGATTTTGAATTAAACCCTATGCGTCATATAGGATAATTTGGATGCTGATTTTTGTGCTATTAAAACAGTTCATATAAAATACATGCTTTTTAAAGAACACGTCAACGCACCCTTATTAAACTATCAAAAACTTTTATTATGCCACTTTTATACCTTCTTTCTTCTTTTATAAGTTGAATATAATGAATGGTATTGAACTCCTTCACAAAAGTCACGCATTTCCAATCATTAAAAAATTCGCGATGTATGACGTTTTTTCCGTGACTAAAACCGTCTGTCAGAGCATAAATGCAGGAGACATTTACGCTCTAGATACTGGGACCTTTCAGAATAGGGGCGCAATAGTCGGCTGAAAAAATAGTGTGTGGTACGCAATTGAGACAAATATAATAGATGAATTCCGACTTTAAGTTAAATTTCTAAACAAAGAAATAGTAGAGGTCTCAGTATAATATAGTATATAACAATTGAAATTAATATTTAAATATTCTTATTAATATTTTATTCTAAAATCTTCTCTAAATCGTATTTCTTTTAAATGTTTAAAATATATGGAAGAAATGGTAGTGATAATGTTAAAATTTGGGGGGATGGGCACTAGGTTTAATTATAATCATAATCAGCAATAGGTGCAGCGTATAACGTCTATGAGACCGCAATAAGGTTACTGCCGTGAAGAAAATCGGAGAACATTTAACTAAAGCTTTTAGTACCACACATGCTTTCAAAAATGGAAAATGCACTTATTCGGAAACGAGCGAGGATGTGTAAAAACGACTATTATAATCATAATGAGCGTTCAATCATTCCGATGTCAACATAAATGTAATGAATCGATCTGATTGGCCGATTTCTCAACAGCTCCGCTCCGCTTGTGTCCGCTTCATTAGAACCGTAGTTACGTCCAAATGGCCTGATGTCTTTTCAACGATTATGATCACTTCCCTATCTGTGTGTTCCCTAGATTGCCGAATTTACGTCATAAAATATTTCTCTTGTATATTTTTACACAATATATTTTTAGCGTTATATCTTTTATCAGCTGTTTTATCACTCATGTGTGTTCGTCGGAAGTGTTCATTGATAAATAGCAATCTGTATTCCGGTACAACTATGTATGTATAAAAAAAATAATCTTTATCTCATATTTTATATAAAAATTGAGGCCATATTAAGTACAAATAGATAAAATAATACATCAATTTATGCAGTATCTGCGATTTTAGAAACTTTCTAGAACTTGCATAATGTTAAGGATTTTTTTATTGCAATTTCACTGCGCTCGCCAACCTGAAACAAAATGTTAACTCTCAATATGTTCGGTAGTTATTCTAGCTGCAATATCCTTCAAAGCGAAACACAATTACGCATTTACACTGCTGTTGGGCGTGAGAAATAAATATAGCACCTACCCAGACGGCCTCTCCCATATGACTGACCTACCACCAGCTTTTTCCATTATTATTGATGCAATAATCTAGAAGATCGCAATATCATATTCTATTTAAAAAACTGCTGACGTTAAATCAGTTCAAATAGATTATTACTATTCCAATCAAAATCACCTGAATCATTTACCGCCGTCTACCCGATTAGATAACAAAAATATAGACCTAATCTAATAACTCATGAAAAGTTATGTAACTTTTGATTACTTTCCAATTTAATAATAGACAAATGTGAAGTCACTGATGCCATAAATAAACGTCTTTTTAGGATTAGTGCTCCTTTTAGTCTTTTTAGGATTAGTGACGTCAATTACACAAACAGTTAAAATTGAATTGTTATACATTAGCGGCCAGGCCCAGCTTTGCCAGGGTACAAATTAATTTCTGTACAATAATATATACGTATTATGCATATAAACATTCCTCTTGAATCACTCTATTTATTTAAAAAAACCGCATGAAAATCCGTTGCGTAGTTTTAAAGATTTAAGCATACAAAGGGACATAGGGACATAGGGAAAGAGAAAGCGACTTTGTTTTATACTATGTAGTGATAATGTATGTATCTAATCTGTTTTCATGCTGGAAACTCTATAAAATAATTTAAATTGACTTAAAATAGTCGATTGCAAATTTCTTTAATAATCGGGCATAAAATAACACATTCACAAGAAGAAAATGAATCAAAAGTTATAAAAACACAAAGAAAATGGTGTCTTATCTTTTTGCATTGTTTGTAACTAAATTCGAATAATTGACGGCATTATTCATAAAACCTGTTTTAGTTCTCAAATGTTTGTCTTTTTTGCTCAAACTGAATTCAAATTTCATTCATATGGGACAATAAATTCGATAGATAAAATAGGTATTAAAAGTTTATATGAATTTCTGGAGTATGTAAAGTTTGCCGACCCGCATTAGGCCAGAGTGCTAGACAATATGGCATAACCACTCTCAATCGTGTTCTCTATTGTAGAGGAGGCCCGTGCCCTGTAGTGGGACGTACATATTTGGGCTGATACATGAATAAGACCGCGAACCGTTAACGCAATGGCTTTGAAAAACCTACCCACTGCGACGCACACAAAGTTCAATATACAAGTGGTGGCAATAGCCGTATATTTATACATGTAAATATACAACCTTCGTAGGTATCATGCAACCATCGCATATTGCATTATATAATTATTTTGTCCGTCAACGGGGCCATTATTAGTGGCACAGTTTTTTATACTTATAGAACGGAGAGTGACAGAATATAGATTTTCTTTTAATTAGTCAGAACTTGATTCTTCTTTATACGAAGAAAAAGAAGTGTTTATAAAGTGAATCACACGTTTTTCAATCTAGATTAATTAATTTTGTCTCTTAACATATGTATATGTTTTTTTTCTCCTGTGTTCTATTTTGTAGGGGTGTGAATCAGTATCGCCGTAGAGTGTTATGAGTTTACATGTGGAGATATTTAACAGACAGAAGGGTAAAAGGTATCTGTTTAACTCGATGAACATATATGGGGTTTGCAAATATACCCGAATATTATTCGAGATTACAATTTTATGTGTTACAACAATATTCCCAAAAATAAAGCAAAAGGAATGAAGGGACGAAGTTAATAAAGAACCGTATATTTTTGTCACAATCTGTTGTAGCGTGGATAAACAATCTCGATTATTACCGGGTGGAAAACGACGTGATCGCTCCGCCAAACGAATGAAAGCATAAAACATCCATCAATAAATTTCAGTTACAAAGAGAATCCTACAAATGTGAAGGAAATTACCCTGAGCCCAAATCAATTAAGTCTCAAGGTTTTGTTCATGTTATGCTCGTTTTATCATTTTCTAGGAACAAATAATGAATGTCTTCTATCAATTGGCTTAGTCAGAAATCCCCATCACGCGTAACCGTGGGCGGTCGCCGTTACACTTATTTCGGGTTTATTTATTGCGTGTTACACTTTAATAATAACATACAATATCAATAACTGTATCATAAGATTGGTAGGCAATCTTTCTATAAATAATACTAAGAATTTAATAGTACAGGCATTTGGATTCAAATTAAATGGGCGTGAGTAGTCGAAAAAAATATTTATCGAGTGATATAGTAGGAAAAATATTTAGATGGTGCGAAACAATTTACATAAAGGAAACCATATCTCTCGTACGATCTGACGACTCGCACGGGTGTGATGTGAGCGGAGTTTGTGTTATGTTGTGCCAAAGTAAATCATATTACGATCTCCAGATCCTACGTGCAAAGTCCCTGTGAGATTTTACATGAAACTTATCGTTTGAAATTCACTTCTTGGAATAATAAATATGCGGTTAGTAGCAATCGAATGCTATGATATCGCAAATGGTTTGTATTTATTAGTTTAGTTATGCCTTAGCGCGAGAACCGTCGGTCTCGATCGTCGTATCTGGTAAAGCGTCCAATACCGCATTGTTGAAATAAACCGATATTCTCAGCGATGCTTCAGATTAATAACCCAGTATTTGCAGTGCTTGACGCGGCACTAAAACTTTCGTCTGCCCATTAAAACAATCATTGGTTAATTATTCCGCTCTTTGGTATTTAATATTTATTTGTTTAAACAGAACACACTCACTTCGATGGTATTTATAATTTTAAATAGTTGCCGAGGTATTTTAATAGCATACATGGGTTCAGTGTCTGAATTTTCTGAATTCACTTTAGCCATAGTTGTATTTTTATTTTGTTTTGATAAAGACAGCTCTTGGATTCATATTTGCAATGATGACGATTTGATCATGCGTTATTAAATATACGTCAGCAAAAGCATAAGCGAAATATTAAATTACAATTACATATTTCACGTTTGCTCATTTCATAAGCCCTTTAGGGAAGACACTTTCACAGTGATTCTATAACACCTTAGAATTTCACGATCGAAATCAAGCGAATGTAACTGGATGATATGTAATGCGTCAAGTCACGTTCATACAGCAATCTATTTGAATACGTCATGTAATATACGAGTACAAGATATTTCTCGTTAGATTTCCGCGTATTGCGGGTATGAGATGTCAGATGAACTTGATTCTCACAAACTCCGACACCCAGACGCGACGCAAATACGCATTTACAGTATTCACTTTAATTACACGACAGTTTCGTTAATAACAATCATTTCACTGTATTCCTTTTTTTTTGCTTTGTTTTATTTCTCGTTATTGTATATTTGCTATTAGTTAGTTATTGTTTTATGGTAGGTAGTTAATTATAGTTTAACTTCATTTCTATGTTTATTGTGCCTGTGTCTGTGACTAATAGATTGGCTTTCTGTCTTTCTATTTTTCTAAGCATAGTTCACAGGATAAATGTACAGTCAGCAACATAAGTCGCTGAACACTTCACATTTTTTGATAACCTTTTTATGAATTAAAATTTGTACGTACTACTCAGTAGTCGTAAAATATAACCAAGTAAAGTCATCTAGGCCGAGAAGTGCCATACGATATTGAAAATAATTACTATTTTGGATGATAAGACAATTCTAAATCTCGTGAATGTGAAGCGACTTATGTTGCTGAATGTACTATGCCTCTTACTTATGGTGATAGGTCTGTCATGTGAAGGCTCGCCTTGCTTGCTTGCTAGCTTGCTTCGTGGTATCTACCACCGCAATACCTATTTCTATTGTAAATGCACTGTTGGTTCCGGCTTGAAGGAAATTGTAGCTAGCGTAACTACTGTTCATAGTGAGACTTAACATCTTATGTCTGAGAATGGTGAGCGCAGTGAAAAGTATTGCTTTGTAATTCATGGTGTAGTTTGGTTTTGCCACTGCCCATGAGCGGACGTGTCACTAACAATCAGGCAAATATCATGCTTGTCTCGCCATTCTTTGCTGTAAAAGAAATAATTTCTTTCCAAATATTCCTAATAAAAGTACAGCATTGCAACTCAGATACGTCGCAATTGTATACAAAATATTAATGATAATGATCGATTATTAAAATTACTTATACAAACACAGAAAGGTTTCTTTGGAGTACTATTCAAGTAAAAAATAAAGCGGTCTAAATATCTCATTTTTATTAATCACGGTATATGTTACAAGCATTATGGTCCGGATAAAACGTCATATAAATTGTTATTATAACCGACATCAAGGGTCAGCAATGTCAAATATTTGACAGAAAGCTGGAATCAAACGGTGCCTTAAGGCTTATTACCCGACCAATCCATATCGGTTAGCGTGGCAACCTACGTAAAAGCCTTGAGGCGTTGTCTAGATTATATTTCGATTGCTCTTAATATATTTCTAACAAAACAAAGGAATACCTTCTCCTTATTACTACGATCTTGATTCTAGAAATCGATCTAGAAAAATTATAAAGTGAAGATTATCTTAAAATTCTTTGTAAAATTATTTAAAGCTTAATTCATAAAATATTGTTTCATGTTGTACGCCTAAAACTCTACATTTTATATTTTACCACAGTGACCCATTAGGTTTAGCTAGATGGGTTTCAAGCCAGTGTCCGAAATTTAAGCCAGCCAGCGTTTCAAGCTTGGCTTAACGACTTGTGCCTCTATCAAATAGCAACAACCAATACCGACGGATTAAACCGCTCTCCGAGTCACGTACGTGATTTTTGTGGCGACGGAAAACGTGTTTTTTGATAAAATTCACCCCTTGGGACAAATTTATTCTAATGCTAAACTTTTGGGTGATCCTCGTATGAGAGGCCATATGGGTAGGATTATATACCCTGCTTTGTCTATTTAAGATGTGTTTATGTGCAAGTATTCCAATAATAAGTTGTCCTTAACAGCGCACGGCCCGCTTAGCCAGTACATTTAATCGGGATTAGCGTAGGTAAGCGCAAGTTATATTTAAGTTGCATTCCAGTATTCGGGCGATAGTGTCCAGTCAAATTAATGGGTATTAAGAGCTATTATCCGTGAAGACAAGGTCTGTATATAATACTAATCTATGGTATTAGTTCTGAACGGTATTGCTTCTTTTCTACTCAGTCGTGACGTTATCATCAGGCGTTTGACTTGCTCGTCTTGTTAATCAAAATGAAACCGTTGTATACCACAAATATCTACTATAGGCATCTGATAAATTATTGATATTAAATCATAAACATTATTAGACTTATGAGTTAAATAGTCACGGTAATTCGATCGATGCTCAGTGGTTGTATTATATGTACTACCGGATACGGTTGCATTCGCAATCGCTAACCAATACTGGAAACTAACCAGCAACGTATCATTACTCGATTGAAATGTTCATTTTCATCTGTAGAGGTATATATGAATTATTATTAATCAATATGGATGTGAAAGTAATAATAATAAATTTTACGGATGATATATTCCTTAAATTTGTCTGTTTTTATTGCACGAGTATACCACTCGTCTGATGGTAAGCGATACGACTGGTCACGGACAGTAGCAAAACCAAACAACACTATGAATTGCAAAGCAAGTCGCCATCTTGAGTCAGCAAGATGTCAAGTCTCAATATGTCCAGTAGTTACTATGGCTACAATTTCTTTCAAACTAGAACACTTAAGTACATTAACACTGCTGTTTGAGACAATTATTTTGGATGTTGGTTTAAATATATTTTGTTATTCTTTTCCTGTTTTTTTTTGTACACGACGTGTACGTGGTTTCGGGTGAACGTGATTTTTATGCATATTTCAGAAAGATTTATTTGATGTTGTTTACAACTAACCTTCTATTGTTTCGAGACTTCATTCAATGCTAAGTAATAATATGTTTAAAGTTTCTTCACCACGATTTTAAACTAGAAAAATAGACAAGACAAGAGACGGAAATACCCCAGCCTTATTTTCACTTTATTTTCATTTTACAATGTATTATTTGTCTGTCTGTATCAGCTTTATATAGGTATAAGTCCCACTGCAGACTGCAGATCACGAGCCTCCTCTACAATCTAGATTACGACTAGTGTATGATCCTACAAAATCAATAATTATTATCAACACAATATGTATGTAATTCATGACGGGGTTTAAAAGCATTTGTGTATTCAAAATACGTCAAATGATGTTACTAGATCATCATTTATGAAATAACAATTAGGTGTAATTTAGAAGGTCGGGTATTGAAGCATGTATTTGGGTTAAAAAAATACCCGGATTAATTACCGATACAATACTATTGTAATTTTGGACCACTGTATTTACGCCACACCAACCCGCACTAGACCAGCGTGGTAAGCTATATGGCCTAATTATTCTTAATCGTACTCAATCGTAATTGATTATAGAGTAGGCCCTTGCCCTGCAGTGAGACGTATATGGGCTGATACCAATACATATAAAAACCACGTGCGAAATGAGTTATTAATGTTGTCTGCGGTAACACTGTTCACACATACGTAATAAAAAAAACAATAAATTAACTGTTGCCCCTTAAAATTTCCTAACATAGTTTCGACTGTAGACATTACACCTAAACGTAGTCTTCTCTTCCGCAGATTGAAACCGAGGCAGTAAACTAACACCAATGATGGAACGAACTTTGGATAATATACTTCGAAGATACATCACGAGCAGTAAGTATAACAAGTCTTACATTACTTAAAAATGAAATATGGCATGAAGATTGAAGATAATAATGAAACTATCCTATTGCGCAAAAGTTTTTCTTATTATTGCGATGATTGGCGCGACGAGCGTGCCATTTTCTGATGGTAAGCGCTCATGAGCAGTAGCAAAACCAAACAACACCACAAATTACAAAGCTATGCTATGCATTACTATCGCCCTCCTAAGACATAAGATGTTAAGTCTCATTATAACCAGTTGTTACTCTGACTACAATATCCTTCGAACCGAAACATAACAATGCATTTACACTGCTTTTTGGCGGAAGAAATTGATATTGTTGTGATACCAATCTAAGCGGCCTTCCACATATGAGACACCTACAACCAGCATAAGTTTAATGTTGAAAGAAGTCGCGATTATATAAGATTAGTTTTAATCTATGTCACCTATAAAATTGTTGCAAAGAAATCTTAAATACGATGCTTTATCTCATGAAGGTTTGACATTGAAAGGAGAGTCGTTGAAAGAAAATACAGCTTTATTTCCCCTCCTTCATTTTACGGAGCTTTTGGTCAAGTGTAAAGGTCTGCCTCTTCATATTTATATTGCTGGATGTTATTTCAATGAAGCAGATTGTGTAAATCCAATAGGCTGGGGACTATCAGAGAGATACCCCAAGTGATCGATATGTACCCATATTAACAAGGTCTAAAAATCGACCTCGTTTAACTAATATAAGTTCTTATTTGTAATACTGATATAGACACTGTTTAACTTGAGTTAGTAGGTACTAGCTTGCTATTTGAATTACTAATATTATAGAAGCAACCGCAGTTTTTTAAATTGTAAGTAAGTATTTTGTGTCGATTGAGAAAAAACTAGACACAGGATTTTTTAAGCAAATCAGCGATAGGTATCTTAGGTATCAGTTTACTTAAAAAAAGGACTCTTGTCTACAGATATTTTGGTAACCAGTTATGCAGACTTGGTCAAACCTTTGTAAGCTAAACAAGAAACGCGACACAATTGCATTTACTTCCTGGTTAATGTTCACTTGGACTGAAGTGTCGCATTCTTGATTATAAAACCATGTACTGAGATACACCATTAGATGCTAATTAATCTGTATTGTCTTGTATGTAAATACGGCCGGCTGTTTGTGGCTTAATCACTTGCCGCCTAAATTATACACAAGCCTTTTGATGTTGCGGACTGCACATACTGTTTTAGATGACATTAGTGTAATAAAGTGAATCTATATCAGCCCATATATGTAAGTCCCTCTGCAAGGCACAGGCCTCCTCTACAATCGAGATTACGATTGAGGGTTGTTAAGCCATATAGTCCACCACCCTGGCCTAATGTGGGTTGGCAATAAAGTAAATAACAATTTATATTCGGTTCGCTACAAGCGTCTATCTCTATTCTACATTCAATTATTAGTGATAAATCGTTGATTCCGCTGATCGATTCCGTTATTCATATTTACATAGAAATATTTAAATCTGTCGATAAATTTAATTGGCTTCTGAACTTTAATCTGTAAGCATTACCATAACAAAAATAATAAACAGCATAAAAGAATTTCATTAGTAATCACAGTATGTAAAATTATAAATTTTAGAAATTCTTCGTAAAAAAAAATTAAAGTCTCAAAGGTACAGTTTATTAAGAAGCTAGCTGTTATAATAAGCCTCGGGTTTGTAAGCCACTACTACTAGCCCTACAGCAAGAATGTCGAACGTAATTTTTGTACTCGTATGATCCACAACTTATGTTGTCGGATAGAAATCTTTTGTATTTTTATTACGCACGACACCATTTTATCACAATGTATGGACGAGAATGTGTGTGGTACTTTTGTACGTATTTATGAAATATATTTCTTATACAATATTGGACACAGCATTGTTTATAAAATACGAGTACAACAAAAACATGATTTAATAATTAACATATAAGACCAAAATGTAACGAGTTTTCTCAATCCAGTAGGGTGGTTGGAGACGCGGTGAGAGGGCATGGAGGGCGCGGACGAGCACGATGATCCACTGGACTGGGAGGCTCTGTACCTTCGCTTGCCGGTGCACAACTTCACGTGGAACGCCACCGAGTGGGACCCCGGCAACTGGAACACCACTGTCGTGCCCAACGCCACCTGGTGGGACGCCTCCGCGCCCTTCGACTCCCCCGCCGCACTCGTTCGCGCCATCGCCAAAGCCATCGTCCTTGGCTTGCTCATCCTTGCAACTGTCATTGGTAAGTGCACCTTATTATTTAAAGCAGAGATATAAAAATAGTTTGCCATGTAATCAAAGTAATTTCGTGAACCTTGCTGGGTTTATAATGAGTTGATGCATCATGAAACTAATTTCATAAACTTATTGTGGTTTATCACTTGATATTCGTTTTATCAAAATGGCACTAGCTTTCCGTGTAATCAAAGTAATTTTGTGAACCTTGCTGGGTTTATAACGAGTTGATGCATCATGAAACTAATTTCACAAACTTATTGTGTTGCCTCACTTGATATTCATTTTATCAAAATGGCACGGAACTTAATTGGAATCCCAAATTTAATACGGGCATTCAAGCCTTTGCTTTACAGTGGGTGATTATAGATTAAACCCTTACAAAAACACTATAAATCAAATCAGTTATTTCACTAGTGATACATAGGTTACAGGGTTGGTACATACATACGTAGGTACTCCATGATCTGCCTACATATTGGCATAAGTATGACTTCGAAATAATATAGAAATAATATAAGATATGTAGGTTGACATTTCGGTTATTAATGAAAGTAAGATCGTATAATTAATTTCACACTACTAATATCGTAACGTAAATTCCTCTTACTTGAAAGAGAAATTGTCTCTTTATTGAAGTAAATATCCTTTCAAAAGAATCTATTAAAGTTCAAGATACGAGCGATTCCCGGTAGAGCATTATTGTATCTGTTAAAAGCTAGGAGAATTTCGTTTATCTTCTCTATACAACCCACGTCAAGTTTGCCGTCCGCTCGATCAATAGTGTATTTCCAATACGATGTCCAAGCAATATTTCAAACTATTAAGGAACAACTGTTGTATTCTGGATTGTATTTCTGTATTTCACTTTGATATTTTAGAAACTGATACTCTGCAAGATTAATGAAAATCTTCCACTTAGTGGACAAAAAAGTTAAAGTAGACTTTTATTTAGCTGTGTACTGCTTTAGGCAGATAAAGATTATAAAAAGGATTCTTTTGTTATTTCTATGAATGTGAGACTAACATACTATTCGCTTGATAGTGAACGATACGACTACTCATGAAGAATAGCAATACTTGACATTACAATGCGCTCGCCATCCCTTAGGATGTCTTATCATAAGATGTTAATTTTTGATATGCCCAGACTCCAATAGTTACTCTAGCTAAAATGCCCTTCAAACTGAAACATAACAGTTCGTTTACACTACTGTTTGCTGTCTAGGTGGTCTCTCATATATGAGAGGTCTACCACTAGTATAAGTTGTAAGTTGAAGGAAGTCACTGCATGTGGACCGGTTTTGACACTTGCTTTTTCTGAATTTCAATGAAGCCTTAGTCCCCTGCATTACATTATATTTATAAGAGACCAATAAAAGGTTGTTTTTGACGAAGTATATTACAATAATATTTTATTCGCAGGGAACGTATTCGTGATAGCAGCTATACTGCTGGAGCGACATCTACGCAGCGCTGCTAACAACTTGATCTTATCTTTGGCCGTGGCCGACCTGCTGGTGGCATGTCTGGTAATGCCCCTGGGAGCGGTGTACGAGGTGGCGCAGCGATGGACCCTGGGGCCGGAGCTGTGCGACATGTGGACCTCTGGTGACGTGTTGTGCTGCACGGCTTCCATCTTGCATCTAGTCGCTATCGCACTTGATAGGTAACCAAGAACTACTTTTTATTATACCGAGTTATTCGTAATATTATCTGCTGACAGCAAGAAACTGTGAAAAACATTAAATAAGCATGATCGCTCTTCATAAATCACCACATAGGTCGAATAGCTCCCTGTATAAGCTGAGAACTGGCCTAGGTTCAAATCCTGAGTCTTGAAAACCACTGTGGTTCAGTTTGAGTAATCGCGTATGATTTGCCCAACTGTAATTTTGCCTGCCATGGCGAGAGGTTCATACATTTTGGGATAGAAATAAATTCGACGAACTGCGTATGATCCTATTGATAGCACCACGAAGGGCAGGATACGCAAACGTGGGCTTGTATAAGTTCGTTATACCTGTAAATAGAAACTCTGCGACCCATTGTTCTCCATTGTTACAGGTATTGGGCTGTGACAAATATAGACTACATACATGCACGAACGGCTCGTCGCGTGGGCCTTATGATTGCTTGTGTATGGATTGTGAGTTTCTTCGTGTGCATCGCACCGTTACTGGGCTGGAAAGACCCTGATTGGAATAGACGCGTGTCTGAAGATTTACGCTGCGTCGTCAGCCAAGACGTCGGCTATCAAATATTTGCGACGGCCTCTTCATTTTATGTGCCAGTACTGATTATACTAATCCTATACTGGCGAATATATCAGACGGCTAGGAAAAGAATACGTCGAAGACGAGGAGCGACTGCGCGCGGCGGAGTGGGACCCCCGCCGGTGCCTGCTGCCGGAGCGCTGGTCGCCGCCGGAGGCAGCGGTGGCATCGCAGCCGCCGTCGTCGCCGTCATTGGCAGACCTCTGCCGACGATCTCTGAGACCACAACAACAGGTTTCACCAACGTCTCATCGAACAACACGAGCCCCGAGAAGCAGTCGTGCGCTAACGGTCTCGAAACCGACCCGCCGACGACGGGCTACGGAGCCGTCGCGGCGGCGTACTACCCGACACTGGTGCGTCGCAAGCCCAAAGAGGCGGCCGATTCCAAGCGTGAAAGGAAAGCGGCTAAGACATTGGCAATAATTACTGGTGCGTTCGTAGCATGTTGGCTTCCATTTTTCGTGCTGGCCATACTGGTGCCGACATGTGACTGTGAAGTGAGTCCGGTGCTGACGTCGCTGTCGCTGTGGCTCGGCTACTTCAACTCGACGCTGAACCCGGTGATCTACACGGTGTTCAGTCCGGAGTTCCGGCACGCGTTCCAGCGGCTGCTGTGCGGTCGCCGCGCGCGCCGCCGCCGAGCGCCGCCCTAGTCCCCCGTCTCCCCATCCTCGCCCCCCACCTGACTGACCTTGTCTAGTTCGAAACATACTTATGTTACCTTGTTACATTTTCAGAGATATATTTACACCTCTTTATTTTTTGTACGTGATGAATGTGAATATGAAAACCTCTCTAGTAAATAAATCACAAATTCTCTTTAAAATATTCGTTTCATTACTATTACATACTAAATTATTCGTGCATTTATACCTCCGTACTCATTAGGAGAGTTTTTAAAAACAATAGTTCACCGAGCTGGTCTAATGAGGGTTTGTGAATGGTAAAGCTTCCACTGGCATGGCGGCAACAAAAACACCTATGCATTAATAGAAAAGCTTCAAAGCATTTTGTTCTAAACGTAACTGTTCAAGTACTAAGCAGTTTTGTGACATAAATGTAAAAAAATAAAATGAACAAATAAATTACATATGTCCTAAGAGAGCTGAGTTCACATTGTACAAAGAATTGGACAGACGAGGCTAAAAACGCGAGGTCCGACCTCCCGATCGATGCCAACCGCTGCAGCGTGATTGTAAGAAATACCTCACTTCAAACGGATTTTATTTTTTAACATAACTTTACTAAACGTCGCTTTTAAATAAAAATGCATAATCTATCCTTTGCAGAAAGTATTACCAAAGTAATGAGCTTAAAGTTCTTAACTCAATTAAATGCGTTGTTTAGGTATTTCTTGCGGGCTTTAATATCTATACATACATATTTCTAAAACACGAATTCACAAATCGTAGAACTTGGTCCTTATTTTATCTAGGAATCTGACATTTTATTTTATTTATTTAGAATCGCCAACGTAACATTTATTTTATTTATTTATTTATTTTATCTTTATTGTACACAAACAACTAGAACATCACAATATAAAGAAATAACATAAACTGAAAGCGCAAAAGGCGATCTTATCGCTAAAATGTGATCTGTGCCAGACAACCTTGGGATGGATATAAAAGAAGAAGAAAGAAAGAGCACTGTCAAAAAAATTAAATGAAAAGCTCCAATAGATATAAATTTAATAATAAATATATTTAATGATAAACCGTACTTTTACGTTACATGATAAATACACATACGTAATATAATATATACATTATACATACATACAATAGTAAATACTTACATAAACATCTATAATAATTTGTTAATATACAATATATTACAAATATATCGGAATAGAGGAAATAGCACTATGCTTTATCAGTTTAATGAGATAGGTAGTGTTCTTTTACCAGCCTTTTGAAAGATGACAAGGTTTGTGCCCGTCACACCACAACAGGAAGCGCGTTCCATAATCGAACAGCTTTAACAGCGAAGGATTTATCAGTAAATGTCCTGGTGTGTACGGGCATTCTTAGCTTAAGGTTCTCTGACGACCTCAGGAGCCTCGAATGTGAGCCATGCAAATAAATCGTTCTTTAAGATAAGTTGGGGTGAGAGAGTTGAACAAAATATTCTAAAGGAGTGAGAGAACGTGAGTATTCCGACGAAACCGTATAGGTAACCACTTGAGCTTAGCACGAAACTCAGAGACATGATCATATTTGCGTAGTCCAAATATAAATCGAATACAGAAATTTTGAAGTCGCTCAAGTTTATTAAGTTGGTCTTCGGTGAGATCAATAACATTGTGAATGATTATGATACATTGAATTCAAATATATTAAATAAATATGCTATTACAATCATAGGCAATGACGACATGAACGAATGTATGGTATAGTTAACGGATTAAAAACTGGACATAATGAGACTTAACATCTTATATCTCAGGATGGCGAGCGCATTGGAATGCCATATGTTGCTTATTAATTCATGATGTTGTTTAGTTTTGCTCTTATCCATGAGCGATCTCATCCCTAACCATCAGGCGAATGGCACATCTCGCCATTAATTGTTATAAAAAAATCCTTTTAGCATTCACTGATAATATGAGGGAAAACATTGAAGTACGTGGATAGTGGCAAAGATTTCGCATATGTTTTTGTATCAGCTGCTATTTGGTATCAAGTAGGTAATCGATCAAAAATATTTATGATAAAAATATTCTCATTTTGACGATTGTCTCGTCATTAGTTCCTCATTAGTTCTAGAACTATAGTAATATGGGCTTTGAAAAATGTTATGAATTTATTACAACCACGGTTCTTGATAAGGCACTACTGTTATATTAGTTACATACATATATACATAAGGGGTAGGCAAAGGTGCTACCAGGACACCCACATTCCTCATTATATGTGCCGTTCCACTATTGACTGTGCGATAGACGGCACAAATTCCTAACTCCAATGAATAAAAATATTCAATATCACAATTCCTGACCTGGGATTCGAACCCGAGACCTCAGCTTAGTAATCTTACCATAATAAAAATACGAAACCGAGGCAGTCTTTATGACTTACTTATTGTGTTTATAAAAAATGTTACTGATAGACTGCCAAATATATTGTACTCGTAGTTAATATAAGATTATGTGTGTCTACTTAGGTTTTTAAAAGTAGGAATCAAAAATTTTTTTTTTTTTTATAAGTTTAGTGGAGTGTATCAGTAATGACATAAAAACTCATCTGATAACGTTTTATAGCTGTTCATGAACACCAATAATAATATGAAAATGCATTACCGTTATTTGATAATGGAGGGCGGGAAGCTTGAATGTTGAGGGTTATTGAGACTCCGATAAAATCCAATAAGGAAAATCGAGGTAACAGTACCACTTATTATTTAAGTGTAGATTCTTGGAAATCCAACGCTTTATTCAACTTTCATTCGTTAATGTATTTAGATTTTATATGAAATATTTGAAATCTTCTAAGTACTCCATTGGAACAAGATAAGATGTCGCATTTTTATGCACCAAGTGAAATTACATTAGAACGTTAACAAAAAGATTGCTGCTAAAGGTATTGAAATGTCCAGTATTTACTACGTATAGTATGCTTACGGCCACTAATTCTTGAGAGGCACTAGGCGTCTAGATTTTTTTACATAAGAGCAGTAAGTATTTTCCTTCGTTTAATTTTCTTATATACGAGTAAATCAATAATACAATACAATGAAGAGCAAAGTATTTGAGCCCGTATACTCATACTGAGACCGAAACACTATGTATGTCAAATAATAAGTACCAGGTAAATCCAGACTGCGCAGGCGGCAGGTTTGTGACTACAAACACTATGCAAATAATAATTTCAAAAAAAGGCGCAGTTTATAATTTATTTTCGATTTCATCATGTTTGAGTCGTAAATACATATTTTACTGCTAAAATTGTAATTTAAACGCTTGCGTACCATTTCGTCTTTAAAAATAAAACGGATAATTGGTTTAGGAAAAAAAAATAACGACTTTTTTCTAGCTATATTATTATAATAAATAACTAAATTAAATGCACAACTTTACAAAAATCCTAACAACGCCATTCCGTACAAGCTAGTGAATTCGAGGGCTGCTAATCGGTAAGAGATAAGGTTATCACATATACGACATCTATTTTATCAGTTTAATTGAAAACATCAATCAGTAGAGTTTATCGACGAGTTGCAATATCGATAGTTTATTCGTCAACAAATCATCGAACCCTACGCTCGTATAAAACGAATATTCTCGGTAGTGTAGTTATAACTTTGAGGAGCTCCGCGGAAACATACTCCTGAGACGCTGGTTTTCTAAGAAATACAGTTCTTGTACAAACTTCGCGGATTATTTAGAAACATATAATAAATAAATAAATAAAAAATACGGCGTGAATATGCGTATCCGACAGATGGCTCCATGTCTAATGTAACTGACTTATAACGTTAAAGTTAACTAATGTATTTACCCATAAACGCGCACAGTATTCAGTTAAACCAAATATTTGCCTTATCTTTTCGCTCAGAACGTGTTTTAAAATAAACATCTGATTAAATTTTCACAATGATTTTCGCATCAACATTATATTGATCGTAAAATATCCGTCATTTAGCGATGAAATGTTCATATCTTTAATGTGCCATTAGGTTCTCTGCTTGTCTTTATATGTCTGTGGACAATAACTTTTTTATATTGTTATGATGAAGATAAGTTTTATAGAGTTTCATTCCTGTATTGGTAAATTAATAATCGTATTTCATACCATTCACACTGTTTATTACATGGTTCAAACTTTTGCATAACAATAAACTCGATTTGTATTGCGGAATAAAACAATATTATTTTAAATCTAACAATATCAATAGAAGTAATTATGCGAATGTATTCTTGCGTACTGTGATAACTATTCATATGATGATCTATTTAAATTGAAATAATTACACCTACAATGTAAAGAATAATTATAGTTCAATAATATATGTTGGTAGTGAATTTCTGAATTTAACTAGCGAATGCACGTAAAGCAATATCCGACTGAAATAAAACAATCGATTAAAATGAGGGATAAATTGGTATTCGAGCGCTGGTTTCAAATCGCCTTATTGCAATGTTTAATTTGAATCGGATCAAATGGAACAATAAACAGACAGCGCAGTGAATATCAAAACATTTCATCTCATTTGGGACCAATAACATTAGTGAGATTACTTGCCTTAAAGCTCCATTTGTGGTGAACAAATTGCGACTATTGTAAGACTTTAATCTCAGGGCTGCATCCCATTGGGTGGACAGACGTTATGAATCTCTAGTTTAATCGACCCTGACATATAACTTTCTTTATTTATTTGCATCAAGATAAAATGAGTATATTAGAAGTATCTCGACTGGTGCTGGTTTGGGGTGACTTTGATTTGGTATATACAAGTTTATTCTAAGTTAAAGTTTAGTTCAAGTTTAGTCTGAAGTTTAGCTGAAATTGTAAAAAAAATAATTGTTCCATACATTTTGCAGATTGAAACGATTACATTTGTATAATTTTTTCGCGATTTAAGCGTTAGCCCCAGAGTAAAAGTTTTTAATTATAATAAACCTTGCCTTCCTCTTTTGGCTTTATTTACCCTTTATGACTAACCTTGTTTAGATATGGTGCAGTAAAATCGTCTGTAATACGCAGTGTGCCTACGTACACAGTCTGGTAAAAAAAATGCGGTTTATTGCATCACCAACTCGCGTGATATGAATTTGAATATGGAATGTACTCTAACAATTTTAGTCTCTTTTAAAACATTGTTGGTGCGAAATCCAGACACACTAACGATAAAAAAAATCTGAAATGTTATTTGTACCGACGAAGTGACTGTAATGCTTTTGATAGCAAATACACTGCTCTCCAAATAGTATATTTATCGAACTAATGTTGCTGTTCGACATAATTATAGCGTACTAATCAGATCTATATAGGTTGTTGTCTAGGTAGTATGCACAAGTTAAACCCGAAACGTTTCATACTTTAAAAAAATACACCCATACAAAACCAGACGATAAGAATATCCTGGTACTAGTTTAGAAGACGCAATAATATAACTGTCGAGACAGTATTCCTAAACAATATACCTATATAGACCTTGTATCATCCCATATACGTCCCACGAGTCTCTTCCACAAGAGGGTCTAAATAGTGGACCACGCTAGCCTAGTGCGGGTGGACGGACTTTAGATACCATAGAAATTATTACAAATCGCTACGGTATATAGGTTTCCTAGCGATGTTTTACTTCACTCTCTTAGACCCATACAATAAGTATTATAGAACTTTACTTTTAACTTATTAGTATAACTAAAACATTCTAGAAAAAGTTTTCAATCAGTCCAGATTTATGGCTTCATCGCTCAAACCACAAACCAAACTTTCCCTTCTGAAGAGAAAACACGCGGTTGACTCTAATCGCTATTGAAATCACGACCCCAGTATGCTGTGGCGTGGAAATTGTGGATTTAAGACTCATTAATTCAGTAAGCCAGACTGCCTATAAAAGCTACTGCTATTGTGCTACCCGTACATAATCCGCGTCCAATAGGCTACCCTCTTTAACTTACCAGGGCCTAGCCCAATTCGATCCCGGCTTTACCGAACTATAGTAACGACAGCAGAAATGTCTGATCACTTTAAATCTACTGGGAAACTTTGGCCGGCAACTTTATCCATAAACAACGCGGAGCTAACTTCTTCCTCTAAACCGAAGCTATATACATCGGGCGTAGTTTCACGCTTAGACATTAATTAATTAAAAGCTGTTTATTTACAGCATCGACCTAAACTAACATTAATGTAAATTACAACTAACATGGCGGCAGCGAATTGCATGAGCACTAAGTTATTTTAACAAGGAGCTACTATTAATTTTAATAAATAATAATAATTATTACACCATAAAATGTATGTGACATAGTTCTGACCCCACTTTAAGATAAATCTAGTCTTGTGTCGTCACAAAAACCCAGACTCGACACAAATATTTGTTGGCCACACAAACATTTGTGTCGGTCCGGGTATCGAACCCACGACCTCAGTTCCACAATCGGCTGCGCCACTCATTCATTTAATTAACCAATATAATAACTTACCCCCTTATTCATAAGAAATCGCTAATCAACCATAATAACGTAAATTAGTTAAATATTTTTAAGAGGAGATAAAACGTTGATTACGGTCAGCCACGCATAATTATTCATAAGATTCCTTCTGACGTTTAGTATCTAATACGGCAAATTAGGCCGTGAATGTTGCCACTATATGGAAAAAAATTGATTTCATTCCCTCATCATTCACTGTTCAGTGCTATACTCTGTAATTTCAAACAGATTTTGTCTATGGAATCCAAAAAAGACAACGTATTTGTCTATGTTATTTGTTTTGTTTGTTTTTGAACATATAAATTTATCTTAAAATGTTGAAATCGGAGTGCTTTTGAGAGCTAATGTAGTCTTTGTGGACGGCGTTATTGTGATATTTACGCCTAAAATGCGAACTGGACAAAAGTATGATTATTTGTTGTAGTAAGTATTTTAAACATACGTCTTCATATTGTATTTCCCTAAGGCTACATATTGGTAATAACATTTGTTTCTTTTTCAGCACTCAGAAAATAATGGATTTGGCTATATTAGAAACATAATTTACTGACAGCAAGGTTGTCGGTAACAATATTTTGATACAAGGATAAGAAGAGAGGTTATATCTTGCCGGATCACCCGATATATTAGTTGGCTCAGAAACTATTCAAGAAACAAAGTGTACTTAAGCAAATAGATTTCAAGAAATTACTCCTGGAAATATACCATTATTGGTAGAACTCAATTACATATTATATTAAACTTTACTATACTTCTCATCAGAAAAATTGAAACACCTTGCAAGTTGAACGTTGTGTAATGATTATCAGAAGAGTGTGTTTATATTTAATTTGAATTCGGAACATCAACTCATATTATTCACTACTAAACAACATTTGACATTTATACCTAAATACACATATTTTTCTTATAATCTTCACACAACATTAAGTTATAAGATATTCCAATTTTTCTTATGAGACGTATATTTTATTACTAATATAATATAGAATTATTTGTTTACTAATATAGAATTTTATACAAAATAATCCCACTGCATTAGCTGCCGGGCAAAATAAGCATAATATAAAAATACCAATAAGTGCTGTCAGATCTATTTATGCCAACATTCCCATTACATCCAATCCCGAATTTATACTACTACAATTATTAAAAATGTGATATAAAGAACTGCTGTAAGGAAGAAAATTATGCTATTAAATAATCCTTCAACAACCAAGTAGTGTATATGTCTTACATTGACAAATGAATTAATATACACATTTTCTCTCACATGCATACACACACACACACACACATCCTAACATACATATTTCCTATTATTATTAATAATGTTACATAAATAGTGTTGGAGTTACATTAAGTATGTTTTTTTTTTTTTTTTAAATGTTGTTTTCATAAATTGTTAACCTTCCACACACACCCATTGTTGCAGGGTTGAGTGCCCAAGACAGGGGCTTGTTACTTTGGGACCCAAATATTATATAGTTAAATAAATGTAATTTTTCAATAAATAAATACATATTGTTACTAAAATACCTGACCATATTTTATTACCCTATATTCAAGGATATTGTCCGGGCAAAATACACAGCAATATGATTATTTGCAACATACTTTTATAGATACTAAGGTATATAAGGAAAAATAATTGTGTAATATCAGCCAGCCTCCGTGGCGCAGTTGGTTAGACGCCGCCTGTGAAACGAGAGGCCGCGGGTTCGATCCCCGCACCGAGAGAAATGTTTGTGCAGCCCACAAATATTTCTTCCGGGTCTGGGTGTTTGTGAGACCGAAAAGTCTCTCGTAGTTCCTGATACCCACGACACAAGACTCGATCTTAGTGTGGGGTCAGGACTATGTATGTGACTGTTGGGTGTTATTTATTATTATTATTATTATTTATTAATATTATAATTTTGAAATAATATTTAATTGTCTATAACTACTTTGAAGGTGCATTTGAAAAATATATTTGATATAAATGTAACTATGAAAACTTAAGAAATAAAATGTAGTACATGTAGTGCAAAATTTTTATTTACAAAACCTCTAAATCTATCTACATCATGACTCAAATTGAAAAAGAATTTGATGCTTGCATTATGATAGACCAAAATAATGATTTGTTTTTAACCATATGATGCGGGCAAGTTCCAAAAGGTTGATGTGAACATAATTAAGAGACCAACAGTGGACTTCTGTGGCTAAAATGAACAAACAAACTTGTTGGGACGTTATATCTTTGGTAATTGGTACTAAGTCCTCAATGCACTTCAATGTTGATGACTGATCAAAAATATGTCTTCTTATTTATCTTCTTCTACTTGCTTTCATTTCTTGCTTTAACCTCTTCAAAAATTGTTTTTATGTTCCATGGATATATAGATGGTACAGCACCTCTCTCCAAATATTTGTGTTGTTGTTCAACTCCTGAAACAATTGATTTTAACATTGAGATCAGAATGTAGCCATTCAATAAGATAAATTTGAAATTATGAGTAAAAAGGTTTTGATTAGGTTAGTTCAAACAAGCTGTGTGGTTGTTTTAATGCAGAAACTTGAAACATTACAGTAACTTTGTTTCTCTAATTAATCGTAAATAAGACCATTTCGAATGCACTGTGGCCTGTTGGTAAATGGGCCAGACGCGGCTGCCAACATGGACACGGTGGTCGCGCTTTCTAGTCCCAGGGCAAACCTGATTTTTCGGAATCATGTTTTTATTGATAGGGAATCCTCATGGCATGCATTAAAACATCGTGAGGAAACCTGCACACCATAGCAATTTGTATACATTTCTATGCTACGTAAAGTAATCCGGCACCCAAATATAGGCTGATATAGTATAGTATCAGTTCGGCTTACCTGTGTATTTACTGATAGTTCCGCAGCCACATCGAACACTCGAACTACATCAACATCTATATTCACTACTTTATATATTTTTATGCCGACGGATATTTCGACGGCCAACTTAGAGAACTTTTTGCACAACACATTATAATTATAATAATTTATTATTTATAACTTTAATTAAATAACCAGTGATGGCAATTGACAACGCTAATTTGACAGTAAAAATCCGCCATCTTTCTGCTTAAAATTTGCTTAAACATGGGTCCCGGCCATTTTAAAGTTAGTGCGCTTTAATATAGCTGATTAGTGATTTTTGACGGTTATGAATAAATTTTAAGTGACAGTTCATATTAACGGCAACTAAACACTGCGCTAACTTCTTTTGCATAAGGGGGTGAGTGTGTAAGCAAAAGTGTCACTAATGCTAGTAGTAACCCCTCATAACTACACATATATTCATATTAGTTTCTGAAATATTCATAAATCTTCAATACGTTTTTTATATCAGTAAGGTAAAATGTATATATTAGTAAATATACATATATGTGTATATGTGATTTTAAAATAAGGTGAATAATCCGCAATAAAAAAAAATCATGGTAAGAGTAAATTTTATCCTACATAGAATTAAATCTTCTTTATTTTCCTTTTCTTCATTTTTCATTATACCGTGAATCGAATCGTGTTGAAAGTTGACAGCTCTAAGTGGCTATAATGCACTTGCCTTCTCCCATGCATTACACAAAGCAGAACATGTATTGTTTTATAAAGTGTCCCCGTAAGAAAAAATTATCTCTCCCACCTGTATCACTTTCCGTCCATTAGCAAGGAGACTCCATTTCATTAAAAGGATACTTAAGATGTACGCTGAAATCATATCGAATAACCCATAACATATAATTTTCACAAAATTTTATCGTAAAATCTAATATATAAAATTCTCGTGTCACAGTTTTCGTTGCCACACTCCTCCGAAACGGCTTGACCGATTCTCATGAAATTTTGTGAGCATATTGAGTAGGTCTGAGAATCGGCCAACATCTATTTTTCATCCCCCTAAATGTTAGGGGTAGTCCACCCCAAATTTTTTTTTTTTTTTTAGACAAAATTTTTAATTTCTTTTTTTTTATGATACAACATACAAAAATACATACAATCCTCAATTTTTACCCTTCTACGATCAACCCTTATTTTTTAATAGCCATTTTAGTAATTCAATCATTTTTCCTCTCCGGTCGAAAACTGATCAATCGTCATTTAATTAGTTATCCCCGCCAGGTGTCACTTCTGACCCAGTAAACAGCACGGAGTAGGGATGAGAACGAAGCCGGTCTCCTGTTTCTCTCACACAATAAGATTATTGTTTATGCATCAAGTGTAGTAGTAACGTTGACAATTATTATTTTGCTATCTCAGTGTAACACTCATATTAACTATTAATCATTCCTATTTTATATATAAGATGTATATGGATGTTTATGGAGAGAAGGGACATAAAGTAAAATAGAATCGAAGGTACGGGAGAGGGCTGGGATAGATGACAGATTTGTTAGGACGAAATGTAAATGTACGTTATAAAACGGGATGGATAATAAAGAGACGGGACGGGACGGATTGGGAAGAGACTGAACAGGCGGATGAGACGGGATTGAGCCGGACAGTAGGATAGCTACGTCAAGTTTAGGCATACAAGAGTTTATACGAAAAACAACATGTATTTGGTGTGGAGTGGAATCAAAAAATATATGCACCCAGGCGAAGCTGGGTCGGGCCGCTAGTATTATATAAAAGCTAGCAACACAAAACTCTTGCAAAGCGGTTAAACTGGTTGTACTTAGTTAATCTGTATATATGTTCTTTTCTTTTTTTTATTTATGAATTTGTCTCAAATAAAACACATAGTTTTGTTCGGGATAACATCGCAATCTTAAATAAAATATATTACACACAATAAGTACAGAATAAGTAAGAACTTGTTTTGTGTGCAATTTATTTTCAGGATTATATAGATACGTAGCTCAGAGGAGTAAGCAAGTTAACATGTTCACTGGTGGTAGGTCTCTCATATGTGAGAGGCCGCCTGGGCAGGTACCAGCGCAATGTATATTTCCCCTGCCAAACAGTAGTGTAAATTGAATGTTGTGTTTCGGTTTAAAGGATATGGTAGTCAGAGTAACTATTAGACATACTTATAAATTCACCCAACGGACGCATACATATTCCTAACCCCACACTAAGATCAAGTCTTGTATCGTGAGTATCAGGAACTACGAGAGACTCTTCGGTCTCACAAACACCCAGACCCGAAACAAATAACTCTGGTTCACCCAAATATGTGGTTCGGTGCGGGGATCGAAGCCGCGGCCTCTCGTTTCACAACCGGCGCGAATGAACTGCGCTACGGAGGCTGTCAAATAATAATGAGAACATCTTATGCCTCAGGATGGTGGAAGTACCACCGCAATGTCTATTTCTCCCGTCAAACAGCAGTTTAAATGCACTGTTGTGTTTCGGATTGAAGGACATTGTGGCCAGAGTAACTACTGGACATATTGAGACTTAACATCTTTTGTCTCAGGATGGCGAGCGCAGTGGAATGCCAAGAATTGCATTGTAATTCAAGGTGTTTGGTTTAGCTACTGTTCATGAGTGGTCGCATCGCTTACCATCAGGCGAACGGCATGCTCGTCTCGCCATTAATTGCAATAAAAAAAAAGATGTTCTATGGTTTTACTACGACTGTTCATGAGCAGTTGAATCGCTTACCATCAGGGGAAGGGTATACTCGTCTCGCCACATTGGGCCACGACACCAATAAACAATTTAAAGGAAAAATAATTAGTACTAATTTTAGAAAAAGTTGTCATCTAAGGATTTTGGTGGAAAACATTATAGATTGATGGATAATTTGTGAGAACTATAAGGATTACTGAACACAAGTTTCATTATTTAGGCTTTAAATGGCAATTTAGAAGCTTAAGATATCCGAAACCACTAAATATAAGATGAAAATAAAAATATTATCAGACTAATAAGACCCTTATGGAGGGATTTTGCTGAGAAAATTAATATTTTTGTGTTTAGTTCCTGAAAAATAAAAATTTAAACAATGCGAAATTATTCAGAAACTCTCATCAAGAACATTTTTTTTTCACCAACTTATCGCACATAATTTTTTATAGCAATTGCATATTATAATAGAAGAACATCTTATCAATAAATTACCATTTTTATATTTCAACAAAATTAGTTTTCATGTTTTCTACAAATATTTTAAAAACCGCTATAAAACACGCTGTCCGACGTAGCTCAAATCAGACCGTCGCAAGGCCTTCTAGAGGGAGGATGTATCGCTCGTCGCTCCGGCCTAGCTGCAGTCGATTTTTGCCGTGCGTAGTAAAAATAGCCACGCGCGGACTGCGATTACCACATCTTAGTACTTTGGTAGTAAAATATTTAATTATTTTTATTACCTACAATGATTTTGTAGTGAGTATAAATTATGTTTCAGGTATTATAATGGGATGTAATTCCGAGGCTAAATTATGTTATGTATTGTAATATAAAATTAAATATATTTCGTAATTGTAAGGGGTTGTAAGGCCCCTAACACTATTTATGTGTTCGAACACGAAATGAATAATAAAACGTCCGTAGTGTCTACTGATTGAACACTGACTTGAATGCAACTTAACAATGTAATAATAACGAAAATATGATTAGTATCTAAATTTGTATTATTTTTTGCTTGCACAGTAATATTTGTCTACTTATAATGCAAATAAAATATTTTTATGATATTATATTACAGTTACATTTCAATTGAATATTTGAAGCGCACGGATCAAAGTTGTTTGAGCCGATTGTATAGCGAGCCGACGCGGCAGCTCTACGCACACAGCTTTGGTCGCTTATGTGTGCGTGAAGAAATACCTATAGTTGACTTTGCGCGCAAGGTGTATACGCTCTTAACTGCAACATATTTAAATAATTAATTAATGTTATATAGAAAATGCACTCCAATCCACATAAATACTGCAAATTACGTCCTCAATGTACACTATTTATAGCTTAATAATTGCAGGCCATAAAAGCCTTTTATAAATGTAGCAGCAAATTACATAGCATGCATGATAACGTTTTAATATTGTAATTGACCTTCCCATTCGCGTACTTAAGTATTAGTTGAAAGGCGACAAAATACTTACAACAATGAGCCTAATAGGCATTAATCACCGACGTTGGTTAGGCTTCGGTATAATTTGAAAGTTCGACAGTAACTGCCATAGAAGTTGGTTTTCGCTCCATTTGCTAAGCGGGAGAGGTGTACGTGCCGTTTTCGAAGCTTCATTTATTACAGAAGCACATAGCAATGTCTTCAATACAGCACACAAATCTGCTACTTATTAATAGTTCTGTATCTGTATCTGTATCAGCCCATATACGTCCCACTGCAGGGCACGGGCCTACTCTACAATCGAGAATACGATTAAGAGTGGTTAGGCCATATATATATCAATCACCACGCACTAAAACGGTGAAGGAAAACATCGTGAGGAAACCTGCATACCATAGCGATTTATAAGAATTTCTATGTAAGTCCTCCAACCCGCACTAGGCCAGCGTGGTGGACTATATGGCCTATTAATAGTTACCTAGTCTAAAATTCTACTAGTGTATTACCGTGTCAAAACTATAGAAATACTGTGATGTCGCTTTGGTCTATTGTGGAAGAAGATACCCTTATTCTTGACAAATATGTTGGTAAAAATATAATTAAATTAAAATTTTCCGACATTTAATGCCCTCTCTCTCACTCCTTTGGTTCCATGGTTGTCCGTAAGACATAGGTGTTTATCGATAACACCGCCATTTGTAGTTTTTTATTATTATTGTTTCTGTTTATTGTTTTTGTCAATATTTGTTTACAATGAAGATTTATCAATATAAACATATAAGTTTTCATGGAATCAATAACGATTTCTACTCGAGACAGCAGATATACAAGGGTACCGTAAACCTAGTTCCTTTTGGTGTTTTGAATGGGTTTGGATAGTAGAAAGGGGCGTTGTGACTTATGACATAAATTATTGTATTTTTATATGGCTATAAAAAAGACAGTTCGTGATGTTGAGGGAGTTTCTTGCGTCGTCTCTTCTTTACAACTACAACACGTTCCGAAGCGGTGGTAGCAGAAATAAATACCGATTCAAAAGATCTTGGGAAAGACTATTTGAATAAAGAATATTTTTTTTTTATTTTGCTCCTAACAAATTTCGGTTAGGGCTACTGTAGCAGTCTCCACTAGGGTCCCAGGAGTTCTAATGACTTAATATTACTTTCATTAACTACTATAAAATCATTGCCATTTATTATCATTTCTATAAAATAGTTATATTATATCATTAGTGATGATGAATTATTATAATTTCGCCCTTTACTTTTGTACTATCACAATATTTAGTATTCAAAACGTCTGAGTGGCTTTCTTATTGTCAAATCAGAGGCATAATGTAATAGAATCCTTTAATTACGTTTTTTAAAGTTAACCACAATGTAGCACGAATTTCACTTTCACCTGACCATAAATGTATAAAATGTAAATTTTATTCCCCGGCTACTAAATAAAAGTTGCAAAATATTTAAATTTTTAGAAACTCCCAACTTTCAAGAGTATGTTTTAAAGCCGTTCGAAGCTATGAATTCTTGTCACAAGAGTTCCGTTTTCAACTTTTATATGTGGAAACTTAACATGTAGGTACTAGACCTACTTTATAAGGTACGTTGTATTATGAAGTTAGAATGGTGGCGAGGTGAAATTCTTGACGTTACGCGAATTTTTGCCGCGAACTTGGTGCTTTATCTGAATTGAGCGCGAATTTCTCGGTATAACTAAGTTTTATTTTGCTAACAAAACGTGGGCGAGTAAATACATTAAGCGTGTGCATTTGCCGAATAAATAAAAGCAATAACACGAAAATCCATCGCGTCATCATTCAATGAATTTGGATGACTCTTCGTTTAAGACGTGAACGAAAATAGCGCAATATCGCGCCGGCTAAAGGAGTTTTATATCGCAGCCGCAGAAAGATGTATTCTGTTTGGTTCCTAAACAACGCAAGAATACATATATTTTTTAGAAATTGTTTACGGTCTCAAAAAGTGTGTGATTTAGGTACCTAAACTTTCACACAGCTACCTAATGATTTTAAATCTATACTTATCAATTACTTCCACAAAAAAACTGATTAAAATACACCTGATATCAAACAAATTTAAATAAATTATAACTAGAGATGTTTCTCACCGGCTCATTTAATTATGTCATCCTGCTCAAAACCTGAACGAAATGCGATACAACTACATTATCACAGATTTTCTTTCATCTTGTACGGCTGTATTATATAGGTATATAATATACTTAATCTTCAGCCATCTCGCAAACATAATTTTCTTTCCGCACAACATAAATAAAATTTCCTTTATAAAATCCCATATCCGTTCTAATCATAATCCATCACGACGACAAATATTACCTAAAAATAAGTACAGTCGACTCTCGTTAATTCGAAACTCGAAGGACTCTTAAAATATTACGAAATATCGAGTGTTTGAAATATCAAATGGTTCGAAATTTACAAGAGACACTATAAAACTTCGAATTATTAAGTGTTGATCAACTATTATTCAATCCATAGCAATCATCAAACATTTATTTATACTTTCTCTTCCTCTCTCTCTGCAACTTTGAATTGTCGAGTGTTGGAAGCCGTTGAGTTCGAATTAACGCGTCGTTTTGTTATATAGCAATGATTTTTTAGTTCGAATTACCAAATGTAGGTATAAAAATGTATTGATTTAGTTCGAAATATAAAGATATTTTGTAGGGGACTCGTGATAACTTTGAATTATAGAGAGGTTCGAATTATCGCAAGTTGGAATTAATGAGAGTCGACTGTATTTATATTCTGCCGCTCTCTTAATAGAATGCTGGGCTTCAACAAATATGTTCACAGGAATCTCTTTTTCTTTAAGTATTTCCTGTGTCTTACTTTTTATTTATATACCATAACCATTTTTTTGTTGTTAAAACATACTCGCTTCGTGAGAGAAATCTGTACTTTGTATAGTTACAGTCGCTCATCTCAAAGACCAAAATCTCTTCAGAAATATGATAATATCAGTTTTGTATACGCCTTATTTTCAACATTTCAAATACTTTGAGGTGCGAGCATTTTTTTCAGATTACAAACTTTTCGCTGAAATTTCAATAAAGTCACCAATTCATCCAATATTAATAATATCTTTAGCGATTAAATAGGCGTTAAACCATTTTGTACAACTCTTTTTGATACAAATTTCGTTTGATAAAATCCTCCGAATACGTATTTTTTATTTTGTTCAATAGATGTCAGAGTAATATTTCAGAAAAGAAAATAAGTTAAAAAATAAATCAAAATTATTTGACGGCGTGAATTGTGGGCCAGCACGCAATCTGAATTATACGTATGTAATACATTAGAACCATGAGTGACATAACGCCCTTCATTTACATATCACATGAGTTTGTGCTACAACTTTGCATAATTATCGCTTTAAATGTATTACGTGACGTCATTCCGTTATACTCAACTTGGACGCCCCTTCATTTGCGTCCATTCAAGACATCCATGATTTATTCAAACCATATAATTATAAATACGTATTAATGTTTATTGTATAAATACAATATACTGAGAAAATAGTCCATAATTATGTCGATATTAATCAAAGAAATAATTTTTATAGTTTTGTCGAATAAATGAAAAATGCTAAGATTGTTGATTTTCTGAACATTTCATAATAAAATAGTTTGCATTTATAAATGCTTCAAAACATCCAAGTTCATGTGGAGTTCTTGGATTATGACGATGACTACATCTACCTGTGTCAGATAGTCTCCTCCCAAGGCCGGCACGATCAAGAAAGTCATCACCGAATCTAAAACGCCTGGAAGAGCTACTGGTCCTTGAAGACAATATCCCAAAGTTCTCTAATAACAGTTCGTCTATGTAATATAAACTTAATAGCAGTTTAAATAAGATATATTTTAACTTAAAGTGTCAATGTAATTACAGCGTTAATGATAGTTAAAACGGAAACTCATCGACATGTGTATTTTGCCGTATCATAAAAGTCTCAACTGAAAGTAAGTCAGAGTTATGGAGCCTTATATATCCTGGTCTGACTGACTGAGCGAGAAAGCGCGTACAGCAAATTCGCATGAAAAGGAGTATAGCAGATGGTAATTGTGGGCTATTTATTATAGGGGAAGCCCCTGCAATGGAACCTATATGGACCGATATAATACAAAAATAAAATGTTTCTGCATAAGTTTTTGAACAACTTTGGAATTTATTTGGCACTGAAATGGAATCTGTCAAAGACTGAGTGAGACATATTACTTAATACAAAGAGCTTCTTGTTGAAAGAATATATGAAATATATTCAGTATAATATACAGGCTATATTTTTTTATTGCAATAAAGCGATACGACCGCTCATCGAAATACGAACTCACGAATTACAAGGCAATGCTTGGCACTCCCACTGCGCTCGCCATCCTGAGGCATAAGATGTTAAGTCTCAATATGGCCAGTAGTTACTTTGGCTACAATGTCTTTCAGACCGAAACACAACAGCGCATTTCAACTGCTATTTGTCAGAAGAAATAGAACTTATATAATCAATAAATAAACCAAAGAACACTAATTATTCGATACAAAAATTCGTAATTAAAGCACACTTGTTTGGTTTAGCTGATTATTCCTTCTTAGTTGCGAGGGGACTGAAAGTCATCATGCATAATTCAACGGAATAATATTGTGACGTCCAAACAATTGTTACATACCTAACCCAATATAATAGGACCAAATGTATGCTTCATTTATATGATTATTGAGTTTCAGAACTGACGGAATTTCACCAATTAGATGCAAGAAGAAGAAGAAGGTTTTGCCTTCGTTTATGTATTTTATATTTGAAATGAAAAATATTTTTTTCTGCGGTAGTAGGAAAATACTTTAGACCAATTATGACTTTGTAAATATTCCTCATATTAATAACCATTAATATGATGAAAGCATTTCATTATAACTTATGTAGCACTTAATGAAAATAACTCTACCAACATATTGCCACTTACCAACATAATATAGGTCATCAAAATAATTTAAGTTCCTTTTTTATACCGCCGTGACAGACTAAAAAGTTGTTATGAATAAAGCGCGTGTATCATACTTTACTGTGATAAGCATGACGTCATCAGTGGTTTTTTTTTAAATAATGAAATACTTGTAGGTATGTACTTATGAACATAATAAAAAAAACATCAATTATATAGACGGTTGAATTAAACTTTGTTTTTAATAATATGCATGCTGATATTAATAAAATATACAAAAGGAAACGTTTCAAAGCAATTAAATTGAATGATTCAATCTCATAAGCGCACTATTTCAAAAGCAAGCTTATACAAAACAATTCAAACCACTTCAACCACAACGAAGAGTGACCTTTAATACAAGTCTTCGGAAAATATATAAATACAATACTGCAGAACGTAGTCTGACAGGTATTATGAGATCAGAAGGAAATATCGTTACATTTATAATGAATGTGAGAGAAGGCGTTCAGATCAAGATGTCTGAACGCCGGATATGATGGAAATAGGGTTGCCTTTACCCCGATTCAAGAAATCCTATTCCATTCTAAAGCATCCAAAACTCCGTATTAGAAAGTCGGTTGCAGGTTGTCTAGAGGAAAATAAAATGTAGAATTGATGTATTTCTAAATGCAATTTAATGTGTCTGCAGTAGCTTCAACTGCAGCGCTTTAGCTAGTGTTATACAGTCGCGTCCTTTACCCTCTAAAGCGGAACAATGTTTCTGTATTCTGTCACGATTCCTCCGAACCCGCGATTCTCCACGCAAGTCACGTTTTATATACAGAGATTTCTAGCTTTTGAATTTTTACTACATTTTAACCTATTCAGATGCAATTGGTTCTGCGTGATTTGTTTGCAGACGGTTAAAGCAATATCAATTCATGTTTAATTCCTAAAGCAAGATTTGTATTTTCAGTTGCACAAATACATGGCGACGAGCCAATTCCACGAACTCCTTGTGAAGTTATTTTTCAACTTTCGTTAAACAAAGCAGTAAAGTCACACTCGGCATGTTGAGAAATTCCAGTAATAAAGAGTTATTTAAGAAATACTTCGAATTGTTAACGTCTAGAATGAATGCAGCATTGTGAATAAAAGTTAAAATTGGTTAATTTATAACGTGAAATATAAATGAAAGATGGATATCTTCCAATTCTGATGGAATGATTAATGTTTCGTGGAAAGCCAATGCACTAAGAATGTTTAGGTTTATTCGAAACACTAAGTGCGTGTTCAAGAAATACAAAGTGATTTATATACTAGATATTATTGTTTACTTCAAATTAATGCACCAACGCAATATTTCATACCATTAATATACTCGTGTATAATGTATTATTTTATAAAAACAAAGTCAAGTCAATAGACAATGAATAATCGGGGTCATAAAAATACGTGTTTTATGCACGTAGGTATTAGTATGTGTATAAAATTGAGTCATCAAATGCAATTAGTTAATTGCAATTAACTAATTTTGTGTCTCAAGACTACTATTAATTAGCAGTACTTAGCAAGAAGGTATTTGAAGTAAAAAGAGACGCGCTTTGGTAGTGTCTCAGTTTGTCTTAGATTTGTTTTTGGTATTGCGTATGTAACATTAGAATTCTTATGCCCAACACAGGATTAAAAATGCTTTCAAACGTCAAGCATAATAAATATCCAAACCAACAAATAATTAAATAAAAAAAAAACACCAACTAAATATTGAATATTCTAATTATTGAAATGACAACTTAAAATATTGTAACCGTTGACTTATATTCTAATTGATATCGATGATTGTAAGGGAACACAATATTTTTTACGCACAAACGAAGTTACTAGTTGTAGAATCATAAATAACTAATTTCGTAACTATCTTTCTTTTATGTAGGTACTATCTACTGGTGGTAGATCTCTCATATGTGAGAGGCTGCCTGGGTGGGTACCACCGCAATGTCTATTTCTCCCGTCAAACAGCAGTTTAAATGCACCGTTGTGTTTCGTATTGAAGGACATTGTAGCCAAAGTAACTACTGGACATATTGAGACTAAACATCTATATGTCTCAGGATGGTGAGCGCAGTGGAATGCCAAGCATTGCTTTGTAATTCAAGGTGTTGTTTGGTTTTGCTACTGTTCATGAGCGGTCGCATCGCTTACCATCAGGCGAACGGCATGCTCGTCTCGTCATTCACAGCAATAAATATATATATATATGGCACAAATTACGTTACGGAGAACTAATGCCGTTGTGGTTGGAACGAAATCGAACTGTGGCAAAGTACTGGCGACATATAAATTGGTTTCTAATACTTTAAAAAAATCTATCGGTCCGGCCTAGTTTCTACTGGATACACTTTAATTATGTTAGCACCATTAAGTACCTTCTTATGATACTTTTATAAATATTGGTCTCTGTAATTTTTTATCAATAATCTCAGGTACCTACATTTACTTACGCTTCGAACATTACTTATATTTTTTACTTTTTTTATTTCATAAGTAAATGCAAAACACCTCAATTATTTTTAACTTCTCCAAATTAGAAATAAAATAAAAACACTTCAGCCTCACCAGATACAGAACAGCCAACTTATTTTTTTACTTTTTATTCAGCCACTGCAATACGGAACCCATCAAAACTTCCCAGCTTGTAATTATTTGTTTCTGAATATCTAAGTTCAAGCGTTTCGCCGAGAACTTGCATATTACCATATTACGCTCTAATAAGAACTGTAACATGCAAGTCCCTACTCTAACTTAGACGAGCGAAGATTCAAACTACGGCCAATGAGAATCTTCAAGCAGGTAAGTGTTTAACTTACCTGTACTGCACTCTTATGAAGGGAAGTAATGAAAATTTCAAGCACCTTATTTCTCCACTGTGCGACGTTGGTCGCAAAGGAGCAAGCAGTCTACTATGACAGTTTAATGTTATTAACTTTGTTGAGCTTAAACTAGTTCTTATTACATTACTCTATTACCATTACCGGTTTTTCAAGGGTTATAGACTTTAATTCAATAGCTCCTGAATTCGCATTTTCAGAAATTGAAATGTAACTCAAAAACTGACCCGGGTACAAGGAAAGAATTGAGATTTTAGTTGGTATGCTGGGTAAGGGACTTGGCTCAGCCGTATTCTCCTCGGCCGTATTATCCTCAGGGTGCCAAGCTGGTAGGCCAGTGACACTGACATACTCCTTTCGGCGTCCTCCAGGATACCGAATGGGACACTTAAAAGCTTTTTAACTTTCCTCTTGACACAAAATAACCATAAAACTGATGTTATTGCCAAATGGAAAGAGAGTATTAACGGTTTTGTCTACAGGCGGCTTCGTGAATACGCGTATTCTCAAAATTCACGCCTTCTAACTGCACACACTACAGAGTAATGTTTCGTCAATATTACATACTAATAATTTATTCCATTAATAATGTATGTATAAAACTATGTCAGCATACATGCTGCAGAGTTACGAGTATCGTGTCACTTAGTATTTATGCACGGTGCGCTCACGAAGCACAATTAAGCGTCTGTAATGTGATATAAAGGTACTCAGCTCAGTTTTATTGGCGAGAGAGTCGGCCCGAGGTCTCCTCACCTCTTAATGTCCCGTAAATATTAAACAGAGGTTACGCTAGCGATGGACTTCATTGGTCTTGCATATGAATATCCGCGCAGAATTATGTTTGTAACATGTCAATCATCTACATGCACAGTCCATTTTGACCCACTATTATGTTATTACAACAAAGAAACTGTTACTTGTATGAGTATAAGTGTAGTATTGTCCAGATATAATTGATCTATGGGTGAGAAATAATAACCTCTTGTCGGTTGATACAATGACGTTGATCTTTACAAAACAGAACATAATATGTACTTGAGTAAATAAACTGTGATAAGCTTACCATATGTTTGATAAATATTAAGTGCGCGATGGTCACTACTAAGGTTGCATTTTGCAATGCCATATACTTCTAGAAAAAAATTGCTACAGTGCTATACCCTAATCACGCTCACCTATCTTTGTTAATATTATAATTATGAAAGTTTGTAAGTATGGATATGCGGATGTTAGTCACTTTTTCGCGCAAAAACGACTCAACCAATTTTGATGAAATTTGGCAAAGGGGTAGCTAGCACCCTGGATTAATACATATGCTACTTTTTATCCTAAAAAATGCAGTGTACCCGTGGGGTGAGTAAAGATTCCAAAATATACGTATTTGCTACTGTTTCCAACTCGAATGAATGTTACCAGACAGAAGAGGATAAGGTTGAGTGCTTTTCGTCATGTGATAAAATGAGACGAGATACAAGTGGATATAATGGGACGGGATGGGAGAAGCTATATAGTCGGCGCCAGTCACGATGAGTTTTTTTTAAATTGCAATTAATGGCGATACGAGCATGCCGTTCGCCTGATGGTAAGCGATGCGAACGCTCATGAACAGTAGCAAAACCAAACAATACCTTGAATTACAAAGCAATGCTTGGCATTCCACTGCCCTCGCCATCTTGAGACATAAGATGTTAAGGCTCAATATGTCCAGTAATTACTCTGGCTACAATGTCCTTCAATCCGAAACAATACAGTGCATTTAAATTGCTGTTTGACGGGAGAAATAGACATTGCGGTGGTACCTACCAGTAAGTTTAAATATAAAACAGTTAGTACGCGGAATAATATGTTGTTGATGTCGACTTGACTCCAAAACTATCTGCATTCGGGCGAAGCCGGGCCCAAACGCTAATAGAATAATATAAAGAAATGTAAGCGAAGGTGATAAATTTTCAAATAATGTCAACAGGTTGAAGGTGGCGGGGTCGGTGTGAGTACATTAATCACGGACCAATGGGCAATGCACGTCGCCGACACTGCACCGCGTCAACAGGCGACCGGCGTGTTCGAAAATACATCGCACCAAATTGTTACGTCACTTGGAAAAGTCCTACCTGTAATGTCGAACAGAATTATTTAAAAAAAATGATAAATTAATTTTCCTACCAATAATTACAGTCTCCGATAATTATTTGTCAGGCCTCTAACGGCTTCCGTGGCGCTGTTAGTTAGACGTTACACGATTCTTATTTATACATAAAAGAATAGTATTGATGTTATGTATATCCGTATTTACTCTACAGTTTCTAATAATATACTAATTGTATTATATGTACACATACATATGTATCAACCTATATGTGTACGACCCACTGCAGGGCATGGGCCTCCTCTACACCGGAAAATACAATTGAGATAGCTTACCACTAGTACGGGTTGCATACTTGCACTAAAATATAGAAAAAAAAACGTAAATACGAGTACAACACATGTTGCGGAATGAGATATTGGCCATGGTTCCACAATATCAATTCTCAAGTTAAGCAATCCATATACATTTCCAATTTAGAAGCCGGTGTCATATCTATAACGGTAGATCCCCTCACTATCAAACAGTTAACCATAAACTTTGTATAAGAAATCAATAAAAATTGTGGCAACAAACTTTATTATACAACAATGTATTATATTTCAATCTGTATCTGTATCAGCCCATATAGGTCCTACTGCAGAGCACGAGCTTCCTCTCCAACCGAAATTACGATTGAGAAGGGTTAGGCCATATATGATATAGACCACCAGGCTGGTCTAGTGCGTATATCAATAATATTCTAAATTGAAAGTCGGAATTGAACATTTTAGCCGCTATTTTGAAAAGTGTATCTGCAACCGGGTGGAGCCGGGTCCGACAGCTAGTAATCCGAGACTAACGTGTGGCGAGAGAAACTGAGCTTGTACTGTCAAGTCTATAATCTAGACAGCACTGATTTTCAACCATCCCCAAGACTCGTTAGTCGCTAGTGCATTATGTGGGATTTGAACTCGAAAACTCATTAGTCGTGGGTAATCACAGCGCCACAAAATTGAATTTTGAGTCAATTTTATTATCCTTTGTTGGCTTTTATAGACTATAATGTTATTATAAAACTTAATTGTTATATATTTTTTAAAATGTGTAACAATATTAGAGATTTATTTTAAACTACAGATTTCAATTATGGTTCACAATATTTCTGAACTAAATTTCCCCCGAAATACTTCAATTATTTTATGTTATTGAGGAAATCAAATAGCTTTACATTGTGTGTGGCACATTATACACATTTCCATGCATGATAATGTTCACATTTGTACAACTGAAAGTGTACGCAGAGGTGCCGTTATACAATACACGCCGAACATAAATTATAATAAATAAAAAAATACCGTATACAAATTAGGGAATAAAGCCAAGAAAAAATGTTACGGTGAAGTACAAGTTAAAATTTATCTATCTTCAAGGATGTAGCAACGAGACGATGTCAAAATTATATACAGGGTATATCAAGACTGCTACTGAAAAAAAAGCTGGGTGGTAGTTTTAGTGACTTCAGATACAATGCAACTAAATTTTGTGCAAAAAATTGTGCCGATTTTTTCTATATATTTTTTTCTGTCGTCATATTAGGGTTAGGGTAGGGTAGGTTAGGGTGGTAAATATATAGTTTTTTCCTAAATAAAAGTGAACACACTTTTTTTTAAAGACATTATGGAACACAAGGCTTTAAATTATTAATTTAGTAAAAACTATGGATTACCACCTAATATTAAAAAAATAATAAAAAAATTGCGAAATTTTTAGTTACATTGTGTTCGTAGTCACTAAAACTACCACCCGGCTTTTTCGGTAGTACTCTTGATACACCCGGTATAAATAAACAAATACACCCAACAGTCACATACATAGTCCTGACCCTACACTAAGATCGAGTCTAGAGTCGTGAGTATCAGGAACTTCGAGAAAATCTTCGGTCCCACAAACACCCTGACCCAAAACAAATACCTGAAGTTCACACAAATAAAATAAATAAATAACACCCAACAGTCACATACATAGTCCTGACCCCACACTAAGATCGTGTCTTATGTCGTGGGTATCAGGAACTACGAGAGACTATTCGGTCTCACAAACACCCAGACCCGGAAGAAATATTTGTGGACCACACAAACAATTCTCTCGGTGCGGGGACCGAACCCGCGTCCTCTCGTTTCACAGGCGGCGTCTAACTAACTGCGCCACGGAGGCTGTCATGGCATGTCAAATATTTGTTTCGCTGCGGGGATCGAATTTTATATCATTTATTTGGTATGTAATCATCAACGTACGGTTCGGAATGGTACGTTTAACACGAATCACTATTGCAACAGACAATAACGCTAAAATTGTATGTGGATGATTCTGTGAAAAAAAATAATCTGCATGAAAACGCGAGTAACTTCATAAAAGTTCCAGGAATTAAACCAATTTATAAAAATTTCACTAGATAAAAAAATAAAATGTGCCTTATTTCCTAAATATCTACAAAAATTGTGAACATTTGCCATGTTATTTTTTTTTTCTTTAGTTAAGAAGAGGCCTCCAGTAAATTTACAATTTTGTTTTAAATTTACTACATGGGAGCATTTCATCCTACCCCATCCTCTTATGCACTCTCCTGAAAAGTAAAAAGTAGAGGTTTTGTATACAAATCTTTTTTCTTTGCACCCGTCGACATATTTGTCAGTGATTCAAAAATACGAAATTTTAATCAAAACGCAACCATCGATATTCATTTCTACTAGTACACAATATTCCCATTGTTCATAACAATCCTTCCGAGATAAAGTTGTTACCGATCCGCAAAGCGCTATTTAAGTTATAACTACATTTAAATATACATTTTACAAAGTTCTTGACAAAATTATTAAGACATTTTCAACTTTGAAACCAGAACAAACCACGTTAAAGAACTATTTACGACAAATCTTACTAAAATATAATAAGACGCATAAAATAAAACGCATAAAATAAGATGCATTGTAAAAAATAAGTTGTTTCCTGATCTATCTCCTCGTATCACCTATTGAGTAAGCCTTTAGTTTTAAGACCTGAGACTTGAGAAACTTAGGGATTGAATGAGACAAGATATTTATTAATGATTAGATATTTATACAGCTATACTGACATCTTCTGGCCTTTTAACATTCTAAATATTATATTATTTAATATTTGAATGCCATATTTCACGCATATTTGTCTTTGAAAGACGGCAACATCTTTGCTTTATAATCATGGATAACAACAAAAAATGTTGCATATAACAAGTAGACTATATTAACACATCCAATGAAATCTCATTCATCAAAATTAGACGAGTGATTCAGAAGCTACGAGGGAACATGTACTCGTAACTCGTAAGTAAAAATATTTGTGCAATGCTAAAATCATTATCATACCTTGAAGCTTTTAGCCGCGGTCCTATAAAAAGTAAAGAGCGTGTATTTCAATATTTGTTGTGAACTAAGTCGCACACTAGGAAAAGTTAAAGCCGAATTGAGATGCACCTCTTTTTGAAGTCGGTTTAAAAACCAACACCGCATCAGACTATCTTCCCGCTGATAAAAGAGTAAAAATTAAAGGTAGATTTCCATACAATCCTAAAGCAATTCACTTTGAGAACGCAATACGTCGAACTGTTGAATGTCGATCATATTATACAAAAGTCAGATTTCCTTTTGCTCTAGAACTGGGGCATTTCAAGTAGTCCTTGGTAATAAAGGCGAAGCGGTAACTGGGGCTGTTTGAGGCTGTTCGGGGGTGAGGGCGCACCTAGCAAGGCGGCGTAGGTTCTAGGAATTCACAAGAAACTACTCGTGAACAATTCATATACAGCTGCGCGCCCGCTGAAAACTGAAAAGGCTTTAATTACGAAACGGCTTAAGATGTA
Organism: Hyles euphorbiae; assembly: GCA_023078785.2. NCBI lineage: Eukaryota > Metazoa > Arthropoda > Insecta > Lepidoptera > Sphingidae > Hyles > Hyles euphorbiae. Next base: position 8,493,339 of record CM041038.1, on the reverse strand, counting down.
CTTATTCTTTTGTTTCATGCGATCTGCAGTATTATTTTTTTAATATTAGCAAATTCTGTTTATATAATACATATTTTTCCTTAAACGTATTTATAGGTAAAATAATATTGCCAAACTTAATAACTTCAAATATATGAGTTTGTGGATAAAATCGATCGGATCGAAGGATATCAAAAGACATTCGCATTTATTGTGTGCAACAAAGAGCTTTATATTTTGTAGAGTCAACTTTATTTAAAAAGGCTTGCTATATTTTTTGTATCTTTTGCTAAAATAAAATAAGTAAATTACACATATAGGAGATCAATTCAGAATCACGTGCTGAGATAAAGTGAATCGGACAGAAGTAAGCGTGGATGGGTTAAGTGATGGCGGGCGTTGTTTGCCGAGCGCGGCATTGCAGCCATTAGTTAATGGACGCCTTGACGGGTTAATGGTTGCAAAGGGCGGCACTTTGTATGACTGCCACTGTGCAACTTGCTTTTACCACCTAACCCGGACGATACGCTTGGAAAATCTCGCCTAAATTACAATTGCAAATGTCATTGAGGTCTTAATGAAATTTAAATTGTGCCACAAGATTAAATATTGCAAATGCCTTTCATTACTGCAGTGTCCGTATAGTGATTGCAGGGTTAATCTTTTTTTTCTGTTTAATTATAAAATGTTGCACTTATTTTATACTAGCGGCCCGGCCCAGCTTCGCCTGGATGGAGATCTTCTTTCACTCCACTCAACACCTGAAATTTCTAGTATTACATCTATAGCAATAGTGCATTATCCCGATCACTCAGTAAAATACCAAATTTGAATTTCTTAACTTTGTTACGATGGTAATGGTGCAATTCGGTGCAAAAAAAAACAGGAATTTGTGATCGATATGGCGATAGGCTTCCTATCACAAACTGGGACGAATACATGACAAAACGTGGATCCTGGTTGCACCTCTGCCTACCCAAAAAAAGCATGAAGTGAAGTCATGCATGCTCGTCTAGCTACTCATTGCAATAAAAAAAAACAATCCGACCAATAACTAAATACTTTAAAATGGCTGCCAAAATTTTCCGATTCCAACTGTAAATTCAGATTATTTAAACGAAGGGTTCCTCAGATATCAATTTTGGAACCAATCAGATCAATAGCAAAAAAGTTCAAACCACAAAATTTCGATTCTGACTCCAAATTTAGGTTATTCGAACAAAAGGTGTCTCAGATATTGATTTCGAGACCAATCGGATCAATACCAAAAAAAGTTCAAAATGGCGGCCACAAATTTTGGTTCTGTTTCCCCTCCGTCCAGTCTATAGATTATTTACATAAAGAGTAAATAATTCAAAGCTATAGGTACGTACCGATACGTACCTATACGTCCCATCCTTTCTCTTCATTATCCATACCGTCTTATAGCGTGCATTTACATTTCTTCCTATCAAATCTGTCAGCTATCTCAGTCCTCTCCCGTGCCTCTCACTCTATTATATCCTATTTATCCATATCCAAGTAGTGTGTCTTATAAATCTCTTACATTTTAGCAGTTTTGATTATCCATACAATATTCCATCCCTTATTTCACCCCCACTATGCTGTTTTTCCAAAAATAGTACGCCATTACTTTTTACTCACACACACGCACGCCCACGCACACAAAACATACACTATTAGCACATTTTTACACACACACATGATTAATCATTCATGTAGTAACAATTATATTTACGGGAAGACACAGGCAACGCCTAATTTGAAAACTCATGTAATATTCTCCATAATTATGTAAAATTGTTATTTTAATAATGATTTTTCATTTTCAAGTGACATTCTATCTTGAAAAGAAGTAAAACTTTTTGCGTGTGAATATTATTAATTTTATTGTCCTATATTTATGTAGCTTTATAATATATTCTCTTTAGTTTACACAAAATAAATTTCTGAACGCATGCATTAATATTTGACAACCAATTTAAATGTCAATCGCTTTTCATTACTGTCATTAATTTACATCTTTAAAATCTAAAATACGCCATTAATAGAATATTGTGGATATATGTTGTCGATTCGAAACCTTTATTTAAATACGTTCTTTAATTTGGGGAAGAGTTTACCGTATCGACGGGATGAACATGAAATGTTTGACAGTTACGAACCCATGAACATTTTGTATGAGAAAATGTTAATAAGCTAATAGACACTCGAGAAACCGGGAACGTGATAAAAAGTATCCTATGTCCTTCTCCCGGTTCTAAGCTACCTCCCCACCAACTTTCAGCCAAATCAGTTCAGCCATTCTAGAGTTATAAGTGGTGTAACTAACACGACTTTCTTTTATATATATATATATATATATATATATAGATAAGATTATCAGTATGCCATGTTATAATACGCCATAGGTACACCGAGGAATATAGCCGCTGATGTATTTTGTAGGATACTGGAGTATTACATTGTGTATAACACATTAGTAATAATTTTACAATATATATTTTAATACTTGGCTCACCTGATAGTTGATGATTATAGTCGTAATCAACCGGTATATGCGTTATGTAATATAAGTATATAAAATAAACAGATAATGAAAAGGAGAAAAGACAATGCATGTCATGTGTCCAGTAAATCACATCACTTCGAGATGAAAAATTTAATTAATCGAATATTAATATGCACAGCGAAGCCTCAGTAGCGCAGTTGGTTGTCGGCTGGGAAACGAGAGGACGGGGTTCAATCCTCGGACAGAGACAAATGTTTTTGTGATCCACACGTATTCGTTCCGGATCTGGGTATTTGTGACACCTATTTATTTTTTTTTATTTTGAAATTTCTTTATTATCATAACTTAACATAACAAGTTTATCTACTAACTTTATAACATAATAACAACATTTTTATAGACTTAATCGTCTTTACAAATATTTAACATAGGGAAAAACAAAATTAACAAGGTTATAACGGTGGATGTAGATACGATAATGCTGCTACTTGACTCATATTTTGTCAAATTAGGTAAAATGAGATTAGTGTAACATCGTCAAATTTGACGGTATTCATAAAATTTGTTATCGCTTAGTGATCGAATGAATACAACTACAAACAACTACAAATTTGTGACACCTAAAAGTCTCTCGTAGTTCCTGATACCCACGAAACAAGACCTGATCTTAGTTTGTGGTAAGGACTATGTATGTGACTATTGGGTGTAGGTATTTATTATTTTTATTCATTTCTCAGAACAAATATTAAAGTGCCTTGGTTTGTTCCTGTTCATAATTCTATTATTTCTAATGAACTTAAGCGGACTAAACACACAATCCCTTATAATTGAATTGCGACACTGAAGAGTATGAAACATTGGCAAACTATTCAAATGAGACCCAAAGTAATCTTCATAGTTCCGCGGAGGGAGTAAAACATGCAAGTTCCAAACGACGCGGTTCCACGGTTTAAATAAATATTAAAGTGTTTCCAGGGAATCCTAACATTCTACGCTGCAATAACTGATATTTCAAGACTGAATAAAACAAACTGTGTATGTTTTATTATTAAATTAAGTCTATTATTATGAAACTAGTAAGTAGTGCGTGGTAGCCTGTTGGTAAACGGACTAGACGCGACTGCCAACATGTTTACGGTGGTCGCGGGTTCGAATCCCAGGGCACACCTCTGACTTTTCGGAGTCATGTGTGTATTGATAGTCAATCACCACGCACTAAAACGGTGAAAGAAAACATCGTGAGGAAACCTGCATACCATAGCGATTTATAAAATTTCTATGGTATGTAAGTCCGCCAACCCGCACTAGGCCAGCGTGGTGGACTATATGGCCTAACCACTCTCAATCGTACTCTCGATTGTAGAGGAGGCCCGTGTCCTACAGTGGGGCGTATGTGGGCTGATACAGAACAATAATTATTCATTTAAACATGTAGCGATGGTACTTCAAAAACGTAGATAAAAATCGTGATGCGTCATCTTTTTCTATCCCACATCTAGTACTAATTGTGACAGCTTGGAATGCGCACGAATTATTAGTGAAAAATATATATGTACAAAGAATAAATATTGTAAGGAATGATAATATCGAACCGTTGGCGTCAAAATAAATTGGAAATTCCGAAAAAAATCGTGTCACAAAAAATTGCCATTTCGACTCAGTGGGCCGGGCCGCTAGTTATATAAATCATTGCTTTTGTTCCTTAATACTAAAGTGACTTATGCAATTGTGGATGTCTCATTAGGATAAAGATGTACATAAAAAAAAAACGAAATAATGTAAACTAAAAATATAAACTGTAATCGATTAAGAAATACAAACAAATAGTATCGATATCTCGTTAATAATCGGATATTGTACTAACCGATTTATTTGACATCATCCCTATTTCACAATTTTGAGATATGTCAAATGGAACTTTTATAATTAGATAGATAGTATATAGAAGTATCAAGTGACGCTTCTGCCTTCTCTTTCGGCATATATGCGTCAGCTAATGTAACTTGCTTTGTGTCGATTGTATCATAAATTACAGAGTCTACCACAAATATACATATAGAGGCACAAAGTTATCTGACCCGGTGAGAGAGTCGCTGTAATCGAATTTGGTGTTGCCATTAAAAATAGATATAGCAATAAAGTGGGTAAAGTAAGATTTTTCAATCCGATCAATAGTGTCGGGAAAATGAGTGGACCAGTTTCATATGCATGTTTTTTTCCTTCACAAGATTTCTAACCAATCGCTCCCCCTTAAAGAAGTCAAAACCCTTAAAAAGTTATCTGTATCAGCCCATACACGTTCCACTGGAGGGTACGGGCCTCCTCTGTAATCGAGAGTACGATTGAGGGTAGTTAGGTCATATCACAGGCTATATAGTCCGCCGCGCTGGCCTAATGCGGGTTGGTGGACTTACACAAGTACCATAGAAATTCTTATAAATCGCTTCGGTATGCAGGTTTCTTCACGATGTTTTCCTTCACCGTTTTTGTGTGTTTATTGACTATCAATACACGCATGACTCCGAAAAGTCAGAGGGGTACTCTGAGATTCGAACCCGCAGCCACCGTGAAATGTGGTTGTGGTCATTGGTGGTCCATTTACCAACAGGCCACCACACACGTAACGATGAATTTTAGTTTAGGATATGAACTAACATCTATTGTACTAGTACGTACAAAGTTCTGTTTTCGTGGAATTTATTTTGAAAAGCTGACAACACAAACTTGTGGCAACAGCTACACGATGATACAATTTTTCGAAGGGTATTATTGGTATCTGAAGCCGATTTTCTTCCTACGTAAAATTTAATACCTGAAGTTTAACATTCCTAGCATCACTTTTTAAAGTTTTCGGCAATTTTCACTAGTTTTAAATAATGCAGGAAAAATAAATACATTGAGTAAACAACTAATGACCGATATGACAGCGACTGGCAGATAGACTGACATTCTAAATGACGTATTTGTTTCCACTTTTGGCCACCGGGCCAGGTATCTTTGTGGCTCTATAATATAATATGAAATAATTGTCACATCTGCGACAATTCATGTTAAGGTGAGTTACCATGACAACAGCGTCCGCGCTGATTTAGATGAACGTACCAGTAATGAAATAACAGGCACACAGCGCTTTGCACCGTGCCACATTTTATATTTTATATACATTATAAAGGCTTTGTAAATAAGTAATTATAAAAATAATTTAGGATGCTTTGTTAGGATGTGAGCCCTGAATAGTTACAAATACACATGAATGCTTGTCTAAGTTAAATATATTGTCACTGCAAGCAATTTACAATAAAACAATTCTCTCAACGGCTACATAAATAAAGTTTGTTTATAATTATATAAATAATCTTAACGAGTAATAAAATCATGACATTTTCAATAACAATGAAAATTTTTAATGAAAGTACACGGAAACAAAATCATTTTACTCAAGATTTATTTATATTTCAAACCCTACAACATCCAATAGACTTTAAAACACCAATAATGAACGAGTATGTTTGTCTGATGTTAAGAATGTTTTTGTTTTGATCAACACGAATAAGGGGCGGGGCATTTATGCGTCGGATTGCTGGGAAGATATCTAGTTTGTATCAGATGGTATGCGAGGGAGATAACGCAAATGTCCATCTGAAAGTTCTAGATATCAGTTCAAGTCTACAAAGCGCAGTGTTATTATGAGATCATTTGCCCATATGTACATATATACGTAAGTGGCCAGGTTTAAATAAATCAACAAAAAAAATTCACATCATTTGTCTGTGGGTCCAAGTATATCTGTTTTTTTTTATTATATTAAAAATTAAAAGTGTAAAAAGAACATAAAAACTAAGATGTACATATATTATTTTAAGACGTAGTATACATTTTAAAATACTACAAATCCTACTGGTCTCTATTTTCCAGGCCGCTAACACAAGTTGATTTAAGGATGGTATTCTATTCAGTATCTAAAATTGAGTCTTAAATGAATATCATGAATACATTCTCAGGAAGATATTTACCAAGTCCTGAAAAAACAAACTTAGAGAGCTAGCCCAAGCCCATAATTTATATTGCGTATAAAGAAACGTCGTGAGGCGCGCCATATTATGCCACTTAGACTTTGTACCAAAAATGGCTATATCCATCACATAAAAAGGAACACCCATTAAAAGAGTAAGCTGTAATTGTGTGGACTACTCCAGAAAAAATGGATCAAGTCACATTTAACCAAGGATGTCATAATGAGGTAACAACGACAAACAGACAAAAATATGTCTGTATAAGTGCTTCATTGGGCGCGTTTAAAAAATCTGACGACTAATAAAAGTATTTTTGCTATAATAAAAGGAAACGAGAAGGCCAAGAACGTAAATAAACCTCATTTAATATTAGTACGACTTATCTATCCTTTAAATTCGAAACAATTAGCAACCCTGACTCGTATTTAAATTCCTGAATAGTACATTTTGTAGTATTGTGTAGTTTCCGAACGACCTAATTTGAAAGCGCTCTGACTGGTGATCTAGCTTGTGAGTAGCGACCGATTTCGCTCTTAGTCTCAGAATACAATGTATACCGAATAGAATATTCACGACTACCGGGGATTTACGGTTTAGTACTAACTAGTTTATTTTCTAGCACTCTATTAAAACTTCACATTGAAATGTTGGAGATATGTAGTATTTTAATGGCGTTTAATTCAGGGACTTGGATCTTAGATCCTAGAATCCATTTGCGATTATTACGTGGGTCTGGTGTTGAACGCTACAAATTGCCAGCGGATTGGCGGTTACCATCCTTATTCCCTCTATATCGTAGAGAGCACATAGTCAGATCGTGTGTGTATTTTTAATGATATAGGGTGGCGCGCTATGATGGCAGCGTATTTTCATTTTGGTTTGGCATCTAAAGTTACCGTATTTAAAATTCCCTTGGAACTACATCTGCTATTATGCAATCCTTGCACCTAAATAAGCTTAAATAAATAAAACAAAAATGTGTGCATTGATTTTAGTTTTTTGTGATATGTTTGAAGATTACTGTGTTATAAATTATTATGTTCGCATCTATACTGGGTATCTCAAGACTGCTACCGAAAACGAAGATACAAATATACAAAATAATTTCCAATATTTTTGTACATTTTTTCAAATAATCATATGAATTATACAAAGCGGGTGAAAAAAAACCTTTAAAATGGAAAGCCATTTGAGTAATTCCGGATTTATAAACTATTATTGGCTAAGTGTTGCCATTTTATATTTATTCGACTTAAATAGTTTGCTATCTAGTAAAGTACTGTTATTCGAGATAACTTTGTCATTCAATATAATATTGGCAAACTCCCGCAATTTGTCAGTTATTTTAATTTTGTAAATAATTATACTTAATTGATATTTTATTTGCTTAAATAGTAACAACACATAAAATTTTTCTGTATTAAATAATAAGTAAATTCAAAGTATGATATGAGCCTGGCCAGAAGACTCATACTTAAAGCAATCGATTGACGATTGACATAGATAACCCAGCAAAAAAAAAAAGATAGACTTTTGACGTTTCCGTTGCATGAATTGTTGATAAATATTTAATCCCATAATCCGGACTGAGTCAAAAAAAAGATTGAGGAATAAGGAGCCTGATACTGCGTTGTGTGATCCGTGCATTGTTACGGACTTTTATATTTACTGTGTGTGATATGTTATGTTTGTTATGATCATCGATATTATTTTAATGCTTGGATTGATTTATAGTAAATATTATATATGTTGAGAATTGAAGGTAACTGTCAACTGAGACTGCGGCAGATCAACTGTAATTATTAATGATACGTGTAAATATACTTTTTAAGCTAATATAAATAAAACACAAGATACTAATAGAACGGGTGTATTATTATACTTTTTATTTATTATAAAATGATATTCCTGACAACACAATACTTCATAGCACGGTCAGCCATTTTACTCGTAGTGTGACGTAGGTGTATAAACACAAAAAATCTGATGTGAATATCAATTTTTCCCCTGTTTCTTTAACAACAATTATTACACATATTGAATTAGAAATTAACCCTCAGGCTAACGAGATTTTTTTCATCATAAGACATTTAATTTTAATGTCAATAAAAATAATGTATGGACACTTGCCATTGTCGCGTTTTTTTCTGTTGCATTGTGTCTGAAGTCGCTTCAACTACCACCCGGCTTCGTTTTCGGTAGCAGTCTTGAGATACCCTGTATATCATCAGAATATAATTGTAAAGAACTTTGATACAAAATTAAAACGTCTTTCAGAGAAAACAACATTCATATATTTATAAATACATCGTAGTATATGTAAGACATCTAGTATATCTATCGAATATGATCCACGGTCAGGCATTTAGACTAAGAAAGGATCAAGGTCAGCCTAAAGAAATGACAAAAGTACTCCTCGATATTACTCTGACCCTCCTTAGTACATATAGCTACTTTCTATTAAATTTTTGTTTTCAAATCTCTGACACAAAAAAGGATTCTAAATACATACTTTATGCCTTTTCCCAAAAAGGTAGACAGAGGTACAACCAAGACCCATACTTTTCCACTTATGTGTTCTGTTCAACGATGTTACAGGAGGCGCGACTATCGCCTTTCTTGAAATTACATTTAAATTTTTTATGTAATTTTTATTTTCATTATTGCGAATTTTAAAAAGTTTTTGAATTTTGAAAAGTGCGTGGTGGCCTGTAGGTAAACGGACTAGACGCGACTGCCAACATGTTCACGGTGGTCGCGGGTTCGAATCCCAAGGCACACCTCTGACTTTTCGGAGTCATGTGTGTATTGATAATCAATCACCACGCACTAAAACGGTGAAGGAAAACATCGCGAGGAAACCTGCATACCATAGCGATTTATAAAAAATTGTGTAGTATGTAAGTCCGCCAACCCGCACTAGGCCAGCGTGGTGGACTATATGGCCTAACCACTCTCAATCGTATTGTCGATTGTAGAGTAGGCCTGTGCCCTGCAGTGGGACGTATATGGGCTGATACATACTTATTGCGAATTTTGCTTTATTGTGATGAACGGCGAGGCGAGCATGCCGATCGCCTGATTGTTAACTATACGACCACAGAACAGTATCAAAACCAAACAACGTGTATTAAAAAGCAATACTTGGTAGGTATACCACTGCGCTTGACATCGTGAGGCATAAGATGTTAAGTCTCAATATGTCCAGCAGTTACTCTGACTACAATGTCCTTCAAACCGAAAACAACAATGCATGAGTTAGTCATTCGTTCAATGAAATTTACAATTATGAAAATACCAAGTTGATTTAAAAGTAAGTTGTTTTTGCAACCTTTCCGAATAGTCAATAGATCGCGAAGTTACAAGAGGAAAAATTGACCAAATCCCGATCAAATCGGTAAAGAATTAGTTTTATTTCAATATCCTACCACCAGTTAAGTATTTGTGTAGTGATTGTGATATCAAAGAGCAAATATCTGCCAATGTCTGTTTCGACTTACTGGTACGCCTACGCGGCGCGGCGTGCCTCTGTTGACTTATCTAAATGTTTATAATATTACTTAGATAATAATTGCTTTTTTGTACCTTTCACTCCCAATACTTTTATATAGTTTTGACCTTTGTGCGACTACTAGTGATCATTTGAATATATAAATAGGTATATATAAATAAATAAATAGTAATCATCTAAACTACTCAAATGACACAAAAGTGTCTCCACAATACAATATTTATGACTATTACGACAATTGATCATATTTACGATAAGCGGCAAAGTCAAGTTATGCATATAATTTCATATATGTAGATGAACCAAATTTGTTACCTTGTTATTACTGATGTTTATAGTGACCAGTATAAAATTGGACTTACAATAGGTATCTACTATTTAAAGCAACTTATGGTTAAAGTTATTATAGCTATGAAGTCATTCATATTCGCATTAAATGTAGTACGTAAAGGTAATACAAATACATAGATAACAATTTATATATCATCTAGTGTGTAAAGTTTTCACTGCACATTATGAAAGGAGGTTTCTTACCAGCTTAATATGAAAAGATGAATTTTGCACAGTTTATGTTAGAAAATCAATTCAATAAACATATTATATTAAATACACAACACTCTGTAAATATGTTACAGGGGAAAAAAGAAGACGAAAAACTGTACAAGATACTAAATTTAAAACGTAAGCTGTATATTGTGTGCGCACGTAGGTCCGTGGAAATTAAAAAAAATAGACACTTGCGTGACTGGAAACAAGAAACGGCCTCCAAGTGCTTTTTCCTGTGGAGTAATACTTATTGCTCAGGCAGCCAGCGCGCGGCTTTTAACTACCGTTTGTACGTTAGATATAACACTAACCTTTACAAACGTTATTTCTCTTTTAGAATATTTTCTCATGGAATAAGCCCACCAGGACAGTTCCGATGACGCAATTTATAAATATAGGCTTAACTAAGAAAAGAAGAAAGAGAAGAAGAAGTTCGAAAATTAAAGCATTATTAACAAACAGTATTCCAAATTATTGTAAATAGTTTCTCAAAGAACTGATATTGTTCCTTTCCGCAAAGGAGCACGGTGAAGTTCTCAGGTGCTAAAAGTTTTTTATCAATATTATATGTATGTGGGAATGTTCGCTAATCTTGATATATTATACATTTATCTCGCAATTTATTGCTCGTATCGAGCGAGGCTTAGCGCAAGCTGGACTTGCAAAATTACATTCGCTGCTAGGAAGCACTAACTCGTAGTTTCGTGCACGATTTCGCATGCAAATGAAATCACCGCCACTGTCTACACTGACGGTTTTAATCTCGTACATAATTGAGATATAAACAAACGTTTTTGCTGATTTATTCATAGGAATCCTACAATTCAGTTTATGCAGTAATGAGGTTACATTAATATTTCATTCAACACTTATTTCTTACATAATAATAACTCTTCTCCTTTACCTGACTTTATCCCCTACTTACCTGGGATCGGCGCAATATGACTTCTATTCATGTAACGAAATAATGGGACCCTTCATTTTACAATCGGTTGTGCGCCTTACAAAAACTTTTGCGATAATAGGATCACGCTATTCTAATTGCATTGGTAGACTCCACGGACCTTCGAAATTCTTGTGAAAAATTCCCAGGTGTCCTCACGATATTTGCTTACAGTTTAAAATAAGCGGTAATCGTCTAGAAATACACACGTAACTTTAAATCTTCGGTGTTATGCCCCATACTGAGCGTCTGCTTGCAAATGCAAAATAAAGACATAAATGTATGTAGGTGTAAGTTCAATATAACTAAAAAAAAAAACAAATTTTTGATTAAACTGCACATTGATATACGACACACCATCTAATAATATTGGAAACATATTTACCTTTAAAATGAAAATTCAAAGCGTTTGGAATTATTTAAAGGGAGCGCGTCATGGAGGATTAAAGACAAATTGAATATGTAATACGAGGCGCATTTATATGATGACTGTGGATTTGTGATCGTACCGCACAGTTATTCAATACACGTCGGCAATCTCTTTTACGAGGGAGTCGAACGTCGACGGAATCCTAATAGCGAAACGGTTAAATATATTCTTTATACAGTGCCATCTACATTTTAAGCTGCGGAGAAACTGGCAGCTTAGTACCAAACGGCACATTAGAGCTTCCGCGACTTTCCCGATAGCTGAGGACATGCGCTCGGGAGAAATTACACAATTTATTTGCTTTTGCATTCGTATGCGAGGAAAGTTATGGTCATAAAAGGGGATATTCTTTGGTGAACTATTGGTTTCTCTGAAGTATTCTGTTACAAAAATATTGCATTTAAGTAAATGCGAAGGCATTATTTTGTTTATTTAATTTTTTAATAATCAAGTAGCTATGAGTTTTCTGCGACTGAAAAATCTGTATTTTTCCTAATTATTTTAGGTACGTACGTTACGATGATTAGGTAAAATTAGGTTTACAAGTTGAACGCACACCGCTAATTACATCCGATGTGAATATTGTTATATTATTTTTGAAAAACATGTATTTATAATCATTTATATTTTAAGTTCATTATTGAATAATTTATTGGTGGATAAAATAAAAACTTTAAATAAAATAAAAATAACACAAAAAGTGTATAGAAAGCTCTATCAGTTGAATTCTCGTCCCCGAGGCGCATAGCAGGATCTGCGAGAGACGACTCAGAGATATGGATGGGTTGCGCAGATAAAAATACACAATACCACAAAATAAAATTAATAATAAAAAAATATATATGGTTTGTTGACGTATACTTTATAAATAAAGAATGCAAAAACATATAAATTTGATTCATATTAATATTCACGTTCCATTAAGTTCTGCGGTTTCAGGTATTATGTTATTTTATAGCTTCCTATGTGTTCAGAGGTCACATATTTGTGTTTTTAATCAAGTTGATTAAAATTTTACAAACATAGTTGTTGCAACGGTATAAAAATCCTTGACAAAATGGGCTATAACGTCCGACAAAATAGTTTATCTGGTATCGAGATAACAATTTTGATTGAAATTTCCATCAAAGTGATTGGAGATAATATTTGTTTAACATCCGCATTATACTAATGAAAATATTTTCACTTTGTACCTGTGAAACCTGAGCTTTCAACCTGTTTTCCAATTCAAAGCGAGACATGAAGTTCAGTTTGTAACCTAATTGGAAAGGGGAGTACAAATTACTCTCCATTTTCGACGATGGGACTACTCTTATCGTTTACTGCAGCAAAACTGCGCAGGGTTCGATCAACATTTGAAACTCATTCTGCGACTTTTATTGAGATACATGGCAGAATGCTTTTACAACACCGATCTATCAGTGTGTGGTGCAAAGAAAACCATTAAAACTATGAATAGTATTTATTTTCTGGCTACACAAAGTACTCTAGTGTTATCCCGTATGGAAAACATATCTTCATCATAACTTTCAAACAAACAAAATAATATTATTTGTACTCCAAGTGCATTAGGAAAATTGAGTAAACTCTATGATAAAAGTGAGAAATAAGAGAACTAATGAATTGTGAAATATTAGAAGATTCTATAAAAAAAACATTGCCTACATATTAATACGTCATCATTGTTTGCTTTAGTGAATTCGGGATTGTCAAATATTGAACCCTAAAATTTAATTCGATTTCAAGCAAAATACATAGTAGAAGTAATAATATACTAAGATCCTAATCCAAAACAATGAATATAGATCAACATTACCATTGATAAACTACGTTTGAGAAAATACCCACAACAACCAATTTATATAAAAAGCTGTGTCATTGATTTTTACCCCACGCTTAACGCCAGCACTTGCAAGTATAAATGTCGAAAGAAAATCGACTCTCGATCCTAAAAACAAGGAGGCTACGGTTACGTAGCTCATGTAACCATCCCTCGTTAGGCGAATGATGGATAATTCTAAGTAATGGTGCGTACGTAGTGTCGCCGACGCGTCCGTCACCCCTACAAATTGGCCAATCACTCAATCTTCCACCATCCCACGCAACCGTATCTTTGACAGCTTTTAAAGGTGTCGCCATCTGGTGTCATACGCTTGCCCGCGCAATAACTCCGAACTAAGGATCAATTGAGTAACGCTGAACGTGGAGTATGTTTGAAATATTCAAGTCAGTTGTATAGTTTTACAATTAATCATAATATAGGTAAACACTAAAATATTGTTTTAGACAGTACTTATTGTGTATTTAGTTTTTTCAGACGTCTCAACTTGTGACTGAGCCATTACAAATCAAGTAAGGGGAAGATAATAATTGTAGGAATAGCTCATTACTACATAAGAGTAGGCTGCATCTTTTTTTTTATTATTTTAACCCAAGTCAACATTTATTTTACTCCTAAAACTGTCCCATTTATGCGTCAAACACTCTTATTATAAACCTGCAAAGGAACAAACATTAACTCAAGCCAAGTATATCCAATGAGATAGACGTAGACAATACAGGGTACAGTGCAATCGTCCAAATGTACCCATTTGTTTCTTTAACAGCAATTAATCTGTTTTGCAGGTTCATACGTTACGTGCAAATATGTGTTAAGTCTATTCATTCTTCTCATAATACAAATAATACATGTCAATATATTTAAAATTACCTTCAATATTTGGAAGAAACAACATATAATATACCTAATTCCTAAGCCAGACATTTATAATTATTCTTAATGATCTAGCCTAGTAAACATTTCCTATTCATTGAAAAGTCTCATTATAAATGGGCTCAAATAATTGGAATAAATCAGTAATAAAACGAAATTTTCCCACTTTTAGTTACTCTGCGGCGGCGCATCTACATAAAACTATCTGCAACGTCTTCGCATTTATTTTTTAAAAGCATTGTGCATTCTCAAAGGCTTCATTTTGTAGTGGATTGGCGAGTAAGAACCTACTTATAATATTGGTAATAGAATAATAAAAATCTATCTCCATTTTAATAGCGTCGCTGGAAAGCTTTTAGTAATGTTCTTTTATAATACAATGATTTATGAAGGCTTTTCTATGACCCGATTCACTTATGATTTGCTTTTTTGTTTCTAAAAATATTTATTAGTAAGACACCTATTATAATAACAATAATTGAGTGTGACGGAATTTAATTTTAAAAGTTATAAACGAATATACAACACAAAAGTTGCAATGATTATATTTGTACCATTAGAATAACCTGTAAATTTTTTAACACATTAATTAATTAGCAAATTCAAAAGTGAAACTCAATTTATTAACCCATTAATTCATTCGATTTTGGATGTTTTACTGATCTGTAAGACTGTGTTAAGTATTTTTATGTTATATGCATAATTATAAGTATTACTTAACGCCGAAAAGTTGGGTATTGAAAATTTTAAAACGTCAAGAGAAAATTGACTTTATAATGTTGGCGAATCAAGTATTTTTTTAGACAAGTAGTATTTCATGTTATTCTGGATCTGGATCAGCCCATATACGTCCCACTGCAGGGCACGGGCCTACTCTACAATCGAGAGTACGATTGAGAGTGGTTAGGCCGTATAGTCCACCACGCTGGCCTAGTGCGGGTTGGCTTTCATGTTATTGTTACCTCTTAATTTATAACATTATTTTACAGTATCGACTTGACTTTTATGGATGCTACAAAATATTTATCTTATGATTTTACGCTTAATTTACAATGCGTTTTTTATGTTAGAATTCTACACTGTCGCTTTAATATATCGTCCAATGGGAATATCAAACATAAAAAATCTGAAAGATCATTTTATTTTTGAGAAGTGAAAACATTTCGTTATTAAATGCAGCACATCCGCTGCGAGTTATTTAAAATACCTCAAACCTGCTTTATTGGGTGTTACATACAAATAAAACAAATCTATGGTATCCATAGTCGCGCCGGTTCGGTCATGGGTTCGGTAGAAATTCTGTATCAGCCCATATACGTCCCACTGCAGGGCACGGGCCTCCTCGACAATCGAGAGTACGATTGGGAGTGGTGGCCTGTTGGTAAACGGACTAGCCGCGACTGCCAACATGTTCACGGTGGTCGCGGGTTCGAATCCCAGGGCACACCTCTGACTTTTTGGAGTCATGTGTGTATTGATAGTCAATCACTACGCACTAAAACGGTAAAGGAAAACATCGTGAGGAAACCTGCATACCATAGCGATTTATAAAATTTCTATGGTATGTAAGTCCGCCAACCCGCACTAGGACAGCGTGGTGGACTATATGGCCTAACCACTCCCAAACGGTAGATATTATCATTTGTTTTTACCTAACCTGTATAGAATATAGATAATCATACAAATGTTGATGATATTATAATGCGCAGACAAAATCAGTGGTGTTTGTTTAGCTGCTTTATTTAATGTAACAAATAAAAAATATTTAAACAAAAATATACTGATATAAACTTAATGAGAAAATACTATATGCTTTGGTCTATTCGGTAAAAATATCCAATAGATATGTCGTTAAATATTATTTTGTCCTTTGACGCCCAAATTGCTGACACGACACTTTGGTTTTATTAGATTTTAAGTATTGTTATCGTGCCCCTATTAAGCTGTATATAGAGCTTCGTAAACACATAATTAACTAAAATGTAGAGTGATATACTAGAATGGTCACATCTGCGGCATCACGGCCACCATTAATGTTAACGAATTCTTAAGTGGCGAACCGCGTTTAAGTAAAAATACTATGTGCTCTCCTTTTATATGCGGTCATTAACAAAAGGCTGACACAAACAGAATTTTCTGAAACCCATTTTCCTTTATAATATATGAAAAATAAAACAGTCTAGAAATAATAGCCGATATTTACTATGAGGTTTAACGTTTCCTTTAATTTATGTTTTTGACATTTTAACAAAGGAAACATAGGTATATAGAAAGGCATTATAATAGAAGGCACAAAGACAAAGCTATGAGGGCGAGGATATAATTATAGATAAGTTGTACTAAGTTAACTAAAAATATTTCTTTCGGGTGTGAGTGTTTGTGAGACCAAAAAGGCACTTGTAGTTTCTAATATCCACAAGACTCGATCTTAATTTGGAATCAAGACTATGTATGTGACTGTTAGGTGTCGTTTATTTTATTTATAAGTCAAATTCTGCCGGACATAAAATAATAGTGATATTATTTTGATAACAATTCTAACCTTAAATAATACCTACACGAATTCGATATAGGTCAAATAGTGGCTTGAAACAGATTTTGGCCACAACATCAAATTGGATTCGTAAAAGTTTATATTGTACGTTCCCTTCAAACTAAATGTGGTGCATAAACTGCATGAAATATATCAGAACATAGAAATAACATTCTTAATTCGATCTCATAATATCTGAGGTCATTTTGCGATTATAAGTTAAAAAAATTACCTATAACAATTCCGTCCTACCGCAACCCCCATGTAACACTGAAATTTAAGACAACTCTTTACGACACAAAACAGAATAATGAAGTACTAACCTGATTGCATATAGACGAAGTCTGAATTCTAAGGTATAGAACCTAGCCCAAATACTTAGTTTGATTTGAAAGTAGATATATTCACGAGCAAGAGGAATCAATGCTGATTCATCATGACATCCAATATATGGTTCAAAAGACGGAATTTGAGATTTATATCACCTTCTTATAAGACTTATGCCGCTCATTTGTCACAGAAGGAACATACATATAACGAAAAGTAACAATGACTTATGAAAATATTCGTCTTACATAGTTTCTTCAGTTATTTAAGTTGAACGTCATTTAGTATTTTCTCTATTTAAACATAACCTATCTGAGTGTCATAGGGCCTTCAGATGAGATAGCACTTAATTATGAGATCTAAAAAAAGCTCATTTAAAGTTCCCTTTTTTTATTTAATGTTTTAATGTTATATTTATATTTCATACTGTGTTCAAAAAGTAAGCATCGTAGAAATTATGTTGATTTATGTTCAATCACCAAATTCTTAATAAATAGTCAACTCTATTCTTGGTCCAAAAACATTTTCCAAGAAAAAATACAATGATTTAAATTACTATCACTCGCCATCGGTTTAATAGTCTAATCTGAATGAGAAAAAAATGAGATTTTCATCGTCGATGTTATCCCAGACATCAATCAAAATATAATGAGGTTGAAGGTCAATCTAATAAGCGTTGTATACGCTATCAATGAGTTCTGCGGGCGTGATAATCAATGATTATGGTTGATAACAGCAATTTATTGGCATCAGATAATCGACACACAATTAACGCAATATTTGTTGGAACTAAGTATGTGATTGTAGTTGCTATGGGAATCTTTGGCCTCTGTTTAGATGTTTACTTCCTGTGACAGTGCATGATAAACGACTTCAATCCACGGAACATCTTACATTCAACAACACTCCTGCCAATTGGGGCTAGTGTTCCTCCAAACTAGAAACAACATACAAATAATGATGATAATATGATAGGTATTACCTTCATTTTGTTTAGAAAACCAATATGACTGTCTGGGTGGCGCATTTGTACTACGGTTTGACTGCAAAGCTGTGGTCTCGGGTCCGAATCCCGGGTAAGGCATAGTGATATTAGATTTTCTTATTCAGAAGTCCGAAATGTTTTCCGGCGATGTCACACAGTGGGACAAAAATACACGGTGTAACATTGATGTCCTAGTTGCACGTCTTCCTACCCCTTATGAGAAAAAGGCGTGAGATTATGTCTGCATATACTATTTTTATTTTTATTTTTTTTTACAGAGTAATTGATTTGAAATTAGTTACAAATATTCACACAAATTACGCATTAAATCTACGCACGCAAATCAGAGTCTAGATTCGTGGATTTCGGAATTGTAATTAACTCGTTGCGAGCGAGAATCACACATCAAACAGTGAGTTACTGCGCTTGTGCGTTCCTCACACACGTTTCAAAGGATTTATTAGACGCCTGGATCGATTTATGTTCCAATGATACATATAAGTAAATATATTACATTTATTACCCATTAACTGCTACAAATAGGTCTATAGGGTTTGGGACTTAGTCCGTTATTCTCTCTCATTACGGCTCGGAAGACTTTTTTTCTAGATTTATGAGCAGTTTATTATTAGAACTTTTGCCGCCAATACAGTTTTTGCCGCTTAACTATTACTGGCATTGTTAATTGGTTGCACCCGTGACCAAAGGCTTAGGGTTGGGTCAAAATTTAAAACCGTTAAAGATATGTGATTATGTATGAGTTTAAACAAAAGTCATTATTATTTAATATACTGGCATGTTGATCATGTCGTCGATAAAAGATAAATTCCGGTATAATGTAATGTATATTTTTTTCCTCCAAGGAATCTAATGTGCATTTCATACCTAGGACAAAAAATTTGCATCGCTTAGAAAAGTTCAAAGTCATCATAGGGAGAAAGGCTTTTATTATTGTAAAACCATTTACGAATCACTATTAATGCTGAATAAAAGAATATACAAGAACAAACTAGCTCTTAGAATTTTTTCATTTGACGAGTAAGCACTTTGATTTTATTACATTATTTGTAGATAAAAGCTCTCTTTTGTTACTAAATGTGCAGTATTTTACCGTTGCAATTTTATATGAATTAGAAAATGTCATTCAAGTAAAAATTCTTTGCCAAGGAATCCGTACCCAAGTTCATCTCATTTAAAATGCTGAACAATGCCGAACAATGCAATTCAGAATTTCAAAAGTACAAAATATATTAAAGCTCTTTAATAATATTATGCTGATTCCATACTAAACGAAGTTTTGTAAAAAATAAGGTATATTCAAAATATTTTAATTTTTCAGCTACTTCATAAATTTAAGTTACATCCTTACGAGTAATTTGGCAGTACAATATTTTATAGCTGTTTAACGATACGGTACGTGGGAATTTAATAAGTAATAATATCCACCATTGAATATTAAATTGCAATAACACAATATTATTATAATAGTTTTTTTTATTTACTTGCCAAAAAGATTAAGACTTTGTCTATCACTTTAGCTAGTTAATGTAATAAACATTAACTTTAAAGTATTGGGTGGCATTAAACTCTTGGTGATTCGTGGTCGCGCCGCGTCAGCGCGATGGCGCCAAGTATACTCATGTAGTAGGTATTATTATATCAATATCGACCACTTAACAATAGCTTTATCGTCCTAGACCAGGGGTCGGCAAAGTTTGGAGTCGGAAGGGTCATTAATTACAATTTACAAAATTCTAAGTTTTTAAAGAGCCACAATACACATATATGGAACTAAAGAACCGCATCTTTAAATAAAAAAGCCGTGGCTCGCGAGGCGCAGTTTGCCGACCCCTGTCCTTGACAAATCATAAACAAATATGAATCACTTAACAGCCAATGCTTAGCTTACTCTCATTTTACAAAGTATTAATCTACATCAATGCTAAAATATGTGTTCTAATTTGCAAAATTAACGAAAATGTTTGAAAGTTTGATAAAGAAACAACTGCCACTTTTTAATAGATTTTTATGTATTTTAGTCTTGATGTATGTTATTCATGGGTTCCATAAGAAAAATATCTCCGTATTAACATCCTGAAAGATTTTAAAGTACATAAACGACTGTGAACACTTCCCTTCAATAAAAGTCAATTAAATGAAAATAGTAAACGCCCACAGAATGAAAGCTGAGAGCGGTGAAAGAGAACAATTTACATTTCGCGGTCACTCTAAGACTAACAAAAGGAGCTGGCTAATGGCGATCGCTCGCAACTAATAGTAGTTAATTGAGTGCGCAAATGAGCCGACTTTGTATACAATAGTGTGTCTGGTGTCCTCGCCAAGACACAATTACTTTTAACACCTAACCAAGCACTACAAACGATATCCAAACCGCTCATTTTAATGAACCTAAACGCGTATACGACATAAACCCCAATCTTATTGCCGTGACAACTTATAAACGGGGAAGCGTGTCGCCATCATCGTCAGCCTATTGTTGTCCACTGCTCGACATACGCCTCCTCCAAATTGCGCCATTTCACCTTGTCTTCTGCTTGTCGCATCTAGCATCTGTCAGCCACCTTTCGAAAATCGTCACACCACATAGCTAGAGGGCCATGCCAGGTTTGAGTTCCGATCCCTCATTGATGAAGCAGCTGGCATCTATCGACTACCTGAGACTTTTTAAAGTCTTCAGTCCACTTTGTGGTTTGTTTGCTTCAGGGAACCGTACACCTAATCACTCAAATGGTCACATGGATATCTAAACACTGTCATGTGTTAACACATTGTGTTAAAATAATCATATTACTTTGTAAGTTGGAATCATTTAACGTATGCCATATTAAATGGAATAATACATATTAATGTCCGTTACCTTGTTACCTAGACGCGACATTGGAAATACGACTGTTTTCATTCAAGAAGAACTGCATAGAGCTACTAATCAAATTCATTTTCAAACGGCGTATGAATAATTCATTTTTTAAAAGCGTCTCTTAGAAATATATCACTTCCCTTTTGTTTTCGGATATTCATACTTATCTTTGTTCGCGACAGTACCATAAATCACAGGAAAATTACATTGAGGAAGCTCATTTCATGGATAATATTCAATTGGCACGGTGATTGGTGTCGCTTTTGATAACACGTTGATTTTTTGAGGTGATAAAACTAATGCGTGAGGATTAATAATTTTCAGTCTATTGTAATTCATCTTTCTCTGCCATATTAAATGAAAGTGCCATTGTTTTTGACATGAATATAATCTCAGTCAGCATTGTGTTTACACAACATCGCAATCACAATGAGGACAGTCCGTTCCTTTTTACGAACGTCTCAAATTATCTTCAAAGTTGAAAACCGTCACCGCTCAGAGATAGCGGCTTATTTTTAAGATTATATTAATATATTGCCGAAGTTGTTTTCCTTCTTTTTGTTTGAGTGAATTTCATTGTACTTTTAAAATATTCCGAGCGGTCGTGTTTGTCGTGTGTCACAAAGATAAACCTCGGCACAGTACTGTCACGCTTTATATTATTTACTATCGAACTTCTGCACTTTGCACTGAAAAAGTCGATAACGGACGAATGGCAAGGCCGCGGCCTCAAATTTACTCGTAAGTTCCTTTATTGACCTTCCCATATCAAGCAAGGTGAGGCTTCAAGCGGAAATAATAGCAGCACACACGCAACCCTCATATTTAGAAACCTTACGTTTGTTACAATATCAGGAAACAGTCGTGAAAGACGCAATGTCTAGTTAAAGATAATGTCATTATTATAAATTACAGGAAAGGGTTAAATGCCTTTTTATGTTTAGAGAAAAGTTATAAAGTAGAACACTGAACACGTATAACATTATTATAAGTAATCGTTTAAAATGAATGAACAAACTTTTTCCCAAGTTACTTAAACAAAATTATTTTCTCAATACGGGAGGCGGTGTGGTGTTTTGGTATGAGACGTGATAAATTATGAGCTTCCCGCCGTACTCTACTTATGCTATAGATAGATCAACGTGGAAATTAAATTCTAGTCACGCCGAGGCATCTGCGCGATGTTTCCCTTCAACAATAGAGCGGTATATATATGAATATGTTTTTCGAAGCTCGGGCAGGTATTCCATCCCGCCTAGTTTTGATGAAGCAATAATTTACTACAGCAAAACTTGTCGCCTAAAATCCATATTTTACGACAAAAATTACAGAATGTAGTTACCCATTTTCTGAGGCGCGTACTTTTAGAACAATCTCCTATTATATCAAGTTGTAAATTACTTGTATTAAAGTATGAATGCCCATTAGCAACGAGAATACTGAAAAACTAAATTCATTTTCTTATAACAAAACTCATAAGAAAAGTCCGTCGTAATAAATTATAATGTACAAGAAGCAATTATGTGAAATTAACGTTCAAGGGAACTCGTACAACTAAAACAGGATTGAATACTGAGAATCGAGGCATTAAGAATACTTATTTAATATTTTTAAATGCAATTGATATATTTATTGCTTACGTCAGGTCGTGTGCTCGTCACGGCTCACCTGGCTGTATGCGATTAGCATTACCGATAGCATACAGCACTTGGATGTTGGATCTTACGATGTTTTCATCAAATCTGATTTTTTATATTCTCAAATGTTGTGAAAACACGCAGTATATTTCGCAATATACAAACTTTAACAACTGTCAATAAACAAACTTTCCTTTTACGACTTATTTGAAACACAAACATTTTGATGTCACATAATGGAAGTTTTGGAAGAAAGTTCACTCGATTTAACATAAAACTCAAATCGGCGTGTCTGTCATATTTCGTTTTATGCGTGAAATGTGTGTAATTAAATGATTCAATAAAAAATATAATACATTAGCGGTGTAAACATAGTTTTTAAAATGGCAGCCAAAATGTTAAATTCAGTCTATAAATCTAGAATCGACCTATCGGACTTCGAAAACGAATTAAATTTGATTATATTTGCTAGATTTTTCACTAGTGCTTCCCTCCTTTATGTCATAGCGTGATTATATATCATCATCATCATCATATCAGCCACAGGAAGTCCACTGCTGAACATAGGCCTCCCCCAATGATCTCCACAATGACCTGTTGGAAGCGGCCTGCATCCAGCGACTTCCTGCGACCTTAGTCAGATCGTCCGTCCACCTTGTGGGCGGGCGTCCGACACTTCGCTTGCCTGTACGTGGCCTCCACTCGAGAACCTTTCGGCCCCAACGGCCATCGGTTCTACGAGCTATGTGCCCGGCCCATTGCCACTTCAACTTGCCAATCCTATGGGCTATGTCGGTAACCTTGGTTCTCCTACGGATCTCCTCATTTCTGATTCGATCTCGTAGGGAAACACCGAGCATAGCCCGCTCCATGGCTCGTTGAGTGACTTTGAGCCTTTTAATGAGGCCCACAGTGAGAGGCCACGTCTCGGTGCCGTGTGTCATCACTGGCAACACACAACTATCGAAGACTTTCGATTTTAAGCACTGAGGTATTTTGGACGAGAAGACGTCGCGAAGTTTCCCGAACGCTGCCCAACCGAGTTGGATTCTCTATTCGATTGGATTCGATTCGATTCGTGATTATATATAGCCTATAGTATTTCGCGATAAATGACCTATACAACAAAAAATATTTTTTTCAATTCGAACCAGCACTTTCTGAGATTAGAGGTAACAAACAAACTTTTCAGTTGTGTATATTAGTATAGACTTGTATCAAAAAAACTTTGCGTAGCTCTGGTAAATTTTGTCATAACATAATGTAATTGCCAAATCAACATATATTGTTGTCTTCTTTTCGCAATATTTTTATTTTTATACTCGTTTACACGAAATCCATACTTAGAATTGGTACCTACGATACAGATATTACTAGAGTAAAAATACCTTTCACTATCGACCTCTATATTTATCCCTTCAATATAATCTCTGGTCATGAAGTAAGGTCGAACATCAATCACCCATGACCGGGTTGCTCTGATTGTTTTATTTCTTTTTCTCCTAAATTACACACGGGGCGAGCATAAATCTGATAACACCCTCCGAAACCGTGAACCGACCCACCTCTCTACCCGATAATTATACAAATTTACGTGCAAATATCACCCTCAAACAACTTATTACTCAGGAAAAAAAACAAGCGACGAAATCATAAAACAGTTCCAGAATAATGCTTTCGTTTGAATTCAAGTTCTGCCACTCGGAAATGCTTTCAACTCGTTAACAAATAGTACGCCGGAATTTATAGTTATTTTTGCACAACGTAATTGATTCATTCAACCGAATAGCTCTCACGTTGTAAGTTTCCGCTCCCATAGCTTATATTTTAATTCGATACCATTTTGAATTTATTCAAAACAAACGTCGCGATATTTATTGTGGTTCGTAGCAGTTCGTAGCGGTAAGCTACGCTCGGTGTAGCAGTAAATTGTCAAAGCGTAGGCTCCATCAACCACTGAACTTTGGGCCGCCGCTGTCAGTCATTACAGCGAAGTTGAGACCGACTTGAACTACTTTAGACAGCTGACAGCTTCGTAATGAGTTTGCCCGTTAAAACGAAAATGGTAACTTCTTCGGCGAGGCAATGAACGCGTGAAAAAGATCCATACGCGGTGCATGGATGCGTTGAAAGGTTACTTATTATAAATTCTCTAAAATTACAGCTTAAGCCTTTAGTCATTTTAAAACTGCCGTCTTTAATAACAATTAAGTAAGTTTTGTAACAACAAAACAACAATTTTGATGTATCTTTTACCAAAATGTGAAAATTGGCAACATTCCACGTTTATGTATTGTAGGAATAGCAGGCCTGAAAATTTTAACGTATGTGTTGTTTTTTTCACCTATTCAAGTCTTATTGTTCCTAAAAGGATACACACCTATAGTAAGATTACAAAAAAAATTAAAAGGAACGAAATATAAAATTAACCTACAAATAACATCCATTTATTAGTAACCTTTCAAATAATAGCGCAATGGATTGGTCTGATTAGTATGTTGTGTACCATTGTCACACAAGTCAACAAACTCTTGACGCTCATCGATTTTATAAGTAGGTCACTCACCTGAATCCTGATGGTCACGCCTGCCCATAAACAGGAACAGCACACTGACCTTACTTAATACTTTCACTGAGCACCACACTGGCATCGCCTTCCCGACACAATAGATTTTAAGTTTCGCAATGCCCGATAATCACTGGCTTTTTTGTCTTTTTAAACCGAAACACAACACTTCTTTAATAGAAATGTACAACACCTGTGAGCACTCTAGAAGAAAGTTATTTTTCGAAAAAATAACTCGCGAAATCATTTGACCGCATTTTACACTGCACACTAATAATATTAAAATGACTCGTCATAAGTATAAAACGAGGGTAGGCTTGTTTAATTAACACAAACTACCTACATCTTTAACATATACACAGGCACTCAAAAGTGGTACTGTAAATGGAAATATTGAGTGCCTACTACGTACACGAATATTATAAATTTATTGAATCAACATGTCTGATGTCGCCATTGATTGCCAATAAGTCTAAACAAATAGTACATCAACCTACCTCTAATGGATTGGTTTATGTTCTACATGAAGGACGTCGCCAATCGTATACAACCACAAAATATTTATGTATAATTTCGACATAGGTAAAATGTAATTACTCGCAAGAATATTGGGACTTCGAAATACACGAATATGAAACAAAAGTATATGTACTTGTAATTTGAAACCATTATATGTATTTGATGAGAATTATTTGCAAAGTGAAGTCATTGAAAGTATTTGATCAAAGAAATTTTAAACGGTACATGCCTGCCTCCAAATTACTAATTAACGTTTCCTTAAGATGTATTGTGTTTTAATATCCGTCCCCGAGAAGAATTTAATTAAAATTGGGGATTTTTTTTATTGCAGCCTTCTTTAGAAAAGACCCGCCGTCGTCCTGTTGTTATCGCACTATCTAAGGGAACAGAATGAGTGTCTATTGAATTTAATTTAGAAAACGAGATAATATTTTCGACAATAGACTATGATAAAGAAATCCCGCCACTCATTAATAAAGTGTCTGCTGCCGACGGAACATTTTAATCAGAGTTTAAATTAACAACGCCGGTAATATAAAACATTTTCGAATATTTTGTAAATGCTTACCAATTTTCAATTTGTAGAATAAGCTTGGATTAAAACGATTTATGTATATTTCGTGCAGAATTCCTTTTAAAGATTCCTTCTCAAATTTACAAAATGTTTTAATATATATCGATGATTAAGAGCAATCGGGAGACCGTAGGTTCGATCCCAGCACCGAGACCTCTAATTGTACTTCCCACAAATATTAGACCTCGGTCAGTATCAAAGTCTTAGGGTGTTTCTGATTGTCACGACTCAACACAGATATGCTAGTTTGGCAGTATGACTGATGTGTGTGTTAGATGTAATTATTTATTATTTAACTCATAAATCGTGCATGATTCATATTATAACTAAAGCTAGAGACTCGACGCGGCTTCTCCCGGCTGTTTTCCCTGTTATTACTGCAGCGCACACCATTTTCATTCTATTTCATGACGTCTAGTGAACATCTGAAGCATAGATTAGAATTATAATCTAAAGCATGAAAAAGTAACAAATAACATTATTTTTGGATTTCTAACATGACTTAGGATAACAAAGTTTCTATCACAGAATTATTACGTGATAAGAAACAACTAGTACATGCAGGGGTGGACCGTAAAATTATGGGGCCCTGGGCTAATACGTCTCAGAGGCGCACTAATTAATCAACTAATTGTTATTGCGTTATAAAACAGTTTTGCAGATTGATCTAGATTAAAATATAAGAATATAAGAAGAAAAAATATAAGAATATATATGCTATTTATTTTAATAAAGTTACCCCATTTATTCCTGAAAAATCGCTGTTTTATAATGTCGTTACAATGACCATATTAAAAAAGTTAGATTTGTGCCCTTTTGTATCCATAAGGACCTGACTTACAGCTCAAAAAGAACTTGGGTAGATCCAGCTATGAGTACATGATAATTCTACGCGTGCCACGTGCTGTCAGTTCGTAACAAGCGGTGCTTGTAGTTGCCACTACGGTCGAATTACAAATATTGAATAATGTTGTTCAGCAGTGGAAACTCAACTCAGAAACGTGATCGCTTGAGACATACTAATCTGGTTGTTTGTATTAACATTCATGTGTAAATCACACATTGAGTGTTCTGCTTCACCATTCACAAAATGAAAAATGGGGCTTACAGATAAATTAAAATACTCTCTCATAAAATGTTATGTTCATATATTAGAAACATATGTATTTTTATTTTGTGCAATAAAGGATTAAATAAATAAATAAATAATAAACATCATTTCATTTCCTGTAACCGTTCGGTTATCCATATATTTGTATTTCAAATATGTATACTTATGAATGAAAATGTAACCATAACCGTAAAATATAACTAAAATATGATATTACAATCGAGGCCGATTATTCAAAACAAATAAGTATTCAGTAATGGAATGCTTTTGTTAAAGTTATTGTTTAAGAATGTTGAAAGGTATAAAACTTCCGTGAACGAAGACATAAATTATGTTAAATATTCTTTGGAATTCCCATTTAAATGTAAGTTATGCTCTATTATCTTGTACAAGATCTTGTAGGTATTAATGTTGCAAGAATCAAAATTGTTTTTAAGCACGACATCGCACATACATATTGGCGATAAAGGGCTAGTAACGAACTCATTTATGGCCGGCGTGACAATGAATAATCAGTGTGTGTTTTATTTTCAATTAAAAATACAATTATGTAGTAGATAACATTGCTGGTAGGTATATAGACGCAAACGCAAAGTAAGCAAATCTTCGACGCCATAAATTCATTTAAGTTTTTCAAGAACATAAGTAAAGTGACAGAGTACTTGGTTGCCTTGTTTATGTTTCTCTAATGTAAGAAATGTATACTTTAGGATATTTTTCAATTATAACTTCAGAGACGTTTGCAGTAAACACATTTATGTGTGAATAAGGGATATACCAAATAGTTAGATTAAGATTTTAGGAGAAGATCCTGACATTACGTAACCGCAATAATGTTAACAAATAATATTAAGGAAACCTAAAGCCCCGAATGTATCGTCCTTCTCAATCTAGGAAGTTATGGAAAGAATTTTAATGACACAATGAATAAATACCTTCCTACGTTCGAAAAAATTAACAATTAACAGCCCAAAAATAACGTATTTCAAATTATCAAAAACCTACCTGAATAATTCATCTGGGTGTTTTGTTTGTTGGTATTAGCATTCCAAAATGAAACACATTTTTTAATCGACATTAATGCTATATATACTTTTACAATTTAAATTCATGATTTTTATCCATATTGAATTATTACCATATTGTAAGTACCTACCTTTGGCATTTGGTACGTATGCTAATGAAGAAACCAGGATTCGTATTTTGCATGATAAAGCGAGCCACCTGAAAGCTGCACCTTCTTTAATTGTCTTAGATATAAACGATGATTTTTTTTATTGGCGTGGATGGCCGATTCCAAAATATGAGATATTGCAAAAAAATATTGAAGAGATATAACTCCAATTTTTATGAAAATTAAAACTGCATTCTTAGATTTTTAATGAATGATGATGAAGCGAAGCCGATGGTTTCGACATTATAGAATAGTGTAATCCATGATATTTTTTTTACTAAATTACTTATTCAGAATGAAAGTATTTCAGTTTTCATCCAATCAGGGTCGTGATTCCTTGCAGGTTCTTTCACTATTTCTCATAGTTTCCGATTTTAATATCCAAGCATGCAACCTTTTTGTTGGAGTCAGGATTGCAATTAGTAAAATACATAAATAATGTTTCATTCTGTATTAAACACATGAGTAATGAGCAATTTTTGCGTGCGACAAGTAATTAAAAATGAGCACTAAAAGCCGGTTATAAATCCAATAATAACACTTAAAGAATATATATTTTCAAGATTGTGTTTCAAGGAGTTGTAACAGAAAGCTTAACTGAATCACTAAATCTTTATTAAAACTATACTCCTACTACATAATTATGTGAAAATAATCTACGTAAGAGTAAGCATCTGCGAGTGTTGAGTGATGTGCATGCGGCCTTGTCGCGCCGCCGGCTCGGTGCGCGCTCGCATTTTACAACGCAGCAACTGAAGCGTGTTCTCCCAGAGGCGGGTCTGCTCCTCCACTGCACCTTGACGGGAACTGATGGCTTGTTGTTCCTGAATGTACAGACATTTATTAAGACGTAAATCTAGATTTTTTAATCATTTTGACGTTTAAAAAACCCTATTATGATCGTCTTTTATTAATCCTAATTGCAAACTTGACCAATCAGCCTATACACAGTTTACTTTAGGAAATGGCCTTCTTTAAGAACTGAGTAATTGTGTGAGTGAGAGCACTAAGAAAATTCTGATAAATTTGTCCCACGGTGGGAAAGTTTCCTCTATTCTACTTTACTGATGCGGATCCTGGGATTCAAACACACGATGAAAGTTTGAATATACTGTCCGACATGGTCCGTCATCACCATGTCCCTATACAACTACAACGTACCTATTTAGTATTTATGTCGGTAAATAATAAAAACATTATAATGCAACATATGTAAATAAAAAGAATGATCAGCTATTAAATTAAAACTTTAAATGCCTAACACCGGAAAAGGTTTTAGCGGCATTTACATCAACGTTGTGAAAATAAAACTAGTTGTGCATTTCTGCGACGACATCTCTAATTGCATTTTAGATATGCGATTCATCTCCTCTCTTGCTTTAGAAAAAAGGCGTACATTTTATCAACTATCAGTTTTTTTGCACCTTGATAATTATAATCACCTCGTTATTATTTTCATTGAATTTATAAGACAGATTTGTATAAATTTGTTTTTTTTAAGTATGTACGCTCAAAAACCTAAACGTTGACTTATCGTAGCGCGAGTTTAGAACCAAGATACACATATAATATCGACGCTTTTAAATTATAATATTAATGTACTCACAAACCAGATAAATCTTTTTACCTGCTCCAGGCGCTTAACGATTTCTTCGTATTCAGCAACTTTTTTATTTAGGGCTTCCATTTTGGACGGTTTCCTTGGGGACTGCATTGAATTTTTCATTTCAAACATTACGACTTCTTGTAAACTTTCAGCTTTTGTTATTTTTTGTCTCAAGTTTTTCCATTCAGTCTCTTTATTGTTCAGCTGGTCAGTGAAAGCTTTCACTTGGTTTTTGAGAGGTTCCATTTGCGAAGCTATATTGATCGATGTGGCTTCATAAGCCCTTTTCTTTTGTTCGTACTGCTGCTGAATGGCTTGGAACTCTTCTTTTACGGGTTTAATTTTGTCCGCGAGCGGTTGTATTTCTTGACGGACCTCGGACAGCTTTTGTGCCGTCTGCGCTACTAACTGAAAAACAATGAAACCGCTTTTAGTCTCACGCCCACGAACGTTTGAATTATTACATAGCTTAAATATAAATTCTAACGGTTTGACCGTCATGATATAACTATGTTTAGCTTTGTGTGTTAAATTTGAAGTTTAATTTTTAACTTTTTTTTATATCATAAGACATATATCTATTAGACGACTAGGAAAATAATGATGAGTCATAAGATAAAATGAACAAAATAGAGTATTTCATCCATCTCAAGTTTTCTATTTTACGAAAATACATCAGCGGCACGAAAAACAAGAAATATTGTAAAGGTATTACGTTCACAATATCTTGTCCCATCTACATCAGCCTGGGTGTCAGGGGAATGCTCCCGTAGCTGTAAGGCTACCCTTTCAGTTTTTATTACTAATATACCGCCTTAAAATAAAGGAAAACAATATAAATTCGCTATTTATTTTGTTCACATTTCATTACACCATTGGCCGGTCAATTTATATTTTTTTTTTAACAAAACTGTCTTCATTATTCTGGTAAATAACTGCTAGAATATGTAAAAAATTAAACTAAATTCGCGATAAAATCCGTAAATAATAGTTTTATTTCAATGCTAGAATATACTCAAATATAAAGACAAGTAACGATTTATTGTGCTTATAGAGACTCGGGGACTTGAATATTTCACTAGCAAAAGACGCCTCTTACACAAGATTGAAACCCACGTCACATCAGCGAAACGGTATTGTGCGATTGTATTTATCTAAGAGCAAACTACAACCTGAAAGGCCGTTTTATTCTACAAAATAACAATAATTTTGTATCTAAAAAGTACCTGAGATAAATCATGAAGAGATTTTTTCGACAAATCTAAAGATTTTTCTTTATCGTTTTCCGAAATCTCGGCGTCTTCTATTTTCATTTTTTTATGATTGACTAGCGCCATTTCAACGGTCGGGTCCGAGGTACTGATGATCTGTATCGTTCTCGATAAAATGCCCGCCTCCACCTATAAAACGACCCATTTAAACATAAAATCTTGCTCGCGTTACCGTTGAACAAATTTCATTTAGGTAAATGAGTTTTTCGCCGACATCGATGTGCAGAGTGCGGACATATTTACCTTAAAAGTTGAGAGATTGGCTCTTTGCCTTTTATACACGGTGCTTTTTGTGCGCAACGAACTTACGTACTTCTTCAATTCTTCTCCTCTGAGAACCGTATCTCCTAAAAGCTGCCTAACCTGATAAACGTCAAAATATTATTAGGTATTATCAAATCCTTAGTATTTCTAGGCATGATGCTTATAAATATTTAATGTGCGAGTTGTGAGATACATATTTGTGTAACATGTTAAAAAAAAGAAACCAATAAATAAGATCAATGCTAATAGCGCTTATGTTCTCAAAGTCAATCCAACCTATCTTCCAGACATGTCTTGTTCTTCAACATAATAGGCGATTATTTGGAACGAGAAAATGCTCTATCTCATCTTCATGACGTGACCCAAAACACTATCGACAATAGGGCAGACACCGATTGCGATCAAATCCTGCCGCCACTCATTGTCATTCCATCAAAAAAAGGAAACGATCCTCTATTTTTAGTAGGATGCTCAAGAAATGAATGTCTGACCTTTTCGCCAAGAACGTTCTTTAGATAAATTGCATTAAATACATGAGCGTCGTTAAGGGTAAAGTACACGAAAACCTTATTTTCATTTTCCATGACAATATTGAGTTTGTAATTCTATTTGCAATTACCATAAGACCACAACTCACAACAATAATTTAGCTGTTATATCATTCGTGGAACTATAGTAGTCAAATAAGTTATTCGTAAGAACAGAAACTAACTGGCACGCAATTTCATTCTTCAACATACTGATTACATATTCCAGGAAACAATAAGCACTGCACTTTTATTTATTCTTTTCTTTCTATTATAAAAACTGTCTTTCTCTTCAGCCACAGGAAGTTCACTACTTGAAATAGGCTTTCCCCAAAGATCTCCACATTGACATGTTGGAAGTGCCAGGCCTCCACAGTGGCCTGCATCCAGCGATTTCGTGCAAACTTAACCAGGTCGACCGCCAACCTTGTAGGCGGGCGGTCAAATTCTAAGAATACCCAAAAATAATGACCAGTATTTTTATTTACCTTTAAAATTGCCCCAATTATTTTGGATGGGGCCAATATTTTCTTTTTATATACGCTACAGAAAGAAATTACATGATTTTACGCCTCCCGACATCAATCCTTTTGGAAACTATCATGTCGCCAAGAAAATCACAATTTTAAAACCAGGAAAGTTACACAAAGTGGATTGAAAAGCGCAGTGTAATAAACAAAGTGTACGACTTATACCTGAGACTGTAAATCTGCCAAGGTGGCCTCGTGGTCTTTAAGAGCCGAGGCGAGCTCGTGGACACGTGCGGCGCTCGCCTCCTTATTCCGTCTAATAACTGCGGCTTGCTGTCGGAAAGGTGCCAACTTATCTTCTTGCGGCCCTGTCGTTGCAAGTTTACGTTGCACAAGCTGTTCCATTTCGCCATTCACAACGGCTATCTGAAAATGTTCACAATTTTGTACCCACAAAAGAATATTAACTTTCTGTACGTTACATATTAAATGTTCTTTACATATATATTGGTTACGCTTTTGTTTTCATCTTAAATAACTATTTCCTCCCATTTATTTGGTTCCGATCCGTTTAAGCTGACATCCTATGTGTAATTGTAATAAATCCTTTTTGTTAATCCATCGCTGTCCTTTCCTTTCATCCGAAACGTAATTAAGAACAAGCGTTACTTTGATAGAATTTAGCTAGTTAAAAACCAGAAGCTGTAATACATACAAATGATTATTGGAATACCTTATCTTGGATCAAGAGCAAGTCAGAACGAGTCGGGTGTTGTTCGGCAGCTATTGTTTGCATTATATTCAACTCCTTCTGTAAATGCGTAGTCTCTTGTGGAAGCTTTTCCTGTACTAAATAACTATTTAACTGGAAAAAAAAAGTACAACCATATAATGATACATATTTTGTAAGGAGCAGCCATTCATAAGCCATGTATACCTTATATCTACCATTAATTCTAATATGAAAAAAATATACCTGTATTTCTTCTTGTAAGTGTTTAATCACATCATTAACAGTTTTCGGAGCAGCACTCTGGCCGTGAATGACGTTTAAATATCTTTTTAATTGGTCGGACGCTAACTTTAATTGCATTTGTTGAGTATCGTACTAAAACATAGTCATTAATATTTATAAAAATTCGCGCCACATTAAATGAAAAAATTAATTAACCGTGTACCTGGTGCTCAAATTCCTTCGCTTTTTCTTGTTGAAGTCTTAATGATTTGCTCACGTTCAACAATTCATCTTTATTACTCACGTCTACGAGGTTTACCTGAACATTTTCTAACCTTTTAATTACTGGAATATAAAAATACATTTAAAAAAGGTTTTTAAAACTTATAATCTTTTACGTGGGTGTTCTTGTCGTAATAATAGAAACCTGTACACATATTGTACCGAAAGACAATTAAAAAAAAAATTGTAAGAAAACAAAACCAAATAAATATGATTGGGCAGAACGTACTCTTAACTGACGAGAAGGTTAAAGGTCAAACAAAAATGAAAAGACTGCGTATGAAAATTTTGACATTATTGGAGTAAGTAAATATTTTATGTTACGGCTACTGCGTTCACTGTTCAATTCTGTGATAATGAAGCTTGTATTGCGACTCGTCTTGTTTACATTCATATTAACACAGCAATTACGTATACAGCAATATCATGAAATGGCTGGTAATTTTAATTGCGTAACCAATTGAATTATTTGACATTCATTGGACGAGTACATCGATGTTGTGTCATTGACGTGCTTACACAATACATCGGGAGGCATATGCGTTATAAATCAATTAGTCTAATGAATACGTAGCTTTTCATTGGCAGCATTTTGTTAATTAATTTCAGGCGTATTTTATAGGCTTTGGTAAATAATTTAATAAAATGCTTTTAATAAGCAGAGCCAAACTGTTAACGTAGCCAATTAATTACATTATACATATTGAATTTATAGATTTAACATTACAACTAGAGTTTTTCATATTCATAGGCGGTACTGGCTAAATTATAACAAGTAACATTGTAAAGAAACGTAATCCAGTTGCTAACATTTTGTTTTCTTAAGAATATATTTATATAACATTATACTTAAAATTGTTTATTTCTCACCAATATCTCTCTCTACAGCCATTTCCTTAATGTCGTTTATAATTTCTGACGCATTCTCTTTTTGCAACGATCTCGTCCTCTTATGTACTTCTTTAAATTCTTCAATCAAATTTTGGTACAGATCGAGTAAATCTTGAATTGTATTGTTGCGAGCCACGTCTGTAGGTATGTCTGGTAATTTTAGATACCTAAAAATATTATACTCGTTACTGCAACATGCTGCAAATGTTAAAGACATTTTTCAGACTACATATAGATGATAAAAATCTTTTAACTTATACATATAATCATTTGTTGTCTCAAATTGAAGGCAAAAGTTTGATATTTTTTATTATTTACGCACTTATTTACAAGTCTTTATTACTTTTATTTTACGTTATTAAGTCTTCATTCGAAATGAATA
This sequence comes from Hyles euphorbiae, assembly GCA_023078785.2. Taxonomy (NCBI): domain Eukaryota; kingdom Metazoa; phylum Arthropoda; class Insecta; order Lepidoptera; family Sphingidae; genus Hyles; species Hyles euphorbiae. The sequence goes on along the minus strand of CM041038.1, from coordinate 8,457,740 downwards.
CACATATATTTCATAACTTCATAACCTTTACCTTAAATAATATAAAGTACTTTTTCTATTCCTATATTGTATATGGACTGTAGGAAAAAATCTAAGTCTTCAATAAGTAAAAAGGTCCACTTCCACTATACGGATTGCATCGAAAGGGATTCAACACTACATAATAATTCTAGTCACGTCCACAACTTCCCGATGCCACCTAAAACCCTCACCAAATCCTTGTAATTTATTTAACTTATTGCTTTGATATCCTCCTGTGGTGTAGTGAAGATAATATTATCTGATGATAGGCATATTTGTAGTAGTTAAAATGGATACATTGCAATAAAAAAAACATGGTTACAAATAATTTCATTCATTGTCTGACTGTCAAATATTTAAGTACAGTGAACTGGTGACAAAAACTTCATACCTATTGTGTATTGAACATTTTGTGTTCTTTATGAGTTAAAAGTAGTGAGAACATTGATTTATATTACTACAAAATTGATATCTATGGATGAGAATGTATAATATTTACACCTTTACAAATATTTTCATAATAAAATATTTACAAAATTTTTTAAGGAATATGATTATTTAAGTTAACAATAGCTAGTGTACCTAAATGAAATTAAAATCAATCAGTAGGTAACTAGGCTAGACTCTAGATGGAAGCTCGTATGGGTTGTGAACCGCAAATCCATAGCTTCTGCCAGTTCACATACGGTAAGGTTTTCAGTTTGACATTTTAAATGAGTATCCCGGGGCTAGAGTCTGCATAAATCATAACAATAAAGTCGCTCCTCTTAATTTTTCCACGAAAATAATCTTGGTGTATCGGATCAATGCGTTTTGTGTTAACTATTTTACATAGGATTATTACTACCTGTATGCGGTAAGCCCGATAAAGAGTTCGGACCTACTACCTCTTACTAAACATGTGCCTTCTTGCGAAATAAGCACCGAATGCATTTTTTTTTAATCTTTTTGTTTTTCATTTTTAGCGTCTTAATAAATTAATTCCATTAATAGAAAGAAAAGGAAAGATGCATTTTATTACAGCCAATAAGACAAACCTATCCAATACACCTAAATGGTATTTTAAAATATAAAAATTCAAAGAAATTGATTGCCTGTCCCGAACTCAAACTAGAATCTCACAGTTCACTACCTCCACACACTATCATTGAACCAATAAAGTGGCTAAAAGAAAATTATAGATATTAAGCATACTTAGCAAGGTATGCAGTATTTTTAACTTGTTCCTTATTAGTCAGGAGCCAGTGCAGTACGTGATGTATGGTCTTCGCGTCGCCGGCGATCAACTGGGCCCTGAACCGCGGCGGCTCCACGTTGGCTGGCGGTCGATACTTCACACTACCCAACATCTCCAAAAGACGAACTGATATTGTCTCCGTGTCATCTTCGTTTACATCTAACTATAATACACCAACAAAAAATAAAAAACTTTAACGTAGAATGTAGATCCTTGTTTTAAATCATAGATACTATTAGACGAATACGATATTTAGTGATATCTCAAAAATTTGGTAGAAAATAACAGATTTTTTACGTATTGCGTACCTACGTGTCACTTTTTTGCGACGTACAAACTTTTTATTCTATTTTATTTTTTTTAATTTCTGTATGGTGTATGTAAATTTGTGTTATATGAGTGTGTGCGTTGTAATAAGTGACTAATAAATGTGTTTTCTTTCTTTCTTTCTTTCTATTGCGTATTGTTCGGAAAGTGAGATTGCTGGAGAACCAAAACTGTGTGATAGAATATTCGAATTCACCCAGGAAGCGGCCACTGTACCCAATAGTAAAATACCTATCTACCTATTCCAATAACTTGGGCAAGAATATCGCATTGCATATAGGTACAGGTGAGTAGACTGCCTCAGTGCCTCTGTGGGCTCGGTGGCGTAGTTGTACTAGGGTACGGTTACAAAGCTGGGGTCTAGGTTTGAAATCACGGGTTGGGCAAAATGATATTGGATTTTTCTATTTATTATTAGCCCAGAGTCAGGAATTTGTGCCCGATATGGCGATAGGGTCGCCACCTACCACAAGTGGGAAGGAACATACAAGGCGAAAGGCACCTCCTGACACACTTCTAGGAAAAAGGTGTGAGTTTATGTAAGTATGTACAGCCGTGTGAATAAGTCTGATTTCGCAAATTCTAACCAGAATTGGGAGAACTAATGGGGGGAATAGTAATGGGGGAAATAATAAATTCTCCTTACTTTATTTTTTTCTTTCTTACATTGAAATAGCTATATTTTTGCAGAAAAAAAACTCTATTCTGTACGTAAAATCAAAATAAAATTACACGATAAACGTACCACGCCTTCGAATCAACTGATGTTTGTTACATAACGCTGAATGTTGATTTGTGCTTGTACAAGACCGACACAAAAGGCCATCGGATAGTTTGTGGTTACCGCTACCTCTGTACAAACACAATCAACAACACAGAATGTAGGTAGATACGAGATTTGTATTCCGGGAATCATTTCCACTGACAGTGCGATTGTTTTGCAAACACGAGACACAATACATACCGAAACTGAGTTAACGAAGGTGAGAATACTCTGTTTTGATTGCACCTCACTATTGCAACTGTCGCCCAGTACATATCAGAATGATTTATAAAATAAATTATGATGTTTTAACATATGTTACTACATTTTTTTTTTTTTTTTTTTTTTTAAATGTTGTGTTATGGCGAATGCCATAATACTTCATTTTAATAACGATCTAGCCTTATGACTAATAAGTTATTTAAATTTAACCTAAACTTCTAAAGAGACTACGACTAAGAATATGTCCAATAACACGTTTCTTATTGTCTCTATTAAGGGGAAGACACAATGTTCGCGTGTTCTTTTTCACTAGCACTCACTGCACTATTTTTCACTAACTGTTCATCACTAACTCGAAAGGTTTTGTCCTTTTCAGTCTTCTAAGTAAGTCCGTGTTGTCGAGGAGCTGGATAGCCTCGACGTTCACGTGATGGTGAAGCCTATGTTCATGAGCTTCGGCATACTTTTTTACAATATTTCTAACGAAGTCTACCTTGAGGTCCCGATGAAGATCTTCATTTCTTACGTACCATGGGGCATTTGCTATATTCCGCAGTACTTTGTTTTGAAATCGCTGTATTATTTGCATATTGCTTGGTTTGGTACATCCCCACAACTGTATACCATAAGTCCATACAGGCATAAGGACTTGTTTGTATAATAGTACTTTGTTGTGTACTGACAACGAAGAGTGTTTACCAAGTAGCCAATACATATTCCTATAGCGAATTTCTAGCTCGTCGCGTTTCTTTTTGACGTGTGCCTTCCAGCGAAGCTTTGCATCCAGAGTCATGCCAAGGTATTTAGCCGTATTTTCATATGGTATGGTTTTACCGTTAATGAACACAGGCTCATACTTTGGCCTTTTGTTGGTGAAGTCAATATGAACTGATTTTGATTCATTTATTTTCAAACGCCATTTTTCAGTCCAATTGGAGATGACATTGACAGCTGTTTGCACTTTATCCACTGCTTCTTTGTGGGTCGATCCTGTGGCTAAAATTGCCGTATCGTCTGCGAAAGTTGCAATGGCATTGTTTTCTATTTTAGGAATATCACAGGTGTATAATAAGTACAGGACCGGACCTAGTACACTTCCCTGTGGTACTCCAGCTTCTATATGCTTAATTTCTGAATAAGAATCTTCGTGTTTGATACGAAACATTCTATCAGAAATGTAAGATTCCAGTATGTCTGAAAACTGCTTAGGCAGCATTTTCCTAAGTTTGTAAATGAGGCCGTGGTGCCAAACCTTGTCAAATGCTTGTGCCACGTCTAGAAATACCGTTGAGCAAACTTTTTTCTCTTCTAGAGCCTTTTCGATTAAATTAGTTATCCGGTGGACTTGGTCTATTGTTGAATGTTTTTCTCTGAATCCGAATTGGTAATCTGGAATTAATTTCCGCTCTTCTATAACAGGCTTAAGCCTTTTCAAAAGTAATTTTTCATATAGCTTAGCCATTACTGGCAACAAGGAAATTGGCCTATAGGATTTCACGTCATGAGGAGGTTTACCAGGCTTAGGTATCATAATTACTTCAGCAAATTTCCAAATGTCAGGTACATATTTCAGTCTGAACGAGGCATTTATCAAAGTAGTCAGTTTGACAACTGCTTTGCGCGGTAGATTGTTCAGTACTTCTCCTGTAACCAGATCGTAACCCGGAGATTTCTTTTGATTTATTTTTTTAATTTCACTTGTAACCTCCCTAGGTGTAACGAATTTTATTGGATGGTTGTCTTGTGATACGTAGTCTAGGCTGAAGTCCAATACAGTACCTTCATTTGGTTTAAATATGTGCTCCAGATGTTCAGCAAATATATTTGCCTTTTGTTCATTGTTTATGGCCCAGTTTCCATTCGGTGTTTTGATGGGAGGGACTTGCATAATTGGTTTTTTAATATTTCGGGTGGCTTTCCACAGAGAATAATCTGACATACGATCGCTAGATAGCCCACGAAGATAAGTATTCATTGATTCGTCTTTGAAGCGTTTTATTTCTCTTGTGACCCTTTTTGCGAGTGTGTTATAAATTTGTTTGTCCTTAGGAAATCTGTTTGTTTGCCATTGTTTTCTTTGTCTTCTTTTTTCAGCTATAAGGTCCCTGATTTCTACTGGGTAAGAGTTGCCTCTAGCTCTTAACTTCACCACAGGTGTGTTGCGCCAGGCACATTGCTGTATATTCACTATAAACTGTCTCAAATCTTGTTCGAGTTGCTCCAAATTTTTAAGCGGAACTTTTAGATCAATTATAGATTCAAAATCTAACTTGAAGCTTTTCCAGTCAGTGTATCTATTTGATAACGAGGGATGGCTTTCCTTTTGAATTTTTCCGGCGGATAGAGTTAAGATGATCGGTGAGTGATCTGAACTCATGTCATAGCCCTCCTCAATATGTAGAGTATCGAGGGGGAGATTTTTTAAAATAAAAAAGTCTATTAGGTCTGGGATTTTTGAGGTATCCGTAGGCCAGTAAGTAGGTTTTCCTGTAGATATCACATCACATTTGAGTTCTCTAGCGGCTGATAATAATTCTCTACCTTTGGTTGTCGTAAGTCTAGATCCCCAGAAGGTATTTTTTGCATTGAAGTCACCACCGAGTATAAACCTGGAGCCAAGTTGATTAAACATATGTATATACCGCTCAGCCTTTAGTGAATACCTAGGTGGGCAGTATATAGCTGATATAGTAACAGGATAGCGTTTTGTCTGTATACAAACCGCCACAGCTTGAATGTCTTCATCCTCTATCTTAGATAGTTCGTAGTGACAAATGTTATCTTTTATTATGAGAGAACTGCCACCCCTTGGTGTGTTGTAAGGATGCAAGGCATGGTAAACTTTGTACCCTTTAATTTTTATTATTGTTTCTTTCGTACAGTGCGACTCTGATATGAGGCAGACATCGAAGTTTTCAGTGGTTAGGACGAATTCTATTTCATTTAGGTGTTGAAGTAGTCCATTGGCATTCCAAGCTATGATTTTAAGAGTCATTGTTTGGTATTTGGTATGATAGCAGTTTTGGTGCTATGCTCCAGCTTTTTCAGGCGATTATCGAATGAAGTCATAAAATTAAGAATTTTGTTGATTTTGTCTTCAATGTTATATTCTTGTGATTGTGGTTTCTGTTGTGACTGTGACAGGTCCTGTGGCTGTATTTGCAACTGTCCAGCTTTTGCCATTTGTGAATAAGTCACATCTTTTTTAATACTTTTAGTGTTTATTGTTTTTTTAGGTCTATTGCTGTCTGGAGTTTTAATTGTATTTTTACTATTCTTCACCTTATTTTTCATATTTTGTAGTTCTTTGGCTACTACGCACCCTCGATAATTGGCAGGATGTGGTTCACCACAGTGTATGCATTTTGGCTTAGCATCCGCTGGTTTTGGGCAGTCACGAGTATGATGCTTACCCGTACATTTAACGCATCTAGGCTCCTTACTACAGTATTTTTGAGTATGGCCGTATGCTTGACATTTCTTGCATTGTGGAATCAGTTTAGATGTTTTGATTGGCTGTATTTCCACTTTGCAGCCGAGAATTGAGCTGATATTATAAATATTGTTTATGTCTTCTTCTTTTTGGAATGATAGCATAAACATATTAAGAGGTTCTTTAGTCCTCCAGCTTAGTTTATTCACCGCTTCAGTTATTTTAAAACCTTTTGTTTTGAGGTCTTCAATAATTCTTCCCGGCACATACGTGTGGTGAAGATTTTTTGCCATTACTCTGATCGGTCTGTCTTGTTTATTCTCATACGAGTGCCAGTGATTTTTGTTTTCTACTAGTAGCTTAGTGGTGGCCTTGTATGAGTTCTCGGTCTTGGTATTAATTTTGGCCATATCGCCTTTCATCATTTTAATAGTGAATGATTCACAAGGAATGCTGTCACTGAGAAAATCATAAAATTTCTGGAAGTTCTTGATTCCTTCCACCACAATAGGAGGTGGTAGAAGTGCCTTCTTTTCCTTTGGCTTCTCCGGGACTTTTTTGTTGGGCTCGACTTGTTGTGACGGGGAAGGTGTTAAGTTCCGCTTTCTTTTCTTCCTACTCTCTTGTCGTATCCACTCAGTTTCTCTCGCGAGTTCCTCATCGTCTGTTTCGTATTGAACTTCAGAGGGGACTTCTTTACTGACTCCTGGTTTGACGCAGGCTTCTTTTTTGTTGCCTTCTTCAGCTTTACGCAGTTGTTGCTGGAGATTTTCTACTTTTATTTGAAGCTCATTCACTAAGCATTCCAATTTTTCACGCAGATGTTTTTCTTCGTTGTACAACTGGTACAACACTTGTTCCGTTTCAGTCTTAATGGTGATAGTGCTTTTCTGTTTTGCCATATTAATTGATCTAATTAATATAGCCTGGCCTTAACAGTTGTTAGTTGTTTTTGTCGATATTTCGCATGCGTTGCAGAAATGTTTTCTGGGTCATCGCGGCGATCGCGGTCCGCAGCCCGTCGCGACGGCGTGATTGCTGCGTCAGCACTTTACCCGAGTACAAGCTAGAGCAACAGTACGACGCAACCGTTCTCTATAGCTGTCTAAAAAGAACTGTTAACATAACATATGTTACTACATGCCCACATATTTATATCATATTTTATTAACATAATATGTAATGTATTTGTGGCTACAAATGAAAATTGGCTTTCTTTATCATTTTCTATCTTCTCTCGGAATTGACACAAACGTTTATGCTGGGCATCTTGGCCATCTTTAGAACCCTCTCGTATGTGACTTTTTTCTTTCATATCACATACATATGTGCGTAATAGGTACTCGTTAAAGTGACTCATGCTAAGCGCCCTATGGGTTGACCGTAGATCCCCTACTCTGATTCAAAGCCACAGTAAAAAAGGATACATTGTCGTTTGAAATAAATCCAACCAAGAAAAAAGGCGCTCGCGCGTACCGAACGCCGCAAATTCGTTTCCTGGAATTTGCGCCGTTTCTGCTTTTTATTTTTATAATTCCCGTGTTTTATGTGGAAGTTCAACTGTATCACTGTGCAGTGTTGTGGGTGTTGTGAATGATCATGTGAGATGATTGCTAGTAAGTTAATTAGTAGGCTATTTAGTCCAGCATGCTGCTCTAGTGTCAGAATTTACTTACCATAAAAGTTCTTAAAGATCGATATGGTATGCAGGTTTCCTAACGATGTTTATTTTCACCGTTACAGTTCGTTGTGATCTATTCACGCAATATTGAAAAGTCAGAGGTGAGCCCAGGGATTTTAACCCGCCACAACAGTGAACATTTTGGCAGCCGCGTCTGGTCCGTTGGGTGCTAACATACCACCACGCACTTCATTATTTTATAGAAACCAAGTCTTGTTGGACTTAATACCCCTACACCGTGGGTTATCCGTATATGTATGGTGAGAATATAGATTATTAATAATAATCATCTTTAGCTACCTTACTCAATATATTAGTCCTTAGTAGTACCCAGGAAATTTGTTTTAATTTTAGTTTTATAGCGGTCTTGTCTACTTCTGAATACTGGCATAAATTACTATGTAAGTAGTTAAACACCAGAGTCTACCTAACTGCTAGTTAGCTGTTCTTTGCTCGGGTTGTATAAAATATCCAAGGAGCGTCGAAGAAATCTAACACAGGATCCCTTTATTATCAAAACACTTACAGTCGATGATCAATTATATAGGTACTCACCTTGTCGCCAGCACCGAAGTTCACTAGTAAATCCACCAGCAATTGCAACAACTGTTTTTCATTGAGAGCGTCGAATTTTATGAGATCATAATTTCGGCCAAGGGACGCGTTCAATTCCCGAACAATAAACTTCATTTGATCCGTCATTTTAGAAAACTATCCTTTCCTATAGCTTAAATACGATTTTTTTTCATTTTTTTACGCCCAGTGGCGTGCCATAGGAGAGGCCTATGTCCAGCAGTGGACGCGAATAGGCTGATGATGATGATGATGATGAAATACGATTTTTTATAACTTCTGGACGATTTTTTGCCTTAACTTGAAATCACAACTTGAAATACGTTTGAAATATCAATCAATTTGTGGACAATATATATCGTCATGGCAACCAATACCAATCCCCATAGACCAATACCAGAGTATGTATTTCATGATGTAGGGGAGAGTGGGGTAATTGAGAACGGCGGGTAATTGGGAACTGCTAGGTAAGTGATACTTCTCCCTTCTCCCACACTGTCCTACGCTTGTTCAACAGACGCATGCAGGACCACTAAGTACGTGTGCAACAGTGAGAGTAAAACGCCGCATGCGTGCTGTCACGGTGAGTCGAACAATTGTTCTTGCATTTCTGTTATAATTTTTATCATGTATTGTAATAGATGTAACTATCATGTTTTTAAGTTCAAAGGCACCATCTTTTGTTACTATCATGCTTGTACTATCTGTTTTCAAACCCTTCGTGATTTGAAGTTAAAAAAGATACTATTAAAAATTACAGCCATATTATTTATTTATTAACTACTTTGGGTAAATGGGAACGGCGTCAGGGCGTCAGGCCGCAGGCGTCCCCTTGCGTTCTTTCTTAATTACTCTAGTAATGCTGGTTGATTGTTTAAAAATTTTCTAATATTATAAATTGTTTTAGATGCCTCGAAATTACATACGAAAGACTAAACCAAAATATAAAATTGAAGATCTTCGCCGTGCAATCAAAAATATAAAAAGTAAAAAGCTCACATTAGGCAAAGCTGCTACTACATACTCAATTCCAAAAACAACATTATTCAAACAATTGAAACAAAACGAATTGAAAATACCAAAAAAGGTCGGTCTGCTGTATTTAACAAAGAACAAGAAGACCAGCTAGAAAAATACATAATTGATTGCTGCAAGACTTTTTATGGTATAACTCCCAGTTCACTACGTAGGATTGCTTATCGATTTGCTGAAGCTAATAAACTAAAATACAATTTTAACAAAGAAACCCAGCTGGCAGGCAAAGACTGATACTATGGCTTTATGTCTCGACATCTTTCTATCAGTTTATGGATTCCAGAAGCTACTTCACTTAATAGAATAACCGCTTTTAACGCCACCGAAGTGAATCTGTTTAACGATATGACCATTACCATTAATACGCCTTCTCCACACACTTCTGTGCCTTTTGCTCAAATTATCAATGTGCCTGTCGTTCCTAAAACAAGAACCAGTTCTGTGCGACAGAATAAGATGCATTCTCAGATGTTATCCAGCTCACCAATAAAAAATCAACTCGAGGAAAAACAGAAAAGACAAATTGAGAGAAAAGCTAAAAAAGAATACGTTTCTAAAAAAAGAACCGAAAAAGAACACCAAAACCATACAAAAGAAGCCACAAGTCAAGAATAAAAGAGTAAGAAATTTGAAAAAGGCTTTACAAGGAAATGAAAATGAAGAGGAGTTTTATTGTATACTGTGCAATGAAAAGTATGAATCCCCACCGACAGAGGATTGGATCATGTGCGCCATCTGTAAACTCTGGGTACACGAACAATGTACTGCCGGCCAGACTAGTACAGGTTACGTGTGTGATTTGTGCCAACCAAAAAAGTTCGTTATAAAGATTCAAGTATGTCGTTCCTCCAACCCGCACTAGGCCAGCGTGGTGGACTATATGGCCTAACCACTCTCAATCGTACTCTCGATTGTAGAGTAGGCCCGTGCCCTGCAGTGGGACGTATATGGGCTGATCCAGATCCAGATCCAGATGTCGTTCCTAATTACCCCATACCGCTCCCATTTCCCCGCGGGCTGATCTCAATTACCCCATAGGGTATCGGGTAAAAAGGAATGACAATGTTTTTTGTTTTCGTTTATATCTTTTATAAAATGTTGATTTTTCAAAATATTTTCTTACTAATAAGTAGATAAATGAGTATAGTTTATGTTGTAATAAAAGTTGATTATATCTCTGACTTTTTTCTATTATTTTTGAGCATTTGAAGTTAAGTGTTCCCAATTCCCCCACTTTCCCCTACGTTATATGGCAATACCACATAATCTAAGCACATAATATATAATGTAATATTATATAATTATAGTATTGTTTATCTGATGGTTTTATCCTAATAATAATTGAACTATTGATTTATTATTGCACTAAACTACCGACAAAACGTAAAAGATCCATGTCGTAATGAATACAACCTATCCAAAACTACAAAATTGATTGGTGGCTCAAAAGAGCAGTCATAATACAAGCGGTCCCGGAAGAAGCTGGAGCGCTCTTGCTTCGGGTTCCCGGGGCCGTTCCAATTACGCTGAAGAGGGCAACGCGGGGTTTTGGTTGGCATGCCTATCGGTGAACCCAACATAATCGCTCCACCCTCCCCCGAGGTGGGGCGTTAGCGGTAAGCCGGTTTCACCGCGTCAACAAAAAAAGTCATAATAAAAGCATCATTATCTAATAATTATAATTTTGTCTTGTGTTGGTAATTTTTTCTCAACAACTTTTGCGATTTTTTATCAGTTGCATTATCATTATCTTTAAAAAATCTTCATTTATATGTGTGTAAAATACTACATTTATGGACTATAGATTAAAGTGACTGGCTAGAAACAGACGTCAGCGTCTTCTAAACGGCTAATTCTTTTCGCCTGTTGATATGGTCCTACCATCAGGCGAAAACCTTGTACAGTAGGAATACCAAACTACAACTTGAATTACAAAGCAATGTTTGGCATTCCACTGCGATTGCCATCCTGCATACCATTCTGAGACATAAATAAAATGGTATTTATCAATACGTCCAGCAGTTATTTAACGACGAAGTTTAATTCATATCAGAAATTCTTCTTCGCTTTATTGTCGCCTTCAAGTGGGATAAAGAAAAACACAAAATATTTATTGGATAAATTATATTTCTGTTTTCAATACAATCATTATTGTTTTGTTGTAATTGTCAACTTCCAACAAGTTTCGCTTAGACTACACAGTTTTGTGCCTACTTGACTGTAATAATTGTATTATAATATCAAGATGTGGAAAATTTTTCGTGACCACTACGATCAATCACCTCACAGCCCTTATTAAACCTACGACATACGCGTCCGCGTATGCTTCATGTTGTTTAACCAACATAACATCTGATACCGAAATGGAGGATAATACGACACAAATAAAAGTATGCGTGCGACTGATACACCATCACATTGAATTTCTTCAACGAAACATCACTGCCATAATAACTATCTAGCACCAATTTTAGTAAACTTAAGTTATAAATTAAACTATGAACTGGTTTCTATTAAAGCATTCAGCCGCGTTAGAACATATTGAAAATAATGATGCAATTTTTTATATAATTAATTCAGTACTACTTATCACTATGGCATGCACCATTACAATTGTATTTAGACCTAAACAGTAAACATTAGTAACATTTGTTTTGTGTTAAAACTAAAAAAACGAATGCCTCGTATTTGTGAAGTACATGTTATTTGGTCGAAGTTATATTATACCGGAAAATTAATAAGTAATTTGTAATCTGAAATTAATTATTGACTCGTATTCTATACATTTTCAATTAACTAATTCTGATCATAAACATAAATAATTTGTACTCTATTAAATTAATGAACATTTAATTATTTACAATCACACAAAAATAATCACTAAAATAATCATAATATTAAGCATGACAATAATAAAGCGTTGAGATTTGGAAATATGAAATAATTCTCAATCCCCACAATAGCTTCTAAGAAACCTAACGTTTTGTCTATATTTCCTAATAATAATAAATATTACAACCCTCGCAATATAATACTACTGACTACTCGACGATAAGTAATTTTCAAACTACCATTGGAAAATCATCATTAAGTATACAACAAACCTAACAAAACCGTATAATTCGTGTGATGTTTTGATTCGACCAAACAAATAAACTGATATGACTTTTACTGATTACAAATGTAAGATACGCTTGGTCCTCGCTATAGCTCTCGATAACAATAATGTACATAGCACGCGGGAGTGAACGAGGCAAAACGTCAAACCAAAGGAATGTTCAAGAGCCTCGTCTATCGCACCGAAATAAAATACTGAGAGACCAAAATCGGGTCCGAGCTCACCCCGCGTTCAGTCATATAAATGCACGCGAGCGACTCTAGGGTAAAAAAATAGCTACCAAAATACACGTCAAAACGTAATAAAATGAAATACTCGTATCAACAAATAGTAAACAAAATCAAAAAGTTAAAACACGGGTGGACACACCCGCGGGCGACTACGATAGAGAGGAAAATAATACTACGAAAAAACCCGAGTCGAATCATCGACGGGCACAGACGGGGACGGCGAATTCCTCCTCATCACTCTACAACAACCCGCCCTTGCGACCGAACAGCAGGCTCAGCGTGCCCAGCGGCGACGAGTGCGACGACTGCGACACCACCGCCGGCGCCGCCGCCGCGCCCACCGTGCCCAGGTCCGAGCGCGGCCGCGGCGCGCGGGGCCGTGACCGCCGCGCGCCGCACGCCACGCCCAGCGCGCCGCCCACCCCCGCCGCCTCCAGCGCGCCCGAGCCCGGCGCGGCGGGCACGCCCAGCGGCGCCTCGCACGCCGCACCCGTCGCACTCGCGCCGCCGCCCGCACTGCGCTCCGGTAGCGGCGCCGCCGGGGAGCGCAGCGTGCGCTTCAGGCACGTCAGCTGTTCCATCGGGCTGCGGTGCACGAGGCCCGTGTACAACGAGCCGGGTGTCTGAAGCGCGAGCGGCGCCGGGGAGCCTTCCGCGCCCGGTGAGCAGGCGCCGAGGTGCCGCCGTCGCAGGATGGACGTGCCGCTCGCGATGAGCGCGTGCAGCGAAGGCGGCGCGTCGCCGGGCCGCGGGGTCGCCGGCGGAGAGGCCTCGGGCGAGCCGAGCAGCGGGCTGTTGGCGGGCGTCGCCGTGGGGGTGAAGTGCGCGCGCGAGGGCGGCACGCAGACGGACTCGCGGCGCGAGTGCACGGGCGACACGGCGGCGGAGGAGCGGCGCGAGGTGAGGCGCGAGCTCCAGGCGCTGCCGAGCACGCTGCTGGCGAGGCTGCTCATGCCGCTGCTGCACACGCTGCTGGTGCTGCTACCGACGAGGCTGCCGTCGTTGGGGTGCAGCACCGTGCTGTCGAGGCACAAAGCGCTATTATCATCGAGTTGCGAAGTCGTGTGAGCATTTGAGAACTAAATGGGATCGAGAGTCACGGTTGCGTACCTGTTTGTGAACGTGAATATGTGACTCGAGTGTGGCAACCGCGGCATGTCATCATCCTCCTCGACGTCTGAAAGCCTGTACAATCTCAAACCGAGGCCAGGTGTCATCCTCGATCCGCGAACACCGACTCCCTCTTGTTCTTCTAACAGACCTACAAATCAAAATATTAACACCAATGAAACATCATTTTTTAAATTAAAATTGTATTGGTATAATAATTGTATCGATAACTTTATTATAATATCGATGATTAATATTTAAAAAAAAAACAATAATATGCCTTCAATTACCTGACATATTTGGCTTTGCAAGTTGGGCCCACGTGTGCAACGTGAGCGAGCCTTCGAGCGGTTTCACGATTTGCAGCTTATGCGGCGGGCGGAACCGAGCCAGGCCACCGCCCGCACCGGCGCCCCAGACGGCACTCTCCTCGTTTGAGTCCCTCTCCAATACTAAATAATGAAGATTTTAAAATCGTACATGATATTTGAATAAGAAAACTATATGATGGTATTTTATTAGAGACCAGCCTTCGATAAAATATACACTAGATTATAAGTAACGGCCTAAAAAAAGGCAAGAGAAATAGGAGCACAAATGAGCGTGTGCTCTTATTTGATTTTATTATAGTCCAAACCCTAATAAAACTTAATTTAAAGGAATAAGGTTTATTGTTACCTGAAGTTGATTCTAATTTAATACTTTTAGCTACATCTTTTAGTTCGAAATTCAAATGGATGAGTATAATCAACCTCGGCCACTTTTGGCGTGTGATTTTGTTCACTATATGAAGTATACATTTTTTTTATTGCAATGAATGGCGAGACGAGCATGCCGTTCGCCTGATGGTAAGCGATACGACCACTCACGAACAGTAGCAAAACGAAACAACACCTTGAATTACAAAGCAATACTTGGCATTCCACTGCGCTTGCCATCCTGAGACATAAAATGTCTCAATATGTCCAGTAGTTACTCTGGCTACAATATCCTTCAATCCGAAACACAACAGTGCATTTAAACTGCTGTTTGGCGGAAGAAATAGACATTGCGGTGGTACCTTCCCAGATGGCTCCTCACATATGAGAGACCTACCACCAGTTGTGTACCACCTTGTATTTGATCGAAGAGGGGAACGTACATACCGTGCGTTCTGGGGCGGCGCAGATGCGAGGCGGCGAGCGAGGCGCGGCGCGCGTCGATGTCGTGCGGCGTGAGCCTGCGCAGCGCCGCCGCCAGCTCCGCCGCGCCCGGCGCGCCCGGCACGCCCACGCCCGGCCCGCCGCTGCCGACACAACACACACACACCGTACAATATCTATACCCGATACTAGTCTACGTGATGCAAATTTTTTATAACATTACAAACAATTATTTTGTTATTTCTCATATCAGATTTATAATTAATTAATAAACATTATTATTCCTTTTTTAATTTATATGTACATATATTATGCAGGGGGGATCAGTATTTTAAATGCTAACAATAAATACAATTATGTACATACGGGTAAAGATCGTCGGAGTCTGTGTCGGAGGTGTCGTCGAGGAAGGAGTCGTTCGAGGGCGGCTTCGGCGGCACCTTGGAGTATGACGCGGCGGCGGGCGCGGCGGGCGCGTCGCCCACGTCCGAGCCCGGCAGCGACGGCCCCGAGCCGCCCGACCAGCGCGATGCGCACTGCACTGTTTCAAACACTTTCTGCATGCTTGAGCTGCAATACATATAGAGATTTTAAATATTTGTATGTTATGTAAAGTCCGCCAATCCAATCTAGGCCAAGGTGATAATATTATGGTAGTATGTTTCCGCCTTTAGGGAACTTTGAACTATTTGAAGATATAGATAGTGTATACTGTATACTGACTGTGCTAGAGGATCGCCGATACCGGAGTCGAGGCTGAGTTCCGAGTATACTGAGGAGTGCATCTCTCGGTGCAGCGTGTTGGGCAGCAGGCCGGCGGCGTGCGCCACGCTGGGCATGAGGCCGCGCGCGGGCTCGCCGCGCCGCCGCGCCGCGCGCGCCGCCTCCTGCGCCTCCGCCAGCAGCGCGCACACCTCCGAGTACCGCTCCTGCACACACACATACATATACATATACATATACATACAGGGTATATCAAGACTGCTACCGAAAACGAACCTGGGTGGTAGTTTTAGTGATTTCATACATAATGCAACAGAAAATTTTGAAAAAAAAAAAACGCGACAATTTTTTTTATTTTTTTCCTATGGCCATATTCGGGTAGTAAATACATTTTTTTTGCCTAAAATAATAGTGTATACCCTATATTTATAAATAATCCAAGGTATTACACGGTTTAAATTATTATTTTAGCAATACTATGTATTTACCGCCCAAAAATGACGTAAAAAATCACTAAAAATTAATGTCGCGTTTCTTTGCGAAATTTTTAGTTGCATTGTTGTAGTCACTAAAACTTATCACCCGGCTTGGTTTTCGGTAGCAGTCTTGATATACCCGGTATACACATTGCACCCTTCACCACGCTCGTAATCTTACACTATGACTCTAGGCGATTAAAAAGGCCCCATTCCCACAGCCCCTTAAAAAGCGTCAACTTTGACGTTTCACTGTCACGAATATTGATGTTCCTATAAAATGAAAATTTGAAGTCCAACTTTCAACGTTCAAAATGCAAAAAAGTGTTGCGTTTTAATATCGCCTTGGTGAACAAACTAATGGATTGACATTTGTTTTATTAGAGTTACACGCGCGTTGAAATAACGGCCTTGCGAATAGGGCCTAAGATTTTTTTTGATGTAAAGGTTTTTTTTTTGTCTAAAGCAAAACTATCAAGTTCCTCTTATGACTTCTCGAAGAGCGGCTGTTAGCCGATATCGTTAGTCAAACAGACAAGCTTGCAATATTACAGCTGAGCCGGGACCCTAACAAATCCTACGCTAGCATACCGAATTCATCCCTCAGTGATCGTCACGCGCTATGAGCGGCACGTGTTATCTCTAAAAGAAAGATGCCCCGATTTATTACGTGACCACACGGCGCAAAACTAAATGATGAATTGTCCCTTTAAATAGGAGGGCGAAGGTGTCATCTATTTAAAATTACGTTTGAAGTTTGAAAGAACATCAGGAGTTAGTTATGGGTCAAAAGCATTCATCATACGAGCCTTGCAACTCGAAACCGTAATTAGTAAGGGCGCACTAATACCCAGTAAGTGAATGTAAATAGTTTTGCTTGGAATGAATATGACATCATAATGAAGAGAGGCTACGGAAGGCAACACGAATTACATTGAACCAGATGCAATGGTTATCAAAAATGTCTCAAAAATCTTGCAATCCCGCTGAGAATGTTGCTTTTTTAAAATAATTAAATAATTGTTCAAACCTTAAGGTCGGCCAGTTCTGAAGCGAGAGCATTTTGATTTTCTCTTGTTATTTCCAATATCCTCAGCGTGTGCTCATGTTCCGTTGTTAACTGTAAACAGAAATAATCAATTACATAGATACGTGGAATTAATATTATTTATAGCACAACATATCATTAATAAGGACTTAATTTATTAGGTGTACAAATAAGTTTTAAGGGATTTTTTTTTTAATTTTGAATTTTTATTGAGAAAAACTGGTATAATGTATATCATTCAAAATATTGCCCGCCGCTTTCTATTACCTTTCCCCATATTTCAAGCAGCATACGGATACCACATTTTAAAAATTCCTCATCTTTTGAGGAGATCCAAGAATCGAGCCAATTTTTCACATCTTCGTAAGAAGTGAAGTACTCAGACAGCGCTTGAGCAATTGACTGAAACAAGTTGTAGTCCGAAGGAGCAATGTCTGGCGAATACAGCGGGTGAGGTAGGACATCCCAGTTCAGCGCCTCCAAAGTTTCCTTGACAACTTTAGCAACATGTGGCCGAGCGTTGTCGTGCTGGAAGATCACATTGTCATGTATTTTGGCATATTGGGGCGTTTAAGCTTTAATGTTCGACTCAATTGCATCAATAGAAATTGTTTGTTGAGTTACTCCCAAGTTTTCAGCCAGTTTCAGCAACTTATCAGATCCAGTAATGCTTCCAACTCAGCGTCTTCGAACTTTACTGGCCTCCCTTCGCGTTCTTTTTCGCTGATGTAAAAATCACCACTTTTAAAATAACACCCACCCAACAGTCACATACATTTTCTTCAAGTTGAAGCAAAAAAGCAATGCTTCCTACAAATGTTGTTTAGTTGGCACAATAGTTGACATCGTTTGAGCCACAAAAATGCGTGTTCTTTACACTTCAACGAAATAAAACGTACTATGAGAGGAAACTGAATACGTTTTAACATGAATACGCAAGTCTCAAGATAGTCCGATGCGATATAGTATTAATTATGCCATCTTTTGTAAGCCCTCAAAACTTATTTGTACACCTAATATTTACACCTCATGCTGTCCTATATTTTTCGTGTTCTCCTATTTATTATTTGGTTGTCTGGCAGAGATCGCCTTGAGTGATAAGACCGCGTACTTTGTCCTCTCTGTTTTCTTTTTTTTGTTGCTACTGATGTAAAATAAAGATTATAAATAAAATAAATAAGTAACGACCAACCGAGTTTATTCGTTTCAAAATATTATCCAGCCACATTATATTTCTGTTCTTTTGAGCTGAAGCAGCTTATGTATACTTTCTAAGTAGTGACGAACCATATAAAAAGATATGCAACTAGCCTCCTTGAATTACAGAAGCCAAACTACCTTTAATCTAATTGTCAAAGTACTTTTTATAGCTGGCTTAGCTTAGCAGTTTTATATAACGCTATAAACTTTCTTTAAACACGTTGCGCATTAAGGAAACCCACCTAAGTTAGATACAAACAATAATCCAGCACCTAGCACGTTTTTAAGATATACAAATGTATTGTTTGATTGTACAATATATTTTTACAACATTCATAAAATTGTTTGCCAATGACTGGATTACTATCGAGAATCAACATTACTTGCAGTTGTTTTTTGATAACCGATATCACTATTTCTATAGCCTGTATGTACTATTTTCGATTACACTTTATTTATATTCAGTAGTGGTAGTAGTAGTTCGAACTCATGGCACTGAATATATTAGATATTATATAGATTGTTCTATACCCCAAGATACAGGCACGACCTAGTTTGGGGGCCCCTGATAATTTTTGTTATGCTCAATACAGATATGCCAAAAATTATTAAGTTTAATAGTTATAGTTTTTGTTATACTCGTACCTTTAATTCAATTGTTTTTGTGCAATAAATAAACTTTTTTTTTTATATTTAAAAATAATTTAAAATGGTGCCAGTGTATAAAATTGAGTTTATTAGCGCTAAGAAGAATAATGATAATTTTAATTTGTTATACTGTAGTATAAGAATCTAAAATGGACTGAATCTGTAAGAATTATGCTTGATAAATCTTGAACACATACCTGCCGGAAATCTCTCTCATTGTTGGCAAGCCTCGATTTTGTGGAGTCAAGTTGCTGTTGCAAGTCGATGTTGCGATGTCGCTCCTCCAACAACTCCGTGCCCAACGCGCTCGCCTCAGAATTTGCACTAGCTGTCGACCGTCATACATATAATCAGCTAATGTATTAATTGTATTCCTTACTTTTTGTCATAAACACACAGCACATGATTAATATTTGACAAATTACTGTGCCAATAAGTGTATTATTGGCACATTTTATCCGCATTGTGGTTATCGAGCGCAGGAATTACGCAAAGTTTCCTGCCTGTCGTATAATGCCATTCAAAAAGGTCGGTGGAAATGGTGTAAGTACCAAGTGTGCAAATTGCTAGTAGTACAAAATTTGCGATAAGGGCACGACTGATCTGTACCTATCAGGGCGCCAAACGAGCGTCTAAACCCAGTTTTAAATGAGCTATAAGATGATTATAATTACTGTGTAAACCTGTCAATAACATTAAACTACGTAACATTAACAACAATGTTTACAATACATTAAAAACAAACACTTGGGTGTGTTTGCATCTTGTCTTGAGTAATGTGTTTTCTTGCAAGTCCCTCGATGTTCTAGGTCATGTTGAAACAAGTATGGTCTGACAGGGTGCAAACCTTAGGAGAAAACACTCTGCTAGGCCACCTTGAATCACCAAGACCATTTGCCATACACATTCTTAGTAATAACAATATAATAACTCGTATCACATACTTACATTAAGTACAACATATTTTATTTTGTATACAATTTTCCATAATTCACGGCCATTATTTTTTAAATATTATTACTATTAAATACTATGACAAATACAGTAGATTAAAAGTATGACAAATCATTAAGCCTTAGTTCTAAAATATTTTGAGCATAAAGATGAACATGTAACCAAAACATGTACAATAACAATTATTAATTATCTGTGAGAAATGTGCATATTTTAAAAATATTTATGTGCCATCCACATCAAATGTTTTAGATGGTTATTTGTAAAATCCACAAGTAAAAGCAACAATTCATTCGCTAATGTGTATAATATTATTGCCATGTGAAATAAAATAAAATATATACCAAAATGCCGACCTCAAGGAGGCGAAATCATCACAAGGATAGAAAGACACTGAGCCAGAACAAGAAATCAGAATATTGAAACGTAATAACGTAATGTTGTTTCCTCTGTGTTGTCATGTATAAATAATATACATATAAGCAGCTATAAAATAACAACAGTCTTATTCATAGACAGTTTAAGACCTATTTTAGGTATCGAATATTTTGTTTTCTTTGCTCAAATTGAATACAAAAGTCGATCGAAAGGGAGAAACATTCGGCAGCTAAAAAAGGTTCATAAAGTAACTATGAATAAGGTTGTTAACAATTAATTCAGTATCAGCCATTTGTTTTCTTTGCTCAAATTGAATACAAAAGTCGATCGAAAGGGAGAAACATTCGGCAGCTAAAAAAGGTTCATAAACTAACTATGAATAAGGTTGTTAACAATTAGTTCAGTATCAGCCACGACAAAGTTTCACTTACATTCTAACAAGCTCTAACACTAACATTGACATTCCAATCACAGCCATAATTATCACACAAACAAAAGAAATGCTTACAATAATATGTGGTATTAATTCCCAATGTTTTTGTACACGGAATGTAAAACAAAATTCTTTTTAAGACACCAAATGATAACACCAATGATAACAATCAAACGTCTCGCCTAAACATAATATGACCTTCATTTAAAGGACAATGAAATGTAACATTATACGTATAATATTAAGGAAAATGACACATAACTTAATACAGTTTAAGTATATGAATACATTAGTACGTCTGTGTTAACATTTTGTGAGGAAAATAGTTGTGCATTTCCATAAAAAAAGAAAATCTGAACACGGTAAAATGTTTATACACATTTAACCTCGTTATAATTCTTCGTATGTTTAATTGTCATGTATAGGAAAAAGCAAATTTGGTAAACTAAAAAATAAAATAAATAAAAAGTCAAATTATTAGCACGTTTGTTTTTTATCAGCGTTAAAATATTGATAAAGTTAGATTCTGTTATTAATTCTACGATTTTCTTTGCAGATATTTTTAAGTTTTTTTAATGGCAACTAGTTCTCTAACACTACTACTGCCAGTGTCAAGTGACGCATTCATGTCATTTTTGAAAAAATAAAACATTTAATATTTTAATCATAAAATAATATAATTTTAAATGGTATCAAAAGCATTGTTAGTTGATAACCAATTGATAACTGACTGTGTAATTGACGCAAAATGACGTTACCGATACTGATGACAATTGTGATGATAATAAATAGAAATAAACATGCAGGTTAGTACCTAAGCGTAATTATAATTTTATATTATGTATTATTAAAAATGAAATTAGTGCTTTTAGGCTGGGTTTGTTTTTCAGGCTGAGGATGGTTGCAATATTATTGTCTATCTTTCTAAATGCGTGTATAATCGGGGGTATAAGTATTTCCATTACAATACTGGTAATTGAATTCCCAGTCTAATAAATAAATGCTCCACAGTGTGATGTTTATTGTTCTGTACGAACGATATCCAGAATAGAGAAGTTTTCTTTACAAATACCTTATTGAAAATATAAAAAGCTTTATTTTAATAGGATATTGACTAAATCATGTACCTACTTTGCCTTTAGGCAATGGGTTATTCCAAAATGTATGTCTGTTATTAAAATAATCAACCTTTATATTATGACGATATACATCCTTAATTAATCAGTGATAATTTCTAATCTTTACTCAATACACATTCATTATAATCATATCTTTGTAGCCTAAATGTAACATTATTGAAAATACAAAAATCAAAAGTAAAGAGGGCTGAGTCTATCAGCATGGACGTTCCTAATTATTTTAAGTTATCAAATCATGTCTTGCTTGGCACACTCTTGATAATACAACGAAATATTCAGAATATTCAGATCAATTGTATTACATTAGTACATTATCGAAAACCTTGGTGGCGCAGTTGGTTAAATGCCGGCTGTGTAACGTGAGTCGGCGGGTTCGAACTCCGCACCGAGACAAATATTTGTTTGATCCACAGGTACATACATATTTGTGTTGTGTCTAGTGTTGGTGAGGTCGAAAAATCTCTCGTAGTTTCTGATACCCACGACACAAGACTCGATCTTCATGTTGGATTACGACTACGTATGTGACTTGTTGGATGTATTAATTATATTTATTAATGAAGTATGTGATAACCATATTAGTTAATGATGGCAGTGAAAACAAATACCTAAACAGCGGTGTCTTCAACGATTAAGATAAGTTTTAACATATCATTACATATTACTAATTAAATCATTGTTACGTTTAACCTTCCAACTAAACAATCGACCAACACAAATCTGGTCAAGTCCATTATACTATTTCAGTACTTATGATAACAAACATTAATGTTTCATTAAAGAAACCTAGTACCTACTTACGTGAGCGAAGCCACGCACAATTAATAGTTTGACTTTAGTGCAGACAGCTTAGGCCTTCTTTACTCATAATCCCTTTAGGAAGTTCATACACTGGTATAGTCTAGTCTACACGTATTAACAGGAAAATCGTAATAGGTACTTTAGAATAGAAGTATGATTACATAACCGCAATGTGACCACAAGTACTATTTCTTACCTTACTCACTAATTTGCTGATATAAAATACCGACAAAATAGTTTAAAAATTGCAAATTATAACCTTACATTTCAAAATGAATATTAAAAAAGCAAATAATTATTTTTTCCTTAACAACTAAATTCCAGACGGGCCGATATTGTATAATATATTTTATTATCACTTAATTATTATTATCAAATTCGTCATGAGGATCTATTAATAGATTACAATTATCAAATGCATTGTGAGAACATAACGAGTGTCACTATAACGACGATAAGGAACAGGATGTATGCGACACTACTGATGAAGTCAATGAGAAGTTCAACTAAAAAGTATTTTCCTTGTTGTGAAAGCATCATCAAGAAAACGACGACAGTAATGAGGGTTAGTAGAGTGAATGCTAGTTTGAAGAGGAGCGTGTGTTTACCGAGTTGTTGCGCGATGTCTCGCAGCAGCTGTTTCTCTGCGAGCTCGGCGCAGTCTGCGCCGGCGGCGAGGCGCGAGGCCTCCTCCCGCAGCGCGCGGTTCTCTCGCTCCAGCGCGCCCGTGCGTCGCCGCAGCGCCGCCGCGGTCGCCGCCTCCTGCTCCGTGGGGGACGAGCCCTCCTCTGTGTCATTTGTTAACACCTGCCGAACATAGTCACTACTGATTCACACAACTGCTAGACCGATTGATTGACGGCTGGTGATAGATTGATGCTATTACTGATGATCTATTTGGGATTTATAGAAAGGCTGACTACTGATTGATAGAATGGCTTAGAACTAAAAAGTCTGCTACAGATATAGCAGTTTTTGATTTCCATAAGGATAAAATGTATTTAATTTAAATCATCGACAGTATTTAACCATGAATTTGAGTTTGTTAAACAACGTCCAATATACAGTAATAGGTAGTCAATAACAGCTTGACGAAATAAAAAAGTGCTAATCATGATTAATAACCTGGAAAGCTTTACACCACCTTTACCACCCTACACGATCATACAATTACCCTAGCGCTTGTTCACTAAAACCACGTTGGTATTGATTTTGTTTCCCATTTACGACTTTTACAAATTATTATTCGTTAAAAGACCACAAACAAAAATAAAGTACTTTAACGTACAATAGTATGCAAACAGCCTTGACGCTCTTTACATTGCATATTTATTCTTTCTGCAATCTTCAATGGCAAATGAAGAAAAGTATTATGTAACCTACTTCAAATTTAAAAGAATATTCTTGTATGTAATCAATAAAATTTCACAGATAATAAAATAGCACTGAAACATCCATGAAATTACAAAGTTACATGTTCTCGTTATGAATCTAATAAAATCTAATAATATCTCAATAAGGTTTTTTGAAGTAAAAGCAACATACAGTCGAATTGAGAACCTCCTCCTTTTTTTGAAGTCGGTTAAAAAGGGGTTTAATCGGAGCCACTAATAGCTTTTACTAAGTACAATTTACTTTTACATAAAATAAATTCCAGGGCCCATTAGTGATACCAAAAGAATACAATCGACATCAACTATCTAAAACCATACTCACACGTTTTTACGGCTACCGTGAAAGTTCGCAACTTTCTTTCGCATTATTACGTATTAGACCAATTTCGGTTTTAGAGTAGAACTAAAATTGTATCAGTTTTATTGTATCAAAAATGACAATTGTTTTTGAAATTGGTTAAATCTATTTGCAGATAATAAATAAAATTAGCGTAGGACTCGTTCGTGAGTCGTGACTGAGAAGCAATCACACATTGTAATTGCACAAATTCGCTGCACGAACTGTATTTCCAAATTTATTTTTTTCTGTGATGTTATAATGGCAAACATAGTAGCAGATAAAAAAAGGTACCTGTAAAAGTTCAGTCTTGGCGTTGAGATCGTGCCTCAGTTGCGTGATATGGTCGCGCGCACTCTTTAACTCGCCCTCTAAAGAGGTTACGCGCGCCTCCAATCGTCCATTTGCCGTCAGAAGTTCCTTGCCGATGCGCGCCGTCAGCTCCAGGTCCTTCTCTTTCTAAATATGCACAAATCAAATGATGTTCAAATCTATATTACCCAATAGTTCATTTGTCGATTATGGCAAGAGAACTGCGCAATATGGAAGGTACATTTGCACATTCGCACATTATGTCAATCTAATGTGTTGATTTTCAATCTACAAATTGTTTCCCAAAGACGATCCATCCTTAGGATTGTAATAGAGTATGTAATTAGAAATTAAATACATCACATCGTAATCTCTTAATTCATATTACTATATGTCATGTAATCGTTAATTCTAAAGGTTTAAAAACCATGTTACAAACGGCGAACGTTAACGATAAATTTTACACAGGTAGCGTGACCCTCTTAAAAAAAGGATGATCCGCTAAAAGGGGAGGCCGTCAAATTCAGAACATTACTCGGCAACGAACCCACATCAAGTGTCCTTGAGGCTTAGAGTGAGTGGTTAATATTACCCGGCGCTCTCACATAAAAACTCAATGTTTCATCAAAAATTTATGTCAACATGTACACATTAGGGCGACGTATCCAAAACTGCACAAATGGATATTCAGGTTAAGCTGCCAAAGCGCGTAAATACGTTCCAACACTAGCTAAATAATCAGAAAAAGCCTAGACGCTAAGTAAACAGTAACGAGGCAATACAGGATATGAAATTAAGGACAATCGTACCGAAATGTATGTCCTTAGAAAGTTTTCCGTGTTTGTTGTTATTCATTTGACGCTTATGGAGTCAAAACAAACGGGGTTCACTGGGGGAAACAATGATTATAAACAGAACTTACTTCTTCTAAGAGCCGTGTTACCGCTTCGATGTCATTGTAGGTTTTTGTCATTTGGCTCACCCTGTTGCTGCATAGAACTGGAAACAAAATTGATGAGTGTACCGACTATTTACATTACTTTCCTTATCGTGACAAAAGTGTTTTATGATAATAAACAAAAGAAATTAGATAAATTTTACGTGCTTAGATATGAGGTTATATTATTGTCTATAAAGTGTGAGCAATAGTATAGGATTCCAACATACATACATCACCACTTGCCGGTAAAATCGCATGTATAAAACATTTATGTAACCCTTATAATATATCGTAATATTAATTAACTAAGCTTATAATCAAATGTCATTACAAAGTTATCTCGTTCAATAATATTCTCTCTTGAGACGTTTTCTTACGCATCCATTACAAAATATAATAAGAGAACGTGCTTAGAAATAGCGGATTTTCCAATTCGTAATTTTATAGCTATAATCTGAATAATTACTCTACAAAACCATGACAACTTAGTCAAGCTTCTACCTTGACGGTAATAGGCGTGACCAATTGAGTATCAACGTTTTATTATGTGTACCGTACACTAACTTAATACTCATATTATTTACGTAAGGAGAATGTTTATAATCTTAAGGGGATACCTCGATAAATTTGGCTTTTTTAAAACCCTACATATCATAAATTACTAAGATTAGGTAGTCCATTTTCAGATATGTTTTAATTGATGATATAATTACCAACTTTATGAAAAAAAATACATGATTACGCCACTTTGCCTTAACAAAAATACAGTCCAAAGTAGCAGTTGTTAAGTTTTTTAAGAACTCAGAACTCCTAACTTACCCCGTGTAGAAACTCAAGATTAATTTGACATAAACATATTTTCAAATATTAGTTTTTCGCGAGAAAAAAACAAGAAAAAAGTAAATAGTACGATGACAATAAAATAAAATATGGTTTGGCGCTTATGTTGTTTTATTTCGAGAAGCGCATGGGCCATCCTATCCCATTCTTGTAGGTTACGGCCATATAAGCTATCTCATTGGGGGCGTTCCCGTCAGACGGCCGCGGGCCTTGGTAGACGACGGATCTGCGCTCGACGTTGCAAAATTCTAGCCCGCCGATTATTTTTTACGTAATTTCAAATTTACGTAAATCTTATTATTTTAGGTGGTACTCTTTTGTGTTTGTACATTTTATTTTTTTGTACATATATTTAAAAAATAAATAGCAGTATAATATATTCATTTTTAACTACCTAAGTTACCAAAATAAAAGAGAAAGGTCATTGACTTACGTATAAGCGCTCAACGAAATTAGTCGAAGGGAGCGTAAAATTTTATACATTTTTGCCTCATAATATAATTACGACGCTGAAGTCTCGGGTTCGAAACCGGGTCATTTTAATTTTTGCTTTTTGTTATTTATCCGAATTGTTCCTAATCGATATTTGAAAGAACCATCATTCCGAAAAAATGAAAATATTCTCAGAAAAAAGAATATTCGATTCGCATTTTGATTGATTTTTTTGTTATTATTCGGGTGAAATTTTATACATTTTTGCCTCATCATATGATTACGACGCTGAAGTCTCGGGTTCGAGTCCGGGTCATTTTAATTTTTGTTTTTTTGTTATTTATCCGAATGGTTCCAAATCGATATTTGACTGGTAGACTGCCTCAGTGGCGTAGTTGTACTAAGGTACGGTTACAAAGGTGAGGTCTTGGGTTCGAATCCCGGGTAGGGCAAAGTGATATTGGATTTTTCTATTCATTATCAGCCCAGAGTCAGGAATTTGTGCCCGATATGGCGATAGGCTCGCCACCTATCACATCGTGGGACGGAACATACATAACATGGCGAAATGTGGGTCTTGGCACCTCTGCCTACCCCTTCTGGGAAAAAGGCGTGAGTTAATGTATGTATGTATGAAGATCCACGACATACGAGAAATATGAAAATAAGGGATCCAACGTAATCCCTATGATATGGACATTGCGATCATTGTCATCGAATTAATTCGGTTAAAATAAATTCGTTTCTCGTTGTGTTGTTCTTTCAGTATATTATCATTATTTTTCATCAAAAATATTTTAATCTGATATCGCAATATTTCTTGTTGCTAGCTCCTATAATATGAAGGCTACGCGATATTCCCACCAAGGTCGCACCAACTTTTATAATCAATTGAATATACTTATAACTTTTAATCGGGTTTTGCCCAATAAATATATTAATAGTGAATTAAATAGAAAAACCTTTTTACCATATTATTTCGTTTGACTAAATTCAAAGTCAGAATTGAAAATTATGGTCGCCATTTTGAACTTTTTTGTTATTCATCCGATTGATATATAAATCGATATCTGGGTTACCCTTTGCTCGATTAATCTAATGCTTGCTTGAATGCTTTTGATCCAATTGATTTCAACATCGATATCTTAGAGCAGAAAAAAATGGCGGCCGCAATTTTCAATTCCGACCATATATTATCCATAAATTACGTCACACAAATTTCATGATTTTTTGCCCATGTAAAGAAACATGTAAAGTGTTGTATATGATCATCATAATATTGTGATATTTTTCAAAATCATCCAGTATAATACCATTAGAAAAATAGTACCTTTCGGGAGCACCTCTATCAATAGACAGATGAAGACACTATCCCATCAAAAACATCCTGTAAAAAAATTCCAAGTCTCGCAGCTCAGGGTTTCTACCTCAAAAAATTGTGAGATGCTACATGGATATACCGATACCAAGTCGATTAATTTATTTAGTCCTTGCGTAAGGGACCTTCTGTATAAAGTTATTACGTAAGCTATTATCATATAAATATTAAAAATTCTTTACGTTAAAAATAAATGGATCGACTTGGCCATCGCATGAAACCATAATGTATCGTACAATTCATACATAATGCTGCTGGATGCCTGAATTTTTTTACAGGATGTTTTTGATGGGATGTCACGTCTTTTTTTAGAGTCCTAATTTTTTTCCTTTTCGGTACTTTTTACTTCTAGAATATCACCAACATTTTTTCGTAAAGCCTCTGTCTTATGGTATTTTCTTATTTTTGTAGGTGTCAATTTATCACAAATATCACGGATTTGTTTATTAATATTCTTACTTTCATGGTAATTGATATTTTGGAGCTATTTAGTCTATTTATTTGCAAGTTTTTCTTCGTTATGTCTTTCTAGAGGAAGTTGTACAGTTTCATGGGCTGAATACACCCTTTCCCTCTCAATACCCTCTCATGTTATGCCTTTTATATATAGACTAGCGGCCAGGCCCAGCTTCGCCCGGGTACAAATAGATTTTAGGAAGGTTTATATGTAGAATATTATTATACATATAAACCTTCCTACTCAGGCACGCTACTGCCGCCCCGGCCGGCCAGTACTGCCGCAAGCGTTACGTCCCGCAATTTTAAATCTGTAATATCTTCGAAAATATTCATTTAAATCTTGTGCTGTAAAGGACCATATAGATCTATATTAAACCAACAATGTATTTAAGCTTTTTAATTGGATAAGGATGAATGCTGTATTTGTCGTAAAAAGTAAATGACAAAAAACTGTTATTGTGGGATATCCATAAGAGATAGACATATACCATCGCGGAGTTTTCTGTAGACATTTTCAATGTGTACAAATAATTACTTATTATTGATAAATCTCGTAGGGTTCAGCCTGCGTTTGCAATGTAAGCGGAAAAAATTGATAATTAACGACATCACATTAGAAACCTCAAATATAACAGTATGTCTCCACTATTTAATGGATGTTATTATACACGTAAACCTTTCTATTGAATCACTCTATCTACTAAAAAAAACCGCATCAAAATCTGTTGCGTAGTTTTAAGCACACAAGGGGACATAGGGACAGAGAAAGCGACTTTGTTTTATACTATGTAGTGATACCTATCTAGAACTATTATTCCATTATATACGAGTACAATTATTCATAAACTGCAAATGTAACTTTGTAATCCTATACATTTATATGGGATTACAAAGTTATTCACACAGTTGGTGTATCTAGAACACTAGGCAGAAATTACGAAATGTTTAAATTTTTCGCTACTTAAGACACTAAACACTAATTATATGCTAAATTTGAAGGTTCTATGTCTGCTAGAATTGCCTTAGACTTTTGATGATCAGTCAGTCAGTTAGTGAGTGACAAAATTAAGAAAATGGTTTCTTAGATTTACGCGAAAGTTACACATTGAAATAAAACTATTAATTACGGATTTTATCGCGAATTTAGTTTAATTTTTTACATTTTTAACTTCCCGACGTTTCGATTACTTTACAGCCTTCGTGGTCACGGGGCGGTCACTGAGGTATTAGACGTCTGCTCTGTGACAGTTAAAATTTAACTACCCTTATTTTACAATTATTAATTTTAACAAATAATTTTAAATATCTAGTCTGTGTTTGCGATCCGATCTACGCAGAAGGATCTCACTGTGTCTTGAGGTCTGGCAGTTGGTCTTTTGGGTTCCGATTTAATTAAATATAGTATTGGATCCCATGCTTGTGCAAGCTTCAAGCCATCTTCTCTATTGAAATTTGGATGTTTTTTAATTTCAATAGCCTCGCGAAACATCCTGGGCAGGAAACGGTGTTCTTTAGCGAGGACTTGGGGCTGGTCAAAGCGGAGGTAATGGAGGTAATAACGTCGTTAAAAATGTAAAAAAATTAACTAAATTCGCGATAAAATCCGTAAATAATAGTTTTATTTCAAAATTAAGAAAGTTTGACTAGTTATAATTCTTAAACTAGTGGTTCAAATTGAATGAAATTTTAAATATACATACCGTGTTTACACAATGCCTGCTTAGTAACTGAAAATTCAGGTTTCTTGCTTTAACCACAACGAAGTTATGGAGGGTTTAAAATGATCTGAATTGCTTCGAGAAAAGGATGGTACCACTGTGCCGCTTTTTAGCTCGACTTGGTGGGGGCACTGCCGTGCCCCCAGATTTAGAGTATTTTTTTTACGAATAAATTTTATATGTCATTGAAAGTCTATATCTATACTAATATTATAAAGCTGCAGAGTTTGTTTGTATGTTTGTTTGAACGCGCTAATCTCTGGAACTACTGGTCCGATTTGAATGATTCTTTCAGTATTGGGTAGTCCATTTATCGAGGAAGGCTATATATCATCACGCTATGATCTATAGGAGGAAAGCAGTAGTGACATTTCTAGCAAATACGAGGAAATTTTGTTCGTTTTTCTTGGTCCGATTGGTCGATATTCTAAACTGATAGAATTAAACATTTTGACCGCCATTTTAAAACGTGTATGCACCCGGGCGGAGCCGGGCCCGATCGCTAGTATTACTATAAAATTAATATTTACAATGCTTTTCATATAACAAAAGCAAAATAATTGTAATTGATATCAAATAATTTCGCCGAAAAATTTGTCTAGCGTAAATAAAAGAAACATTGTTAAACAAAAATGATCCCTATTTCGTTGTAAAGAAGGTTCAAACTGGAACGGGCGGGTGTGATCGCCGTCATTCTCGCGCCAAGCGCATAGCAGTAATAATAAGAGCGTGAGCGCCGGTGTGACCGCACAGTTCGAAAATCAATAATAATTATTTTATGTGGAATTTAAACAATAATCTAATGTAATTACTTATCGTTTCCGCTCTGTGTACATACTTCAGGAATACCTAGTCAGTTTAGTTTGGTTGTTATTACAAAATTCAAATTTATTTCACAATTTTTTGTTAATTTTACAGTTGTATCGTAAGTCAAAAATCACAAAACAGCAGAACTAAGAATGACGTTGTTTTATAGGCGAAAGTCAGTGGTCAAATCACAGGTCAAATGAAGTAGAAACAAATAAATCATCGCTAGGCGCAATGCCTTTGGCGGCATTTATCAAAGGGCGCCTAGGCGATTAGCGCTTCACATTAGTAGAGTGAGTGACCGGCAAAACAATTGGTATCTTGTATTTATACAGATATTATTGTAAATGTTTTTGAGGTTTTCGTAAAGTAATAGTTTAAAGTTCGTGTTTTAACATGTAGATTGTAATAGATTTTTTTTTATCAATACAAAAGTATGATAAACAATATATAGGCACATTGTCAGAATCATACGTATTATAAATATACATAGTTCTACATTAATTCGTTATTACTAATATTAATAATACCAGTAGATAATATTTAATCGGGGAATGTGCGCCAGTAGCGCTGCCGCGACGTGATACGGCAACTTTCGTAAACCACGCCCCAAAACGCTGCGAATATTTTTCGAGGTAGGCTCTTAATACCTACATGTGTTTAGTCGGAAATATGGTTGACCGTCAGAGTTTAAGTTACTCGCGATGTTTTCCGTGAAAACGACTTACGTGTCCTCGTCAGAAGAACATGCAATAAATATTGTATTTATTCGCATGAAACATGTTTTTTCTCAAAAGAATGTACTTATATCAGTCAATGAAAATTGCAATGAATATCGGTTATCACATTGCCGATAACGATATAAGTAGAAATAAGATTATAATCGTGTACTTAATATGGATATGGAAATTCTTCTTTAATTACAGCAACGAGTTCTATTAGGTCAAAATCCGGTTTCGTAGGTACCTTCCAACTTTCTTCTCACAGTACAAATGCACGTAACCCGTGGTTCAGCCGACTGCATTCCATTCGGGTTTTGGACTATACATATTTATACCTATATAATAAATGACCTGATTTAGTGAGCGTCACTAGTCACTAACAACAACAGTGTAATCTAATAGTGAACTGTAAGTCATGCACCTAAGAACCATATTTGTGTATGGAAAATGTGTTCGTGTATATTATATTTTTTTCGTTTCAGCGCAGCTTCCGGATTTCAGTTGCAAAGCTGTTAACGCGGAACAAATAATAAAATATTAACTTTATCAATACGTAGGTAAACATACTCGTAATTTTCTAATAGACATAATGGAAAGTGCAACTCAGAACAGTTGATTTCTTTATTAATAAATATCTCTATCGGAGAACGTATTAAAATGCCATTAGAATTGTCAGTGGCTGTTCTACTAACGTTTTTGTGTGTGCAGTAAATAACAAAATGTGTAATTTGAACATGAACCAACGACACCGTTCACCGCACTTGTCCAAGATTTGCGTGCATCGTGCTAGCAGTGCTCACATTAAACTTTAATGCAATCTGGCATGAGAGATGTGTGATGTTTCCATAAATAACTTGGGCTGTTATAATAATACACAATATGATAAAGTTCAAAGGCGAAGGCACGGAGGTCATCTTACTAAAATTATGTTAAAAGCTATCAATATTTTATTAGGTACATAATATACTTTATTTAATTAAGGGTGTTTTATATTAATTCATAGCATGAACAAAAATATTATTAAATGTAAATAAAATACCTTTGTTTATACAACACAAAAAGGTTTACACAAATATGTGTAGTAAGAAAAATACATACACATGGAAATACGTTGAATTGTTTTACCGCACACAGAACCTTCCACTATTTCTTAACAGGCATTTCAAATACGTGTAAAAAACGCTACACAACAATATGAAACTATTTGTTGTAAACACAATAGGCGGACAATTCAATAAATACTTTAAAAGAGCTGGAATCAGTACGATCGCTAAACAGTGTGTAAGTGAGGCGCACTCGAGTGTGAAAACAGAATTATAGTATTGCCGGCGCGCCTCGGCCGAGATAAGATACGGCCAATAATGGAGTTTAAAATTATTTGCAAATCACTTACATATTACGAGACTTTGAGTGGACACTACAATGTATTGAGTACTGACCCGGGTAAACGTCTCCAGCATGCGGCCCTGGTGCGTTCATTGAACTTGTAATGCGTTACGAGCACAGAACATAATATGGTAGGTGCACTCGATGATTCGAGGAACACTATATTTGTCTTTAATTTTGACATGAATAAACCCGTGGAACTCGGTAAGTATGGGCACGCGCACAATGCGGGCGCGAGGCTGCCGATCAAGTCATCGACTGTGTGATGTAGCGTACGCACTACGCAACGATCCGACCGGCTCCACGTCGGTTTTGTGGAGAACAAGCAAAACAAACATGTCTATTGTGTATATCAATGGGAAAACTGCATTACAAAAGCAACAAACGAGCCCCGGCCTTTTATACGGGTTCGCAATTGTTTTTACTTTATATCGATACACATTGTTACAAAACGCATTATTTATAGTATGTCGGCACTTACTATCTATTACCTTCACTTGGTTGCCAAATAACATCATAATCGATAAATAACGACTTAATTAGCTTCAAACTGAAAAATAATATACTATTCTCTTGTATTCAGGTGTGATCTACGGTACTAAATTAATAAATCTAGCGAAAACGGCATTCCATAAAATCATAACTATGGGAACTTGCGACAATAGCCCCATTAAAAGTGATGCAGTTAAGTATACCCAAGATTTTCCCATTCTTACCTAACGTTACGATTACAACGGATATCGATTGTGTTTAAGATTACGTCTCCCACACGAACCTGATAGGCTTTCACAGTTTTTGTCTAGTCGCAATCTCATTACTGACATTAGTTAATAATATAATGCAACCAACTAAAGTTCTTATTAATGTTAATAATAGAGGTGCACAAGGCATCCTAAATATTATAATAGAGCAAATTATCCTGAAAATAAAATATATAATGAGGTCACAATATTTAGAAGAAAATAAATAGATAGTTAATTATGTTGAATATATAATAGTTATGTACATGATAAGCGTGCTGTTGCAATGATAATCAAGCGATAAGCGTGACGGAGGTAAATAGAACAAATGGTATTTAGAACGAGAACAAGCCTGATGGTTATGACAAGATAAAGTTGAGGATTGCGGCGAGCAATGATGTGACCGGCGATGACAACCGACCTAACGATCTCGTACCTCGATCTAGGAGCAAACTCCGGATGACGCGAAAGTAGAGCCTTCCAAATCGATCCCGAGCGACGTGATACAGGAAGTCGGGATATTCGCCGAGGCACTCACGGAGTTCTGTGTCGGGGAGGTAGCTCAACTCTTGGAAAAGCTCGGGGTCGAAGCCGGGCGGCGGCGAGGCGCGCGAGTCGCTCGCGCACCCCGCGCCCGCGCCCGAGTAGCTTTCCGCCGTGTCGCGCCGGCGCCGCCACCATCCGCCTCCCGCCGATTGTTACTTATCTTCTTACACTTTTATACCACTAAATATGTTCCACCTCGAGTTTCCATACGTGTTCTATTCACAGTGTCTCCGTGGACATACAAAAGACGAATCGAAATGACAAACCATTTTACACTTCGCTAATATAAATGTTTGTATTGACGTAACGCCTGTAAAATCGTCAAAATCGTGTCGGACACTCATTTAAAGGTGTAATGGAAAATGAATACAGAGAAGTTAAAAATAATATATGCGCCACAAAACTGAGCGAGTTGATCAAATTAGCTCAGTCGAAATGAAGAAAACACTAAAACAGCAGTAGCGTAGAATATTTAGCAATAGCAATATTATATTTTAGAAGATATCAACAAATAATCTACACACTTTAATATTGCCAAACTGAAACTGCATAGGAAATAAAATTACCATAATACGTGTCATATTATTGATCATGTGAAAACGAGGACGAGACAAGGAGCGCCCAAAACTAATGCACTACATGAAACCACTAAGCCAAAACGTTGACAACTCTACTCCATACTAAATATGATAATTTAACCAAAAATATAATCAATAGTTTACGTGACGCAACAATTTTCTTTCTGACCTTCCCCACCTCATTGGCAAGACAAACAGATAAAATTACAAATATTTAGGTCACGGTCGAATACCTACTACACATCCCCAACTTCGCCCCAGTCAGTATGAGTATCCACTTGATCTGATTTTCCAGGCATTTTTGCTTTAACTAGCAAAACCGTTAAGAACCCACTAACAAGGTTGTTCTTTTTGAAGAGAAACTCGTGTTTAAGAGAACATTGACATATCTTTTAGAGGTAGAGACAGATTGCAAAGCCACCCTGAGATACCGTCATTTTAGAAGAGAAATGTTTTTTGGAATCTTTGATCTAAAATATGGTATGAATACGTGCAACATTTTATAATAACCCATTTTCTTTTAGATCTTTTTATCCTGACTATCGAATGTTTGGTATTTGGGATTGAGCTAAATGCATAAATTGTACCATACAAAATACACTTGTTATTTCAACATAGAAAGAACATACAATATACAACTATCTGCTAGAAGCTCTAAAGTTTGATTAGAAATTACAGGAACTATAGAATAGTAAGCTGAACCAAATATTGTATTTCTCGGTGTACTTTATTTAGGTCATCTGCAAGCACTTAATTCAAACTAAAACCAACCAAATATCGCCAAACATGATTAAAGCTTTATCTAATAATGAGCTTCAAAATTTATATTTGTTATAACTGAGTTGGTTTTATATTCATACAATACCAATACAGACAGGAATATATTTAAATATGTATTTTATACTACTCTTTTAAATCAATTTATGAGTCCACATGCAATTATAGGTTGAATAGCAAAAATGTTTCGAAATACTGCTAGCCGTAGGAAAAATAATACAATTCCTATTCATTTTCCAACGTTAACATAACAGTAAACTAATAACTGATAGACAATAGATGATAAAATCAGCTATGATCTCAACAGTCAATAGACGATTTATCATTATTAACTATATATTTCTGACTGACGATTTGTTCACGGTCGTAAGAAAAGAAATGCATTTGCAGTAATTAGTAATTACTATGCAACCTTGAATCAGCGATGCCGCCTAAAAAGACCTCATTACGATTCATTCTTTAGAGAAACTGATAAGGAAAAGGATGATATACTCAAATATATGAAACTAAAAGGGCTTCAAGATTAGATAAAATTACTTGCTTCTACAAAGTTTTTTTAGTATGTGGATATAGAATCCCACCTATTAATTCAATTAATTAAACTAATTGTCACCAATTCGACCACCCTAACTGAAATATCGAAGTAGGTGCCAGACAAGTCTGTTTGTAGACAGAAGAAAGTTTTATAGACTATTTTTGAAAATATCGATACACGCAACACTACGTGTGATGAAAAACCACGACCGGCAAGAGTCAAAACACGAACACCCAAGGTCGCAACGGCACGTGATTCACCGTTTGACGTCGACCAACCTCACCTTCAGGTTGTACCAAAACTAAATGCACCGCGATTTTTCTCTACCTGTCATGTCTAGAGTACTGTTACCGACTACTATTATATCATAACAATATTTAAGAGTAGGTCAAAATATATCTGAGTAGGTTAATGGCATTAAATGTATTTTATATAGTGGAACTTATATCGGTAAAACTGAAAAACTACCATTGAAATATCTCCGTGTATTTATATGTAATCAAGCGCAACGTAATTTTACGGTCACAGTTGTTTAAATGACCGGGACCTTGCATGTGCTCAAGTTTGTCATTATGTTTCCTGTAAATTACAAAAAAAACCCATATCGACTTTTATTACTATAAAAGGTCTTGGGTTTTTTTTTTCAGGTTTGTCTTGATTGAATAAACAGCAAACATGTCCGACACATTATGTTACCTTCCAATTCTTATAATCGATCTATTCGTAAGAATGTAATGGACCGAAACGTAATCAGATTCTTAAGTAGACCGAGTAATTAGCTGTAATTCGAGTATTACCGAATAAAATGTATTTTCGAATAAAAAAAC
Source organism: Hyles euphorbiae (assembly GCA_023078785.2). Taxonomy (NCBI): domain Eukaryota; kingdom Metazoa; phylum Arthropoda; class Insecta; order Lepidoptera; family Sphingidae; genus Hyles; species Hyles euphorbiae. Next base: position 8,420,320 of record CM041038.1, on the reverse strand, counting down.
TTCTCTATGGTAAAATTCTTACAATTAGCTTTTTTTATTTTAATTAAGAAACTAACACAATATAAATATAGGATTTATAATAACCCACATAAACCTTACCTACAATAATTGTACAGACCTTTTAATAAACGAAAGTGGGTTACATAGTAGAGACATGACGTAATGTTCGGCCCTGTACGCACAGACCACAAAATTAAATATAGGCGAAGCACTTGATTGTAATATCGTATCTGGTTTTACACCTACAATCTATAACGTCCCGGTTACAATGAACTGAATGAAACAATGCGCTATATAGTTACGTATTCATGAGATACTCAGATAAATATCCGGTACAGAATGTAACGACCGTGCAATATGAACGAAGCAAGTGAATTTTTACCACATTACCGTATACTAAAGAAGAGGTATAAAAGTTTTTAATTCACAATGTCACCGTGAAATTTAATTTAACCACTGAAACATACAAAACAACCTTTGTCGTAAAATAAGATTTCTTTTAGTAACGGTTCTAGTGTTTGAGGCCAGTGGAAATAAACTTTCACGTTCAAGTGCAAGCGTCTGCAGCTCGAAGCGAACACGCGAATTGCGCGATCATGGCACATGTGAACATTGAATAGTCTCGGAACAAATCCTCACAGCGCGCACACGGACTGCGCGGTCGCGCCGGACGCAGCCACGTCCTCCTTACTCGATATCACACCAATAACTAAATACATCGCTTAACGCTTTGTATTCCAAAAGCATGATCGCAGTGTGACATATTACTATAGGTACAATATTATAATTATGCACATACATTTATTATAAGTCGCCAACACGGTCTAGCTAATCTTGTTACGAACCTTTCACTTGTTCAAATTAGTACCTGATTTTTATATATATAAGTAATTATTATTGTATCGGCACCGAACACCACACTAACAGATGAACGTTACAAATGAGGCGAATGTGACTAACATGGAAATGGCTACAATTTCAAAGAATACGGACAATGTAACGATATAAATTAGCAAAGGTCTCTAATGATTGCAGGTAACTAATTACTTGTTCCACCTTTTCCTTCTTCCTAGTTGGAAATCATGGTAATATGTAATGCAAATTGTCTTGCATGTTTCTCTCGTTTCACATAGATAAAAATATTATTCAGTATCCAATTTAATAAAACAATTTCTATCATGCTCTAGTAGACTTTGAGCTTGCTACATTCATTATGTTGCGTAATCCATTTAAATTACTGTTGTAATTTATAATACTCAAAGAATGATTTTGTGTGCAAAATTAAAGTGTTATTTGGAGATTATTTTATATAAACCAGCGTTAAATTCGATACTATCCGTTTAAATAGGAACTAATAGAGTGAATGTATACGAAAATAAACGTGATAAAATACATAATGATTAAAAGTTCACTGACGGAGTTTATGACGTTACAGTCTGCTCCGTTGAAGAGCCACGCTTAGCAAGATATAGGGTCGAAGGTTAACTCACAATACATTCATGTTGATATTGAAAACTGAACAGAACAGATAATATAATTTTATGCCATAAAATCACGTCACAACATAACGTGGGTAATAAAATAGTGGTCATAAACTTGAAGTGTAATCTATTTTCATGGTCAGTTTACGACTTCAGTTTTTATATATTGGTCAACAAATATCAAAGGAATTCCATCCAAGTAGTAATATAAATTCTATATTCACAATATTTGTACCAATGCATCTGGAAGTTTTAGTAAATAGCAATTATCCTTTATAGGTAATCATAATTAAAAAGGCATTCATATGTTAAAATATGGACTATATGTACCAATAAGTATTTAGCTACACCTACAACAGCAAATTATCTTTTTACCATAATCCCATAATTCCCAGTAGTAAAAGTACAAACATAAATAGTTGAATTTCGCACATTCAACGGTGATTGAAATAATTGCTTACAGGCTCTTGTCTTGTCCTTGTGCTATTTACTTCTAACACGAATTTGGTCAGACCACAAACAAACAAAAAACAGAAATAAACCAACCAGTAACAAAATTTGAGGAATGTTATATAGATATTTCACAAGAAGAACACTCTGCAAAAAGAATTAAAACACCACAAAATGTGCTCTTTTCACTTAATCAACATCGTTCAATACGGGAACAGGTAGTAGGTGGAGTGAAACAATCTACGAGAAAGAACACTTTTATGCAACAGTTACCGTTTGTTTCCGTATAATTAAACATTTATAACGAAGCATTACTGCGCTTTGATATCATTAGTTGGAAGCTGTATGGATTTTGCTATGATTTTTTGTAATTCTATTTATATCGAAGTATAATGTGAATGCGGCGCTGTATTGCGGTACAATAAATATTACTTAGCTGCCATAACTCGAGGCGCGCCCATCTATTGCACGTCGCGTCGTGCTGTATTGCCTTTCTGATAAGACCTAGGTTTAAGGCGGCTTTTATTACTCGACCTTATAAAGTTCGGCATTTTAATACATCATATTTTCTTGAATGCTTCCCATGTGAGTCACCACTTTGTTTCTTCAATGGTTTAACACAATGGAATGTTGAAATAAACATGTGTCTGATAAATGCTCCAAACTAAATTTTAATAGATGTTTAATACATTGTGAATATGTTATTCATTGTATTTAAGTTTTCCATCAATCTAATCGTATCGATTTTATGCGCTACTTATTGCTTGCAACATGTGCAAGAGCTACATTTTTCTATTTCTTGCGCCAACATCTTCACTCATCGGTCAAATCCATCAAAGTGTACAGAATGCAGATTTAAACATCACACATATTTATTTATGGGTTCTCATCATGCAATCGTTGGTACAGATTACTGTAAAGCCAATATTATAAAATAAAAGTAAAATCATACGAAAACGGATGCAGTAAAATAAAATACGGTGATACATTTTCGAAATTGAAATGCAGGAATAACAAGCAAACATGACGAAAAAAATCAACAAACTTGTGCAAAAAAAACAAATTGTATGCGTTAATAACAAAATCTTTGTTCTAGGCAGAACGGTTCCATTGCAATACTGTCAGACAAATAAAAAACTGCGGAAGGAAGTGGAATCTGATTAAAGTCACACCCCTGACCACTTCCTTGCGCGAAAAAATGCTTGGTGATTCATGTGGTAATTGTGATAATTTTTATAGTTCGCGACTGCGGCCCTTTTCATGTCCTTTCAAAATTAAATTTCACATTAATTTAAAGGTAAACAAGTTATTTACACAACACCAAAGCTGATATTTTGCGCTCTCTGACATTTAAAATTTTCGTTGTTCTTTCTGATTTATATGCAAAAAATAAAAAAATATACTTTAATAACAGCATTCAAAGCTGAGAAGCGTATAATATGAATGGTTCTATTTAAACCTTGGAGATCCCACCACATTAATTTATTTTCAAAAATCTTTTTCCATTGGTGTGAATTGAATAATCGAATGCTATTAAGAAATATTAAACAGTATGTTAAGTAACATACTGTTCTAACCGCAGTATTATGCAAATAAATTTCATAAAATCATTTATAAACTGCATACTGTATAAGCATTTATGTATAAAAAACAACTACTGCATTTCACAATAATAGGCGGCAGAGGAACTATACAAGCTCTTAATAAAGCTTGAGCAATTATATCGTACCTACATCGAATTGATTTAAATTGAAGCCACAGTGTGAATAAAAAGTGTGTAGTTTAGTTACGATTACAACTTTTTATAGTACTACACAAACAGACAACAATGAGCAAAATAATTATCCTCTCACGGTCAAGATAACAGATCTGGCTCACAGCTGTTGCGCGTTGCGACGCCCAGTCGTCGATACCTCGCGACTCCCCGTCTCCCGAACCGCCCCCAATCGATGCCACGGCGACAACCAACGTTACCTTTTACTAACGAAATCCACCAAAAACCAAATGCCATTCGGTATATCTTAACTCCGCGAATGAAAATACATAATATGAACGCGGATTATAACTATTTTGGGACCCCTACGTGGGATATTTCACTCCCTTATGTAATGTTAATATCACTTAATCGATTTTTACTGACATCGATGTCAACGGCATCGGCAGACACAATACGCTGGTATTGTTGGCAGCAGGATAAGGGCACGAGTGACATGGATCGGTATGCTATAACAGTCGGTGCAGCGGTACACCAGCACTCTATGTTTAGCGCGGCTTGAAGCGTGTGTTGCGGATTGCGCACAGCGTGCGGCGCGCGGCGATTTTCGGTGTCGCGATATCGATCGTAAAGCGTCTGCCGGCGACCGGCGAGTGTGCGAAGAAACAACACGCGTGTCTCGTGGCTACCGGCGCGACCGGCACTGGTAATGGCACGCTTCTAGAGTCGCGCAGGCGCACTGCCACCGCGGCTACGACTGGCACGCCGATTACCAACCGGCCGACGGACCAATACGTCTGGTACGTCACCTACACAAACACCGTGGCCGCACTTCTACACCGCGCAACGCGCCGCCATTGTACAAGAAATTTGCAATAACGCCATCATGCTCTCAGGTGTTGCCGATCAATGATCACTCTTCCTTACGGATTTCATAAAATTTTATTTATTTTTAGCGATACCCATGGGCGTAGCCACGGTGGGGCAGGGTGGGGCACTTGCCCCACCCTGGCTCTGGCCTGTTCGGTACCTAACGAAACCTAAAAAAATAAATTATTATCAATGGATAGATATAAACCTCGAAATTAACTGATTAATAAATTGGCATACTCCCAGAGCAAAAACGGTTCAAGTTAGCGACACATTTTTACATGGAAGATTTCGTGGTGTAGGAAGGTGAGTAATAAGAGAATGTTTTGGTTGATTCGAATTATACATACCAGGGTATATCAAGACTGCGACCGAAAACGAAGCCGGGTGCTAGTTTTAGTGACTATAAACAAATTATCCATCATCCATCAGCCAAAGGAGCCAAGTCCACTGGTGAACATAGGCCTCCCCCAATGACTAATTCCACAGTGACCTGTTAGAGGCAGTCTGCATCCAGCGACGTCCTGCGACCTTTACCAGGTCGTCTGACCATCTTATAGGTGGACCACCTACGCTGCGCTTTCCGCGACGTGGCCTCTATTCGAGAATTTTTTGGCCCTATCGGCCATCAGTTCTCCGCGCTATGTGCCCCGCCCATTGCCACTTCAACTTACTAATTCGCTGGGCTATGTTGGTCGGTTATTTTAGTTCTACGGATCTCCTCATTTCTGATTCGATCGCGTAGGGAAACCCCGAGCATAGTCGTTGACTGACTTTGAGCTTCCTAATAAAGCCCATAGCGAGAGGTCAAGTCTCGGTGCCGTATGTCATCACTAGCTAAAAACTATCGACACACACACACAACTATCGAAGACTTTTGATTTTAGATAGGTTATAAGGTATTTTTGACGAGAAGACGTCTTGTAGTTTTTCGAACGCTGCCCAACCGAATTGGATTCGACGATTGACCTCTCTCTCGAAGTTGGACCCGCCTAACCGGACCACTTGTCCAAAATACACTTATTCGTCTACATCTTCAAGAGTCGAGACCAAAACCCAATGGAGGTGGGCGCAATCTTCGTTTTGTCCAAGTAAATTTTAAGACCCACCTGTTAGGAGACTCGATTGAGGTCTTCGAACATAGTGCTAAGGTATTCCAGCGATTCTGCAAAGACTACAATATCGTCGGCAAACCAAAAGATAAGATATACTTGCCGTTGATGTGCATGCCGAATCCTATCCACTGCAAGAGCTTGAAGGCATTGTCCAGCGCGATAGTGAACAGTTCCGGAGATATGATATGTCCCAGTTTCACGCCTCTCTGTAGTGGACTATCCTTCGAGCTCTGATCTTGTACTTGGAGCGACACTTCGATATACCGATAGTCGATGTACCGATAGTCGATGTGGGACCACTGTGGAGACTGTAGCAAAGCCCAGGTCTTGATCAAATCAATGGCTTTCTCATGGTCCACAAACGCTAAACAAAGCTGCAAGTTATATTCCTCGATTTGGTGTATAACTTGCCGAAAATTATGGATTTTATCTTTGGTACTAAAGCCTTTTCAGAAATCGGCTTGTTCGGGAGGCTGGAAGTCATTAAACCTGCGTTCCAGACGATTTGTGATGACCCTCAAAAATCACTGATAGACATGGCTCAGAAGCAAGATGGGCCTGTAGTTCTTCAGCAAAGTGTTATCACCTTTTTTGGAGAACCATCTTTTACCACCACACTCCTACTCCATGCGTCTGGCATGGAGCTCTAAAGGAGAACGGAATTAAAAAGCCTCTGAACGATTATCATTATCGATGTTCCGCTCGCTTTAAGAAGCTCTGAAGTGATTCCGTTCTCACTCGGCACCTTGTTGTTCTTAAGTTGCTTTAGGGCCATCTTAATCTCACACAAGCTGATGTCCGGTATATCATCGCTGTAGTGTCGGATCAACTCAGCTCCATTCGGGTCTTCGGCCGACCTAACAGTAGGTTCAGCAACCGAGGTGTAAAGCTGTCCGTAGAACTTCTCGATCTCTCTTAATATCTCTATCCTCTTCGACATTACGCGGCTGCCGTCCGTCTGCAGCCTAGGCAACTGGCTTTGCCCAATAGACAAGTCTCTTGCAAACACTTTGGAGCCTCCGTTCCGTTCAATTATCTCTTTAATGCTTACAGTATTGTGAGCATGGACATCGTGTCGCAAGGACTTCCAGTTCCGTCTATTGTGCAGCCGGTATGCTTCGGCTTCAACGGAAGACCGCAGCGCCATAGATCGATGTTCAGCCATCAGGTCAAGAGTGTGGATCGAGAGTTTTTGTGGTCTATCTCGACGGCGAGGTCTTAAATACTTATGTAAGTCCCACCGTATGGACAGCTCCTACTAAACCGCTGTTTAGCTCGTCCGCTGCATGGTTATCACTTAGATCAATTACGTCAATCCAAGCGATTTGCTAGTTCAAGTCGAAAGCTCTCGGAGTTATGAATATGGGCGCGAGTGGGTCGGAGCGTAGACTTCATCTAGCGACGCCTTTCTAATTGGACACTGATATTCAGTGTGCTCCTACCCATTCGGTGATCATAGCCAGTTTTCACTCTGTTGTTCACAGTGACATCACTGAACATCCGTCTATTCGTCATTAAGATGAAATCTATCTCGTTTCTCGTAGAACCGTTACGACTCAGCTGGGTCCATTTTCTGTGACACGGTTTCTGGAAAAAAGAGATCATCGCAAAGAGTCCCTCTTTGTCCAGAAAGAATCTCGGTAGAATAAAAAAAAATACCAAAAAAATCCATTTTAATTAAAATGCCACCCGGCTTCGATTTCGGTAGCACTCTCTATATACCCTGTAGATACATGGGGGTAGATGCTATAAGGGCTAAGACAACGGGTATAGTTTGCTACTTCAATATTATTTTGGACTTCTGCCCCACCCTGAGCCCAGGGCTGGCTACGCCCATGGCGATACCGTAACTATTTGCGTCATAACTTTTTACTATAATACTGTAGCTTTTAAATATGCATATCTACAATTATGATATTGTTATAAATCATCGACACAAACATTTTATAGAACTGAATAAATTAACATCATTACATAAATTGACTATAAATTACGCACCAACGATGGGTACATGTTAGTTATTTGCAAATTCTTATCGCAATATACACAACCATTGTTCTCCTTTCTTGTGCAATGTATGTCATTATAAGAACAAATCTCGCTGATGGCAAGATAAATGTCACATAAAATACTGATAAGTGCACAAACTCTTGCATACGTATTGAGACAATAGTCATATCAGAGATAAGATCCTATTCGTCATGTACATAAGCTTATGAAATCTCTAAAATAGTTTATGATCCAGCCCCCTATAATGGAAGGACCAGCAATGATTTTGCGTGGAACGGTCACCCGAACGTAAATCAGGACGCTTTTCGTCCTGTAATGTCCACCGCCGCCTACATGCGTGTGTCGATTATCCAGGGGTATTTTGTTAAATAGAGTCGAAATTATTGTTTAAAATATTGTTGAAATTATTGTCGTATCAAAACAATGATGCACTACCAAAAAAAGGCAGAATATCCTCAACTGCCAAATCGGAGGAAAACAAGATCGAGTCGTAAAGTTGGAAATAATAAAGGAAGTACAATAGAATACTTTTACTTGAGGCTTTTCAGTTCCACATTTCACATTGTACATCATTTTCTTACGAAAATCCGACATAATACCGGGTATCTCAAGACTGCTACCGAAAACGAAGCCGGGTGGTAGTTTTAGTGGCTACAAACACAATGCAACTAAAAATTTCGCCTAGAAACGCGACAATTATTTTTTATGATTTTTTAAATATCGTCATTTTTGGGTGGTAAATCCATAGTTTTTGCTAAAATAATAATTTAAACTCTTTTATACCTTAGAGTATTTATAAATAAAAGGGTATACACTATTATTTTAGGAAAAAATGTATTTACCACCCAAATATGGCCATAGGAAAAAAAATAACAAAAAAAAAATTGTCGCTTTTTTTTTGCAACTTTTTCTGTTGCATTGTGTCTGAAGTCGCTTAAACTACCACCCGGCTTCGTTTTCGGTAGCAGTCTTGATATACCCTGTATATTATGAAACGACAAGATAAAATCAACCTTATAACATTTAGTTGAGAAAAAAAACTATCGTATTGGTGAATGCTTAACTAATCATGTTTCAACCAATCAACCTGTGGCCATCCACAGGTCCATACAGGTGATGTTATGTTCATATCTCACAACATTTTTTTTATATTATTAAGCTTCATGTACAGAAAAGTATACAACGGTAATTAAGTTCCCGTTGTATACTTATTTTCCAGTGGCATTATAAGTTAAAATCCAAAATATATTAATAATATTATTTAAATATTTTTCTATTAACGTTTTGATCTTTTTCATTGTTGTGTACTTATTTCATTCTTGTTGAAAAAGTGAATAGGGACATCAAAGTAAAACATTCTTATTAGAGATACCTATAATAATTTGTAAGACATCTTCACAATTATTTTGCTAAAATAAATGCAAAGATCCAACCAATGGGATACGTTTATATACATGCCAAAGTTCACCATAGGGGCCGCTTGAATAATAAGATTGATAGAAGATCTATATTCATAAAAATATATCTTCATTTAGTAATTACAACTTGATACAGTTTCTCACAATGTTTGTCATCTTAAACTGAGATTAAAATAAATAAATGTATTAAAATAATGTGTGGCCCAAAATAATAAGATATTACCTACGTATAAATCAGGTAAAGGAAGGTCAAACAAAGGGATATCGTTCAGTTAAGATTTCAATATAAAAGAGTAAGTAAAGTATAACAGTGCATCCATATATTATATTGTATTGAATCTTATAATGTTAATTTATTTCAAATCTCACGTAATACGGGTTAAATAAAATAAGAAAAATAATTCAAACGAAATTACAATAGAATAGCTCCCTACCAACCAGCATAAACAACATTAACCTTTAAAAATATTTAAATATTAAAACCTCATCAATATTGTACAGAAAAATAAAACTTATGTTTTTCTAATAATAATCATCATCATTACAGCCACAGGTAATCTAGTGCTGAACATAGGCCTCCTCGAGAGATCACCACATCTTTTAATAAATTTGAAATACCTAAATAAGCCATTTTTAAGTCGGTATCACTGTATTTCCAAATCCAAAGCAAAAAGATTTTTTGAAATCCGACACACTGTTTGGAGTTGACAAACATACACACATACATTTATGAAATTTGGCACACGTGCTCAGAAGCTTGTATAGAGTAACATATCCAAAAACTGTGTATTTCTGACAAAATTACATACGGACACATCGAATTCATAACCTCCTTTTTTTGAAGTCTATTATAAAAATAGAACAAATTAAGCAGGTCACATAAATTGTCTTCAATATATTTTATAAGCCCATAAAACTAACATTAACTACTGAAGTAATAATTTCCAAAACATGTCATGAACATCAACAAACCAAGCCTAATTTTAAGTATCATTTAAACATCCATTTCTTACATAGTCAATGAAATAACCAAACTCGGTTGTATTAAAATAAAGTTTTATGAAACAGTTCATACAAAAAACTGTTGTGCTATACGGAAGTGAGCAACCGTTTTTATCTCACACGAGTAAATTGTCTTTTGCAGCAACATGTAGCTACATTAACAAGTTGCACGTACACCTAGTATTAAATCTTTTAGTTTTCTTTATCCAAGTACACAATCAGCGAGATTGTGGTAATCGCTGCATACAGAAGCTTTCAAAACAAGAGGAAGATCGTAAGCCTAGGAATTTTCTTGTGTTGTTGCATAGATGGCGTAATATCAACTATTTTATAACTTTTATACGTCATATGTGATAATCGATAAGATATAAATACTTATATCAGATATGGACTGGACTGCCTCAGTGGCGTAGTTGTACTACGATACGGCTACAAAGCTGAGGTCTCGGGTTCGAATCCCGGGTTGTGCAAACTGGTATTGGATTTTCTATTCATTATCAGCCCAGAGTCAGGAATTTGTGCCCAATACGGCGATAAGCTCGCCACCTATCATATCGTGGGACGGAACATACAAGGCGAATGTGGGTACCCTGGCACCACTGCCAACCACTTCTGGGAAAAATCGTTTTTTTTTTTCTTCGTTTTGTCTTCTTTGCTCAAGCTGAATTCAAAAGTCTTCATTGAGGGACAAAACATTCGATAACTATAATAAGTTTTAAAACTGTTTATGAATAAGGCTGAAAGTGTATTTATTTATTTAAAGAATGAAAAAATAATTTACATTTAACCTCAAGTACGTATAATATCCTATTTACTATTGTGTCCTACACAGAATATGATGACGCAATGAAACACTTATTAATCAATATTATAAAAATATATCAAGTCTGTAGTATGAAGTCCTAAATATATTATTGTTCACACTTTTCGTCTGATCATATTTATATATAATTATATATATATATTTACTGTTAACACTTAGACCTATAAGGGAATCTCTTTGAAATTCATGCACTTCTTGAATACTTTTCACAGGATAATTTACATATCAAGATTATGATCTGCCACGATATTGTGAGTAAGGATCTTAAAAGATAATTTTAATATTATAAATAGGCTATTAATTATATTTGTGAAATCGTGGCGGCAGGTATTAATAGATATAGAATGTACTCACGGAAATAATTGAGCGTTTCCCTGATCTGATCAGGCGTAAGGGCGAGGTCCGCGTCGCTGACTTTCAAAGCCGGCGACGGTATAAACCAATCTTGATTCTCGTATCCTGAAAATAAATTATTATATTTTTATATGCACGAAATTTCACAATGATTTCAATAAATGTTAAAAGCACAAGATTATATTTTGACATTTAAAAGCTCTGTGTTCTATCAATTGTTGAATAGTTTAATAAAACAACAAGGGTGAGGGAAACGAAAAAAATTCTGATTTTTCTGCCTCCTTTATCCCAAGTTTATGTAGGGTCAATAAAACAACAAACTTACGTGGACACAAAAAACATTAAACATCCTTTTTGGTCCATTATGTAAAAAAGTTGTTGGGTCCTGGGATCTTCTCCACGGTCTATGTTTCAATAATACTATCCACTATCAAATACTTAAAGGTCAACATAATTTAAGTATAAAAATATTCTGCCAATTAATTATAGAAAATCGCACACATTTTGCTGGCAACACTATTACTCAGAAGAACAATGTAACGTAATATCAAACATTAAAGTTTATAAGCTAATTAAATATACCAATGAAGAAGTTAAATATACCAAGAAAAGTTAAAATGTAACCAAACGTGAACAAAATAATTGAGTTTGTTAAAAATTACCAGCGTAGCTACTACACAAAAGAGGCCACTGTAGTCGAATGTTACTCGTTTGACGTCACGGGAATGATGAATCATACGACATAATCAAATATTCTCTGGGCCGCCTTCCAACCAGTTACGGCCTGTTTAAATGGCACATGTGGTCAGGAATACGTTAGTTTAAATTATATCATTAAAGACTTAAACCAAGTATTTGAAATCACTAACTCAGCCAAGACCTTTAAATAACCAGTTTAATTAGCTAGATTGTTTAATCTTTTCTAAACTGACTAGTGTTATAAAACTAATCTATAATAATAAATATGTTTCCTATAAGAAACATCCTAATGGATAAGGCATATATCTCTGTCATTTGTCCCGGCATACAATGTATAACCAAAGAGAGACTATAAAGATCATCCGTCTCTTGCCATTCCTGGTCATAGATGACAGAGCTATCGCCGCTGAGAATACAAATTGCATACGCATCAAGAATTATTCTGCAAATGATATGCAGATTTGTTCACGATATTTTCTCGTACCGTTAGAAAACATTTCTGCCTAGAGGGCCGGTTGATCAAATCTATGCACAGATATTTGCTTTCCTAAGAACACTTGGATACGCGTTGGAATTCAGACGCTCACCGACTAGCACATTTAATGGCATAATCAATTTTGTTAAGGAAAACAGAGAACGTAACATTTTATTTAAAACTGCATGTAGCTTTATAAGTGGCGCGCTCAACACATCAATTTGTAAATGTTTTTTATGAACTCGCCGAGCCAATGTTAGAAGAAATAGACTCTTCTCTAGAAATCATATATTTTATTGCTTAGTTTTATGAATATATCTAATCTAGACAGTTTTTTAATTAAGTGTAAGGTAATTCAATATTTCTTTAAAACAGCTATATAAAGAAATGAAATTATTTATGTGAAACATTTCTGTGGGTTATTCCTTTTCCTATATATACTGCAATAATCCGATCCCATGTCGACATGATCCTACATTAAAATTCTACTTCAGTTATCTATAATCTTAAGGATCAAGATAATTGTCACACCTGAATTCATAAAAAAGGATGCCAGGACGACCTCTGTTATTATCTCAGTGTAATTATCACATACGAATCGGATAACGATGACGACAATATCGCTTTGTTCATTTTCGCCCCCTTGCCTTATCTTTTTTGATTCATAATATAAATACAATTTTTACAGTTCAATGACATGTAAGCCAAACAAACTGCATCAAAATATATATTTTTACTCACTGTGTAAAGTCCAACTCAACCCAAAATTATTAACTCGTGAAACACGTAATTACATATGTTGTACTAAAAGGGTCCGGTTTTAATTTACTGGTAAATTACGCTGACACTTTGCATAAGATAATAATTTCTTCACAATCGCCATGAAAGAGGTCCTGCAAGTTAGTTGTGCTATCGCATTCCTGTAGTTTGCTATGGAGATGCAGCAGCGAATGCAATTGACAGATGGCACGCATCAGACCGGTCGGGGATGGGCGGCGCCGCGCATGGCGCATGCTGCCCACCGGCCGATGACTCGACCGATGAGACACCATTATTTATAGCGTTTACGGACGGCGCCGGCGCCGGAAACCTCGCCTCAAACACTTACTAGGACGGAACAACGCATATAGACTTCACCTTACTTGAACTTTTGCAAATTCTCAGTAAGCCAATAAACGGTTACACAAACACTTGACAAAATGCCAATAAGCTGCCAACTCACACGTCACTTTGTATTAGATAACACTTTAATCACCTGCTATGAATTTATTAATATGTAACAACTAGAAAGTGCGTCTGAAATTGCATGTGCAGGTGAACGACACGTAAACATATTAAAAAGGTAACTTGACATATCAGATCACTTTCCTTTCAGGGTCCATTATAAGGTAACTATGAATAAGCGAAATTCTTTAAATTAATTTTCTTAGGAATAAACTTCTGTTAAAAAAGCAGCAGAAAAATTTGTGATTTGAAGTTGTGAAAAGTTTAGGAATTACCACTTTCAACATCAAGAACTCGCAATTCAGTTTTAGCCGACATTTAGAGAAACAATGGGCTCATTGGTGGAGAACCAAAGGACGCTTTGTAGCGGAGAAAATTCTTAGTAATAACAGTCTTTATAAACATAATAAAGTTTGATGCAACGTATTACAGTGTTAAACACGCGTGTGAGTTTATTACTGTCGCCTAGTTCCTGCAATTACAACACTCGTGCGCCGAGACATCTGTGAAGATGCTACGTAAGTTGTTTATTACTGTTACAAGCATTGTTAACCGTTTTCCAGTTCCCGCCATAAATTAAAAAGTTTATATTGTAAATGAATACAGTATGATAATTATAGTATTAACATAGTATAATAAGCTCATTTCCTAACTATAGATTATGAACAATAGTCAAAGTACTCTACGTAGAGCTAAATATTTCGTACTCTGTCTCGAACAATTAAAAAAGTTTGTGCAAGTATAATTGCTATACAATCTTCCTGTGCCTCCATTCTTCCATTCATGTATTGCCTCACATCCACTATTTCAAGAGCAGACCTTTACTAGTCTTCCACGCTTGCTTAAGGCGGTTGGTAGAGTCCACATATAATCACAATTATTGTAGGGAATTCACCCCTTAAAGCAAGCTACTATTCTAAACTAACAGAAAGAGGAAATATTTTATTGTTTTTTTTTTGCATTGAATAGGCTCTGAAACTACTGGACTGATTTGAAAAATTATTTCACTGATTAGTATCCTACGTTAAACCTGATGAACAGGCAATAGAACATTTTCAAAAAAGTGTATGTAAAAGTGTATTTGTGAATCATTCCGGGCCGCTAGTTGCTACGCGACATTCAACTTGTAAGGAACCTATGCTTATCAGTCAACATAAATAACATAATAATAACAGCTAAAAATGATAAACTTTATCTATATAGATCTTAAACCGACTTTCATAGCAATATTTGTATACAAATGAAAGTCATAATTGCTATAACAATTATTATAGAGCTACATCAGTAACCACATGTCAACACAAATAGATTGTTCTAAATACTGAAAATTGACCTGGTGAAACACACTGGAAAGATAAAGTCTGAAACTAGGACATTCTTAAAGCCCAATTTTATTTATAAATTTATATTTCAGCCTCAACGCCTGTTTTTCGTATAACATTACAGTGAAATTACCCCAATTGCGTATTTTCTGAAGCTTTTCTATGTTAAGAATTAATAACAGCTGCCTCTTGTATAGGATGATATTGACATGATATTTAATTAATTATATCACATGTCCCTAACCGCCCCAGGTCACATTGTACCAAGTTTGGACAAAAACTGTCTGATTGTTTTGTCGAAAGTCGCGATTTTAGGTTTCAAGGTTTTGATCAACTCCTATCGATACCATTCTCTAAGCGGTAAAAATACTCGTATCTATATGGGATGCCTAAAAATCGTAAAAACTAAAATAATGATTTAAAGCAAAAAATAATCTAGTATTTTTTTCTAATTATGTACAATGTCACCTCGGGTAATTAGAAACTTGTGGGGTAAATTAAGTAACATGTGTCAATGTCACCCTTTATTTTGGCAGACTACGAAAAAAGATAAAAAATTCTTACTGATGGTAAGTCTCTCATACGTGAGAACCCGCCTGGGTAGGTACCACCGTAATGTCTATTTCTCGCACCAAGCAGTAGTGTAAATGCACTATCGTGTTCCGGTTTGGAGGATGTTGTAGCCAGCTTAAGTACTGGACATAACATCTTATGTCTAAGGATGGCGAACACAGTGAAATGCCAATAATTGTTTTGTAATTAAGAGCGTATACACCTTGCGCGCAAAGTCAACTATAGGTATTTCTTCGTTAATTTCACGCACACATAAGCGACCAAAGCTGTGTGCGTAGAGCTGCCGCGTCGGCTCGCTATACAATCGGCTCAAAAAACTATGATCCGTGCGCTTCAAATATTCAATTGAAATGTAACTGTAATATAATATCATAAAAATATTTTTTTGCATTATAAGTAGACAAATATTACTGTGCAAGCAAAGAATAATACAAATTTAGATACTAATCATATTTTCGTTATTATTACATTGTTAAGTTGCATTCAAATCAGTGTTCAATCAGTAGACACAACGGAAGTTTTATTAATCATTTCGTGTTCGAACACATAAATAGTGTTAGGGGCCTTACAAACCCTTACAATTATGAAATATATTTAATTTTATATTACAATACATAACATAATTTAGCCTCGGAATTACATCCCATTATATTACCTGAAACATAATTTATACTCACTACAAAATCATTGTAGGTAATAAAAATAATTAAATATTTTACTACCAAAGTACTAAGATGTGGTAATCGCAGTCCGCGCGTGGCTATTTTTACTACGCACGGCAAAAATCGACTGCAGCTAGGCCGGAGCGACGAGCGATACGTCCTCCCTCTAGAAGGCCTTGCGGCGGTCTGATTTGAGCCACGTCGGACAGCGTGTTTTATAGTGGTTTTTAAAATATTTGTAGAAAACATGAAAAGTAATTTTGTTGAAATATAAAAATGGTAATTTATTGATAAGATGTTCTTCTATTATAATATGCAATTGCTTTAAAAAAATATGTACGATAAGTTAGTGAAAAAAAATATGTTCTTGACGAGAGTTTCTGAATAATTTCGCATTGTTTAAATTTTTATTTTTCAGGAACTAAACATAAAAAGATTATTTTACTCAGCAAAATCCCTCCATAAGGGTCTTATTAGTCTGATAGTATTTTTATTTTCATCTTATATTTAGTGGTTTCGGATATCTTAAGCTTCTAAATTGCCATTTAAAGCCTAAATAACGAAACTTGTGTTCAGTAATCCTTATAGTACTCACAAATTATCCATCAATCTATAATGTTTTCCACCAAAATCCCTAGATGACAAACTTTTCTAAAATTAGTAATAATTATTTTTCCTTTAAATTATTTATTGGTGGCTATTAACTCATTTGAAAAGTCCTGTTTTAAGCCAAAAAGCGCGTGCAGGGTATAAACGCTCTTAATGGTGTTGCTTGGTTTTACTACAGTCCATGAGCGATCGTATCGATTACGATCAGACGAATGTCATGCTCATCTAAGTATTCATTGCTATAGTTATAAAAAAAAAAAAAAATTATTACCTCCAAATTGTGTGAGGCTATCAGCTCGAAGACGATACTTTGGTATGTGTTCTTGTAGGAGACTAACTATCTCTACCTCGGGCACCTCGTCGCTATTGCACACCTCTGTGAACAAAAACAAAACTTTAATTCGATATCAATCGTACATATTTATTATTTAAAACATTATTAATGCAATATAATAATCAAATATGTAAATGTGAGAAAACGGCAAACGCGAGACAAAATACGCAATGCAGTGATGGAACTTGTAGACAGGGAATACGTTGCACGCAATACAGCGTCTACATTCCGTATTTAGTGCGGAGGCAGCAGACAGAATCGATAGCACCCTCCCGGCGCGGTGGCTGACCGCGCCAGCCGAGGGGCATGCACTCCGGGAATACTCCCGCAGCCCGCGCTACACTGTCGCGCCTCTGCCTTTGTGCCAATGACGCATTACATTTTATTCATGTTAACGTGTAACTTATGCGGTTATCACAAAAACTTAATGCATTTCACGCTATGCGAATGATTTTAGTTAGATCCAACGTTTTTGTGCTCGTTAAATTTTATTCATAACTGAACATTTTAAACTTAGTAAAAAGATCAACAAAAACTTATGGTTGGAAATATATAAGAAAAAACTAATGTCACTGAATGATTATATGGCGTAATTACATTTCTTGCAAATGAGCATTAATGTCCATTAGGTACATGACAATCTAAGTGTGTGTACCGCACGGCGCGGTGGAGACCAGTTCTCCTCTCATTTCCGGGGGTTTCTTTATGAAACAAGTATGATTACAGATGACAAAAACAACACAATCGAGATGTTGAAATTTATTACGTTTAACACATCGCACGGACCGATAAATGATAACGCAAATTACGCTTGGAATATTTTCAACAGCCATGATAATACATTTTTATATATTCTATATCAAATCACGTTTATATGTATGTGCGATATGCCCTCGAATCCTTTGTTAAATTAGTTACCGCTAAAGTTAATTAAAATGTTTTTATTAGACACACCTGATTGTAGCGTGTGACAAACTTAATGCTAATATGCCTAGCTAGATAACAATCACTTTATTAAAAAATGTGTTAGTATAATGAAGCCAAAACGTACGCATTTATGGAATTCTAATAAAAATAATGTAGAATCTGTATGTAATATTTACAGCTATTCTTAATTACAATATATACAAGCCTCTTTTGGTACAATTCCTTATTAAGATTTAATCTACTTTAATAGCTTAATACAAATTGGAAGATGGACATCTAAAACGACGCCATAAATGTGTTCCCAGGTTTAAGTAGGAGTCCAGATTTTCGCTATTAAATATAAGTGTAATACGTCACAGATATCATCCACCAATTACAACCTTCGAAAAACAAGCAGTTTGTTAACTCAACTACAAGACCCTCGTGTAATATAATGCATTAAATTATAAAGTTGTTTCTTTTGTGGCGAATTAACATACTCCAAATGAGATGTATACCACACAACATTTACAATATTTTTTAAAGTGAACCAGCCCAAAACAAGGCATAACGGACCGAAACAAAAAATAATACATTTTATATTTCTGTATATCCGTTGGAAGTTGTCCAAATATCAGTTATGTAAATATTTTAGGCGTAGAATAACTTACACGTGAATAAGGTTACAAATCAGGAGCCTAATTTAAACGATTTACATAGTTTCGACTAGCAAACAGCAGGGACATAATTGTAACGTTCTATACGAATGCAAATGTAATTGACAAAGTAATAAACGAACTATAAACGTTAATGGAGAACATTTCAATGCATTGTTCGTCGGGAATTAGTGAAGCCTGTCTTTTCGACTACAAATACGCACATCAACCTAGATGATTGATTAAGCTCGTCCCGCACATAATATTAGAACTGAACCCGATATAACTGTACAAGTAAAATAAAACCAGTCCAATAATATTCATCTTATACAAAACAAAAACATTCATATTTATTTACAAGAAAGTTTAATTTTAACTATGCATATCTTTCAAATTGAATGCAATGTTGATAAACAAAGATTGTTATGTCACACGCACATCATATAATACATAACATAACTACCCTCTATTCCAAAGATAGTTTGAAATTATAAAATTCATAATATTTACGTATAAATCTTCTTTCTCTTTTATTTTTCGCTTAATTATTGACATTAATTAATATTAATATTCTCAGTTTTTGACTATGTTTGCATGATACAGGATTACACCTACTTTGATCGTTCACAAGGTTTGAAAGCAAGATTTTATTAGTCTTATGTAGTTCTTAAACCAATATTAATTCGCCACTCAAAAGGCCACACACATAATATTATCCTCTTCAAACAATTGACTCACCGTCACTCCAAGCGAGGAGCAGGTCCTGGCGCTTTTCATATATATCGTCACGACGCCGCGGCCGCGGACGTTGCCTTTTCTCATTCATTGCAGAACATTAATGCAAATCCTTGTATGGTTCTGGTTTTAACGCCAAACTCGACACTCACATTATTTACATCACAATAAACATCACACTAAGAAAACAATATTTAGCACTGAGTCTGCGGACGTGCGTTACGAAACGAACTCCCTCATAACACAAGCGAGGTAATTACCTATAGATATGAGATAATGTATATGAACGTCATAAAATCCGATAACAGCACTGATCAATCGCCAGAAACTTGCAACGGTTGGGAACGAAAATATCATTTAAACGCCTGAGAAAACTTCATCCAACAAATTCATTATGATATTGTTCACTATGCTCATTGATACAGTGGATATGCTGTCATAATTATAATATTAGTCGGTAAATTGTTTAGATTTTCATAGCACTGAGTGTCGCGCAAAGTGCAGACTTACAAATTATCATATGCCGCTGAATCATGTGACTAACCAACTAGTAACAAGCCGCTTGCACTAATACCTATTCCATATTATATTTAATAACCAATAACATTTAATTCGAAATAAAATATATATTTTTCTTCTAGAGTCGAGGTTTAACTGCTAACTACTGATTCACGATATACCCTAACCTAGCTTTTGAGGTATTTGCATGCACACAATTGGCAATACTTGTAGAGAGATTATATTTGCATCCCGTAATGAGATGTAAATCAATGTCAATTTCATACACTTACATAGCTCGTGATGCAAGTATTGACTTAGAACACGTTTCGAAAGAGAAATATGTTCAATAGTTCACAATTTTGTGACTACGTCATCTGAAAAGACTGAATGCTTCTACCACTTGTTATAGTATAACTCATATATAACTCATATACACTTGCTTACATGGTCACACTTGAATCTATATAAAAATGTCATTTAACGTTTTTACTTATAAATCGAGGCAAAAAAAAGAATAAATGACTGAATATATTTAATTTGTGATAAATGTTTTGGCTTTGCGGTCTGCGCTTAGAAAAAAGCACGAGGCCACACGCACAAATCCATCGCGGTGACGGCACGGTCGACGCACTCATTCGTATGACCAATAAAAATAAGGATGTCGTCAATAAGTTGGCATCGCTGCCGTAGCGGGGTCACCCCGCCAACTGTTTGTTCTACTACAGTTAGTTCACGCAACTAGTCTGTTCAGCGCGACCATGGTGATCATACACCAACGGTACAGCGCATCTGATAGCCTCTTCTAATCAACTAACGGTTTCCAATGCATGAAGCCAATAAAACACGAATAAAATTCAGCACCGATTATGTAACAACTCATATTTTTTGTATATTACAATACAAAATCTTTTCGCATCCTTATATGCAAACGCCTTACTTTTTTCGTTATTGTGACATTCAGACAATCCTTATTCGATTATAATGCAACCATTTATAAATGGTATACGTCCAAATTACATCTGATTGAAGATAACTTGGATGCTAGATGTTATATTGTTGACTCGAGATTGTATTTCACTTTCAATCCACTTTCATTTTCGACTCCTATTATCGAGTTTATTATCAACGCAGACGGATAACAAGATTGATAATAAAGTTTAATTTGTTTTATGTCACACAATGCCAGCCGAAAAATTTGATTTGGTTTAAAGAAAGTTAATTAAACATGGTCATGATATGCAATTTAATAAACAACTTTGCAGTCAACCATGGCTGTATTAAGAGCTAAGAAACATATGGGTTAATTGTTATTTCCCAAATATGGTGTTGCAGTGGTTGGTGCATGAGATAAACCGTCTACAAAATGAAACTTCATTGCAATAAGTAAGTTAATCCTTTTAGAGTCATAACGATAATGAATAAATGTTATTATCGCATGCAAAACAAGATGTTTTAAATGTCACAAACCCCAAGTACCTTTCATTGCTTATCACTTGTATATTTTGTTGTGTCAACTGGACCTTGTTGTACAAAAACAAAAAACATGATTATGTCATCAATTAACATATTAAATACCATTCGTTTAAATCAACGGATTCTGTCAGAATTAAAATATTAACACACGAAACTAGTATTATGTAAATACATATTGTATTTAGAATGTGACTAATGTCGGTATATTTTGATACATAACTGGAATATCGGATTTAATTTACGTACTTAACAATAACCACAGAACACGTAGGAATCTTTAAAAATATTTGAATATGCTTTGACATTAAATTGGCTTAATTAGAATAACAATAAAAATAAAACTTCATTGATAACTAAAACAAAACCGTTGGCTAGTAAGCGGTGCGTGCAATTATCTCGCGAGATGTCGGCGGAGGCGGCAACGCGGGACTGGTGCGCTCGCGCCGCCCGCCCGCCCAGAATAGACAATATCTGGCAATCCGCCAATAATACCAATCTCTAATCATTCCCTTTCATTCATAAATTCCACTTTATACAACCTTCTTTTGAAGAAATGTGAAACTTAACTTGTTTTATGCACTTCCTGCGCGTCGTTAATGAGTTAAATAAAAATAAATAATTCCACATTATTTTTAGACTATTAGTATGATAACTACGATAAGTTGTTCTATATCATCATTAGCACAACGAGTGTAGTATAATTTAAATAATTTTCAATAAAAGTAATGTACTCTACTAAAAAAAATACTACGGAATTTGTTTCATACACCATCGTAGTTACTCCTTACTTATACCGTATTACATATGTGTGACCAATCACTATTATTTATTACTGACGTAACGTAAAAGGAAATACGGGTAGGTATTCCCTATAAATGGTGTTACTCACCGGTAAGTGTAGCGACGTGTCGTACTGCGCGCGGTGCTAGCGAGGGCGCGCGAGCCGCATCCTGGAGGGTCGCCAGCTTGACGAACTGCCCTACAAACAAACATGCGAACAAAAACATACACGCTAACTGTATCAGTGCCGACTGCCGGGACATAAATACCAAAACAACAACCCTTACATGCAACTTATTGACTTCTCTTTCACAAAATATTACCTCTAGCATTGCACACACGAAAAAAGGCCAACGGTCTTTGTAGAGTTTGTCAACATTTCGCCCACGATCACACAAATAAAGAATCCACGTCGTGTCAGTAGTATGATCTTAGTGCTAACGCAATGAGAAACTCAATAAATTCTTACACAATTACTCTTCGTCTTGCACCGGCATTTAGATACCGCACTAAGACTGCATATTTTCACATGGAAGAACATTTCTAAGGCCTAATGCAAACCATTGTTCCACTCACGTCTTGTTAGACATTTCACATTATCTAATAATGTTAAACAAATTATTCTATATAACGGTGAGTCTCGTGGCGCAATTGAATCAGACTGGTATAATTTAATATTTTACTTGACCCAGAACAGGTAAGATAACGCCCGCGCAATGTAGTAAACGGTTAAAATAAATATCAAATAAGTATTTATACATAAATATGAATTATAATCACATTTAATTGACACTTACGGTATCTGTTTAACGGACTTCAGTCTTTATAACAGGATGGACCTGTAAACAAACACATACATATCAGAGATTTCGATAATATATTACTAATTAATATGATTTATTTTAAACGAAGCTATTAACACGATTCACTCGTTAGACAGTAAAGAAAATTATACCACTATCAGTTCCATTACATTAAGTATGACAACAGGATTAAATTCTTAGGCTCATAGTGACCATATATGAAAAACTAGTCAGTGATCCGCGTCGGGACGTCGCTATTGGAGAACAACCTCTTCATATCCAGTTAGGCTCGCATAAAAATTGCTGATGATAGTTTATCAAATTATTTAAGATATTTTACCTACATTAGGTTTAGAACCAAATAATATTATTTAACTTGACTTTATTAAAAACGTAACAAAGCACAAATATCGATTATACAAGGTTGCGAATGGAGGGGAATGGCAATGACCATGGCCTTATGATTAGCGACTACAACTAATTACATTGAGTGAGATAATAAAACATTACAGTTAAGAGAATAGTTCTAGAATTTACCTTAAAATAGGAATATCAACTTCAAATACACAAATTTTAAGCTGAACTGTAAAATCATTGTTGGACCTAGCATAACATTTAAATATTTTTGACTGCCTGGAAGTAAACTTGAGTGTCCATAGGCTAATCACAAAATTGAATGTCCATGTATATTAATTTTGTACAAATAAAAGTGCGGGGCTTGCGCCTAAGCAAGGCCTTATACAAGGACTATCAGCTGATTGACCATGTGAAGAATAAAGTTGCGTTAATTGTCCGTGAAGTGTCCATGTATATTAATTTGGACAAATAAAAGTAATTTTAAGTCCTGTAGATTATAATAAATAATATACAATACCCTCTTTCAATAAGTCCTTTGATAACTGTACATCCTATACACAACCATATTAATGAGATTAAAGTTAATTTGTTTTAATAAATTTAGAATTTTTATGTAGATATTACTAAGATTTGATGTTTGATATGGAAAGATCCAAATAGCTAAGTGGTGTCCAAAGAATAACTAGCCTTTATCATATTCATTATGCATTTTAAACAAATCTCAACTACATAATCCTTAATAATGTTATCTCACACATTGATATTGTACAGACTAAACTATTGCAGTTTCTGTAAATTTGGTCACCTACTTAACTCATAGTATGATTAATTTGTTTGAACAGCCTACATGTCTTGGCACAGAGAGCATTTCAAAAACATTTAAGTATATCAAAACTAAGACACTTACATGTGTCACTGGGTTATAGTAAACACATTGTACTTATTTCAAAACATTTCTTTAACAATCATGTTCATGCTTATCGCAGATGATCTAGCAACCATATTTATTTTTAAATTTCTTCTTATAGATGAATATCCCATCAAAAACATCCTCTAAAAAAATTCCAAGTCTATGTTAAGGTTTTCTACTGCAAAAAGTTGTGAGATGCATGTGATACCAAGTCAATTAATTTATTTAGTCTTTGCTTAAGGGAACTTCTCTGTAAAGTTATTTCGTAAGTTAGTATCATATCAATATTAAAAATTATTTACGTTGTAAATAAATAGATCAACTTGGCCATCGCATGAAAACATAATGTATCGTACAATTGATACATAATGCTGCTGGTATAGAGGGTAGAAAATGGTCTGAATTGCTTCGAGAAAAGCATGGTACGACAGTGCCGCTTTTTAGCTTGACTTGGAGGGGGCACTGCCGTGCCCCCAAATTATATTTACTATAACATTTATATGTAAAATATGTATAACTTGTTTCCAATACATGGTTTATGAATAAATTAGATAGCAATTAAAATAAAATAAATGAAATAGCTTTGTTTAAACTAAATAAATAGATTCATTATTCTAAACACAATGTGAAGTAGGAAATGTAAATTATAAAACTAAAGATACTGAAATAATACTTTAAATGAAAGAATAAACAGAACAATTAATAAAAAAATGAAAGATTTATTGCACTCCAACAAGGTGGAATAACAATATCTGAAAGATAGCTGGTAGAGGTTGGAGACGATGGGCTGAAGATCAAGCCCAGTGGTGTGCCGTAACAGGGGTCTATATCCAGCAGTGTATGGGAATAGGCTGATGGTGATGACTATTGCACTTATTTTTTTCAATGAGTAAAATTCACATATATTTAAGAAACCATTAGATTTTAAGTTAGTTCAAATATAAAATACCAATATTTTATCAATTTTTGTATTTGTATTATATAAGATATACTTCTTGTTTATCCAATAACAAAACAAGAAGTAACACTTTATTAAATGAGTAAAATGAAAAAGTTATAGAACTTTTTGGAATGGAATTATACCTGCTACAGATTTATCTTGTCCACAAATAGATTGTTCACAAATATAAACCCAACAACAAAACTTTTCGACTGATATAAATAATAATTCATTCATAAGTAAAATTATAAATGAAATAAAATAATTGCAGTATTTCAGAGGAAACTGATTATTTGTTTCTTTATATCAGATGTGACTGGAGGTACAATTTAGCTATAGCGTCACTGTGTTGTCTCGCAAGATGATTACTGATAAAGATACACTGATAATATTATCATGTAAACTATCTATAGACAACATAAACACTGATAGCATTGTCATAGCAACGAAAATACAATGTGAACATATTCATATACATAACATGTATTATAATATTAAGTCCCAAAAATAAAGAAAATTGTGTTACAAGTAAATCAGTGTATTTTCAGTTAATACTTTGATTTGTAGAATAAATATGACAACAAAACTGGAGATAGTTTGTCATTCTTGGAATTGTATATTCATAAGATGTTTTAACTGTATTCTTCTTTTTATGTTAGATTGAAAAAATATGTACATATGTATCTCCCATAAGTTACTATTTATTCATCTGTATTGTACTGATATGAACTGAGTCATAATCATCATTAATGAAGCCTCAATATAAACCAAACATGTACTTTATATGTATTCTCACATATTTTAAGTATTTTGATGAATTTCTGTGCCCATTTTGGCTAATTTTTTTTTAATTACTTAAGACATGTTTTTCTCAGCAATTTAAAGTTTTAGTAAAAGTAGCTCGCCTTCGAAATTAAAGACATAATTTTAAGATTTCCCACAATATAAGCTCATAATCTGATATTTAAATCAATCAATTATAATTATGTATACTTCTGATTAAAACTATTATCTAGTAAGGGTTATCACATCCAGATAGGTGAAAGATTAAGTTTTTAAATACATATTTCATATACTATAGCTAATCAGTTACTGTGACCCTAAGCTTACATTTATTGTTCTATTGTTTCATGTTTGACTTATTACTCTGTTTTGAGACAGCAGTCAAATAAAACAATGACATGATAATACTGTTAATGGCTATTAACAAAACTGTGGTAATAAAACAACAACTTTTTTCTACTACTGTACAGATTACTCCATGAGGTTATAAGCTGCGAAACAAGACTTATATCTAATAATACAATTAACCTTTGACTACTGTTTTCATGAACGACAGTCACTGCTTTACGATTACTCAATACTTTGGCACATCCCTCACTAAAAGTAACAAAGGGGTAGCTTTTTAAAAATATTTTTCTGTACACCAAGTGACATATTCTTACAGAATTATTCTACATATGGGGTATAAACTATAATTACATACTAAAGCACTTACAGGCATAATTTACATCATCATTCCAAGAACTATGACCTTGCTGCCAAAAACCCAGGCTCCATCCGTTCCTTTTTAATTTTCCAAATTGTTGTCACTTTGTGAACTAAATATTGCGCGCACATGCTATAAGTTGGTTTCTTTTACATTATCTCTTTAATTACACTACAATTACAGGCACCATGCAATAGTTTATTTCAATTTTCCTCGGATTTTTTCGTAGCTACTTCTGACTAATGTTGCCAGCTGACGTTTGTTAATTTTTCATTCATGATTCAATATTGAGAAATCAAGGGGGTAAAAATTAAATAAAGGATTTTATTAATTTATTTATATATTCATTTATAGACTATTTATTTTATTAAGAGTAGGTAGTAAGTAATAATCCATCAACAAATGAATTTACCTATAAAGACAATAGCTAAATATCAAAACGTTAGCAAGTTTAATTTAAATAAAATCTATACACAACCCATAAAATTTAAGTTTTTATTCTTCTCAATAAGAAATTTCAATGATATAAATTGTTGAATTTTTAACCATAAATGTAAATAAAAGCACACGACCACATTATATATTATATTTAATTTTAATTTAATTCCTGGCAATTTTACAGAATTTTAATAAAACATGATAAATGCACATGTATTCGTGCAGCCTTGCATTTATGAAAATATAATAGGTTTAAATGCTGCGGGAGACTATTAATTAGAATTTTAATAGTATTACAATCCCCTTTCCTTATAATTAATTTAAGCCTTAATCAATTTTAATGACGTAGTACCATTTCAATAAGTAAAGTTTATACACAACTTTGATCATAAATGTTATTATAATTTAATAAATTCACAGGCATAATAATAATGTATTTTACCAGATTAAAATATAATTCTATACCTTACTATTACTTCTCATTGGCAACGTTCAGATGGCTATATTATATTTTTTGGATATTAATTTGATTTTTATTCCAATGATTATAATTAAGAACATAATTATGATAATTTTTCCCAGTCCAAGAAGAACGAAACCAAACAAAATGAAGCCACCTGAAAAAGGAAACAAGATTTAATGATTTTATGTGGATTTGAGTTACTTAAAATCAAAGTTAAATAAGAATAAACTTTTTTGATGAACATACCTACTAAAGTTAAAATAATCACAATTATGTTCAAAGTAATTGCAAGGGCTGCAAATGATATACATAATATACTTAAAACTATGATAATAATAAATGAAGTCAGTAAAGTTGTCAAAATTGGTGCATCTAATAAAAATACTATTATTTCTTGGGAGTTTTTTAAAAATTCTTCTGTGAATGTATTCCACAACCTGAAATAAGGACCTGCAAGATTAAATTTACAATAATGAAAAAAAACTTAAGTAGCCATAAGTTAACTAATGGTTTCAAACGATGATATAAATTCATATTCCTCCAGCTTTCAACTAAGTTCATTCTCGATTACTTTATACATTCCAGCTAATATAAAGACTTTTACAACTCACTCCATAGCAACTTTAACACGATTATAAATGATTTTGTCAAATTCAATTCCATAATTTGCTTCAGGTACCTATTTTGTACTTACTGTGTACAAAAATCTACAACCCACGTCATGTAGGTAGAAAAAAATATTTCCTGAAAATATTTGTTCATTAGTACCCTACATCGTTGCTTATTATTATCTTCAAATGTAATAGTTATTCAACCTAAATTAACTTACTACAACTTATTAGTTACTACCGTTACTACCTATACCAAAGACCTATTTTAAGCTTGAAGGCTAAGTTATCGACGAAATCAGTTTCAAATGGATCGATCAAATATCAATATTTCTTTAGTTCTTTGAAACCAAACGTTAATGTCTTAATTAAGTTAAGTGCAGAAGTATATTTAAATATTATTTACAGTGGGTAATGGCGATGCAAAGCATTGTTTTACAATTCATGGTGTTGTTTGGTTTTACCTGGTCTATTTTTTGGTTTTGCCACTATCCAATATAAACGAGCGGTCGTATCTCTTACCATCACACCAAAGAATAGACCACTAGCAGCATGCTATTATAGTGATAAGTATGTGCATCAGCCGAATGACATGCTCGTCTCGACATTCCTAGCAATAAAAATGCTTCAAAAACGTTAACATATTAAAATTAAAACCTAGGCTGTATGGTTTAGTTACTAGCCTTTCTAAGAGAAAAATTAAAAAAAATAACCAAAATTGCCGCCAAAATTTGACACAAGTCAAAACAGAAATAAAATTGGTATAAATGTCCACAGAACTAGTGTTGAGTAGGACATGACTTGAAAAAGAGTTTGTAAGAGTAGCCTCATTTTTGTACTGAGCCAGTACAATGTCCCACTTTTTTTTTTTTTTTTTTTTTTTTTTATTGCCTAGTAGGCAGACGAGCTAGCGGCCCGCCTGATGGTAAGCGGCTACCGCTGCTCATGGACTTCCGTAGTGCCAGGGGGCTAGCACAACAAAGTCGCTGCCTACCTCAAGGATAGAACTCTCCTTAAACCTCGTTTGAAGAAGGACAGGTCATAGCGCTGAGGAAACACCGATGCAGGGAGTTCATTCCAGAGCTTGCACGTACGTGGTAGAAAAGAACGCTGGAAACGTACCGTTCGGGAGCGGTACGCCTCCAGGTGGTGGGAATGAACTCTACTGCGGAAACGTGTGGTGCGATGGTACATAGGCGACGGTGGTACCATCTCAAACAACTCTTCGGAGCACTCCCCATGGAACAAACGATAGAACACACAGAGAGATCCGAAGTCTCTCCGCAGTCCTAACGGTTCCAATTTGTCCGTGAGATCGGGATCATTGACAATTCGACAAGCTCGTCGCTGCAAGGAGTCAAGTGGGTCGAGCTGGTATTTTGGGGCACCTGCCCAGAGGTGGGAGCAGTACTCCACGTGGGGCCGGATTTGCGCTTTGTAAAGCGTCAATCTATGGCCCGACGTAAAGTACCGCTTGGCTCTGTTCAGGATTCCCAACTTTTTGCTCGCCAGTTTGGCTTTGTCCTCCAAATGACTCCTAAAGTCGACCTTGCTTGATATTTCGATGCCAAGGATTCCAATACTCTCGGATCCTTGGAGAGTAACTCCTTGGAATTGCGGCGCCATGACAAAGGGGTCCTTCTTCGCAGTGAACACGCAAACTTGTGTCTTCGAAGGGTTAAATTGAACTAGGTTCAATTTACCCCATTCGGAGGCCCGCCCCAGAGAGCTCTCGACTTCAGACACAAGTTGAAACCGTCTTTCCATAATGGAATCCCGAGAGTGGCTCCGTTGGCCGATGTACCGCGCGTCACTCGTACTATCATCTGCATAACAATGCATGCCGTCAATAGACAACATATCATTGATATGCAGGATAAAGAGTGTCGGCGATAGCACCGAGCCTTGTGGAACACCAGCATTAATGGTCTTGGTCTCGGAGCAACAGCCGTCAACTACGACTTTTATGCTCCGACCATCCAAAAAGCTGGCGATCCATTTGCAGAGCCCCTCAGGAATTCCATACGCAGGTAGCTTCGCCAGAAGGGCGCGATGCCACACTCGGTCGAACGCCTTCGCAATGTCAAGGCCGACCGCAATCGCCTCACCCCCACTCTCCAAAGCTTCCGCCCAACGGTGCGTGAGGTAAACAAGAAGATCACCAGCCGAGCGACCGTGACGGAAACCGTACTGGCGGTCACTAATCAACTGGCGATCCTCAAGATACCTCAGGAGCTGAGTGTTTATCACTCGCTCCAAAACCTTGGAGAGTAGGGATGTGACAGCAATCGGCCTGTAACTCGAAGGGTCCGAACGGTCACCCTTTTTGGGGACAGGGTGTACATTGGCGACCTTCCACGAAGCCGGAACCCGGTTGGCTTTATAGGAAAGACGGTAAAGGCGTGTGAGCACGGGTGTCAACTCAGGGGCGCACGTTTTAAGAACCACTGCGGGGATACCGTCTGGCCCACTCGACTTATGGACGTCTAGAAGCTTGAGCTCCCGTCTGACAGCACGCTGGGTGATTTTTATGTCAGAAAGGAGGCTCTCACAACGCGGGATGTTCGGCGGTGTGGCGCCCCCGTCATCCAAAGTCGAGTTCGAGGCAAAGAATAGGGCCAAGAGATCGGCCTTCTCCTTTGCACTATGGGCCAAACTGTTATCGGACTTGCGCAGTGGTGGGAGACTGGACAGGCAGAAATTACCCTCCACAGCCTTAGCGAGCGACCAAAAAGCACGACTCCCAGAGGGATAGCTCTGGAGTCGCTCGCCAATTCTGCGGATGTGCTCCGCCTTGGCCTTAGCTAAGGCTCTCTTGTTGGATCTAGAGGCGGCGTTGAATTTCCGTTTCTCCTCCTTTGAATTTGGATCCCGACGCCTCCTTGCGTTTTGCCACACCGCGTATGTGGACTGCTTTAGGCGCGCAGCAACAGCACAGGCACTATTGTACCAAGGCCGGCTGCGACGCCCTGCGGGTATTTTCGAGCTAGGTATGAAAGTTTCCATACCCAAGCTAATCGTATCCGCGACGCAGTCCGCACAAGCGTCAGGATCATCGGAGGAGAAACAAAGCCGCCCCCAAGGGTAGGACGCAAAGAATTCTCGCAGTCCATCCCAATCTGCTGACATGTACCGCCAGACTGTGCGAGTTCCAGTCGTCGAAGAGCGGCTGGGACCCACTCCAGGAGCCCACGAACGGACCAGGCAGTGGTCAGATGATCCCAGGGGAGCATCAACCGCTATCCTGTATCCGTCCGGGTGGGTCGTCAGCAGAAGATCCAACAAAGAGGGCTCATGGCTCTCAACGTCTGGAACACGGGTGGGCTGTGTTACCAGCTGCGAGAAACCATAAGCCAAGGCCATCTCGTAGACAGCCCGACCGGGGAGATCAGTGGTCTTGGATCCCAACCACTCTTTGTGATGAGCGTTGAAATCACCGAGGACCACCACCTCCGCGGAAGGGAACTGCTCGAGAATCTGGTCAGTCCCCACTTGAACGCTCTCAAATAATTGAGTTGATCCCGTATCACTGGCGTGGGACCTGTACAGGCATGCGTAGACTCGGGTCCTACCCCTGAATTCTACTCGCAGCCACAATAAAGACAGGTCCTGACGCTCGAGGCCCCGAAGGCGGCGACAACAGATATCACCCCTGACGAAGACGCATACCCCGGCTTTACGTAGGAATCGATGTTCCAAAACGTAACCGGGATAATTTAGGTACGATACATCGTCAGGGGCGGATATTTGCGTCTCCGTTAAAAAGAGCAGGGCAGGCCGCGCCGTCTCTAGATGGTGGTGGACGGCGTCGAGGTTGCTATGTAGACCCCTGACATTACAGTCCATAAGTCCACAGAAAATGTGGATAAATTTCCCGCCGTGGAGAACCTGCTTTTTTTGTGCCTTCGCATATTTTAAAGAGAGTGGGATAGGGTAAGGACAAGCGCGGTTGAACCAAGACGATACTCGAGAAGGGAGGATATAGTGTGAAGCGGGCACACGGCATTAGGAGGAGCCAGCGTGAAGCACGGAAGGGCCCCCGATGCCCCCCCGTGTGCAGTCGCCGGGATCCACTCCAGTCTCCCACTCTGGCACGACGACTGCGCAACGGGATTTTCGCCGGTTGGCGGGACAGCTTCCCGGGGAGGGAGATAGACAGTTGTGTATCCCCGGGTTCAGGTCCCCTACTAACCGGCAGGCGGCCGGCGGTGACCGTTCCCACCGGGTCTCCCTGTACTCCACACCAGCACCCCCACCCGAGCGCCCACTCCGACACCCAACCACATCAACGAGCATCGCTTGCAACAACCAACACCTATTATCGAAGAGGAAGGAACGGATGAGGGAACGGCTGTCCAGCCCTTCTACCGGAACGCATTTCTACTTAGCGGTAGAAATAGACCAGACGGTGGTACCAACCCGCTCGGATTCAGCATTGAGTGAAAAATATGACTCAATACAAAAATCCTGCCACCAGTAGTGGGGAGGGAGCGGGACACCAAAGTCGCGGATTGGGAAGTGGAGTGCGACAATGGTGGCTCGAGGGGCCGGGAGCGCGTGCCCGTGCCATTCTGTAAGACAGCCGGACAGGTTGTCAAAAGAATGACCCTCTGACCACAAATTATTCAATTGAGGTGAGGCGTACTGACGCATATTTGTGGGTCCATAACTTTGCCTCACGGCTCAAGCCAATGAAATGACATTACAGACCAAGTAGTACACCAAATATGAAGTAGTACAAATTAAAAAGTTGAGCCGCTCTTACATTTTGACGTCATGTACGGGACAAATGTACTGCCTCTTGTATGTCCTACTCAACACTACACAGAACAAATTTTATACAACTAAATAGTTTTTCCAAGTTCTTCTTACTGCTAACTAGTATTTCTTGCGTTCGTTTAAATAAATAGTAAAACGGCTTTTGGTTTTTAATCATGGTAAGATAATTTTTGCATTGTGATATTTAGGATATTTTTCCTGGCCCATTTTAAATTTTTGTGTATTATTGTCATAAGGATAATGCATGTGTGAAATAATATTGGGAACATATTTGATTAAACTCTTTTACTGTTCTAATTTATTTGGATTTCTCGTAGGTGGGCCAGCATGATGAAAATTTACTCTCAGACATGCTGCCAATATACTACACTAGGTTCTTCCCTCAGAACGTATTCTGCAGGTGGCTCACCTGTGGGAGTTATCCTCATCCAATATCAAATAGAGAATTATCATTCACTTTAGCTGATGATGTGTACATTAGATACTTATCTATTAACAATCAAAAAGATCTTCAAACATTGCTACAGAAGAAATGCCCCCATAAACTTGATATCGGTGGTGTGTACAATACCAAGTAAGTATGACAGTATTTTAATTAATAAATCATAACATAATAAGTACTTTGCTGTATTATTGTTGATTATATTTAGAGCTGGAAATAATTGTTGAAACTTTTTATAATGGTAACAATACTTTTTAGACCTGAACCTAGTGTAGGAAGTTGCTGGATGTAGGCCTCTTCCAACAGGTTGATGTGGAGATCCTTAGAAGAGGTCTATGTTCAGTAGTGGACTTCCTGTGGCTAAGTTGATGGTGATAATGATGAACCAAGTGTGTGTTTAATTAAAAATATTAGAATTTCAATATTATTATCTTTTGCAGACCTTCCATTGCTCGACATGATTCAGTTGTACTGGCTAGGGAACTGGTATTTGATATAGATCTGACAGATTATGATGAAGTAAGAACATGTTGCCAAGAGGCCAAAGTGTGTGAGAAGTGCTGGAGGTTCATGGTTATTGCCTGTGAAATTATAGACAAGGCTTTAAGAGGTGTGTATTTTATTCTTGTAGTTTAAGCATGCAACTTTTTAGTGGGAAATTTAAGAGCAACCAACAAACATTAATAATAATTATGACCAAATATAAATTTTCTATATATTATTTCTAAACTTTTCTCAATTAACCTCTGGGGTAATACCACAATGATGAATATTTCGGTTGAAATAATTTAATGATATTCTTGTTGATTTTTGTTAGATATTTATAAATTGTTTTATTTGTTTTTTATTCAGAATGGATGGAAATAGTAGGAAGTCTTTAAAGGTCTAATTTTGAAGATAAATTAGATAAAGAACATATTCAATTTAAACATGATTTATTTTAATTTTGAAATAAATCATCCATACATTTATTTTTTATGTTTTACAGATGACTTTGGTTTCCAAAATATCTTATGGGTATTTTCCGGAAGAAGAGGTATCCATTGCTGGGTGTCAGATTATGAGGCAAGAACACTAGACAGCCCAGGAAGAGGAGCTGTTGCTGATTACATGTGCTTAATAATGGGTGGTGATAACCAGAATAAAAAAGTGAATCTAGGAAGTGAAAATATTCACTCCAGTATAAGGTGACTGAAAATATAATTGAAGTAAATTTCAATTTAAGTAGTAGTCTTAATTTGTCTTGATAAAGCAACAATGCAAATTATTCTGATAGGATATTTGTAGTATTATGACAAACACATTCAATGCTGGGGAACCCATTGTAGTAACCCATATACATCAATGTATGTTTATGAACACTTTCAGCCTTACACAAGACGAGGAATATTCATTTTGTATACACTTTATAAAGGGTTCACTTTTTAAAAAGTTGTACATTTGAATCATGATTAATAAGAATTGTATATTGTAAGGTTAGTTGTTATTTATAATATTGTGTTATTATTTATGTCCAAGTGTAGTAACTGAAAACATAATATGTTTCAGACGTGCTTTAAATATCATTGATCAAAATTTCGAACAGTTATTAGAAGAACAAGAATTTATATCATCCCCAGAAAGATTACAAAAGTTTTTGAAAATTATACCAGATGAAAATTTGAGATCACAAACTGAGAAGGTTTTGGAAAAAATGGCTGAAAAATCTTTGGAGAGATGGAAAACATTCCTTAATATTTACAATAATTATTATAGAGATGTAAGCAGATTTTTGTAATGTTATAGATAACTTTTTATTGTAATATTATTTATTTTTAATGTTTTTTTTATTGTGATTTCAGAACAGTAATGTATCACGGAAAATAAAGTATTTAGTTGAAGAAATCAAAATACAGTATTGTTATCCCAGATTGGATGTGAATGTAACTAAAGGATTCAACCATTTGCTGAAGTCACCTTTTAGTATACATCCTAAAACAGGCAAAGTTTGTGTAGTTTTCAAACCAGGCAATGCAAAGAATATGAAACTTGATGAAGTACCTACTATATACAGCTTACTGGATGATAGTACACCAGATAGCACTCAACACCAGACTAACATGAGAGCAGCTGTGAAACACTTTCAAGAAGTGGTATTCTCTTTAGAAAAAACTGAAGCTCTAAGGAGAAGGAATGATGCTAGTAAGTTGAAGTAGCTGTGGCTATGACAACATATAATTATTTTATGAATTTAGTTGTGTATACAAATAAAGATGCTTAGTTTCTCACTACTTATTAAAACATAAAATGCATTTATGTCATACCAGCTTTCAGAATGAGTAAAACCCATAATATGTAGTTTACATAATACAAATAGTGTAAGGTTTCTCAATTTAAATCAAGATTAATAATCGTCATATAATTTTCCTTCTCTTTAATTTGATTTATACAACAATGTGCCAGGCCTTAGAAATAACAATAATAGGGTATTTGACTATTATCGATTTTTGGTATTATGTCGCTAACAAATACGATAAAAATAAAACCTTGCAGTCAAAAAAGTATTAAAGTATCTTGTAACATAAGCCAAATATTAATATTTAAAATTAAAGAGTAGGAGTATTGTGGGGATGTCTTGCAGTCTCTTTTACACGTGCACACTAATGTATATTAACCCTAGTGACGTCACTAACATGTTTCATTCTGAATGGATTTATAAATTCCTTTTTTTTATACCATAGCTATGGATCCGTTTTATAAATGTAATTAAAAAAAATGAATCGAATACCCTTTTATGGCTCACATGTTCATGATCACTTGATTCTTATTTCACTCTACTTTATTCTTTAGCTAGATGAATAGCAATGCTGAACTCAATACTCCAACTATAGTATTATGGATGTGAATTGAATTCAACATTAAACCACTTTGATGCCTTGTACAGCAAACAATGTAGTTAATTAAATAGTTTTTTTTTTGTTTCAGATACTTCATTGGATTTTTAAGCAGCCTAAAGGGTAATTTTACATAAATAAAACTGTTTTTACTTTATACTGTTATTTTTATTCTAGCCATAAAAGGGGAATGTGGGATAAAGAAACTGTTTGTGTTGAAAAATTATCAAAAATCAAAATGTACCGCCCATTTTATAAAAAAAAATAAATGTATAAGTGCACCATTGCTTTTAAAATAATCGGTTGTCTGTATATAAAAATTCACTCGTATTTGAAGTACCTTCTCCTCGAACGTTCATTATTAACTAACTAACTAAAATTCCTATCATCAATAAGCAAATACATGACAAATCTATCGGCATGTAGGCACAAACTTAGTCTAAAGCCAAATGCCCATCTTTTGAATTGAAGCTAAGATCTCATGGCTCACTCCCCATGTAAACTACCACTATTCACCAAAAATACAATAAATTATTAGGTATGTACTTGATTAAATAAAACACAAAATGTATAAATGCCTATGTATTAAAAAAAAATATTGTATTTCGATTTTAAACGATAAAAATATCTTATATTTTGTAACATATTAGCTCGAAAAAGCATGTGGGGAAAGTTCAAAACATTTTTAAACTTGTGCAACTTATAAGCTCTTTACCATATCAACGTCCCAGTTGTGTCTTATAGTAAGTATTGCAATATTATTCGAATAGAGATATCACGTAAAAATAAGTCATTTCATTGTAACATATAAAGAGGTGGGCAAGATGTAAAAAATAGCCGGTTTATTTCGGAATTGCTGCTATTCAAGTTAATCCCTTACATTTAAATGGAACAACTAAGAGCGATGTTTAAAAAATCTTCAAAACCAATGGTAACAGTTCCATTCTGTTGCGTGTCACGAACTCGGAATGCTTCTGTGAAACGTTGTATCTGAACACACATTACAATGAAATTATCAACGGATATTTTTCCATCTCTTGTATCGCTTCTTTTGGTCAAGAAACTAACGAAGTCTGGTGAGAACCGGAATCCCATTTGCGTCAATGCTGAAAAAATATGATAAACATATCATGAATGCACTCAACAATATACAGGGTATATCAAGACTGCTACCGAAAACGAAGCCGGTGGTAGTTTAAGCTATTTCAGACACAATGCAACAGAAAAAGTTGGAAAAAAAACGACAATTTTTTTTTGTTATTTTTTTCTTATGACCATATTTGGGTGGTAAATACATTTTTTCCTAAAATAATAGTGTATACCCTTTTATTTATGAATAATCTAAGGTATAAAAGAGGTTAAATTATTATTTTAGCAAAAACTATGGATTTACCATCCAAAAATGACGATATTTAAAAAATCATAAAAAATGATTTTCGCGTTTCTTTGCGAAATTTTTAGTTGCATTGTGTTTGTAGTCACTAAAACTACCACCCGGCTTCGTTTTCGGTAGCAGTCTTGAGATACCCAGTATATTACCCACAGCCCCGAATCCATATCAAAATACACGTCTTGTGTCATGGCCATGACTTATGAAAACAACGAGAGTTGGGTTTGCCAACACCAGCCAACACCTAGACCCGAAACAAATACTTGCACATCGGACAAACTTTAATTGCGAAACGGGGATTTTGATTTCTCAGCCGATGTCCTAATCAACTGCGCCATCGAGGCAGCCAACAGTGATATCATGTCATGGATGAAAGTCCTATAAAATACGAGCGATAAATATTCTAATATATCCCACTGATTCAATAAATCAATGTGCATTGGAGTAACGGCCGGTCTCTATATCCTATCTTTAACAAGTGGTTTAGCTATGTACAATTAAAAATATTGGCATCATAACTACATATATCTCTCTATCTTTGTTCAATGAAACAAATACATCGAAATATCTAATTAATTCTCTAGTTTAAGATAGATAGATTAAAGGGACCGGCATTAAAGCGCTGATACATAGTAATATTAATTCAAGGAATATCAAGGCACCTTTAGCCAATTCTTCTTCTTCTATGCATCCGGATTGGTCAATGTCATAGGTCTTAAATACGGCGAGCCATTGGTTGATGTACGTATAAAGCTTGTCGAATTCTTCGAGGCTGATATGACCCGAGCGATCTTTATCAAACATTCCTGTGAAATAAAAGAACTTAATTAATCTTTGAACATTTTCCCGATTTGATAAGCT
This sequence comes from Hyles euphorbiae, assembly GCA_023078785.2. Lineage (NCBI taxonomy): Eukaryota > Metazoa > Arthropoda > Insecta > Lepidoptera > Sphingidae > Hyles > Hyles euphorbiae. The sequence goes on along the minus strand of CM041038.1, from coordinate 8,381,781 downwards.
GGCAAATGACAAATAGGGCTATAGCTACGAAGAGTAGAGCAGAAGAGTACTACTTCTGTGACATAACATTTATTTTAGAATTATTGAATCCTCAATAATAAAGAACAAGCGAACTAGATGGCTGACTTTCCAGATTTGGAAGTAGAGATCCACACCTGAGTGATAGTGCGGTAATAATTATTTGTTGGGTGCTATATTATTATTATTAGGTTTTGGTATTTTTAAGGTAGGACATTGTCCCACAATGCCTCTCTCTCTCTACCCCCTCCCCCCTCCCTCCCCTAGATACGATCGTGACGGCACCACATCCATGATCCGAGCGTTGTGGATGTCTATTGGCAGCAGTGATCACATACCATCAAGAGACCTGTTAGCTCGTTTGTCTAATCCACGCATTAAAAAAAAACAAAGTTATATCAGAACACAATAAGTATAAAAACCACAGCATATGTACCTACCAATCATCAAATTACAAGCAGTTTCCGAAAAATGTTGGCCTTGGGCGTTAACAAGCGCTGTTCTTAGCTCCGGCGCTGTTATAAATCCGGATTGATCTTTGTCAACTGCACGAAACCATTGTTGAACTTGCGGTGCTATAGTCCCACCTGCTCCAATAGATGGGTAAGGTCCATGCCCTATTTCTAGTTGTCCTGGTGGCATTTGACCACCCTGAGCAGGCTGCCCGTATCCTGGCTAAAAATATGCATTTCCATTAACATCATATTATGTACCTACATATATGTATAGGTATACTTTGTTTTGTGTGTTCCATCCGGCAATGTCATAGCTTAAATATGATGGATTCGATGGGATACATTTCTGATTCCAGGCTGATCATTAATAGAATACCTAATCCAAATTTATTTTGCTCGACCCAGCATTCGAACCGGAGATCTCAGCGCCATGCCACCGAGACATTCTACTTATTTTAATTAAGGGTCAATATTTTATATTGGTCGAGTTAAAAGTGAATAAGATACGATATACGCCTGCAACTCGTCTATTAAATACCTATCTACTACCTAACTAATGAAATACCTGTAACGTTTTATGCTGGGAAAAGTCTAGGATAAAGTAGGGGATTTAGCATTAACGACGCCCTGGGCGAGATTTCTACACCGCACTGTAACTATCCAAATTCAAACGAAAAACAGTTATGTTAATTAATGTTAGATATTATAATATATACTATACAAACTGGAACTGGACAAAGGAGGCTCGTTAGGACTATTACCTTCTACCTAGTAAGACTTCATGATCGCTTTATAGGATGAATCGGAATGGGGAGGACCTAGGTATACCAAGGTGCCTAACAATTTGCTTTAGTATATAACATAATTAAGTCGAAATTCTTGTGGAAACATCCTAGTCTAGTATCTATCTAGTAGTAAATAAATAAATAAATAACACCCAACAGTCACATACATCGATCACACTAAGATCGAGTCTTGTGTCGTGGGTATCAGGAACTACGAGAGACTTTTCGGTCTCACAAACACCCAGACCCGAAAGAAATATTTGTGGGCCGCACAAACATTTCTCTCGGTGCGGGGATCGAACCCGCGGCCTCTCGTTTCACAGGCGGCGTCAAACCGACTGCGCCACGGAGGCTGTCGGAAATAAAATGTAAAAAAATAGTTGCGAGCATGTAGTTCATTCGTATTTCCTCTATAACATAGATTTCCAATCTTATTCAGTCCGCTTCTCACATACCTACATATCTTGGTAGATAGGTACAAAAATTAAAACTGAGAGAGTATTGAATTAGGGCCCACTTGCTACGGGCGGCGCACTAGAGGGCTGAGGTGTAGACAGGTTTATACGAGGTAAATCAATTGTTCCAAAAACAGAAACTATTAAAGTTAACAGTAAAATCAACTTTAGCAGAATCTCTAAGATATTCTGAACTTGCAGTTTAATATAATAATATACATTTTAATTGGAATTTCAAAAAGAAGAAAGGAAATATTATATCTTTTAAACCATTGACTTTATACTAAAGTTTTAGCCCACTGATACATACATAAACTAACGCGTTTTTTCCAGAGGGGTTACGCAGACCTGCAACCATGACATCCACGTTTCACCTTGTGTTTTCGAACCTATAATGAGGCATCAAATTTCCCGACCCGGGATTCGAACCCGACACCTCAGCGTTGTAATCGTACCGTAGGACAAGTGAACAAATTATTACATGATAGGTAGATACCGCTATATCTATAGATACTACAAGCCTGCCTTCATTTTATCTTGATTAATGACCTAATCTCGGTATATATTAATTAAGAACTAAAATTCTTGGTTGTTCCACAATCAACAGCTACCATACACAAAATAAATAACCAGTTTTTATAGACAACTTTATTCTATATAATATAAATAGTTATTACGTACTTATATGTACATATTACGTATAAACAATACAAAAACTGCATTATCATTGCTGACCATGTTCAGATTGGATCTAGATAATTGAAATTGGTCAATTCGAAGTTTAAATAATTGCATATATTATACAGTTAGTACCAAAGATATTGGATGAACATAGTGAAGATTATTTTAAAGACCACAATATTTTAAGAATTTGCAATTACAGTCACTTACTATTTATGTCTTTTCTACAAAATGCAGGTAATACAGACAGTACATAGTCAACACCTCGAATGTAATAATAGCAAACATGTTATCCTTACGATGTTTATACAAAATGGACAGAAAAAGTTCACCTTAACTAAAGAAATAAAATTAACTATACATCATATTAAGCAAATCATAACACTGTTATAGCTGCTTTTAATTTAGGGGCTTTAAAGAATTTTAAATATTTTGTGTAGTAGACCCACTGGTTAATATTCTGATCGATTAATAATTGTATAAATACGAATATATTTTAAACTATGATCATTGAGATATTTTCCTAGAGTGGATATCGGAAACAAAATCTCTGTACATTGTGCTGGCAAATGTTTCCAGCCATTGATGAAATCCCATGAAATGAGTGTGAATATGATATTACTGCCTAGGCATGCTACAGATAGAAACAGAAGTAGTGGTACATTACTATTCACTTTTGTTACAAACATTTTGTTTACAGTGTCCCTGCTAGTACATCTCAGTGACTGAATGATGAATTTGTCCAACAGGTTCAGTTGCTTAATTCATTTGTTTTGTCTGAGCTAGTACACCTAACATTGGTATATAAAGAGCAAATCCTAGGCCACAAATAAGTTATAGCATAAATTACATATAAATATGAAATATACATGTAAGAGATATAGAAGCTACCAGGTAAATCACATGAAATATATTCTTAAATAACATTAAATTTTATCAGTAACATAAGTTAATTTTAGAGGTATGATTATTGCCTAATTAACATTAAAAAAATAACAAAGTTAATAGTTACTTATATTTAGATGACATTCAGTCTTTTAAATCAAAACCAATACTGGCAAGTTTATTACATTTTGTACTAAGCAATCAAGTTTACATTATACATGCCCATATCAGAGCCTTTTCACTAACTACAGATGCATATAGAAAAATCTAAGTAGGTATTGTCTTTATTATCAATACAAATACATGTAAGGCATTTTACCCAACTTGGTAAGTAAAAAAATGTAAGATAAATTAAAGTATCATTTAAAAAACAAGTCATCTCAAATCATAGCATTTCTTTATCTGCATATGCATAATAGTAACATTTCAAGTACTACATGTAATACATGAATACAGCTGCATTTTAAGTTTATTCAATATTCATACACAAATTCTATTAACATTTTTTTTTATACAAAATTTTAATGTAATTAGTGAAAATGCAATGGAAATCATAACATTATACATACATATACTATCACCAATACAAAATATATTTTATCTAAACATTACTACTGTGACTAGAAAAACTATAAGTAGCTGGTGTCACTGACGTATTTACACACACTTGAATAGAAGGTTTGAAAGAAGAGGGAAGAAGTTTATGAGCCTCTGGTACAGGAGAATAGCTCCGGCATACAGTAGGCTCAAAGTGCACTTGTTCAATCCTATCCATAGGCACACCGTCAAAGCTCGTTTGTTTAGCTGAATCACCAGTCCCACTATCTTTGCACGAAGAGTGTTCTGATATATTGTCTGAAAACATTTGAGGTGGATCACTATCACTATGCACAATATGTGTCATTTTCATACTTTCGGCGGGAAGAGTGCGCACAGCACTCGTCATTCGTCTTCGAGTGTGATAAATAATCACTACCCATATAATAGAAGTCCCCACTGCACAACACACAACTGTTATTATTATAATACCAGTCATATCTTCTTCATTCACCATTATTGCCACTGGAGGTAATACTCTTAATTCTGTCATATCTTTCTTTGTTCCCAATTCATTGGTGATTTCACACTCATACCTTCCAGCATCATTAGATTCAACTCCTAATATAATCAATAGTTGATCATCTGCAGTGAAGTAATGACGCTCACTACTTGTCACAGGTATGCCATCTTTGAGCCATTTTAAAACGGGTTTCGGTGAACCTGATATCATACACTGTAATACAACAGAATCACCACTAGTCGCCTCCTTATTCTCCATTACTCTAACAAACGAAGGCTCTTGTAATACTGTTAGTGTAGCATTGGATATAATTGTCCCTGCAGGGTTTTTAGCTGCACAACTATACACACCCATGTCAGTAGTCTTAGCATTAACAATAAAAAACAAATGGTCAGCAGGCATCACATTCATTCGCCTTTCTCTAGCTGCAGGAAAATCATTGCCCCCATCTTTTTTCCATGAAATTTCTGGGGGTGGATCACCAGTAGCTGCACAGTTCAATGTTACTGTCTCACCAGTTTTCACCGTCACATTTGTTGGGGTTTTTATAAATCTAGGGAAAGTTACTATGTTCACTTTTGCCTTTGTTGAATATGTCACTCCAAAATTGTTGCTCACAACGCACTGGTATTTGCCAGAGTCAGCATGAGTGACATTGGGTATTACCAATACAGATGTGGCTCGAGGCTGTCCATTTGCTGACAATGTGACATTTTCTAACACTGTGGGATTGCTCACATTCCCATTATTTTTCCTCCATAGAAACGTCATATTGTTAAAAGGAATTGACGTTGCTGAACATATTAAATTAGCTGAACGTCCTTTTATGGCAAGATGGGTTTTGGGATGTTCAACCACTTTAGGTTTGGGAGAGTCGCCACAATTGTCTTCTTTAAGTTTTGTGATTGAGACACCTCTTACATCAGCAGGATAGGCACAATTAGCTGTGATTAATTTTTGCTCGGCTTTGTCTTTTATCCATTTAACAATCCAAAGCAAATTACAATCGCACAGAAGAGATGATGAGTTGAGATGCAATTTTCTTAATTTACTCATAGAATCAAATGCATGTTGTTGGATTGATGTTATATTATTTCCTCTCAAATCCAATTCCACAAGACCAGAGAGTCCATCAAATGCCCTCGCATTGATTGACTTTATGTGATTAGCTGCCAAATTAAATTTGATTAGGTTTTGTAATTTTGAAAATGCCCCTGCCATATCTTCTACTGTCCAAGATATTTTATTATTATTTAGCTGCAGTGATTCTAGATGAACCATGTACCCAAAAGCTTCTTGAGATATTGAAGATATATTGTTGTTGCTGAGGTTCAGTGAACGTAATTTAACCAAATGTTGAAATGTGCGGCCTTCAATTGCCATTAGATAGTTATGAGACAAATCTAACTCTTCTAAATTTGCACATAATTCCCAGCTGCCAAAATCAATTTCTGATATCAAATTGTTAGATAAAGACAGAGTTATCAAGGATTCCAATCCATACATCCATCCTTTAGAAATATTCTTAATTTTATTATGATCTAATTGTAATAAATTCACAGATTTAAATCCAAAAAAGGCACCATCCATAATATTGTCAATATTGTTAAATCTCAATTTCAGTACAGTTAAATTAGATAGACCTTGAAAAAGCAGGCCATTGATCATGTGAAGTTTATTATGATTAAGCTCCAATGTTTTTAAATTGGTCTGATTCATGAACAAATGATTTGGAAGAGATTTTATTTCATTCCTATTTAGTTTGAGGGTTACAAGATTTGTCAAATTATTTAAAGCTCCTTCTTGTATTACCCTGATGTGATTACTGTTGATGTTCAATGTTCTGATAGAGCTATTTTCAGGAAAATGTCCCGTGTCTATAGACTTGATGGTATTTCTGTTTAAATTCAATTCCTGTATTTGATCAAGTTTCATGAGGTTTGGTATGTTGTGTAACATATTTTTCTCCAGTTTTAGTACACTTAGATTCGTCAATTCATTAAATGCATCCGTAACATTATTCAATCTATTATGGCTGATATCTAATTGTACCACCCACTTAGGAATTTTTGGCACTGATACCAAATTCTTTTTGGAACAGTCAACATATTGTTGTAGACAAACACACTCCAATGGGCACTCGTAGTTTTCTGCATTCAACAAGGAACATACAAATAGAACCATCGTTATAAACAATAACAAATGAGAGTCTCCCATTTTCATGCATTGGTGTTGCTGCCCGTTTGTTTCACTTGACTCTTTGTTCTTACATAATTCTGGCTAGAAATAATTCATACACAATGTTCGTAGTGAAAATCACTTCACTTATTCGCAATGTTGATAAACTTTGCATTTTAACACAACTATCGACAGATAACGAGGAAAACAACTCAACATATTTACGGCAATACACTCGGCGGCCATTTTCTTCTTTCTTTGCGATGCTTTTTTATTGATTCAGTAAGGGAATTTGTCTTTTGAGCCAAGCGCTAATGCTTTGATTCACAATAATGTTACCAGCATTTATTACTAGATTTATTAAATGAGTAAATAGAATAAAACGATGTTTTTTATATATTTGCAATCCTAATAAATACTGTATTTGATTTTAATTTAAGAAATATTTCTTTCGCTTCAATTGTTCTTGGTGTTCATAATGGACAATTAGGGAACATTTCGTAAAAAAAAATGCAAAAAGGCACTTAATATAATTTCCATCCCTGATAACAGTGTTACCGTATCGATCGTATCGGTGTTTTAATAAAGTCCAAATTCACGTTGGACTTCAAATCTCATAGCTGCTTTTTGAACAAAACGATTCTTGATCTCTATCTTGAATAGATTTATAAACAAGACGTCCAGTTATTTCTATTTTTAACCGACTTCAAAAAAAAAGAGGAGGTTCTCAATTCGACTGTATGTTGCTTTTTTTAACTGAATTTCTATTCACATCGTAATTTAGTAAAATTTCGAAAATTTTCGGCAATTTTCCATTTCAAACATATATACATTTTTTCTAAGCATTTTTCGGAAAATTTTCATTACCCAACAATAGACATGTAAGTCCATTGAAATGTTACAATTTAAGGACCGAATATTGCATTTCTTAGAGGTCTTCGCGACGTCTTCTCGTCCAAAATACCTCCGTGCCTAAAATCGAAAGTCTTCGATAGTTGTGTGTTACCAGTGATGACATACGGCACCGAGACGTGGCCTTTCACTGTGGGCCTCATTAAAAGACTCAAAGTCACTCAACGAGCCATGGAGCGGGCTATGCTCGGTGTTTCCCTTCGAGATCGAATCAGAAATGAGGGGATCCGTAGGAGAACCAAGGTTACCGACATAGCCCATAGGATTGGCAAGTTGAAGTGGCAGTGGGCCGGGCACATAGCTCGTAGAACCGATGGCCGTTGGGGCCGAAAGGTTCTCGAGTGGAGGCCACGTACAGGCAAGCGAAATGTCGGACGCCCGCCTACAAGGTGGACGGACGATCTGACTAAGGTTGCGGGAAGTTGCTGGATGCAGGCCGCTTCCAACAGGTCATTGTGGAGATCCTTGGGGGAGGCCTATGTTCAGCAGTGGACTTCCTGTCGCTGATGTGATGATGAGAGGACGCAATTTTATTTTTAGGACATGTTTGGGGGGTCAATAGAAGCTTAACCTGAAGTTTGTGGGGTCGCCACCCTTGTCCCCCGGCCGCCATCTTGGAAAAAGGGGTGAAAACACTTTTTTCGCGATAACTCGGAACCTATGCGCCTTACAAAAAATTTGTAAGGTCATAATTTGTAGCAAATTGTTTTGCCTACTGTGCGTGATAGATTTCCTAGGGATTTTGGTTCAATTTTCAAAACACCAATTCTCTTCAACGGCTGACGGGCCTGCGGGCGAGCGAGCGAGGGGCGGGCGAGCGTGGAGCAGCGGTTCGTTTCTTGTCTTCCTTTGGAGAGGTCCTCTTCTGGCGGGGCCCGGCGCGAAGCTGCCGATACGGCCAAACCGCCCCTCTTTTATATCCTTTTTCTGTCCACGCTCACCCCCCCTAGCCCCTCACCCCTCAGTACCCGTCATAATCTTTATTTCATAATTGTCCTTACATTCCTCTTACAATTATTACAATTTACACACAACAGTGTGGGGCTCATCCCCGCGCAACCCCTCACACCATGCACCCATCCCTAAGGACTCCCGGGGCGTGAATGCGGCTGGGTTTTGGGTGCGGAGATTTTTGTTCGACGACACCCCGCCCCGCTTGTACCACGTGACCGAGGCGCCCCCCAGCCCCCTCACCCCCTCGGGAGCCGCACCGCGCATGCGCAGTAGGCACAATCACATAGTGTGAGGTTTGGGAAAATGAAAACACTTCAGGAACAATTATTTATTTTTAACTAAAGTTATTTTGTGTCGTGCACACCTACAAATATGTTTATTTCACTTTTTGCCCTAAATTAAAAATTAAATAAGTTATAAGCAAAAAAGTGAAAAAGAAATTTCTTAAGGAAAATCTTCCCGTTTCTCTTAAAAGTAGACTCTTCGACTTATATCTTACCAATTCTCACATACAGTGCTCAATCCTGGTGTTTGACCGAACTTCAGAGGTCCAGGCCCGGGTTTGTCAAAAAGCTATGGAGCACAGGATGCTAGGCGTAACACGCATTGACAGAGTACCCACTAACACCTTGCGCTCCATAACCAGAGTCAAGAATGTTGCACAGAAATCTGCTAGACTAAACTGGGATTGGGCGGGCCACGTCACCTGGATCCACCCGAAGAGGTGGGCAAAGATTGCCAATCAATGGATACCTAAGGATGGCGAGAGACCACGTGGCAGGCTTCTGAAAAAGTAGCGCGACGATCTCGACCAATTTAGCAGCACTTGAATGGCATCAGCAACTGATAGGTAGAAGAAGTTGAGGGAGACCTTTGCCCATCAGTGGCACAGAATAGGTTAATAAAAATAAAAAAATAGCAAGAAAGTGAGATTTTTTTTATAAAAATATATAGAGCAAGAAAGATTTTTTTTTATAAAAAATTACTCACTTTTTTGCTTATAACTTGTTTAATTTTTAATTTAGGGCAAAAAGTTATATGAACATATTTGTAGGCAATACATCATCATCATCATCATCATCAGCCTATTCGCGTCCACTGCTGGACATAGGCCTCTCCTATGGCACGCCATTGGGCTCGATCTTCAGCCCAACGTCTCCAAAGGCAATACAATTAGCTACAAATTATGTTTTTACAAATTTTTCGTAAGACGTATAGTTTCCGAAATAACGCCAAAAAAGTGTTTTCACCCCTTTTTCCAAGATGGCGGCCGGGGGACAAGGGTGGCGACCCCACAAACTTGAGGTTAACCTCAAGTTTCTATTGACCACCCACACATATCCCAAAAACAAAATTGCGTCCTCTAAAAAATGCAAAGCTCATGTAATATTTCAATGGACTATGTACCTATGCCGAGATTTGAACCCACGATCATTCACCAAACCACTGCGCCCTGCGGTGTTACTTTTATTGTTGTTGTTACTTGTGATTTTTCACCCACATTTCGACTTGTGTTTTTCATCTCACGATGTGATTGAGGGCGAGCTTATCGGTAATTCCCATTGAGGTATTATACTAGAGCGGACATCGGGAACAAAATCTCTGCGTATGGTGCGTGCACACGAGTACACAGTGAAGCGAGACGGAAGATGTTACTTTCTAGGCGTGCCAGAGACAGAAATAGAATGTACCCTTCATTTTGTTATAAATATTTAGTTTGCGATGTCCCCTCTAGTATATTATCTCAATGGGAATTTCTGACTCCGGACCATTAATGTATAGTAATGGAGTACTTCAAGAAGCTTATATGGGTATAAGCTTCTTTTTTTTTTTTTTTTTTTTTTTTTTATAATGGCCTGGCATAGTGGCGGCATTGCACCTGATGGAAAGTGTCAATGCCGCCCAGGCAGAGTATCCATTGGCATCGGACGGCAGTCCCATGCCAATGGAAACAATTATGCCGGCCTGCTTAGGTGCCTCTTCACACCACGGCGGAAGGACCCGGGATTGTAGGAAGGAGGGAACACGTGCGCCGGCAAACAATTCCACAGCCTGACGGTGCGGCACAGAAACGAATTTGAGAACCGTTTGGTTCGCGCCGGGATGGTGTGGACCGTCAAGCTATGGCTTCGCAAGCCAGCACGCGTGGTTCTGGTTAGGAATGGAGAGGAGGGGAGCAAGTTGAACAATTCCTCAGAGCACTCACCGTGATACAGGCGGTAGAACACGCTTAGAGAGGCGACATCTCTCCGGAGTTGTAGCGACTCCAAGTTGCTCGTAACGTCTGCATCATTCACAATGCGGATGGCCCGCCGCTGCAATCCATCCAAGGCATCGAGCAGGTACTGGGCGGATCCATCCCAGAGGTGCGAGCAATACTCCATACCCGGCCGGACCTGCGCTTTATATAAGCGGCAAAGCTGACCGGGCGTGAAAAACCGACGCACTCTGTTCAGGACTCCAACCCTGCGTGATGTGGCAGATATTACGCCCTCGATGTGATTCCTTGGATTGAGATCACAGCGGATATCCACACCAAGGATACACAGGTCATTCCGCACTGAGAGGGGAGTACCCTGAAGAATGGGGAGGGGAGAGAACGGGGATTTTTTGCACGTGAACGCACACACCTGGGTTTTCCTGGCATTGAACTCAACCATATTCCTGGAACCCCATGTAGAAATGAGATCCAAGGTCCGGTTGAGCTCAATGACAAGATCTTCGCGTCCCTTCACAGTTTCGACACGGCAACCTGGAGGCCCGCAGTGGTATCGCCCATGAACCGTGCTGTCATCTGCATAGCAATGAATGTTGCCAAGCGACAACATGTCATTGATATGCAGAATAAACAAGGTGGGCGACAGCACCGAGCCCTGAGGAACTCCGGCATTTACCGACATGAGCGCCGAAGCGTGTCCGTCTACGACTACACGTATTCTACGCCCATGCAGAAAGCCGGAAATCCACGAACACAGGTTGCCGGGTAGACCGTATGCCGGAAGCTTGGACAGAAGACCACGGTGCCAGACCCTATCAAACGCCTTGGCAATGTCGAGGCTCACAGCAAGAGCCTCGCCACGCCGGTCTATCGCCTCACCCCAGCGATGCAGGACAAACGCTAGAAGATCACCCGTCGATCGATTATGACGGAATCCGTATTGTCGGTCACTGATCAACGAGTGATCCTCCAGGTAGCGGACCAATTGAGCGTTTATGATCCGCTCCATGACCTTACACATCACTGAGGTGATAGCGATAGGGCGGTAATTGGTAGGGTCCGATCAATCACCTTTTTTGGGGATTGGTTGCACATTGGCCTCTCTCCAAGATTCCGGCACAACACCTGTGCGGTAGGACGCTCGGTAGAGGCGAGTCAGTGCTGGAGACAACTCAGCTGCACAAGCCCTTAAAACCACCGCTGGTATCCCATCCGGACCACTGGCTTTCCGCACATCGAGAGACCGTAACTCACGCCGCACATCACACTGCCTGATGCGAATATCTGCCATTGAGAAACCGCAATCAGGCAGCGTAGGCAGCGACTGGGAACCACGGTCTTCGAGGCGGGAATTAGCCGCAAAGAGATTTGCCAGCAAGGCAGCCTTCTCTTGCGGCTTGTGGGCCAGCGACCCTTCTGGGTACCTCAGCGGCGGCAACGCTGGACGACAGAAGTTAGATTGGACGGCCCTGGCCAACCTCCAATAAGCACGACTGCTAGTTGGGTGATCGGCCAACGCACGCCCAATCCTGCTAACGCGCTGGGCATCCGCCCTAACGTAGGCCTTCTTGCAGGCCTTGGAGGCACGGTTATAGGCTTCTTTGAGGGAACTGATATTGGGATCCTTCATGGCGCGACCCCTGATCCAAGCGCGATACGCCGCCTGTTTGTCACCGACAGCATCGGCGCATGCACGATTGAACCAGGAGCGTCCACGGCCCTTACTGGCGATCTCAGAGGAAGGAATGTAATATTCCATTCCAAGTCTGATCTCGTCAGCAATAGCGTTGGCACTCGCTGAGGGATCTTTACCCTCAAAGCAGCGCTGCCTCCAAGAGATGGATGCAAAATATTCCCGCATACCATCCCAATCTGCCGACGAGTAATGCCAGACCCTTCGCCTAACCTGCACGGGACGTGGAGGTGATGCGATCGGTACTGACGACCCAACCAGGCAGTGATCGGAAGTGCCCAGAGGCGCACTAACGGTCACATGATACCCGGCTGGGTGACTCGCCAGCAGAAGGTCCAGCAAAGAAGGCGCATGACTCGCCACATCCGGGATCCTGGTGGGCTGGTTCACCAGTTGTGTCAAGTCATGAGTCAGAGCGAATGCATGGGCAGCTCTGCCAGCATGATCAGTCTTGGAGGAGCCCAGCCACAGTTCGTGATGAGCATTGAAATCCCCCAAGACCACCATTTCGGCCGACGGGAACTGCGCCTGCGCGTCATCAGCCGCCTGGCTAAGATACCTGAACAGCCGAGTCGTCTCATCGTCCCCGTTGTGAGACCTGTAAAGGCACACGTAGATGCGGCTCAGGGAACCTAGATCCACGTGCACCCACAGAGCGGAGAAGGAGGGGTCCTCCATGCAGTGCAAACGGCGACAGCAGATGTCCGACCGAACATACAAGCATACCCCGGCTTTAGGCTTGAAGTTTACTTCAAGCGAATAACCGGGATACAACAGGTAAGAATTATCGGTCGGACAACGAATCTGCGTCTCCGTTAGGAAGAGCAAAGCAGGCCGGGCCGTCTCAAGATGGTGGTGGACGGCATTGAGGTTCGTATGGAGTCCGCGGATGTTAGTGAACTCCATAGTGAACGCGGTGGTGGGGTTAAGCACCGCTGAAGGACCTGCTCTGTTTAGTTGCACTGTCATGGTAGAAAGGATGGGATTGGTGAAGAGGCAACGAGGATCTTAGGTTCGGGCACTAAGAAGGCCGAATGGGCACCGGCACGAAAGGGTCGGCAGGAAGCGAATTGATCCGCCGGACGGAAGGGCCCCCGTACCCTCCCGGGATGGGCCGCCGGGACCCCACTTCCGGTCACCAACCGGCACGACGTACCCACCCAAGATTATGCGCGGCATGGTGAGGCAGCCTCTCGAGGTGGTTAGCCCCGATTGGGCCCCTGTACTATACCGCGGGCGGCCAGCGGACAACCGTTTCTACGGGTCTCCCTGGCCGGCGGATCAACTCTCCTCCCTTCGACAGAGGACCGAAAATACCCACACGGTACAACCTCATGCCCGGACTTAAGATCCTCGAAGAAACCGGAAAACCACTGGCTGATCCCGGAACGCGATCCCCTTACGGAGATCACTATGGCGGTCTTTACGCCTCATGGACGGTGGTCGCTACCCGGGCGGACACATAAGTCCTACCACCACTAAAAGTTCTTGGAGTACTTACCTGAGTTTGATTCTATGAATACGTGGATTGAAATTGTTTTTTCCAAATCATTTAAACATCAGTTTGTTCAACTATATTATGGGGGATCTATGTCATGTCCATACATTTTATCATTATCAGTCACATAGTGTCATTTCCGAAAATTAGGAATGTCATTACCATATTATCGTCGTCTTATTATAATATTTTACCCAACCCGCATTAGGCCAGTGTAGTGGACTATATGGCCTAACCATTCTTAATCATACTATTGATTGTAGAGGAATTCTGTGCTCTGCAGTGGGATGTATAGTATATGGTATGTAAAGTCCGCCAACCCGCACTAGGCCAGCGTGGTGGACTATATGGCCAAACCACTCTCAATCGTATTCTCGATTGTAGAGTTGGCCCGTGCCCTGCAGTGGGACGTATATGGGCTGATACAGTACAGTGGGATGTATAGATAGCGCGCGAGTTGAATGCAGAGCTTAGGAATGCGGTAGTGCTGTGACCTAATTATTTATGACCACAATAAGTATGTCGATAAATTTTAATATTGTTTTAACTTTAATTTCACACTAGATTAACATAATTTAAAAAACTAGGTAATAAATATCACACATTTGTAATAAGTGATAATTTTATACATCAAAATAAAATAAAACATATTATAAAACAAATAATTATTGTCAAATTCAGAAATTGCAAAAAAGCATTGTTTAAAGAATGAAAGAAATACAAAACTGTTGTTTTGCCTTTCTTCCTCACACATATCTAGGACCTTTTTTGCCATTTCTCGTGCTTGGCGATGAACGAAAACTCGTTTTTTTTTTTGGTACAGTACTTGATGGAATCGGATAAGTCATTATGAATGATTAAAAACAATAAAACTAATAACACGGATTGCAAATTGATTAATAACGCGATAACAGGGTAAGCGTACAATTAGCTAGGACAGCACATCACTAAATTTCAGGCGTGCGAGGTGAGGCGTGCGGACGGCGGGGGGAAACGCTCCCGCTCCGCACTTCAGGCCCCGACTGCATTCAACTCGCGCGCTATCTATATATGGGCTGATAAAGAAGAAGGAGAATATATACTATTTTTTATTACTTATTTTACACCCATGCCTCATATCTATAAGCCAGTATAACTATTACAAAGTAGAAATAATGTCATATATCAAAACTTTGCATACAAAGATACACTCCATACACCATGGATTAGAATCAGTTTGAGTTTATCTACTCAATTACAAATGTATTTGATAATATTTGGGTAACTTCTTCTATCAATTTAAAAACATTAAGCTAATTATACACTCAAACTTGGCATTTCTATTTTGCTTTTTTTTAATTCATGAAGCTAGTAAAAACTTAGCAAAAAGTAATCACAAATATTACAATGTTATTGATTTATATGTTTTATGAGGCTCTCCTTATAAATTGATATTATATATGTTGTGTAATGCCATATAGTGAAATCGTCCATAAGCATAAGTCCATCTAAAAACAGTCATGGTTGTATTTTTTTATTTTGTAGCAATGCTTTTTTTAAGACTTTACAGCATACAATTTGAAAATAATATGCTGCAATCTACTAAAAAAAGAACACTATACAAAGATGGCACACATTTCCTTTTTTACAACAATAGTGGGTAGGCCTGAAGATAAATCAGCGCAGTCGATTGGATCAAAATTACCCCAATGGACCATCCATTTTATTTATATTGTATATGACATTAATCAAATTGCTAGCAATAATAAAGTAATTGTTGAAGTCCAAGCAATTTGTCCCTTTGGAATAACTTTTGGATACAGTTTCAGCCAAGAAGAGAAACATTTGATAACTAAAATAGCTTTATAAACTGTCTAAACAAGGCTGTTAATGTGTGTTATTAATTCCATGCATAATATGCACCAATTCCACTAGTTGATACTCTGATAAATTTAAACTATGGCAAATGTATGAAACAACAAATAAATTAAATATACATATTACAATGGTATGCCTTATTAATACCTTTGGGGCACTAAAGAATGGTCAGAAATATTATCTTTGAGTCAACTTTTAACTGAAATATCTTATCCAGTTTATAAATTGCAATTTATTAAAGTATAATAAAGT
The DNA here is from genome assembly GCA_023078785.2 of Hyles euphorbiae. Lineage (NCBI taxonomy): Eukaryota > Metazoa > Arthropoda > Insecta > Lepidoptera > Sphingidae > Hyles > Hyles euphorbiae. The sequence continues at coordinate 8,365,880 of CM041038.1, read as the reverse complement.
ACAAGCAAGACAAAATCATTACCAAAGGCCTGACTAAGTAGCAATAATTGAGCATGAAAATGTATCTTAGTAAGGATTGCACTAGCTATGAGAAAATGACGAGTTCAGGTTGAAATAATTTTGCATGCATATTAAAAGTTGAGATTATTTTTATTAGTGCTGGGTGCATGTTTACAAGTGCATTTGTCATGAGAAATAATCTGAACTTTGTTTTGTTTTATAAATAATAATAATAATAAATTAATATTGTTTACGTTAAGAGAATATATAATTAGTTTGTTTGCCAGGAGTATAGTGAAGAATTTTATATATAAATGATTTGATTATAACTTACATTGTAAGCCATTTGATGGTTTGCTGTTGACCTGGAATATTTATTATAATTTAATTAGCATTTTCCATAGATTCCACATATTACCAATTGCCAATAAAGGACTATGTATGTGACTGTTGGGTGTTATTTATTATTTATTTATTCATAAATGCAAATGCAAATGTAATTATATAAGTTATCTTTAGCCAGTGATTACTTTTAAGTACTTTTATTCAGTTATTATGTGATTAATATTTTTTTTGAATACTTTAAATGTTTTCATAGAATAGGTAACATATATTGGATACATATTGATATATTATTGTAATTTGTGGAAAATTTCATCATGGGGTGTACATTAATATTTGCAAAACTTACTTGTGTGTAATGGATTTAAACTTCTAAGTACAATAAAAGAAACAGAGCTTCGCACTAAACAAATTGTTTAAGTTGCAACTTGTGTCCCACGTAGATAATCGCTATAATATTAATTGGGAAACGAAAATATTCTTTGACAAATACGAAGAAATGATTACAAAACTTTTACTTTTTACCAATTTCTCTAATAAAATTAAACTCTAATGCATTCTGTAGTTTAGGTTAATTATTAATTATACTGGAATAATCCTATCACAAGAAAATAGTGAATATGAGATGGGAAATACGAAATTTGTCAGGAGTAAAAGTGATAGCAGATATATTACAAGCATCTAGTCCAAATATACGTTTATATGAAACGTAAATGTCATATGTCAGTCATGTTAAAGACCAAGAGCCCGTAGCCGCTAGACTTTCGTCATTATTTCGTCGTTTTCTTTACGGAAAAGTCATTGTTCGTGCCTTATTAAAGGAGTGCGTATTTAAGAAGAGGAAAATATGTTTTGGACGACGCAAATGTATGACAGTGCTCATTTTATATTTTATAAACTCTAAGGTTGGAGGCTTGCGCAAAAAACTTCCAGCTTTTATAAAATGATGAAATTCTGGTGACCACGGGCTCTTGGTCTATTATTAAAGGAACAACCACACAATAGTCAAGTCATCTCCAATCTGTAACCATTTGAGATTCGCGAAATTGCTTTAACGTTAACACAAGTTTCTAATATTTTTTATTTTTCAAAGATACTTTTTCCTTGTTTTTGTAGACCCACGTTGTAGACGTTTAATATTGAGAATAAGAACCATTACTCCATCTATCAAATTGGTCGCCAGAATGGAACTGAATGGCAATATTATTGATGGCAACGTTTACAAAAGACAGGTTCATGGAATGGCATTTATTAATAATTCTCCGGTTTCTGTATTTTTAGGGTTCCGTAGCCGAATGGCAAAAAAACGGCACCCTTATGGATTCGTCATGTCTGTCTGTCCGTCCGCATGTCACAACTCACAGCCACTATTTTCCTTAACTATAAGAACTATACTGTTGGAAATTGGTATTCAAAAATGATATTGAGGTTTCTAATTTCAGTTTTTTGATGACTATGGCTCGATTGCCGTGATGGGTGAACTTTTACTTATACCGGATGAAATTGAAAACAGTCGACAAATTGATATGGGTGATTCAGTATCAGTAATACTTTTACTATAGATCGAAATAAAACAAATTTAAATTGTAATTAAAAATAACTTTTTTTCGCCTATAACGATGCAAACGAAGTTATTGCTTTAGGTAAACTCAAAATATCAGTACTTTATTATTATTTCTGGACGACTAAAAAGTTTACAAATAAATAAAATGTTCAAAGTATCAAGTCACATCGATCGCGCATTACGTGCGGCATTTACAGTCGTAGATCGTAAAAAGTTTGGCAACGCGTCGAACGGTCATTCAAAATTGTTTATCTATTTTGCGCGTAAAGAGCGAGTACAAACTACAAACGCACCGACTCGACACGGCGACGTTGCCAAACCGTTTGATCCCGCCGCCACGCCGCCTAAGTACCTACACATAGGCTCAAGGCTGCAGGCGCAAGCGCCCTCAAAACAAACAAAAAATCACCAGTCGTCCGAAAACTATCTCCGAGATAGGTCACGGTCGCGCATGGGTCATCGATTACAGTTGTTTGTAGGATTATCTTATGTGCATGTGAGTGTATTTGTGTGTGTGTGTGTGGTTAAGATGCCTAGAACGAGGGAAAATGGCCTAGTCCCATTTACCAACCAACAGTACCTAGACATGGTTGTTTGGTACAGCCTAACTCATAATTTGCGTGAAACGCAACGAAGTGGCAGCAAAGATATCCCCAAAGAAATCCGCCGTCATTAAAAAGAATATTGAGTGCAACTGAAATCCTACTGGACTTCGGTAGCTTTCATGTTCTAACGCATGCCCAAGCTAGGGGGAGGGTACCAGCACACCCGAGACGAATGTATCAAATGATTAAGAGATTTTTTAATGAAAATCCACAAGTGAGCATGAGACAAGCAGCTAGGCGTTTTAATGTGAGCCAATATTACGTCTGGAAATTATTAAATGTGTCCGGTATGTATCCGTACCATTTCCAACGAGTACACGATATCGTCCTTGCTGACTATCAACCAAGAATGCAGTTTTGTAATTGGTTATTACAAAACTTAAATTGTAATATTCTGTGGACTGACGAGGCTACATTTACGCGGATCGGATTATTTAATATCCACAACGAACATTGGTGGAGCGTCAGAGGTCGTAACCCGCAGTACCATGGCCGGCAAGGTCACCTGATCTTACCCCACTAGACTTTTATTTGTGGGGAGAAATAAAAAGAATTGTTTACGAGCGAGAGTCCGAAACAGTGCAACAATTAAAAGACAAAATTTTAAGTGCATTTGAGGTAGTTAAATCGCAAACGACTGTGCTGCGTAAAATTAAAGACAATTTGTGGCGTCGTGCTTTGTTGTGTTTGGAGAACGGCGGTGGACATTCTGTGGAGATAAGGCAGCTACTTAAGAACATGTGAGTTAATTAATGGTGATTATTATTTAATTTAAATGTCAATTATTGTAAATATCGTGATTCCAACTTTTTAAATACGCCAAAGATGCGATAGATACCTCTTAATACTCAAGTAACTAAGTGTTTAATTATGTTTTATTTATCGCATGATTGACCGTTCTAAGCCGGTAAAAGTATGAAGGGGAAGTTGATTTTGCAATTTTACTTACTCACGATGCGTGCGCGACGCGGTTAGCACACCCCCCGCGCGTCTTCCTATTCGTCATTCATTCATTAAGAAAACTAACACGCGTGGAATAATTGATTTGATACTTTTGATTATTATAAAGTTTTTTTGTAATATCAAAAACATAACTCGATTAATTTAATGATGTGCCCTAAATATTCTTGGTTACAAGTTGGGTTATTCATTTAAGTTTGTCGACTGAATTCGATTTCATCCTGTATACCTACAAGTTTGTACGGAATCCTCGGTGCGCGAGTCCGACTCGCACTTGGCCGGTTTTGAAACTATTTAAGCTGCATGGCGTGAACCAAGCTACTTGCAGCTTGATTCATTTTTTACATAGTATTATAGTTTAGACGTCTGTTATATTATACAATTTTAAAATAAGAATGACTATAAATACTATTAAATTAAGCCTATATTTATAATGGTTTTAACCGCATCGAATTATCACGTCTATTGAATATTACCTTGATTTATTATCATAATTTCGTGTTTACAGCATAGCACAGACCACAGCATATATTATATAATACAATATAGGTTCTTCAATCAATCAGTCAATCAATATTTTAGATTGACAATTGTATGGATACGTCATTATAAACTACTTTTCTCTTTCTGACGAACCAAAACGAAAGTGAATATTTATCTCCAGCGTTCCATTTTAGTCCATCACAGATTTATACCTTATACTGTGCAGCGTCCTTGTTTAGCATATGGAGTACGGGCAAGTGCTATAATAAAATGTGGTATTTAATTGCTAAAAAATAAGTTTTTGATTAGATTTCAACAAACGTATCGTTGACTCAGACACGTCAATTTCTATCAAAATAATTTGTTCGACCATTAAAAGGGGATTTAGCATCAAGTAATTGATTATTTGTGAAAAATGGAAACGTACGAGAGTGTTTTACTTGTAAAGAACGAAGTATTCGTGTTTAAAATACCTCCTAGGACATCTAATAGAGGATACAGGTATAACACGAAAGGCTTTTGTTTGGACGTGTGTTTTAACGGAGTTTTAAAAAAGTGGGTGTTTTTAGGGCAGCTGATTGGAATTTACAAGAGCCACAATGGACTGGTCGTATGCGTTTGGTTGCTAAAGGTGAAGAGTTGGTGATGAAATTGGAGGATAAAACCACCGGAGAACTTTTCGCGAAATGCCCAATAGAGAAATATCCTGGAGTGGCACTTGAAGCAGTAACGGACAGCTCTCGTTATTTTGTCGTAAAGATCCAGGATGATAATGGTGTGTAATATTATTTATAATTACGTCAAATAATATAGAAGCACTTTAGACTGATTTCAAGAAAGGGGGAAGAGTATATTTTTTCTTTTTTTGTTAATAATCTATACTAATATATAATACCTACTTAATAAAGTTTAATTTTGGTCAGTAGTAAAATGTTGAATGGAAATAGTTTAAAAAAAATGAAATTTCTTCCCCTAATCATCCATGAGTTAGAAGATGAACTTAACAAAACATCATTATTAGTGATTACTTGTTATATAAGGGAATCCTGTGCAAAATATTCCTGATTCATTCTAACTTGATTTGGTTATTTAGTGGTAAAAAAAAATTGATATCTATATCATTTTAATGTCACCCTATTAATTAAATTTCTTAAATTTGTAAATTTCAGGAAGGAGTGCATACATTGGTCTAGGCTTTGGTGACAGGTCAGACTCATTTGATCTCAACGTGGCATTGCAAGATCATTTCAAATGGCTAAAGAAAGAGCATGAAGGTGAACAAACACCACAACAGCAGCTGGACCTGGGATTTAAAGAAGGAGAAACAATCAAAATTAATATGAAAATTACTGTAAGTTCCTATCGCAAGACAAAGCTACAGCTAAGCTAAGGGTACAAAGCTCTATTTGTAAAATTCTCAGTGTTTCACCACATTGATTGTGATACAAAAAATTATATTCATTGGATTAAGGTGTCTTAAATAGAAAAATATTAGGCCTGGCATCTGCTAGTCTTACTTGTGTTATGCCAATAAAAACAATGCACACAATATTGTATTCATAAGTTCTAAATCTAATGATTTTAGAATCACTTTTTAATTATGGTTAGTATTTGGACAACAAAATATATAAATGGTTATTTTCTTAAATTTATACAGCAATCATAATTAAAAATGTTGTTAGTGAAACATTAATTGCATTTAGAATTGCTATAATGTAGGTAGTCATAAATTAAAATAATTTATGAAAGAATGTGTTGTTTGTTAAATATTTAACTATTTGTTATTTAGAGTAGTTAGAGGAGATTTGTTACTTTGCTAGTTAAAGTTATTTTGATAATTACTTTAAAATATTTGGTTCAGCAAATATTAAACTACCCGTATGATAAAATTCATGAATGCTACCTAATACCATTGAGATAGTATACTAGACACTGCAAACAAAATGTTTGTTATAAAATGAACTGTACCGTACTGCTCCTTCTATTTCTATTTCTGTCATGCCTACGCAGTAACATTATCTTCGTTCTCGCTTCTCTGGGTTCCCATGTGCAAGAACAATACGCAGAGATTTGGTTCCCAATGTCCACCCTATAATACCTCCTTTTACCTTTCAGAAAAAGGATGGCAATGAGGTTGGCAGACCCAAGCGAGGTGGTCCTGGTATCGGAGGTGGAGGTTTGTTGCCTCCACCGCCAGGCGGCTCGCGTTTGCCACCTCCACCATCCCCACAGCATGCCCCCTCTCCATCAGCTAGTTTAGCTCCTGCATCAGCTAATTCAGAATGGGGAGAATTCAACTCTGCCAGGTAAGACTTTAAATTGTGATATAACTGTTTGCATATTAAGCTTTAGTAAAAATTACATAAAATGAGTTTTATTGTGGCATTATCTTTGATATACTCTTTATAATATGATATGTTGATTAAATTTGAGTACTGTAAATTATTTTGGCATTATTGCATGAATCAAGATAGAATGATGCTGTGTTAAAATTTCAAACATTAATTCATTACTTTAAAATATTTCATGTTATATAATGAAGGTTCCCTTTTTTTTCCAGTGCCCCAAGCCAACAGGCTACAACGCCAGCGAATCAGCAAAACTGGGTACAATTTTGAAATGAATTGTGTAGTTGTGATTTGGTGTCAGCGTATAGGAATGTGTGGTGTGTTGCACAAGACTTAAACAAATACTTAATTACTTAGTACTTTCATATCATACGCTTATGGTTGGTACTATAAACAAGACTAATGATACATAAAATAACAAATAGTCACATACCAGTGGATGCCAGATCACAATATAAAAAATAAAAAAATAATGTTAATCATTGTATTATTCTATAATCTGTATATGTTGGAACACTAGTATTTATGATTAGTTGTATCTACAGTAGGCGATTTTGGCTCTACATATTGTTGATTTAATGTATGTTGTTGAAATAATGCATGTCATAGACTATGTAAATAGTTGGAAATGTTTAAATTAACAAAAGAAATACATATTTATATTATGGTAGGTGATGTGCGTACAAACTCACAATATTTCAGCTTATTCAAATTAGATCTGTATTTGGCGTTCTTGAGATGTACAAATAATAATAAAAGTATAATAAAAAATAAGTAATAAAATCCTATATTTCTATTCATTTAAGTACCTATTTTTTTGCTTTTGTTATTTACGAATGCAATCAAAGTATTTAGATTACAGGCCAATCACTTTGTTTAGTTACTAATCGCTGATTTTACATAGAGTAAAATGCAACTTGTATTATATACATTCAAAGTACCTATCTAATGTTTAAACTTATTTACTTAAGTATATTTTCTAATCAATATTTACATAATATTTTTACAATCTGCGCTATTTTGCTTATTATACATTTCATTAAAAATACTTTAAGAGCAAGCAAGAATACAGACCATTAATTGTGGTTGGATTTAGTGAAAATAAAACTCAAATTTTGGTTTACTTTAAAGTCCTGACAGTGCCAAACAAACAAAAATACAAAACTTGTGTACATATAATAAAGTTCTGAAACTGTTAGATGTAATTTTTTTTCACACACATTTCATTTTATCATACTTAAAATAAAAACAACTCATAAAATATAAGCATTTTTTTTGGAATTTGAAATTAAACGGGATGTAGTTTGAAGGGTTTTGGAAAATCGAGGGAGGAGCGCTGTCATAGTGGTATATTTGCGTCTTCGAAAACGTCGATAATTTAAAAAAAAATCGTAACTTTGAAAAAAAAAAGATTAAGATACATAAACTCACGCCTTTTTCCCAGAAGAGGTTGGCAGAGGGGCCAGGATATCTAAGTGTCGCCTAGTGTGTTCCGTCCCACTGTGTAATGACATGTGACGCCATATCGGGTACAAATTCCTGACCACAGGCTGATAATTAATGAATAGTAAAGTTTAATATACCCGACCCGGGAGTCGAACCCGATATCTCAGCGTTGTAGTCGTACCATAGTAAAATTGTGCCACCGAAGGAAGAAGGCATTTAGTTATTATACGTTTAAAAAGAGTTGGAGTGGAATTAAATAGCACGAAAGTATCTTTTATATTTCTTGTTCAATTAATGTGTGTGCTGGTCAAATGTCAGTCAATAAGAGAGCAAAATGGTGTCCCAACTTCCAGCACCACCACTATTTAAATCTACGATTTGAAATACCAGCGCTTCCTGTATAGTATAAAAACTCTGAGTCATTCTGTATCTGTATCAGCCCATATACGTCCCACTACAGGGCAGGGGCCTCCTCTACAATCGACAGTACGATTGAGAGTAGTTAGGCCATATAGACTACCACGTTGGCCTAGCGCGGGTTGGCGGACTCACATACCATAGAAATTCTTATAAATCGCTATGGTATGCCTCGTTTCCCTCACGGTGTTTTCCTTCACCGTTTTACTGCGTGGTGATTGACGTATCAATCAGGGACTGAAACCCATTCGATATTACGGTACCGGTATCGACGAATTTCGGTTGCCTTTAATATTTCGGTAACCGCTATGACGCATTATAAAGGTTACCCTTATATGTTTACGGTAACCGTTTTAATACCGGTAACCTAAAATGACCTTGAATGCAAAACAAAATGCGTTGTTGTTGCATAACAAATATATAATCATACTTGTGTTGTTTACACAATATCGCTGGATTCAGGTATAACCATTAACAGGCACTGCCCCCGCTTTGACTTATAAGCAGGGCTCGGAACCGGTTTAAAGAGAGCGGTTAATTCTGATAAAATACCGGTAAATTATATCGCTCCTACGTTAACCGGTTAAAATAATGAACGGTTTCAAACTAACCCAAACGATAAAGGTTACCGGTTAATTCCGCATGAACGGTTTAGTATCGGTATTAACCGGTTAATTCCAAAACAAGTAATACGCAACGCACGATGCAAGGTCAAACGTGTGCCGTGTGCAGTTCGGGTAGATTCATGTTGTGACATGTTTTGTGTTTATGTCAAGATACCGCGTGCGGGCTCGTTTCTCGTCTATTGTATTCAGTGTTACCAACCCTACTGTTTTAACAGTAGATTTGCTGTTTTTACATTTTAGTCCCTGTTTTCTGTTTTATTCTTTATTTTTAGTGTTTTTCAATTTGCATTTAGGCGGCACCTATCACATTATATAAATTTATTTTCATAACGAAATTATGCAATAAAACGCAATTACACTAGATAGCAAACATTTTCCACATTGGGTGAATTGGTAAAGAAACTTTTGTGCCTACCAGCGCCGCCGTGGAAAGATTTTTCTGAGATATTAATTTTATGAAATCCATATTACGGAACAAATTATCGACCACAACTATTAAAGGAATATTACGTAAAAATCTGAAATAACCGATTGCTACTCATTTGAAGCCACATGAAGAAATTTTACAAAAACATGTATGTGTTAAAAAGGGAAGATGAGTCAGAAAATATTGTAGATGAGGCAGTTGAGGATGATCAATATTATAATTAATCAATGTATGTGACTTCTCGTGAGTAATAAAAGTAGGTGATTGTTTTAATTAAATGAGGAAATAATAAAAACTGCTTATTTTTACTTTACCTACTGTTTTCTCCTGTTTTTTTGTGGATGAACTACCGTTTTTTAGTTTCATGGGGTTGGCAACACTGATTGTATTAGAAGTATTCAATAGAATTGGACGTGCAAAACGCAACTCCGTATTGAGTACTAAACAATTTGAATTAAAATTGTTTAATACTTAATTTAAAGTTGTGGATCGGTTACTGTTCAACTGTTGTGATGGGGAGAAAAAAAATTATTCGTTCCTTCGATATGAAAATTTCAAATTTCAAAAATTCACATCGAATGACATAACTCAAGTTTTGAAACAACTGTTAACCGATGGTATTATTATTCTTAGTATTATCTACTGTTGTTAAATAATATTTTTTACCTCTTTTTTATCATGTTAATTTAACTGTCATATTTTATGATATGGTCAGGGATGCTCCTATCTAGTGGTCATAGCCTGTCCTAGTATAGGTGCTGCGAGTACGCGACCTCGGCCCCCGAGCTACTGCAGTCACCTTAACTTCCCGTCCGTGACTGCAGTATCCACTCCCTCAGGCCATACTCTCCTTTTCTATAACATCCTCAACCCACAAATCCTATTTCCTTTCCCTGGTTAATGGCGGGCAGCAGCGTCATCAACGCCAGTCTCCTACTTCGCTCGCCAACCCGCCTGCCTGGCGAGTATTGGCAAATACCCCCTTAATGGCGACACATATAGAGACCAGGCCCCCAGGCCCGGCAGCCCCACTATGCCTGGCTATGGTAGAGGTCATGGTTACGGTGAGGCAGGGGGTACTAAGAATCCCCGGGATGGCCCCGGCTACCACCCCCGACGACGACTGGCCCTGGTAACACACAACATACGCACATTAGGGACAGACGAGAAGATTGTCGAACTGAAAGAAGAATTGAGCAAGTTACACTGGGATATTCCGGGGTTATCGGAAGTCCGAAGAATCGGGGAGGATACGATAACCCTGAAGTCTGGTAACCTGCTCTTCTACCGGGGGACGACCAACAGTCCCGAGGAGGTGTCGGATTTCTCGTCCACAAGTCTCTCCATAAACAACATCGTATCCATCGAAAGTGTGTCGAGCAGGGTAGTATACCTTATACTCAGAATATCTAAAAGATATTCGTTGAAGGTCATACAGGTATACGCACCGACCTCGACACACTCAGATGAAGAAGTAGAGGAGACGTATGAGGACATAAGTCGGGCCATACATACTTCCAAAACCTACTTCAACGTTGTTATGGGGGACTTCAACGCAAAGTTGGGCAAGAGAAGCGATGCAGAGTTGAAAGTGGGGCAATTTGGACATGGGCAACAGAACCTCAGGGGTCAGAGGCTGGCCGAATTTCTGGAGAAAGAGGGACTCTGCGATGAACTCTTTTTTCCAGAAGCTGCCTCACAGGAAATTGACCTGGCTGAGTCCTGACGGTTCTACGAGAAACGAGATAGATTTCATCTTGACGACGAATAGACGGATTGTCTAGGAAAAACCTTGCAGTGGACGAGCTAAACAGCGGTTTGGTAGAAACTGTCCATACGGTGGGATCTAAGTATTTTAGACCTCGCCGTAAAGATAGACCACAAAAACTCTCGATCCACACTCTTGACCTCATGGCCGAACGTCGATCTTTGACGCTGCAGTCTTCCGTTGACGCCGAAGCATATCGGCAGCTCAATAGACGGATCTGGAAGTCCTTGCGACACGATGTCCGTGCTCACAATACTGTGAGCATTAAGGAGACAATTGAGCGGAACGGAGGCTCCAAAGTGTTTGCAAGAGACTTGTCTATTGGGCAAAGCCAGTTGTTTAGGCTGAAAATGGATGATGGTCGCATGGTATCGACTAGGGCAGAGGTATTAAGAGAGAACGAGAGGTTCTACGGACAGCTTTACACCTCGGTTGCCTAACCTACTGTTAGCTCGGCTAAAGACCCGAGAGCCGAGTTAATCCGACACTTTAGCGATAATATCCCGGACATCAGCCTGTTTGAAATTGAGATGGCCCTCAAACAACTTAAAAACAACAAGGCGCCGGGTGAGGACGGAATCACTTCAGAGCTTCTGAAAGCGGGCGAACACCGATACTGAAAGTCCTTCAGAGGCCCTTCAATTCCGTTCTTCTCGAGGGCTCAACGCCGGAGGCATGGAGTAGGAGCGTGGTGGTCTTGTTCTTCAAAAAAGGTGATAACACTTTGCTGAAGAACTACAGGCCCATCTCGCTCCTGAGCCATGTCTATAAGTTGTTTTCAAGGGTCATCACAAATCGTCTCGAAGGCAGGTTTGATGACTTTCAGCCTCCCGAACAAGCCGGTTTCCGAAAAGGCTTTAGTACCATAGACCATATTCATACACTACGGCAGGTTATACAAAAAACCGAGGAGTATAACTTGCCGCTTTGTTTAGCGTTTGTGGACTATGAGAAAGCCTTTGATTCGATCGAGACCTGGGCTGTGCTACAGTCTCTTCAGCGGTGCCACATAGACTATCGGTACATCGAAGTGTTGAGGTGTATATACAACAACGCCACCATGTCGGTCCGAGTACAGGATCAGAGCACGAAGGCTATTCCACTACAGAGAGGCGTGAGACAGGGAGATGTCATATCTCCGAAATTGTTCACTGCCGCGCTGGAAAATGCCTTCAAGCTCTTGCAGTGGAAAGGATTCGGCATCAACATCAACGGCGACTATATTACTCACCTTCAATTTGCCGACGATATTGTAGTCTTGGCAGAATCGCTGGAAGACCTTAGCACTATGCTCGAAGACCTTAATCGAGTTTCCTAACAGGTGGGTCTTAAAATGAACATGGATAAAACGAAGATCATGTCGAATATCCATGTTGTGCCCACCCCTATTGGAGTTGGGGGCTCGACTCTCGAAGTTGTAGACGAATATGTCTATTTAGGACAAGTGGTCCGGTTAGGCAGGTCTAACTTCGAGAGAGAGGTCAATCGGAGAATCCAAATCGGTTGGGCAGCGTTCGGGAAACTTCGCGACGTCTTCTCGTCCAAAATACCTCAGTGCCTAAAATCGAAAGTCTTCGATAGTTGTGTGTTACCAGTGATGACATACGGCACCGAGACGTGGCCTCTCACTGTGGGCCTCATTAAAAGGCTCAAAGTCACTCAACGAGCAATAGAGCGGGCTATGCTCGGTGTTTCCCTACGAGATCGAATCAGAAATGACGAGATCCGTAGGAGAACCAAGGTTACCGACATAGCCCATAGGATTGGCAAGTTGAAGTGGCAGTGGGCCGGGCACATAGCTCGTAGAACCGATGGCCGTTGGGGCCGAAAGGTTCTCGAGTGGAGGCCACGTACAGGCAAGCGATGTGTCGGACGCCCGCCTACAAGGTGGACGGACGATCTGACTAAGGTCGCAGGAAGTCGCTGGATGCAGGCCGCTTCCAACAGGTCATTGTGGAGATCATTGGGGGAGGCCTATGTTCAGCAGTGGACTTCCTGTGGCTGATATGATGATGATGATGATAAAAAGACAACAAGAACAAGACGTGTGCTCGAAACACGATCTTGCCTACTTTGGAATTCACACATTTTATACATAAGTATTTCTAATATGTGTACACGGCATTGTTGCTTAACATTTTTCCACGGTAAATTTATTCTCAATGTGTAATCTATGTTTGCGTACAGAATTTAATCAATTATAGTATGATATAATTGTTTGATGTGTGATTTAATATTAATTAAATCATTGATTCTGACAATAAAACAGTTGCAAACTCGAATGTTCTAGTACCACAGGTTATCACAGACTTAGGACTGTTTATAATAAGCGCCAACTAGGATTAATTTCATTTTAAAAAATATATTATTTATTTGTTTATATAGAGATGAGATAAAGAGTACATTAAAATCGACTCTTCTATCCCTAAAAGCTTAGTCATTGGCAGACGCGAAAACCGTCCTTTGTCAATGAAATTAAAAGAAATAAAAACGTACGCGGGCCCTCTGACGACCCGTACGCACCATATCAGTCGCGCTCTTTACCATAGTTTTGTACTCTTTACTCTATGCGTAAGACAAAAACCTACAATGTGTTTTCAGCTTTACTCTATGCGTAAGACAAAAACCTACAATGTGTTTTCAGCTTAAGGAACGACGGAAGGTATTCGGTACCTACTGAGCTTGGTTTTAACCGGTTAATTATCGCTCGATATCGGTTATCGAACCTAAATTCGTGAAAACCGGTTTTCCATGGTAACCGGTATTATGTTAACCTATAACCGAAATTGAGTTTTATTGAGGTCAATGTCCGAAACCGGTTTGGAAATTTAACCGGTTTCCGAGCCTTGCTTATAAGGAACGGCGCATGAAACATAGAGGTAACCTTTATTTCGGTTACCGGTATGATACCGGTTAAATTCTAAGAACCCAATAAAATTGGTGGATACCGGTTACCATTAAAAATACCGGTATTATTTTTTTCGGTTGATACCAAAAAATACCGGTATTTTCGTTACCGTTTTCGGTCCCTGTTATCAATACACACACGACTCTGAAAAGTTAGAGGTGTGTCCTGGGATTTGAAACCGCGACCACCGTGAACGTGTTGGCAGCCGCGTCTAGTCCGTTTACCAACAGGCCACCACGCTCTTCATATACACTATAGGTTACAGTAAATCTTGGCATTCCGCGCCCTTTCGGCACTGACGCCTTAGGGCCGTCGTGTCACCCAACCGCACCCTACCCTTACGCCGGCTCTGGTCGTGGAGCTCCTTGGGTAGGCATTTGTCCTACAGAAGACTTCCTGTGGCATCGAGAGAGACTTAATTGTAGTTTAGGAGCTTCAGATTCTTTGGAATGATTTTGAGTAACTCTCGGATATACCTACGGATTATTAACCATTTAGCTTAATGCCATTTGAATAAATGAATAATAAGTTATATAATTCAATATAGTACACAAAATTTTAACCGAGACATTTTCCAACCCGCAAAGACCATCGCATCGTAGTGTACTACTAATGGCCTCTCAATCCCACTCTCATTGTAAAGGAGGCCCATGTCCTGCAGTGGGACGTCTATTATGGGCTGATAGGTGACAGTACAGTAAAGTTAGCAATATTTATCTTGAAAACGATTTAGGTGACTTAAATGATTGATGATATTTAATCAATCATTTAAGTGTTTTCAATTGCAAGACCAATCATTCAGATGATAATCTGAAGTAGGTATAATTACTAGGCATAAAGTAGAAGGCATACTCAGACTATCAAATTCAATCCATTTATACGTAAAGCGTCAACAATCTCATGTAGGATCTAAAATGTATAGAAATTATATTCAAGTAGGTAAATCTAAAATATAATATCTAAGATTCGTAACATTCTGGTATTGCTTGTGTAAGTACATTTAGTTAAGTAAACAAATTAATTAAAACAAATATAGATGAAGTTGGTGCGAAGAGGAATCTAGTCGGAACACGCTAGACGATTATATAAATTTGAAATTTTTACTTCTAATAGCTGTTATCAGAGAGTTATTTATGATGTAAATATAATTATTCTGTGCACACAATAACAAAGATAGAATCCATTTTGCATGAAATTTATTTTCAAGTTCACAACTAAAATTCATCTAATTAAAACCACACATTACATTAGCACCAGAAGAAGTAAGTAGTAAGTGCTTTGAAATCACTGAGTAGAAAGGATTGGAGCGCGTTGCAACTTGCAATTTACAGATTTGAATCGTTTTCATTATTTAAGTATTTCTTTCCAATCACCCTAATCCTGGCAAACATAATGTTTCCCGCTGAATTTTCTTCAATTCCGTTGTAGTTATATGGATCCTGGTTGAAAAACATATGAATAAAGTATTTATCATTATGATTATTTAGTAACACTACTTTTTTCATCACTAATGAACATTCAGCTTAAATTTATTATCGCCTAACGGATGAACGGAACCTCAAATTAGATTGAAGTCAATCTGGATTGTTTTCTACTTTTCGATTGATCTCTTGTCATAGTTTTTTCACTACTGATATTGATTATTGGCAATATAGTATCAGAAAAAAGATTGAGCTGTCAATCTCAAACGGCAAATTTTGGATTGGGATTGTTTATTGGCAGCGGCTGTTAGTCTGTGGTTATTATAGTCGAAAATTTTATCGATCCGTTCATGAATAAAGTTAATTAATGTGAGGTTTCTTCTACAATATTAACATCTTTCCAAAAAAATATAGGTAAGAAATGTAATTTAGTACGGGGTACCTGATGTCCGCTCTACATGATGGGTCATCACGATGGTCCACTATGATAGCCCATCGCGTGGAGGGCGTAGTCACAGAATACTAAACGTGGCGTAGTGGCGTATAATGGCTTATTCGAGGCGATGGTTTTGGAACGGCGTCAGTGTCGGTTTTCCGGCGCATGTCGAAGGTAATATGTGATCACTATTGAATGTCGCAATCGTGTAGTTGTATTTCCATCATTCACATACCCTTTGATGGCCAACTCGCTGGTCCAGCGCTAGCCCGTCGTGTAGAGGGGTCAAACCAAAAACGCCCATCTGGGTATGAATATCACCCGAGCGGTGATTATGTTTACAATTTGTTATATCCCTCATAGCAATATCCAAATAGTTTGTTTTTGAAACTATTTATTTTGGACAGTATGTCCACGAACGGGAAATAACTCAGCTAAATTCGTCATTCGTATTGTTTGTACGCGTAGGTAGAAGATATAATATATCTAGTTGAAATTATGTGATATCTGTGGCGTGAAATTGAAACTGTCGGGACGACCAAGTTATTGTGGATTTAGGTTATATCTCCGGAATTGTGTAGATGAAAATGAAAATATTTCCACAAATGCTGCCGTTTAAACACAGACGAGCGCGTCGAGTACGGGTTTTGTTTCATAAGTGTATTTTGTTTTGTTTTTCATAGTGGAACACTCCGCTGGATTTCATTTAGTGCGATGCGCTTGCAACATGGTTTACATTCTGGTTTTAATGAATAACGGCCGACGAAATAGATGTTC
This sequence comes from Hyles euphorbiae, assembly GCA_023078785.2. Classification (NCBI taxonomy): domain Eukaryota; kingdom Metazoa; phylum Arthropoda; class Insecta; order Lepidoptera; family Sphingidae; genus Hyles; species Hyles euphorbiae. The sequence goes on along the minus strand of CM041038.1, from coordinate 8,349,352 downwards.
ATATGATGCGGAATATAGATGAAATAAAATTGCACCAAATGATAGCAAAATATATTATTGAAAAGATTACATCGTCCATTTATGAATAAATTGATGTTTTTAAATGGAGAACAGGTGCAAGCTTCAAACTGCTTTTACAGAGTCGTTGGACAGGTGGTCGAGCGCGTAAAGCACTTAGTAGACAGAAACGGAAATGCCTGAAAATGAATGTGTCGATATCTATAAACAAAGTTATACTTTTTAACCGTAGTCTTATTTTGCATTTAAATGAATCAGATAATTTTCGATAGAATATTTATTTGGCTTTTAAATAAAGGAAATAAATATAAACACTATAATGTTTTTAATCAAATATTTGGTATTTTAACAATAAAACGGCGACGGCCGTCTAGTCGTCTCAGCATGATAGGTATCGATTTTTTATTTATCAACTTCGGGGACAAAGGATAATCATAAGTAGAAATCAGGATAAAATAGCGTAAATTTTGAAATGAAGTGGCTAATCACTTTTTTTATCTGTTTTTAATTATTACAATTTAGGATAGATTTTCGCATAAAAACAGATCTGCAGATTTATAGTTTTAGGTAATTGTATCGATTCACATTGAAACGTGATGGAATTATAATATACTTAAAAAAATTAACTAGACATAGAAATGCCATTAGGTCTGAAATTACGCATGGAAAGACGGAGGTGCGACGTGCATTTTAATTAGGAGCCTAGTCAGTTTTCTGGGAGTTACTCAAGCGCGTCAGATGAATATAGGGGAGGATCCTATTTAGTACCTCCACCATATATAGGCTCTTTATGAGACGTGCGTCCAGTACATCCCATCAGATTAGTAAAAAAAACAACCATCGGAAATACGGAAGCGCGTCAGATTAAGGTCCAACCATCAGCCAAAGGAAGTCCACTGCTGAACATAGGCCTCCCCCAATGATTTCCACAGTGACCTGTTGGAGGCAGATTAAGATAAGGTAGGTTAATTACTGGCTAAAAAGTATACATTATTATATATTTTACAGTATATTCAGTAATGTAAGTGAGTCCCACTCGCCCTCCTTGGCTACAAAGTTGAACAAATAACTTCATCTTGATATACTCCATTGCGATCATTTTTTTTTTATTTTGATGTAAATCATGCAAGATTGACGATTATGCCATAATCAGGCGATTTACCCAAGGTGAAGTAATAAAATCGTGTTCGGAAATTAAATGGTGCAGCCCACTCCACACTTTTTTCCCTTTCATAGGGATCGTTCTCATCATGTTGGAAAAGCTCCTAGCATCAGTTTGGATATGGCTGGATCTTGGCGTTAATTATACGCGTATTATGTAACACTTTGCTGCACTCGTACGCCGAAACTATTGATTTATCGAAAAATAATGTTAAAACATAAATTGTAGGAAATTTTCTCTAATTTAAATTTATAAAAATGTATTATCTATGTAAAATCACTCGAATAGGAAATATTGCTAAAAAACTGCTTTTCGACGCCATTTTCCAAAACTATTACTCAGATTAATAATATTCCTTAAAATAATATCTTTCAAGAAATCGGTGGATGTAAGCACCTTCCAACAGCAGTGAACTTTCTTTGGCTGAAGAGAAAGAAGGTCAGAGAAGACGATAATTATTTTTTTTAGTGTTTTCATTTCAACAGACTTCCTCCAAACATATTGTACTGTATCAGCGCATATGAGCCCCACTGCAGGGCATGGCCTATTCTACAATCGAGAATTCGAATGAGAGTGGTTAGGCCATATAGTCCAAACATTAATCAATCCTAGTTGCGAAAACCCCAGAACGTAACATAAATTGTGAATTAAAAAACAATTACGTAGTAAGCAGCGGCTGTGGCAATAAATCCTTGTCTTATCTTTCAGATGCTCCGTACCCACTAGGTAATTAGAATTTATGACAAAGCTTCAGATCTAATTAGAAGTTAAACATACACAGCTAAACAAAACGCAAATTGTTATTTTGTTGTAACATCGTGGATGTCATTAAGCCGGGATTGCTATATCGTGTTCGTTACTGTGCGAAGAAATCCGAGCTCGCTAATGAATAGAATATATTCCCGTATCAACTGCGCTTGCTACGGTAATGATTTCTTATTTATGTTGTTAGAGTGTGAGGTAACTATTTATTTAAATGAAGTTATTTCAGCTGTATCGCTACATCATTATGATGATATGATGATGAAAACACCCAATAGTTCACATACATAGCTAATCCACACTAAGATCTAGTTTTGTGTCGTGGGTATCCGAAATTACGAGAGATTTCCGACCCATAATAAATACATTTGGATCACACAAATATTTATCTCGGTGCAAGGATGGAACCCGCGGTATCACGCTTCAAAGCCAGCGTTTAACCAACTGCGTCACGGAGGCTGTCAAAAAGTGTAGGTAATGAGAGATTGTCGAATCAACAACGATATTCATTTTTATAATTTAAATATTTTATGGTATTATAAGCACTCGGTTGTGTACATTGTTCATGTGTTGCTTTATGCATTTTGCAGGCCACAAATTTTAATGTCATATTGAAGCCGTGGAGTTGAGAGCTCGTCAGTTATAAAATTAATTTGTATTTCAATATGATTTAAAGGTCTTCATTTTATTTAACTATGATGATTAGTTTTACTTAAGGTTTGAATAAATTGACTTTCTAAATAAATGTTTGAGTTGAACGGGTCGTGTATTAGACTCGCGGTGTTTCTAATTCATTTTACTGACAAAAAAAGGATTTTGAATAAAAATCGCATCAATAACTAAGAATGATGAACGATGACAGACTGCCGCTATTAGAATATTCAAGTTTGCCGTTTATCAATATGGTTGAAAAATCCCAAATCATGCATCTCTAATGATCCCCTTGTGGGGTTAACGCCCTCACCTGTATTCGCATGGCTAGTTTTTATCGACAAGCTTGAAAAATATTAACGTACACTTTTTGATGGATCGTTGGAAATGAATATGTGTGTAGTAAAGTTTATCGTTAGCCGAGATATTACGTCGTAAAGAGGAGAGTGGCGCGGGGCTAAACCGCAAAATCGCTGACTGACGAAGCGCTTTATTCTCACCTACCTATTTCGAATTCAAAGAGAATCTAGTCGACCACTGAGGCCGTTTAGGGATTAGTACTTTAAAGCCTTTTATTTATAGATTGACGGCGCTAATCTAATTTTAGAATATTGTGTTATATAATGAGGTATTTGATTAATTTTCAATATAAATAAGTAATACGGTTTAATTCTCATGTCAGGGTATTCAAAAGGATTTTACATTTCGTATAGTTTTGCGTATGTACAAATACGAAACGAATGTGCATTTGTCATATGTAAATGTTATATCACTTCCAGGAATACAAGTTGTTTTCAAAAAGCATTGAATTTCATACTTTATACTAGAGTTTAACCCATGAGACCGTAACTTAAAAGAACATTTTATTCAACACACGTTCCTTTTAAAAGCGTGTTTAAATATTTAATCGTTTTCCTTATGTTCAATAAACGGCAACTATACAAACTTTTGTAATAAGTTTATGTATGACGAGGACGGTTCAGCAAACTTATGTAAACTTTGTTGTTTATAGTTTAGATGATCCATTACAAAAATATTGTAGTACACATGTGGTCGGCGTGTGTGGGTGTTAACAATGTTTTCCGTAAACTGTCAGCGGTCAGTCACCGCGCCGCTAGATTAATGGGCCAATCTAATTTTCATGTTATGGCAGTGCCTTTTGCGCTTTCAAGCGTATACAAATATTTTCCGTGATATTTAAATGTATACATTTGTGTGTTAAATATATATTATTATCTAATTGTAATATTTAAAATATTGCAATTTGCGTGCCTAGAATAATTTATGTTTGAGGTATTTTGTTGATACATTATAGGATAACTGCGGTGTACCTATAACAAATATATAACAAAACGATTGTAATTTACGATTTGTAATAATGAAGAATTATTTAACTGTAATATATTGATGAAGTATTTTTGAATCACATAAATGTCTTCCAATGTTTTAAGAAATGTACAACATTCAAAATTGCCAATTATAAAACCAGAACGAAAAGTGTTTTATGCGTTTTATATGAGGGCTCGAAAGGCACAGTCATATAAGTATTATGAAACTAGATTTTAAATTAATCCAGAGCAAATTGCATGCATGGGGACTATCTCGCGCTCATTCTATTTTAATGGCTTGTGAATGCGAACATTTCTCACAAAATGGACCGTTTCATCCGGCAAATCCTTTAAAACAAGCGAAATTTATTTTTACGTTTACATTTTTTCACATTTATGACGAGTTTAAATAATGGCGCTATATTAAGTCAAGTACGAGTCTATAACCGTTATGTAAATCGCCTTTGTTCATATTTTCCTTTGTTTTTAGGAGGGAATAAATGAACAATAGGTGTAATAATGCATTATGTATCTAACATACTTGTACAGTCAGCAACATAAGGCGCTACACATTCACGAGATTTGGAATTATCTTATCATCCAAAATAATAATTATTTTCAATATCATATGGCACTTCTCGGCATAGATGACTCTACTTGGTTATATTTTACGACTACAGAGTAGTGCGTACAAATTTTAATTTATAAAAAGTTTATCAAAAAATGTGAAGTGTTCAGCGACTTATGTTGCTGACAGTACATGTTGAATAGCCTTCATTTATCACGTAAGTTTTGTCCGTCGTAATAAATAGACTTAAATTGAAAATTATGTTACTAAAAGTAGGAGTGTTTTTCGGTATCTAGAGAGTGTAATGATAGTGAAGAATATTTTTGTACCTTTATAAAGTGATTTTGACAATTTTAAAGGTTTAGGTTAGTGGGTTATATCTAATATTTATTTTATGTCGCTATTCATCGTGTAGGGTAGTATCTTAAAATAATCGTCGTTATAGTTTAGGCTAGGTAAGGTTGACAGAACATTTAGATTGCTCAAAACAAAGAGAAGGAATTATTGTTATAATAAATGGGTGCAAAAGTTATGTTTCCGCATTGAAAAAGTAAGCTAAGGGGCAATCGTTTCATTATATGCTAAGTGATTACTTTCTCTTCGATTATAATTAAGCCCACGTCGGCCAAGTGCACTGGGCCTGAATAGGTCTGAGGTACATAGACCTCATTCTCTTGTGTAAAACTAAGTAATCTATAAAAAAAGCGAGCAAAATGCACTCACATTTTTCTTTTAGCCCTTACTTATTTTTTATTACGGGGATATTTCTCAAAGGTTTTCATATTATGGGTGTCTTAAAGTTAATAGAGTCCCAAGCGTTTTCGCGATAGCTACATAACTCTGGCGTCCTTCAGAAGTTACATATTGATTTTACATCTCTATAACTTATAGATATCTGGTTATACAATAGAGTTTGGGACGCGTACAATTTCACCAAATTGATTGTTGGATTTGGGCGTAGTTCATGATAAGTTTGGCGGTTACGTTCCTCTGGATTAAAGGTATCAATGGAAGGAATGGAAGGTTTTCTATTTGGGCGGAATTTCTAGAGTTGATATATTGTATTTAAACATATTATTAGTATGAGTTGAGTATAAGAGAGTTTTTATGAATTATATTTCGATTACAATGTATGCACAGTATGTGAAAATATTAATTCTTGTATGTGATCGGCGAAAAATAGTCGTCGTGCTATAGGTACGAATTATTTAGATATTGCAGCTTTAGAAGTAGAATAATGTAATTCTTGCCTGGCCAGTTCGCTCTATTTGATATACCGGTGGTAGGTCTCTCATATGTGAGAGGCCGCCTGGGTGGGTACCACCGCATTGTCTATTTCTCTCGTCAAACAGCAGTGTAGAAGCACTGTTGTGTTTCGGAGTGAAGGACCTTGTAGCCAGAGCAACTACTGGACATATTGAGACATAATATCTTATGTCTCAGGATGGCGAGCGCAGTGGAATGCCAAGCATTGCTTTGTGATTCGAGGTGTTGTTTGGTTCTGCTACTGTTTATGAGCTGTCGTATTGCTTTCCATCAGGCGTACGGCATGCTCGTCTCGCCATTTATTGAAATAAAAAAAAAAAAATATTTGATAGCCAAATTACAAGCATCTGGAAAATATTTGAATTCATCTCTATTATAAAACTCATGCGATCTAGATTTGAAGACTCTATCTAGTTTTTTATGAAGATAGATTTAATCCATTTATACCTTTTGTAGAACGTCCGAATTGCTCGTAATTCGTGCAATTTGTTGGACTCGAACAATGGAGTATGCACTTCGTATGTATGTACATATATTCGCTCCTTTATTCCTGGCAGGGATGGTACTGAACACCCACGTCTCGCTTTCTGTGTTCCGTCCCAGGCCACGATGTAATAAGGGGTGAGCCTATTGCCATATACAACAATTCCTGACTCTGGGGTGTTAACGAATAGAAAAGTACATTTCACTTTGCCGACCCAACAATGGATTGATAAAAACTTTAAGTACAAATTAAAAACGTTGACGTTTGGTTTTTAAAAGAGGTGCGATATTTAATAAACAGATTTCATATTTATGATATTGTGTTCAATGTGGAAATTAACTCAGGACACTACAGTTCAATTCACGCCTGTCATTTTCCACTGAACTTTGAGGCAACCATTTCGTATTCCCTAGGTAGTAAACCCAAGAGAAACTCCAGTCTCTATTCTTAAAACAAACATTTCATTCATAGCTGCAAGCAAGTCTGTATGAGGGTAAAGTAAATAAACTTTAGTTGAGAACATAAAATAACACTACACGCCAACATCCAACTAGTATCCATTTCCAAATTAAATTGTGCCACATGTAGTGTAATAAAACTTTTTCGGTGCGCAGTTTCGGCGGCTAAGTATATAAGTTCGTGGAAATTTGTTTTATGTTCAAACATATTACGAAAGATAGAGTAGAAGGTATTAATCGCATTAAAATTAGAAAATCATCTCGTTAGCTCCATTTCATGTATTTGCTCTTGTTTAAAATTGCAATAACTTGTTGAAGTTACGGCTTAAACTTTGCTATATTTGCAATATTATTAAACAAACAACATAATTTCATCGACTTTAAAATTTGGCATCATGAAGCCAAATCGGCTCGTGAAATTTATGCACGACTTTTTATTGTTCATCAATATCACTTGGAGGTTGTTCGTTGTCGGACGGTACGTTTCATTTGTAATCATTTGATCAGATTTTGCAGACAGCTGTTTGTATGATCTGAGTTTTATTTGACTTGTTTGCACAACTGACTTATGTCAGTGAGAGAGGCTAAATTTGGCTTCTTCTTTAATAGCCGTTTTTTGAACTTTAGATTTCCTGGTAATATTGTAGACATATAGAAAAAGAAGCGTTGACAGTACTTACTTAAGCTCTAATATTGGAAGGCTAACGTCCCAAGGTCCTCTAAAAAGTCATGACTTGATGCCATCAGGCAAAGTATGTGAGTCAATAGTCTTCCAACTGATTATATCACACACAGCATGAAAATGCAAAGACTGACCAGTAAAGCGGATCTTGGCACTAGCCGGAATAATACTAAAAAGAAAAGAAAACTCACTCAGTTTTGTGAATATGTTCTATAGACTCCACTTACTGAATTCACACATAAACATGTTTCCCAAACCAAACGTACTAATATGGCCAATTTTAATTACAAAACATTTTTATTTTGTATTGCTTGCACTTGATTGCAACATGAATGCTGAAAGGCTTGTGTTAGTCGGGTACAAAGTTGCGGAGATCAGAACGGCGCTTTTACAAAAAACGTGACAAGCGTCACATCCCCGGGAGCACACAGCTGCCTTTGAATATGACGAAATGTAATTAAGGCTTTGTAATACTTAGCCATATATTGAAGCGGTTACAATGAGTGGACTGATAATTAAATAGCGCATGAAGTGTTACACAGTGTTGTCCAAATAATTATGATTCATGGAAGGCTATTTTATATGCTATATTTGGTTGTATGTATACTATAAATAAGATGTTACGCCCCCATTTCTCCCCTAAAAATGAGCAATCCTAAAACTCTGAATTAAGTCATTATTTATTAGTAAGTATTCCGTTGGCTAAATTATGTGGCCTATTACTCAGATACTTTATCAAGAACGAATTCCCACCTATCTCCACTTAAAACATAAAAATACAAAACTTTACAATTGGTAATTATTGATCTGTAATGAGTAGATACTATCAAAAATAAGTAGCTACTCCTAAAATTTCTAATCCCGGCACCACGTACAATTTCACTTAAGAGTATTTTTTGCGCGGAACCCATTAATGTTTTTAATAAAAGTTGTTTATGATTATGACTTCTCGTAAATTTAGCTATCTTCTTCTTCCCTTGACCCCTCTCCTAAATGTAATATTCAAATACAAAATAAGTAACAATTAAAATATTGCTTTCCCTGCCCAGTTCGTGACTTATTTTTGTGTATTCGTATTCTATTTGTATAGTGATACAGTTACCATTAGGCGTATTATATTCATCATCGTGCCTCTATAAAATATGTTAGATTTGCCTTCAAATTCTCAAAGCGCAGGAAATATAATCATCCAATGTATTAATATATGCACTGGCGGTTTCCTAAACCCTCTCACGGGAATGGCTCGTTATTACCGGCTACTTCCTTACCGCAGAGAATTTAAGCATCGCAAAATCCTTCGGCTACTTAGATGACCTCTCGGAATATCTTTTGATGTTCAGATCAATCTAATTATTGAGATAAATTGAGCATAATTTTCATTTAAACTGCCTGCCTCGGTGGCATTGTTGTACTACGGTGCGGTTACCTAGCTGAGGTCTCGGGTTCGAACCTCGGATAGGGCAAAGTGATATTAGATTTTTCTATTCATTATCAGCCCGCAGTCAGGAACTTGTGCCCGATATATGTCGATAGGCTCGTCTCCTATCGCAACGTGGGATGGAACGTACAAGGCGAAATGTGGGTGTGTTGGCATCTCTATTTACCCCTTCTGAGGAAACGGCGTGAGTTTATATGTATTAAAGTTCAGTAAACATCTATTTAATGTCAATGGAATACATATTTCGGTTCCAAGCGCAACGCAAACATTTGTTATCAGCGCAAAACTGATATTCAAACATATAAAATACATATAAAAACGCGAATAAAAGATTTATTGAGATATACTGAACCGTATAAAAAAATAAGCAAAACGAGCAGTAAAACTACGTACAAAACATATCGTGCGAAGGCATTTATCGATTCTATTTGTATTCGAAGTTTTTGTGCGCTTTCCATATTTTTCCATTGCATAGGTATTCTGTACAGTCACTTGTAGCCATGAAATTTACGGGTCACATTTGTATATTGCGTATTCTTGTTTTTTTACTATTGTGTGTTTTTTTTGTTGCATTAAATGGGGAGACGAACATGCCGTTCGTCTGTTGGTAAGCGATACGACCGCTCATGAACAGTAGCAAATCCAAACACCTTTAAATACAAAGCGATGCTTGACATTCCACTGTGCTTACTATACTGATTATTGAGACATAAGATGTTAAGTCTCAATATTTGCAGTAGTTTTCTGGCTACAATATCCTTCAATCCGAAACACAACAGCGCATTTAAAACGATGTTTGGTGGGAGAAATAGACTTGCGGTGGTACCTACACAGGCAGCCTCTCACATATGAGAGACCAGTAAGTCTAAGTGAGTGGGTCTGACAAAGCTTACGGTAGGTGATTATCATCACCAAATTATGTCGTTGGCTGATCTTCATCTTTCATGATAGTGTCTTTTGAATTTACTTAATTATGCGTACTTAATAAGAGTATGTGGCATTTTAATATAATCGTGATCGCCATGTGGGGCATATTATTATTCCTCATTTTCTAGAGCTCGGGACAACTGAGCAAAGGTTTACATCACGGCAAGGTAACTTCCCTGTCTGTTATAATCAACGAGATCTTTATAGCGCAGGTGTGATGCCGGACTTAGAAAATTGATGGAGGGACGAGCTCCCTTTTCGCTAGATGGAAGGGAGATTAAGAATTGTTGGGACTAGTTGGAGTGCGGTCTCTGTCACTAAAATGGACATTGCAAGTATTTACATAGACAACCTCCGTGGCGCAGTCGGTTAGACGTTGGCTGTGAACGGGGAGGCCGCGGGTTCGATCCTTGTACCGAAACAAATATTCGTTTGACCCATAGGTATTTAATTCGGGTCCATGAGATATAAAAGTGAAAAGTGGGTGTATTTATTTATTTTATACAAAAATGATAATATCGTAAACTAGCTCAATTATCCTATATTTCATATATGGGCTATCCTAGACCTGCGATGGCTTTTGATTCCGTCCGCGGTATGTTTGAAAACTACTAGCAAAATAATTTTATACTTTTTGAATCGCGCTGCAACAAGAAGGTAGAGTGAGAAACTGTTTTTGACACTTATTAACAATAGCTTTCAACTTTGTTAGTTTTCGAAAGTTTGACCTACATCTTGTTATAACTTATACTCCATACGTGCAGTCTAAAGAACAAAGTCTAATGTCAAATAAATCATTGAAACACTCTCCTTAGAATTAAAATATACTCGATAAAATTCTACTATTGTGTGCTCAAGGGATCCTTGATCTTCTAAATTGGATTAAACGTTCCATAGCGAATTGGATTATATAATATGGCGGCTGTATCAATCATTCATCTGAAGCTCGAAGCGGTGTCCGAGTCAAATGTAATTACACTACAAACAACGGTCGTGCAATCTCGCTTTGTGAAGCGTTGTGATAAAATCGAACCAAATGATTACATCACAGCTGTGTCACAAACTCGCAACGAGCATATAATTAATTAAATTAACAAATTAACACATCCGCCGGTGCTTTCACTGTAATGACGTGACGGTGCATGACACTATTCATATTATCGATATTAGTTGTAATATGCCGATGCCATTTTCTAAAACTATGATCAATTGTTATAATTTGATTATATGTTTTAAACAGATGAAAGTATTAAAAATTGACATCTTATACAGCGATTGATTTTCTTGGAGGTTAGATACCTACTACCTTTGACAGCCTCCGTGGTGCAGTCGGTTAGACGCCGCCTGTGTAACGAAAGGCTGCGGGTTCGATCCCCGCACTGAGAGAAATGTTTGTGAGGGTTTTTTTCGGGTTTGTGTGTCTGTGTGGCCGAAGTCTCTCGTAGTTCTTGATACCCACGACACAAGAATCGATCTTAGTGTAGGATCAGGACAATGTTTGTAACTTGGGTGTTATTTATGATTTATTCTACTGTCAGATTTAAAGTACCCTGATAGGTCAAAGGTACCCTGAAGCGACGAGAATGTATGAAGAGGTTGATGAAAGTGGATGAAATGATGGCATGGCAGGATCGAGCAAAGTGGCGATCTACAGTATCTGCCCACCCTTATAGGGTACAGGCATGACGATTATGTATATTTTAGTTTTAAAAACGTTGCTTATTTTATACATTTATTGATCACCGAATAAAGTTCTATAGGATTGACTTAATCGTCCCTAAAATTCAATGTTGTAAATTGAAATAGTTGGTGAAATTGTCTCGACTGTTTGAGTTATTATAAACTAGTTTCCAAAGTCCTTCGAGTTAAACTGTTTATAAACTAGTTAAGTGAGAAAACAAACACGGCGTTGTACGGTGCATTGACTGTTTGATAAGTTCTTTCACATGATCGATCAAATAACTCTGGGCTGAGCAGAAAACTTCACAAAGGTCGTAATGTCGGTTACCGCAGCCCGCAGCTCTTATTTTACACATATATGCACACCCAATAACACCGGCCGGGTGAAATCCTTCGCGTCTTTTTGGTAACATTACTTATCGGGTCGATGTTCCCATATAGCCGTACGTAGTTACAATGGGCTAGACGTGCCCTCCAGTTATTTACTTCCTTTGTTTCGGTTAACGCGTGAAATATTTCAGCTATTTCTCGAGAGCGAACATGGAAGCATTAAGACCGCTTCTGAGCGAAATCTTACGTTCTCGTAAGTGCTTAGACTTAAATACAAATAGAGAGTTTAAAAGCTCAATTATTTCACTCATTCAGCAGCAAGCGGAGTGTTACACGCTTACAGACCGAGTACCTACACGTGTATACAGGGTGATATTGACATATGGTATTTTATTGACCGACTTCAAAAGAGGAGGTAATCAATTCGACTGTTTTTTTTTTGTATGTTTGTTACGCGATTACGCCGGCAATTGTGAACCGATTTTGAAAATTTCTTTTTTGTCGGAAAGCATGATATACAGGGTTGGTCCCATATAAAATTGGTGAAGACCTGATGAATATCTTAGGATCTGCTGACCAGAACTCCTCAAAATTAAACGATCCAGCATTAATTCTTTTTGCGTAAGATTAAGTATAAGTATATTATTACAAAGGGTGGGTGAAAATAGGTAAAGGGTGGGGGTGGGGGGGTGAGGGGGCTAGAAAATAGGTACAATTGTTAATACTCAATATCTCCGGCAGTTCTTAACCGACTTAAAAATAACTTTTTTGTCAAAGAGTATTGTATGATAAGTTAGACCAAAAAAAGTATTGTGAAGACCTGATGAATATCTTTAGACCTGAAGGGCAAAACTCCTCAAAATTGAACAGTACAGCAATAATTCTTTTTACAATAGGTTCAGTTTAAGTTTATTACTACAAGGGGGGGGGATGGAAAGGGGAAAGTAGAAAGGGGCGTGGGAAGGGGGGGGGTATATACAAATATAAATACTAAATATCTGCGACGATAAAAAATGATTTTAAATAACTTTTCTTCGGCACGAATTATACATAATGTTGGTCACATAAAATATGGTGACAATCTGATGAATAGGTACATATCTGGAGAGCAGACCTCCACAAAACTTTGCAGAAACGCAATGATTTTTCGTCCATTAGGTTAAGTATATGTGTTTTATTAAAAATAGGAAGTGAAGAAGGTGTAGAGGTGAGGGGGTAACGAATGATTACCACGCGTAAGTGTACTCAATATCTCCAGCAGGTTGAGCCGATTTTAGTATTTTCTTTATCATAAAATCGAAATAAAAAATAAAAACGAACAGTGTAGCTTCCTTAAAAATCATAAAATATTAATTTTCGTTTTGAAATTATAAAGGATCACAATGGTTCATTTTTTATATACATTGATTCCAGTTTTCATTATATGATTACCTTTGGCATCATTACAATGCTTATAAAAACTAAAAAGTAATAAATAAAATAATTTAATTAAAAATTAAAAGACCGACTTCAATGTGCACTACAAAGTAATAAATAATATATATTTCATTGTGCTAGTACACATTGATTAATTTTCTTATTGACTAGACTAGCCAACAAATCTTAAATACGTAGGTAATATTTTGAAGGCGGGTCGCCAAGTGACGAACACGACGAACTACACTTAAATTTAATTTGTGTAAAACATCCTAGCGAAAAACACGCAATTTTACACGCAATATTAATTTGTCTTAATCTATATAAACTCACGCCATTTTCCCAGAAGGGGTATGCAGAGATTCTCCTGGTCTCAACCAGGACACCCACGTTACGCCTTGCGTGTTTTGTCCCTCGGTGTGATTGGGGGCGAGAGTCTGTAGTCATATCGGGTGCAAATTCCAGTCCCTATCCAGATAACTAATAGAAAAACGCCCGTCCTTAATATAACAGCTCTTAATCAACATTGTGGAGCATCGGACTTATCTACAATCGAGGGAAACATACAAACTTAACAATCCTTCCCTTTCTTATACTTTCCTCACTATGATTCCTATCATTTCCTATAATTGTTAAAGTAATTGTATATAAATATGCAAGTGACTCCAATAAGTCAATGGTGTACCTTGGAGTTGAAACCCTTGACCACTGTATCTTTGATCGTATGCAATACATTAAAATTAGATCACACATATGACACATATTAATTCTATTAAAATTTCAACAAATAAATAATAATAACACCCAACAGTCACACACATAGTCCTGACCCCACACTAAGATCGAGTCTTGTGTCGTGGGTATCAGGAACTACGAGAGACTTTTCGGTCTCACAAACACCCAGACCCGGAAGAAATATTTGTGGGTCGCACAAACATTTCTCTCGGTGCGAGGATCGAACCCGCGGCCTCTCGTTTCACAGGCGGCGTCTAACCAACTGCGCCACGGAGGCTGTGACAAATGTACACGTAGGATCAATATGTGAAATTAATTTGTTTCTAGTTTACACACGGACCTAACTGAGCGCCAACGATACATCTACAAGTAGGTAATATTCAACTGTGTTACATTACTTGAATTTGTTGTCGTTTGGCACTTGGCGACCCGCCTTCAAAATATTACCTACGTATTTAAGATTTGTTGGCTAGTCTAGTCAATAAGAAAATTAATCAATGTGTACTAGCACAATGAAATATATATTATTTATTACTTTGTAGTGCACATTGAAGTCGGTCTTTTAATTTTTAATTAAATTATTTTATTTAAGCCACATGTTTCTAACCACCCCAAGTAACATTGTATCAAGTTTGAACTAAAACTGCATTATAGTTTTGTCAAAAATCGCGAATTTAGGTTTTAAAGCTTTTGTCTTTTCATCATTAATCAACTCCTAAAGATACCGAGTCTTTTAAAAGTTCAGGTAAGTTCCCGAACCGAACTCAAGTTCAGCTAAGCGATAAACATACTCATATCTATAAGGGTTGCTCAAAAATCGAGAAAACTACAATTTTTGAAAAATTACCGTCTCATATTTTTTTAAATTATGTACAATTTCACCTGGGGTAATGAAAAACATTAAGGTTTTAGTTAAACATGTGTCAATATCACCCTGTATAACAGCACGCGACCATATAATATTTTCACACGATTTGTGTTGTGCCGTTTGTAGAAGTATAATTTACAAAACATTTTGTGTTCATTAGACCGAACAATGTTCTGGGTTCACTGCGTATTTGTTTCACAGTAATGTAGCTTTGGTTTAATTTCGGTGGTAATAATAATGTGATGGTTGTATATGTATGTTAAATGATATTTGCATCGCTATGCGAAGGTGTATGTAGCAATGACTGCCAGTGATATCCTTTCATCATATGATAGAGGAGGAGATTATAGGCAGGAAGCGCATGCCATAGTACTTTTATTTCACGAATGACTCACTATTATGATGGACAAAGCACTAATACTACCACGCTAACTAGGCTTCATTCAACTCATTATCATGCAATTACTTCTGCTGAGACTTGTTATTCAACCCAATTCCCAACTGCTTTATACGCCTTTCCAACTTACTCCACAATTTTGAAATAAATACTTACAATTGCAACGAAGCAAACAGTTCCTTGAAAATAAAAAAAAAAACTCGTAGTAACAACCCGGCGCGGCGTAGCGTTGGCGATAAGCAATGGTTGTAGCTGGTCTGTAGCCCGTAGCTCGTAGCAACGAGGACAAATTGCATTTCACGGCTCGGGAGGTCGCGTCGCACGCCTCGCGTAGCTCTCATGCCGTCGCGCGCGACTTTGTTTACCCTGCACTGAATACTTTAATTACTAACGTTCTACCTCGCGCCCATAAGCACAAATCAACGCTTCATTCTATTACTTACAATGATTTAATATTGCCGAGGGTGTGCCGTGTCTCTTGTTTTATTTTAGTTATTTTGTTACAGAATATAAAGTTTGTATTTTGATATTTCTGTATTAATAAAAGGGCAAGTCATATTTTATTTGTATCTTTATTTTATTACACGCTTATTAGCTTCACCTGCATGTGTGTAATGTGGGCGCAGCCGCCTTCATCCATACATATAAATAAAATTGAAGTGTTAGTTTTAAAAATGAAAATAAAAAAAAATGTCCTACTACATATCGTTATATACACGATACCTGTGCCGAAAATGATCTTAGAATTTTTTTGTCTGTCTGTCTGTTTGTTCCGGCTAATCTCTGAAATGGCTGGACCGATTTTGACGGGACTTTTTTTGTCAGGTAGCTGATATAACAAGGAGTAACTTACACCCGTATTCACAAACAATACTATGAGGACGCATAGTGTAGCCAAACGCACAGAATTGTCAATTTTGATTCATAAACAATACTTGAGTGATGAGTGTCACTATGCGTTCACTTAAGGAGGCCCTCAGGTAAAGAAACTCAGCAGCTATTTTACGCAACGCATAGTGTCGATTGAAAACGTAAAAGTGACAGCTGTGAATGTATATGCCATTTCATTTTATGTATTTCGCACAATAAGTTTTTTCCATTTTCAATACAATGGATTACAGCAGCGAGGAGAAGTTCGACAATTATATTGATGATACTTATCGTCCTGCGTTCGGTGTCCTTACCGAACGCAGGACGATAAGTGCAAGAAATATTATTCGAGATTTACAAAATCCTTTTGATTTTTACAATGACAAACAATTTAGAAGACGCTATCGATTTACTAGGGATATTGTTCTTCATGCACTTTTACCACTAGTCTGAAAGAGGCCTTTCAATACCGCCTATTCACCAATTACTTGTGGCTTTAAGATTTTATCAATCTGGGAGTTTTCTGTTGGTAAACGGACTAGATGCGACTGCCAACATTTTCACGGTGGTCACGGGTTCGAATCCCAGTGCACACCTCTGACTATTTGGAGTCATGTGTGTATTGATTCTTTGATAGTCAATCACTACGCACTAAAACGCTGAACGAAGACATCGTTACAAAACCTGCATACCATAGCGATGTATAAAAATTTCTATGGTACGTTAGTCCGCCAACCCGCATTAGGCCAGCGTGGAGGACTATATGGCCTAACCACTCTCAATCGATCTTTCGATAGTAGAGGAGGCCGTGCTCTGCAGTGGGGACGTATATGGGCTGATACAGATACGGGAGTTTTCAGGTTAGTCATCATCTATTTGGATGCAGGCTGCCTCCAACAGGCCACTGTGGAAATCATTGGGGAGGGGGGAGGCCTATGTTAACACCAACAATTTACCGCTTAATAATGTGGGAAATAAATTTTATTAAATATTTGGAACGTAAATATTTGAAGTTGTCAAAGGCGCTTTCACTCACGAGTAATTCGCGGGACATGCGCGGACACCAATTGTCAAACACCAGAGATAAATTAGCAACAGTAATTGACCAATCACTGATCCGCATTGGACACTGTGCGTTCCCATAGTAAAAGGGTGACTCAAGTATTAGAGTAAGATCCCAGGCCCCCCAGACGTTACTTATTTTCTCATAAAAAATATAAATGGGATAAAGTAGTGTTAGTACGTACTTTGAGTGTGTGCATACCTGCTAGCTTGTGTCGACGGCCAATTCATAGGTACCAGGTGCTAAAGGTAGATAAATACAGTACTGATTTTTCTTAAATTCTCAGTGGTGATTTTTACATATGTTTTAGATAATTTTGTTAAAAATTAATAATTATTATTGCCAGACACTTTCCATCGGCGCTTATCCTTAACAGACGCTTTAAAGCTTCAAAAAAAATAACATATTTTTACTTATAATCTCACTCTTGATTTTTATATATGATACTTAGGGAACTATTTGAACACCCCTGGTCAGCAGCCAGACCAATTGGAGAGGTCAAACATCCCCCCAGACACACATAAAGTGTCGCTATGTGTATGAGCGTGAGGTCATTATTTGTACGCTTGAGTGTGAGAGAGATATCTATTTATCGATATCTTTCTTACTTAAAAATGCAGAGTACCAGATAGCATTTATGAAACTCGGCGATATTCAGTGACTTAGAACTAGAGCAAAATGTGTTTAACACTATACAAAAATTTGTTTGTGAACTGTACAACGTGGCCGGAATAATTGACGTAGATGCTGCCCGACTCCAACTCTTCATCAACACTTATATGGTTTGTGACGTAAATGAAGAGTTCAATCGCAAAAATGTGAAAAACTTTGATGCAAGTAACTTACCACCATGCAAAAGTGAGCTTTTACAGCAGTTTGGACGAGCTAATTACATCACTAGTCTCTGGAAGAAAATTAGTATTTTTAGTCCTGACAATAATGGGTGGACGTTGGAAGACAATAAATATATATCTTAAAATTACACAAAGCTATACATGTCTTTCTTCTTTCGGATTATTTGTAGTTTGAACATTTTGCAATTCAGCGTGATCTTTACTGTCATCATCGTCTAAGTTTGATAAGTCATCATCAACCCAATGTTGGCATTGACTATCTTCATTATCATCCTTATTACTTTCATTTTCTGTTACAAAAATAACATAATTAAGAATCAAAGAGTTACACGGTTATATCAATTATTCAAAGTTAAAGTATAATACCTGATGCTTCTTGAAGCGATTCACTGACAAAGCTCGGCAATTGGTCCCCATCGAACCAGTTAAAATGATATTTATTGTCTTCCAACGTCCCATTATTGTCAGAACTAAAAATACTAATTTTCTTCATATATTACTGGTGGTAGGTCTCTCATACGTGAGAGGCTGCCTGGGTGGGTACCACCGCAATGTTTATTTCTCTCGTCAAACAGCAGTTTAAATGCACTGTTGTGTTTCGGATTGAAGGATATTGTAGCCAGAGGAACTACTGGACATATTGAGACTTTACATCTTATGTCTCAGGATGGCAAGCGCAGTGGAATGCCAAGCAATGCTTTGTAATTCAAGGTGTTGTTTGGTTCTACTACTGTTCATGAGCGGTCGTATCGCTTACCATCAGGCGAACGGCATTCTCGTCTCGCCATTCAAAGCAATAAAAAAAAATGGGCATTCTTCCAGAGACTAGTGATGTAATTAGCTCGTCCAAACTGCTGTAAAAGCTCACTTTTGCATGGTGGTAAGTTACTTGCATCAAAGTTTTTCACATTTTTGCGATTGAACTCTTCATTCGCTCATACACATAGCGACACTTTATGTGTGTCTGGGGGGATGTTTGACCCCTCCAATTGGTCTGGCTGCTGACCAGGGGTGTTCAAATAGTTCCCTAAGTATCATATATAAAATCAAGAGTGAGATTATAAGTAAAAATATGTTATTTTTTTTGAAGCTTTAAAGCGTCTGTTAAGGATAAGCGCCGATGGAAAGTGTCTGGCAATAATTATTATTAATTTTTAACATAATTATCTAAAACATATGTAAAAATCACCACTGAGAATTTAAGAAAAATCAGTACTGTATTTATGTACCTTTAGCACCTGGTACCTATGAATTGGCCGTCGACACAAGCTAGCAGGTATGCACACACTCAAAGTACGTACTAACACTACTTTATCCCATTTATATTTTTTATGAGAAAATAAGTAACGTCTGGGGGCCCTGGGATCTTGGACCATATTGTTTATGAATAAAAAGGCTGGGCGGAACGATCACTATGAGAAATGTCTTACTTAGCATAGGGTTACTTCAACACTGAGTAAAATATTGTTTGTGAATACGGGCCTTAGACTACATTTATTTTAGAAAATTTCTTTTATTTTAGAAAAATAAAGTAATGTTGCAATGCCCGCGCGCAGCTCACGCGCATGCCACCACTGGGCCGTCACGTCAGGCGCCTCCCATCAGTTCTCCCACCAACAAATCAATATCACATTTACAAAATATTTTATAGAATTTTTTATTAAAGTTTATATAAAAAACTGAAAATAAATGTGTAACGGGAGTTTACCGCCGCTCGCTAAGAGATGGCGCCACCGTAGAATTAGATCGCGGTATGGTTTCGTTACAAAGGTTGATAATTAAAATAAAAATGCAAAAACAAAAAAAAAACTAAATAAACTAATTAACTTTTTTGTTAAATTCCACGCAGACGAAGTCGCGGACACAGCTAGTTGGATATGATTTTGCAAACGTTGCCGTTTTTACAAAAAAGAAATTGTAGTTTAAAAAAACTTAAACAAAAAGCTTTAGCTTTACCTATTTTTTTATAACAAAATGAATTTAATTATCTCTATTTTTTATCCTCAAATATATAGGGCTTCAAGAAAGCTATCGTAAACGAAGCCGGGTGGTGGTTTTAGTGACCTCAGACACAATGGAACTAAAAATTTTGAAAAACAGCGACATATATTTTTACTATTTTTTTCTTATCCTCGCATTTGAGTGGCAAATACCTGGTTTGTCGTAAAATAATAATGTACACACTTTTATTTTTAACGACGCTATGGTACCCAAGGGTAAAAATCAAAAGTTTATCAAAATGTATCAATTTACTACCCAAAAATAATGATATTTTAAACATTAAAAGAAAAAAAAATTTTAAGCTAAATTGACGCGTTTCTTTGCGAGATTTTTATTTGCTTTGTCTGTAGGCTCTTAAACTACCGCCCGGCTTCATTTTTGGCAGCAGTGTTGATATACAATGTATTAACAATTATGTTTAGTTAGGCCCTTTACTAAAGCGAGTTTGTTTAGTTTTTGAAACTGATATTTAACATTATTATACAAGGAAATTTCAATCGATGTAAAACGATTTTTTAAATAGATATGAGTTTAATTAAAGCCTACAAATATAATAACAGTAATTCATTTATTTTCAGACAACATGGATTATGTTGTTTGTTGAGTATTTGTTACAAAATATTTTCAGAACTATGTTAGTATCTGTCATCTCACAATTTCAATTTATTATCCTTATTCCGAAGTTACGGATCCAATTTGTCGTCTTCCCTTACCTGTGTTATTCTATCGACTACAGGCTCTTCACCTTGGAGACCTGCTTCGGATATGGGTACGAACCGGCGCGACATTTCCACAAAATTATCAAGAAGACAATCAAAAATATTTATAATTCGAAGATAGGTTGAAATATCGCAATTTGGAGGAGGCCTATATCCAGCAGTGGATAGCAAAAGGCTGATGATGATGATGATAAAATTATCTGCAAGTGTATACCATCGTTTGGAACTTTCATACATTGTACGTACGGGTATGTGGCGGACATCAAATACCGACAACCAAACCTGGACTTCACGTTTGCAGTTATGTCTATGGTCTTCGAAATTTTTCGGCGCTTTCCGTCTCTTGAATGATATTTAAGGATTGTCATGCAAGACAAACGTCATTCCATTCGGTTCTTTACTTTTAGAACATAATTAGGTATTAATTATTTAATGCACATATTAATGCTTAATATAATATGTTGATAATATTATTTCCTTTGTTACGAGAAATACTATTTCATTTCTATTTCTATTGCATTTACCCATTGGTACGAAACATGAAACTGATGTTATGGGTACTTTGAACCTTATTAAACATCCTATTGATTTGAATAACCAGTATATTTAAAATGGTATATAATGTACGTATCTGTGGAATATTGGTCGGGTAAGCCTGCGCTCAACGGGCGCCGGTAAATTAAAGAGGGCCCGTGGCTCCGCCGCACGGCCTACATCTACCTACATCATTATTTACTTTATTAACCCACGGTAATAGGCTCCCCGGCCTTCTGCACGTTTGACGAATGTAATTGCATTAAATGGACGGGAAAATCGCAGTAGAGGAACTAAGCTAGGATATTCCGATTTGTTATACGGTTTGTAAAATACGATAAATGTATGTCTGCAATACTTAGATTTTCGATGCAATTTCCGGCCTTTTAAAAAGGAGCCAGGGTAGAATATAAGACAGGAAATGGAAAAAAAGGTTGGTCTTCGGCAATATATTGTACTAGAATGAAGATATGCGGGCTGTTAGTAATAGGATTTACACACGCTGAACTTGCAACGTAGCACGCCGTTATTTGCCCTGATAGGCTTTCCGGATGAGTTCACCATAATATAAGGTATTCACTGGCCACTGTACAACCGCAAATGACTATCATATTAAAATGAATTTGGAAACTACCTATAGCGCCATTTACATGCAGAGAGTTTCTCATAGCGGGAATGTTATGCTATTGTCTTGGCATAATAGGGTGTAAGCATTACATTAAGTCATAATTGACGCGGTTTATGTGATGTGGTATTAAATTGTTACTAAAAAAAAAAACTATGATACAGTTTGAACTGTGAACAGTAGCTGTGTTACTGCGAACGTTGTTGCCGTTGTACTAACAACCAAATTTTGTTGACTGAAATGCAAGATCACTAAGATGGTAGTGAAGGTAGTAAGGACCAAAATAGAACACTTACTTACAAGTATTTACTTGTATATCTACGAATAATACGTATTCCTGTCTATAGTTGTCACACGTAGTTCCAATATTCCCTATTACGTCGGCGAAGCCCGTTCGGGTCAATAGTATTTCATACAGCAAATGTATAAAAAGTTAAAATGACATCGGACTTTCCAGACCGGCGCGCCCATTGTAAATCAAAAGTAAGAGACATTTATGTGTATGTTCTTTGTTGTTTTATTTCTCGGTTTATTCATATCGGACAATGGGAAACAATGAATTGCTCGTTGTAAGACTAAAACGCTTTGTGCCCGCTTCTAATAAGTATTAAGATGTACATTAAAGAAGATTTGCTTGGCGGTTTCGTGATTTTATAAAGTGGCATGAGAATGTAGTGGGGAAGACATTATTAAGACGCCAGAATATGGAAGTGAAATAAATTTTTGACTGCAAACGCTTATGAATGTGGGAGGATTTGAGATATAAATCTCATAAAATATTTAAAAAAAGATAATTAAACTGTCTCATAGAACTGTCTCATGGTTGTCTGGTATAAATTGCCTTAGAGCGATAAGACCGCCATTTGTACTTTGTTGTTTTGTATTATCTCTAAACTGTTATTTCTTTTTGTTGTGTACAATAAAGAATTAAGACGTTAATAAAATAATAATAACGTTAATAATTAATTAAGACGTTGATGAAAGTGGATGAAGCGAAAGTAGTATGTCAGGATCGAGCAAAGTGGCGGTCTATAGTCTCTGCCTACACCTATGGGATACAGGCGTGACGATTATGTATGTATGTATGTATGTATAAAGCATTAAATAAATAAATAAATAAATAGTACTTAGTCTCGCTGGCTCCACCAAATAAACATAAAGTGGAAATTATTTACAAGCAAAAGAGCCGAGCAACTTAAATAAAAAGACGTGCCTGGGTACCATCTCAGTGTTGCGAATGGAGATTAGTTTTAAAAGAATCGCCCGAACACTCAAACGAAACTTAAATATTATGTTGCAATTAACTATGCTAGTCCCGCTTAAATATTAGTGGGGCGTGGGCAGTTAAGTGCAATTAATAATTGAATGGCGTTTGAGTATTCAAACGTTAGTCCCCTATAAGTGATCACGGCGGTGTATTCGTTTCAGATTAGAGTCAAAAGAAGCTGGACCCATTGATAATACGAGTGTCTCACAAAAACGGGATGGGAAATAAGAGGCTTACCATCGCGTTCGCTCGGTCAGTAAGATTACCGGACACCCAACTATCGTAATCCTCCACTTCAAAAAGCTGTTGGCGTAACCAAGTCGTTTTTCGTATTGGGAAAAAATCTAGATAGAAATACATACTAAATTCTGTCGAACTGAGAAAACAAGGCAGAATATAACGAACCATATCTTATTTACATAGGTTTTATACAAATAAGCGGCCAAAATATTTGGGGTATTTACACCAAAATAAATATAATATAGAGTAATGTAAATAAAACTATAGTATCAACATCAATTTGTCTTTATTAAACTTTACGGTAACTAATACTTTGTACTACAAGATAAAGTTTCAATATGTACAAAATACGTATGCATAGTACATACAATTACACTTACATCATAACTCGTAGTAAAATAGAATTTACAGAAAGATACAGAGTAAACAAATAAATGAACAAATAAATGAGAATTTAGGCACTGTACGTGTTTCAAATTGTTTATCACATTCATGGGCTCTATACAACATACACCACGATTATATTCAATTATTCTAGTAAGCGTTTTCAATCTTACAACAATTTTATCATTACCAAAGATAATAGACAAGTCCCGAGTGTAAACTTACAGTGATATATACTTTTAATCAATACAATATTAAGAAAAACAATAAAGACCAAGAAGTCTACAAAGTTTTTACATCCATTTATATATTTTAATTGTAAAATGTTTTTTTTTTTAAGGACTTTATATACCAATATCGCGTTGTATATATATAAATTTTAGTTAAATTATTTATTTTAAAGTTAACAATCAGTGCCTTTTTTTATGGTGCATCCACACTTCAGTTGCCTTTATTGAAGTAAAAATTTTGCAACAATGTAATTGATGGTTTCCACATTAGACAACATTACTTACCATATTATACTAATACAGCAACATGTTACGCATTTGTGTTATTTGATGATGTTGCTCCTCAAAAACGGCCTTATTCATACAGTTTTAAAACCTGTTTTAGGAATTGAATGTTTAGTCCCTTTTGAACGACTGTTGAATTCAGTTTGAGCGAACAAGACAAAACAATTGATAATTAAAATAGCTTTTAAATTGTCTATCTATAGAGCCGAAAATAGCAGCGGCGTGGATGCACCAATATGTTCACAAACCTCATATCGAAATGACAATGTTAGATCTTACTGAAATCCACGGAAATTAATTTGGCAAGCAGCGCCTCTACCGGGCGTATAGAGAACTAAGTAGGTGGTTTCGTAGTTTCATGCCAAGAAGCTTATACCCAAATGGAAATTGCATTCCGTATATAAAAGTGAAGCACAAAAATTAGACCTTGAATGACGTTGCTGTTGCCTGCTATCCTTTTCTTTTGAGTGACAATGAATGAAAACGACTTTTTGTTCATTCATTGTCACTCGAAAGAAAAGGATAGCAGGCAACAGCGACTGCATTCAAGGTCAACTTTTTGTGCTTCAGTGTTTTATACGGAATGCAATCTCCATTTGGGTATAAGCTTCTTGTTTCATGCAAATATTAATTGACATTTCGATGGATGACGTTGCGAACACGAGTACGATAGATGTTTATGCTTGAGATATAGTTTGTAAACTATATTAACCAGATAGTGAAATATGATTTATCAAGACTAACATACATTTATACGATATGGTAGAATTATTTTGGGAATATTATCTGTACCCATATTTTATAACAACGATGATATTGCTTACAAATTGTATTCAAATGCAATTAGTGGCACACATTAAATATTGAATTATCTACGTTTTGATTAGAACGTTGAATGTATTTAATATATGTATTTAACATTACGAATAACTATAAATAAAACGGTGCGTTAAAAACGAGTGAGGATTTGAATCCCCTTTCCTATCTATAAATTTTGGCATTTAATATATTCTATGGGACTGTTAAGGACACGATCTCATAAAATGTATTCTAATAACGAAGTTATGGTATAGGTACTTTTATCTGCAGATAATATTGAATATCTTAGAATTTTGGTTTATATATAATTTGGCTTCATTAATTGGCAGCAATAGGTTTATGAATGTTGAGTTATGATTGAAAATATAACAAGTGACTGACTACGCGTAGGATACCTACTACAAATACAAATGTGTATTGAGATCAGTACAGTAAGTAGGTAAGGTTGGTAAATATGTAAATATATACGATTTACAAACTTATTATACCTATTTGTGGAATAATATGTGTTTCTGAATTATTTTAATATTGTCTTATAAACACAACACGCCGATATTGAACGGCGTGAAAATATTATTCACCAAAAATATACAAGTTTTCTAAAGTACATAGATATGGGTATAATAATTATATGTCTGTTGATTGTAATGCCTTCAAAGATAAAACAATTTATGTTCTACGTACTACATGTATGTACAGTAAAATTCAGTTTTCTTCGTAAGTAATTTTATGTAGACTTTTCAAAATTATACTATCGATAATGTTTTATTTGATTTGAAAAATGTTCTGATTAAATAGTAATTGTCTGTTTATATTTGATTATTTTTTATTCAATCAGCATTTCCCTTTTTACCATATGAAAACAGTGACTAGACTCTTTTTAGCTTTAAGAATATCTAATCTAACAATTAAAAAAATATTAAGTTGATATGTACATTTTAAAACAGATGCAGAACATCGTATAACGAATATAATCTTCCTATAAAAATACAGTTGAAAACAATTTTATAAAACATCCATAAGAATAATAAACCGCACGATAGGTAGATTTCGTTGATCGACAAAATTAACAGATAATTAAAATTACATTTCGATATAAATTAAAAACGTCCTTAAAACAATTCACTATAGGTCTACTGGCAAATAAAACTTAAAACCTAACGTCTAATGAGCATAATACGAAATGGAATTCATTACTTAACTGTTGATGTTGAATTTCAAGCTGCGCGTGCTCGAATGCGACTTTGTGGGGAGCAATCGTTCGGATGCTTCGCTTATATCGCTCGCTGAGTATCTGCTTCTCTTCAGACTGCTTTTATGCTCTTTATCTAGAAGCTTCTTCATCTCGGGTTGGGTGGGTGTACAGCCGGCGTTGGACAGTTCCTTCGCACTGCCGCTGAGGCTTCTGTTCGGTTCGAATTTCTCGCTTGCCGAGCTGGACGGTGTTTGGCTTCCATTCTCTGACTCGACGATTTGTTCGAGCACGCTGGGCCGTCGTCCTCGCGTGTCGTAGTACTCGATGGTGGGAGGCATGACTGGCGTGAGGTTCGCCATGGGGTCGAGACCTAACAGTAGCATCACGGTGGCTGGGTGCTCCATGATGTACTGCGTCACGCAGTGAAGGAATGGTTCGGTCTGAGTACTTCGGTGGAGTTTCGGCCTCTCTGGGGTGATAGGTCGTTCCTGCTGCAATAAATAATGATATTTTAGGAAATAATCTCTACATTATTGACACCTCTTAATCGTACTTTCGACTAAGAAGAAACCAGTAGTACTAAGCAATAACTGTCGATATGAAAATATGCCGTTTGCAGAGACATGCATAGTCCAGGTAAGTTTTAAAATTGGTGAAAGGTCTTAATTCATTTTAAAAATTCTATTCATGTCTTGGTTGTCCAAGAGCACTACATTTTTCCATATTTTCTTTTAAAGCGATCTATATTAAGTACCTGATCCCAGCAGAACACATCAGGCGGATGGCTGCAACTCCTGGCGAGCTGGTTGGGCGGCGTGCTCCACTGCAGGTTGGGGTTGGAGTGAGCCGCGTGCCAGCCCGTTGGGCCCGTGGTCATCTCTTGCAGCGCTTGGATCGCATTACGCACCTGTGTTGACGTACATTCACAATAGTACACATGATCTTATTGTAGGGTCACAACTCAGGCCTATGTATGTGAGGTGTGTGAATTTTATTCCTTTTATGTTTTCTAACGGTGACCTTTGTATACTAGCGGTGAAAAGTATCGAATATTCATGAATATTTATATTTTATTCGGTTAGATACAGTACATATATTGCTACAGAAATGATTAGTTTGTAGAATTTGATAAACATGATTAGTTTACCCTTTAATTAAAATGAATTTATCACAGCTGGAGTTCTCCGCAGGATCTTGAGTGACTGATTATTATGATATATGAGTAATGATTTCATGAAACTCAATTGATATTCTAACAATGGCGAGAGAACTACTATTATACATGATTAGATGTTTGTGCGTCAAATATTGTTTCAAATATTTCGTTAACGAACTATGAGGCTTTCATTGAATATTCAACACAATTTTGTATATGTATTTGTTTAGTTGAATACTGAATATCAAAACAAAAAATAATTTTATTACGACTCGCATGCAGCAAAGTATAAACCTTCGATATTCTTTTACAAAATGTATGCAAAATTTAATAATTTTTAATACCGGACTGTGTTTTATACAACGAAAATTATTTTAAACTCCGCCTGCGGGAGTTAATTTAAAACAATACAAACATGTTGCATTATCTATATAATTGATGATCCAATCCAAATAACGCTTTAATGATCCTATTTACTATTTATCACATATTCTAATCACAGCAATGTTTACCAATCAAATTAAACAAACATGAGTGCCGTATACGTTTATGGAAATAAGCTCGTTATTAAAGCACATAATTACATAATTGACCTGCGGCCGACTGTGGGTTGGCCTCATAGGTGTAATTAACTACAAACCGCGACCACACTAAATTGATAAAGACAAAAGTAGCCAAGTCATAATGATTTGTATACAGGCTATAAGTTTCAGCATAGTTATGTAGACGCCGACTATGAAACTGGATCGCGGGTTCGATCCCCGCACCGACACAAATGTTTCTATGGCCTACAAATATTTGTGTTGGGTCTGGGTGTTTATGAGACCAAAAATCTCTTGTAGCTTCTGATAGCCATGACAGACTTATTTGATCTTAATTGGTCAGAACTATGTGTAGGACTGCTGGACGTATTTATTTATTTTACGAAGGAAGGAATAAAATTAATTAACTCCAGTTGAATATTCACTGTTTCAACATAAGGATAATAAACTAAATATATCCAGAATTACGCGTCACTGAAAGGCTTTCCAGATTTATCTAGCTATCTACGCACTCAGTGTCCCATAGTGACCAATATAAAACAAACGGTCACCTTATCACAATGATAGCGTATGATAATAATGAAGTGTTGAACGTGACAGGTCGCATGACATCACTATAGACTTGCCTCCATGCTGAGCGCCGCCACGTCGTGATGCAAGCTCGACACTTGTGTATCGAGTCTCTCCACTGACGATCTAGTATTGTGCACCTCTAAATTTAGTCCTTCCAACGAGTCCGCTCTAGTAATTTTTGGCGTCGCCACGGAACGCTGCCTTTCTATTCTCTCGCGTAACTCTCTGTGCGTGAGACGCTGTCCGTCCGTTCTGAAAATAGATTGATAGATTTCCGATAGATCTTATTTTAGCATTAAATATTTATCGCCCCATATACTCGAGCGATAATGACACAATTACATCGTTCAGGTATCAGTTATTGTTTAGAGTCGTGCCATTTCTGTTTTTAGTGTGAATACAAACCACAAATATAATATAATATCAACCAATAGCGTAAACAGCGCATTGTAAAGAACGTACAAAATATTTTGTATCTGTACTTGTTTGTGCGAAAAGTTTCGTCGTCCTATTAGCGCTGAAATAAATCACGGCGTAAAGATTGTAATGTCAAAATGACGCGTCAGTCGTCAGCTTTTTAGTAAAATGGGATATGTGGATCATTCAAGAGTTTATGTGAGTCAGAGACGAAACCTACAATGAACATAACTGGGGGATGACGTGCCTTATGTTTATACAATCGATGAACCAATTACAATGTTAAATATTTGCTTAGTCATTGTGAGTAACCTGAGATTACGTTACATTCCTTCGCTATTATTTATGCCACAGATAACAGAAGTGAATAAAACTTTCAGTTTATATTGTGATTTGTGACTTGTGAGCGACATTAGTTAAGAAATATTTACAATTTTTAACGTAAACATAATAAACTGAAACTATGAATACTACGCACGTTTTAATACAACAAAATAAAACTAAGTACGTTGCCATTATTTTAAAATGAAACGAACTTCATCTTTTATTAAATTGACTTAGTATTGTAGATACAAACAAGATAGAAGCCAGAAAGTGGATCGGATTGCAGTTGGTTAACGAGGGGCAAGAAATTCTCGTCAAGCAATTATTATTGCAATCGTTATTATAAAAATGTTTTTTTCTATATTTACGTATTTTGTTTGTTTAAATCCAATTTTTTGTCAATTAATAATTTTACGATTTCGTAAACTTTTTCGCGCTGTGCGGGTGTCGCTTGAAGGTGAAATATGGGGACATCAAGGTGATTTTTTAGGTTCAGTAGACCGTAAAGCTAGTATGCTTTCTGTGGCGCTATAAACTCTGACTTCACTTCGATACGCTTTTACAATAATGGATATTACATACGCAATATCGTAATGTACTTTAATATTCAACACTCTGTTTTGATGGCTACAGCCTTTTTTGTATAAGCCTCCAAAATGGTTTTAAATGTGTCGATATAGGTATTTAATTGACCTGATTAGCTCTAAATAGAATCTAATTTTTTCTGAATATCAAGTACCATCAATCTTGAAAAATAATTTGCATCATCAAAATTTACAGACCCCCAAAAATTACTCTAAATGGATAACAGAAAGGCGGGGCCGCGGCGTTGGTAATTAAAATTCCGTCTGTCCCTAGAGTGCGATTTGGTTCGCAACAGCATAAAACAGAATGAGGTATGCCGGGGGGAATCTGACCTGAATTTTGTATGACGCGGGCTGTTAGTGTTGGATACAGGCGGTTTTTTCGGCGACAGTGCGTGGTCTTCCGCGACGTTCTCATCATCCTCGGATATAGAAGGCAGAGTAAGTGATGGGTGTCCATTTCCATCGGACTCTTGTTCAGCTTCGTACCCCTCCCTTAAGTTGTAAGTTAAGTCGTGCTGGATGTCGTGTATGAACTCCTGTTGGTATTCTGGATAGAGGCGCAACACTTCAGCCAGACCTCCCATGTGGATGCATTTTAAATCGCAGTATGTGAGAGCCTGTTAAAGTGTAATAAAACAATCATTATTAAATAAAAGATCTTGGGTACGGTTTGTGATTTTTTTCTATTAAATGCCCGAGCCATTATAGCGGTGCTCACACTACCAATTAATTTAATTGACAACTGTTAAATGTAGGTACATAATATTTAGTGATCCTGGAATCTTTTTGTTCCATAATGTCACTTGTAACAGTCTAAAAGTTATATCACATCCTAAAATTAAGGCCACTAGAATATGTGCGGTAATCAACTAGAAATATGTTTGGGAAAACAGTAATAAACATTTCTGCGCTGTACGCAAACTAATCTCGGATTAGTGGTGTGAGAATGTTGTCAAGATAATTTGCCTGCAAACACACTGACGTAGTATGCCTAAGAACAATTTGAAATGCAAACGTGTCAGGCTCAATTACTCCCATTTAGGTAAGTGAATAATGTAGTACCTTCACATCGCAGCTAGATTTGACAACGACATCGGGATTATTGCCCTGGGATGTTCCCGTCCCGTTGTAAGCTTGTAAGTGTGTGTTCATATCGCATCCCACCAAATCTCCTTTACCTGGTTGATAAGCGTTCGTGCATAAATTGTTAATACCATATACATAGTTCTCCACAAATCGGCTTAGTTGCGAGCAGATAATGAGATTATATTGTATACTCGTCACTGGTCTAGCCATGGGCGGCGATGTTATCAAAAATAAATTAAACTAACGGGTCATCGTATACAATTAATTTTATAAAAACTGAGCGCGGAAATTGAATTTTTTGCTTTTCTTCATTAAAGTATTTACGGATTTAAGCTTCAATCCTAAGGGGCTAATGCGTTTCCTCTTAGCCGTTTGTAAACGTTTATCGCTCGCAAAATTCGGGTAAAGTTAGTTTAGTGAGGTCATTGAATGTATTGATCCCTCGGGAGCGAGCGGCGTAATTACAAGAGGCTCTTACCGAGTATGGCGACGACCATATCGTTCTGCATCACTTCCATGGAGCCGTTGCAGATATAATAAATGTAAGTCAAAGCGTCGCCTTTGTGCACGAGGTACTCGCCAGGGGCGCAGAAGTTGTTCCGGATGTGCAGAGATAACAACTTGAGGCAACCTTGCGACGCGGACTCGAATATCGGAAGAGATAATATTTCACGATGCAAATGTAATGAAACGTCACCCCTCAGCTCCTCCGGAAATTCCTTCAGCGTCTGAAAACAAATGGCCGCGCGGAAACGTATAAATTGCGTTTCAAATATATTCGCTTTATAAAACATCATCAAAGCACTTCGCATTTTTAATATAAGCAATCTTTATAAATGCAAAGGGGATTTCCAGAAATAATAAAGGCTTAATAAAAGATTATCTCTCTATCCAAAAAAAATGTGGCCGGTAAAGTAACGGAGATTAAATTTATCGGGCTATATTTTGTTGACAGCCTCCGTGGCGCAGTTGGTTAGACGCCGCCTGTGAAACGCGAGGCCGCGGGTTCGATCCCCGCACCGAGAGAAATGTTTGTGCGACCCACAAATATTTCTTCCGGGTCTGGGTGTTTGTGAGACCGAAAAGTCTCTCGTAGTTCCTGATACTCACGACACAAGACTGGATCTTAGTGTGGGGTCAGGACTATGTATGTGACTATTGGGTGTTATTTATTTATTTATTTTCAGTCGATTTAGGCAGTTTGAGGTACACATTAAAATTTTAAACCAACCGTTTTACAAAATACCTGATTTCAATCAATTAAGATGATTTATGGATTGTCACGAGTAATATTAATAAATATTAATAAGTGCAAATGTGTAATCTGCATAAGTATCTGCGGTTTTACCTTGCATATATATTTATTATTTATAATTAAGAGCGAATAATTAGCAACGCTGCTCTGAATTTGTTCGACTCATTTATGATATCGTTTTATTCGTTATGGATTGTGATACGTACTGAAATCGATTACTTTACCAAATGAACGCTAAAATGAAAGAATTTTACTGTAAAAAAGTTAATTTGGCTCTAGACAAGCGTCCGCATGTAAATTGTAAGACAAATCCGCATGTAAATTGTAAGAAAAATATAATTATATACAAACCTCATGAATATCAATTCCGTGGTTCAGCGACCACATAGTTTGGAAGTAGTCTTGCATGCGTTGCTTAAGCTCCTTTGGTACTTGGTTAATGGTAAGGAAATCCTTCAAATCACGCCATTTGCTCTGATACATGGATCTTCGGGAGTACATCCTTTGTATGATCGCCGTGACGTTACCGAATACCACGGCGTGCATTAGGGCTAAAAACATGCACCGATTGTAAATATAACCCTTGTTTTAGATATTCTGTAGTCGGGTATAAATGTAGCCAATGACACTTGGGCTATAGCAAAGCATCGATGGATACGTCATTAATTAAAATCGGATGTGTAGTCTATGTATTACAGTGAAACATACATACAAAGATTGACTGGCGAAATGACCGCCCTTCCTTTAAGTTTTTGGCGGTAGTCGGGTAAAATAACATAACGAGACAAGTTTACTCGCACAAAGTTTAAGTAACGAAGGTTTCCGCTTACTATGAACGGATAACGAGGTTTAGTTTTTCGTGTTTTTTTAGATTACGAAGAAGTTGTCATGTCGAGTTTGTATTTGTCGTATTTATTATGTCAGAAACGTATTTACAGAATTCTATTTTAACTTTAATTTTCACGTTGTTACTAATTAAGACTCTAACTATCCCAAGTTAAAACATCATTAACGGTTTAAACATATTTATATTGCTGTGACCTATGATATTTTTAGTATTACAATAAGGAGCTTATTCGGCAGTGAAACGCACATTCCGATTTTCGATATAATCCTCCACATTTCAATAACAGGTTCCGTACCATTTGCTGCTAACGATTTCCATTGGCTTTTATCTTGCCATTTGCTGATCCCTGAATTCGTGGTTGTCATACAAAAATCTAGCTTTACATAGATGTACGTAAGTATACAAACGACATTAAAAACACATTTCCAGTGACGTAAAATATTTATAAAATATGAATATCGTACCTCCGATCAACATAGTGATTATGCTGAAGATTTTCTCGGGAAGCGTATTTGCGGAAACATTTCCGAAGCCGACGCTTGTCAGAGATGAGCAGGTGAAGTAAAGTGCCGTCACGTAACTCTCACTGTGTGATATGTTAGGTATAGGTACCTTTAATCTCTCCGCTAAGTTGTTAATCCACCCTAAAATATACGAGACAAGATAAAAACAAGCCAGCATCGGGAAAATCCTTGTAAAATTGAAGCGTGTGGAGACAGGTAGATTAATATTTGGAAGGTATTCAAATAACGTGAAAGCAATAAAAAACTTTGCCGTTCTGGAATTTCAATGTATCAAGAGTTTCTCGTTCCTAAGAAATGGGATAACGATTTATTTTAAGAAGATTTCGGGTCATGCGGGACATTTTTGTGAGACTAATTTGGATTTATAATGATCCTTCATCTTCAACAAAATTGAATTAAAAGCGAGCGCTATAACCTCATAAATTACTAATTATAACTTTGGTTGTTAATATGTTTTTTCATACAATAAGAAAAGTGAAATGAGAGAAGTTTTAAGTGCAAAAGTCATTAAAGCCATTTATGACAAAGTAAAGTGAAAAAACGATACCTAAGTCCCAACTTTCATTTTTATGAACTTCAATTTCTTTTTCAGCTATAATGAACCAGATGCACGCCAGCCAGTGCGCCAGCAGAGTGAACGAGAGCATCAACAAAGTCAATATGAGCGCCGAATACTGCGAGTATCGATCCATCTTCTGCAGCAGCCGTGCCAGCCGCAGCAGTCTTGTTAATTTCACTAAATGCACGTTTCCGTGCGTCGACTCCTGGGGAACCATGTTTAACTGTAGCTACATCAATCATGCAACGCGTTTCGCCACACTTTACTAAACATATGAAATGTGACACGTTTGCTCACCGGATTGCGGGTAAGCGCTCGGGACCATTTTAAGTTCAAGCTATAATTAAATAACAACGGCGTGTTTAATTAGTCGCCGCCGTTAACTCACCGCCCCGCTGTATACGTCCGACGCGTAAAGTAGGTCAAATGGAAGCGCGGCCAGGAGATCCACCACGAACCAGGACCGGAGGTAATTAAGAGCTATCGCCTTGGAGTCGGACACCACCTCCCCTTTCTTACTCACGAATGTCGTACGAAAATTGAGCACTATATCTGCAAGTATACGAAATATTAAAAATAAATTCACCTAAACGAACCTCAACCTCGTAGGTATTACTTGCCGACGATAAAGAGCGCTTCCACAACAA
The DNA here is from genome assembly GCA_023078785.2 of Hyles euphorbiae. Taxonomy (NCBI): domain Eukaryota; kingdom Metazoa; phylum Arthropoda; class Insecta; order Lepidoptera; family Sphingidae; genus Hyles; species Hyles euphorbiae. The sequence goes on along the minus strand of CM041038.1, from coordinate 8,314,579 downwards.
CGTCACTCGTCACGCTGATCCTGGGATGACCCTCGTCTACAAAGCTGGCGTTATATGGCACCACGACCGCCACGTAAAATGTAGCTATGAGAATAAGCCAGTCCCAGAACGTTTTAAAAACGCCGTAGTGTGATATTATAAATCGTGACTTTTTCACCGCTGATGTTTTATATTCAGGTAGTGGAGGGTCCGATGAATGAAGTAGATTCTGAAAAGAAAAAATATTATTATTTTTTCCTCAAACATTTTCAACATAATTAATTTTTATACAATTTACAGAATTAATTACGCACCCGCTCGAACTCGCTTAGAAACGATCGGCCGCTCCGAATGAGCGAACATGCGGAACATTCAAATAACGAATCGAATACAAAACAAGTTACCTTACTAACATTGTTGAGTTTTAGTTTAGTCTTCATTTTGTCTGGCTTATAATGGCCTGAAAGCTGGTATAGTACTGCCCTAGAACGCCGCCTGCCCATGTTGGCGGGAGATGGCGCTTCGGGGTCAAGATTGCCATTGGGGTCTGGAAGTAGGCAACTAGATTCAGCGCGGAACCGGGCGCCCAAGAGTGCCGCTGCGGGTACAAATGGGGATAACGCTAGAGTGACCACGCCAGCCGAAGGCCGCACCGCGGCTCCTGTACGCACAAACCACCCTGTTACTGTATTGACCTTCATTACCGGTCTCTTAGGCTTCAGCCTCGTTGCAGGATTTCCACAAGGTGCTCTTTGGCACATATTTCAAATACTTGTCGGATGATGCAAAATAAATGCAGCAGGATGCTTGACGGACTCAAGTAATGCAGCGAATGGTTTTATGATTGTAATATTAAATACTATAGCTAGCAAATGTTTATGCTTAAAAGAAAATCTTGCAACTAGGTTTTTAATGACTGAACGTGATACCGAGCAACGGTTCGAAATCTCCTTGGGCGGAGCTTATTTCCAATATAACCTACGGATAACATTATTATTAGGTTCTTTAGTTGGTACGTTCATTTATGTCACGGATAATATTGGCAGATTAATCAGGTAAGCGTATTAGGTAGATACTCGGAAAATGGGTTCGTAATAACTAACTCCATGCGCGACGATTGACTGAGTAGCTACGTATATGTATAAGCTTACTAGTTGGTTGGCTAAGATTTCGAACCGATTTAAACTGATATCAGCATCATTATGTCGCCAGCCTTAAGCGGATGTAATGCGACTTAAACATTAAAAACACTTAAACATTAATGTTTTATCTATATCGCAAACCATTTCATTAATGATACTAACAACAAAAATACAACTTTATTTATATCTTTAATAAAATGTTTTAACACACTGAAGCGGGACACTTTGTTCACGTAACACTTAACAACGTCATAAAAGCGTATAAACAATACAATAAAAAAAAACTAATAAATAAAAAAAAAACTTAACTGAATTAACATTTTTTAATACAAAATGGTGAACTATAGCCGAGATAAAACGTGAATTAAAAAACAAAAGACGGATAAAACACGGTATATTTAAAAATACAAATTAGCGAAGCATGCAGTACGGACGTGCACTGTAATCAGCATTTACTAGCTATTTTGAAACAGTACAGAATGGAAATAGTTCTGAAAAATCAATAATATCGTTAAATGTCATTATAAAAAGGTATATTCGCGTAGGAACGTGCAAAATAATTTGGAATATAGCATTAACTGGCGACATGAGTGGTTTCAAGTATTCAAATATTTAATTTTTAATCAAGTTATTTTTGAAAATCACAGGGTGGTTTTGTTACATCGACAATAACAGGAATACAAAGAACTATAGAATGTTATATTTTTCATTGTTCAATAAATGTAAATTAGTTACATTAATAGACAATTACGATCAAAGTGTGTCCTGTGAAATAAATGACCAGATATATTTTTTAACGCAAATCTAACTTCATAAAGTAAATAATATCTGTTTCAGTGTTAATCATGTTGTGTACAGATATCTGAATTGTAATTCAGAGTAGAAAAATAAAGTGTAGGTATAGGCTAAAGTCAACCTTAATTTAATCAGTATTTATAGATTCCTCACGGGTAGTTAAGTAGACTGTTCGCTTGTTTTTATTTATTGACGAAGTAGATCTTTTAGTTTCTTTTCACGCTTTTCACTTTATATTTTATCTCATTCACATTTATTCTGTAGCTCATTGCTTTGTTGTGAAATGGCTGCGAATATTTGCACTTTAAATTGGCAAAGGAATTAAAGCAACCATTTAGCTGAACAAGCAGCCTTTCGCAGAATGACAACGTCTTGTTACAAAGAGAAATACGGAAATGGCACGTAAAATTTGCTCTATTTGCTGTTTTATTTGGGGATAAAAGACTGAAGAGGATTTTAATCATACAATTTGGTATTCATGTCAGAGGCACGACGAATTACATATTCATACCTATTAGTTATTAATTCATAACCTTGTAAGACATTCTACCCATGTCTATGGAAATATAAATAAGTCGGTAAAGAAAGAAAGAGAGCATCATTTTGCGAGTTAATTTTTGGATTGTAAAAGAGTTTTTAAGAATAAGTAATGTGAAGAAGAAACCAGAATTAATTTCATTCTTGATAGAGATTACAGTCTACTCTACTCACAATCAGATTCAAAAATTCGCTAGCTACGGAGTAATTTGATCAATACTACACAGTGGGTAGATAATACAAATACTCGTAAAGGAACTTTACCGTGCGGTGAAGCTCGAAACTCGCTATGGCAACCGGGAGCTATGGGAGCTCAATCTAACGCTATTAACCTTTAGGATGTACCTATAGCACTAGGATCACGTGCTTAGTATAAGTGATTACAAATGCACATCTGTTAATGATTTTAGTGTGACTCGGCCTAATGGCCGTGATAAAGGAAATGTGTTATTGTTAGTTGCAAATCTTAAGTATTTCATGTGGTGTGCGAGAATATACTCACCGCTGTCGAAATCCTCATTAGAGTTCATGGCGGCCATCTTCGTGTTGGTAATATCCTTGAACGAAGCGAGAAATAAAACCACCTCTCGCTTTTCATTCTTAATTGGGACGATGTCGAGTAGACACCAAAAAGGGGAACCTGTAAATTTTAATGAATGTTAATTTCGTGTTTAATCGAAATTCAAAACCTGCACTGTGTGCCTTCACATTGAATATGCAGGAAGTGGGACGAACTGTGGCTTCTTTGTGTAAGTGTTTGTTATTGTGAAGTGTGTGGCCAGAGTGCCATTATAATCCTGAATATCCCATTGCGTTCCTCTTGAAGGCAGTAAACGCTTGGTGACGGCTAACAGCTGGGTGCTTGTAAAAATTTAATTTTGTCGAATGGAATCGTAAACCCCTTATTGGTTTTGTTTACGATTGCGTCGTGGACTATGCTTTGTGAAGCTATTTGCATATGTATCGAGGGCCAATATGCTACTTTATTTTTAATTTGTTTATTGTTAGATGGATGATAAAATATTTGCATGTTAGCATTGAAAATAAGCTTTACATCTTAACTTTACTGTTTAAAAAATATAATTAGATCGCAGAATCGATTCCAACATCTTACTATAATATTATGTTGCCTCACTTGCCACTAGGCCAGATTATTAAAAACAGTTAAACAAAAATTCTTCTCGTGTTGTGTTAACTCTTTGATATATTTTAGCTTTGAGATATAACATGACAGAATCCGTGATTGGACAAGTTTGCAAGGAAGTGACTTTTTAAACTCTCATCTCCGAAACTTCTCTGAAAGCTATTCTTGTGACAGCAGAGTTTATTTTAAAGGTTTTCTTGTGACCAAAAAAATATACAATTGAATAAACTATTTTGTAACATGCCCGACATATAAAACAGTATCAAGAAATAAAATAATTTATCAACGCATTTGCATTTATAAATCACTGTAGATGCCAATATTTCCACACATCATAGACATTTCAGTAAATTGGAATTCTAACGTTTCCAATTTAAACTAAGTACATTACCGTGAATATGACGGCCTTTATTGAAATACCAAATAATTTCCTTCTACAAATGATTTCGACAGCGAGAAAGCCAGTATCGTGAATTGGTTCTTAGATCGCGGGAATCAAATAATTCAATTTGTTTCATGTAAATTGCATAAGGCTCTTGCCTTGAATAGAAGAAAAGTCATTATATGTTTGTATTCACAGGAAAAAAGATAATTTGACTTGGAACAAAATTATATGACATAAAATGATTTACTATCACACAGAGACATCTTTCAATATACATAAACTCACGCCTTTTTACTGGAAGGGGTAGGTTGAGAGAGATGTTAGGACGCTCACATTTTACCTTGTATGTTCTGTCATACGATGTGATAGGGGGCGATCCTATCACCATATCGGGCACAAAATCCTGACTCTGGGCTGATAATTATTAAGAGAAAAATCCAATATCGCTTTGCCCGATCCGAGATTCGAACCCGGACCACAAATTTATAATCGTACCGTAGTAAAACTACGCTGACAAAGCAGTCCAAATACTATTATCAGTAAACTAGCGGCCCGGCCCAGCTTCGCCCGGACACAAATAGATTTCTGTACAATAATATATACGTATTATATATATAAACCTTACTCTTGAATCACTCTATATATTAAAAAGAACCGCATCAAAATCCGTTGCGTAGTTTTAAAGATTTAAGCATACAAAAGGACATAGCGACATAAGGACAGAGAAAGCGACTTTGTTTTATACTATGTAGTGAAGAAATAGTAGTACCTTGTAGTGTTGTACCTTGGTAAGGCTACTACTAATAGGTCGCATCAATGGAGGTAGTGGCATAGAATGTTAACTTTGGTTTTAAGCCGTATTTATACAGGGAGAGTTTCTGGCCTCGAAGATGCAAGTAAAGTAAGGATATTAAAAAAATAGCATCGTGTAAATATTTGTCAGAAAACTATTATCTTTATTCTTTAGCAATCATGCGATAGTGGCATATGATTGTCGCCGCGCGAAACTCTCTCCGTGTAAATGGGGCTTTACGTATAGTTTTAATGCCTGGTTTATACTGGGTATATCAAGACTGCTATCGTTACGAAGTCGGGTGGTAGTTTTAGTGAGTGCAAACACAATGCAACTAAAATTTTCGCAAAGAAACGCGATTTTTGGGTGGTAAATCCATAGTTTTTGCTAAAATAATAATTAAAACTATTTTATACCTTAGAATCCTTATAAATAAAAGGGTATACACTATTATTTTTAGGAAAAAAATGAATATACCATCCAAATACGACAATAGGAAAAAAATAACAAAAAATATCGTCGCTTTTTTTATATTTTCTGCAATGTGTCTGAAGTCACTAATACTACCACCCGGCTTCGTTTTCCGTAGCAGTCTTGAGATAACCTGTATAACTGAGGGTGGGATGTATGTAATATGTATTCACTCAGATAGCAATCACCGTACTCTATAGTGGAAATTATGTCATAGTTACACTACTACGAGTGATCTTGAGGATACAGTCTATATACAATCGGTATATGACCGGTTTGGCGAAAGGTGGCAAAAAGTATTGTTTTGTCCTTACTATAACGTGTATTGTTATAGTCACTGACATTATTGTGATGTATAATATACAGAGGAAAAAATGTTGTTTTTGCTGTATTCAAATTTAAACAATCGAAGGACGATACGTCCTTTATCGTCAAAACTATACTAAAACGCTAAACTAACGCCCAAATACTGGAACGCCATTCAAATAATAAGTTGCTCTTAACAGCGCACGGCCCACTTAGCCAGTACATTTAAGCGGGATTAACGTAGTTAAGTGCAACTTAAATTTAACTTGCGTTCCAGTATTCGGGCGTAAGTATTATATATTTAAATAGCCTTAAAATCTTATATTATATACCGCACTAGTGTAATAAATTAAAAATATGTCGGCCATAGTGTGTGAATGTTGTAAAACTTTCCCGACATTGTGACACATTGATTGCACCCATACGAAATTCAGTAAATAGTAAAACTGGGATTTGAACTGCACGTATAATAAAATTCAACAATATGACGATATTCGTCATCTATTATAATTTGTATAGCATTACATACCAATTAGAATACGAATTATAATTAATTTAATCAATTGTATTTCCATTAAATATCAACTCATATTTTCCCACAACCCACCAACCACCAACCCACAGGCCGCCTATAACTTACCGACTTACGTCAATTTCATATATTATGTCTACGTAATTTTGTAACATTTGGGCCCAATTGCACAAACTAACTTTTCCCATAACTCTGACTGAGAGAATGTCAATCCCATACAAAGTCCCATGCAAAGTCAAATACCTGTCATGCTTCCTTTACATGTCAACAGATGCACCTGCAGACGTCGTCTTCGGATGGGTGGAGCGATCGTCAAGTGGAACACACGGTTTCTGTCATATAATAGATTTTAATTAATTATTAATAATTTATTTAAACCGTGCATTCCACCTGACAACCGCAACACTCATCCGAAGACGACGTTTGCAGATGCATCTGTTGACGTATATATGAGGCATTAAATGTATGGCGGTGACATTTTCAAAGTTATGTCTAAAGTTAGTTTGTGCAGCTGTACCTGCTTTCAAACTCACCATTCTTCTTATAAAAGATGAGCTCGAGCTTAAGTTCGTGTTTGTTGTCCAGCGCGGTGTCGATCTCATGGCGGTGCTCCTCGCGCGTGTCCGGCCCGTGCAGAAACTTGCACGCGCACGCCTTCTGCATGATGTGAGCGCGCGCCCAGCCCGTCAGCTCGCAGAACCCGTCCGAACAGTACACGATGGGGTACGACGGCACTTGAGCGTTGCCCAGGACGAAGTTGCTGTCTGTTGACAATGTACATGGATTTTAATAAGCGGCTATTGGAGGGGCCTCCTTTTGACACTCGATTTCGTTAGTTGCATTAAATACTATTATGATCAAATAAAATAGATTAAAATCCTGCCTTGAGTTCTGTGCTATCAAAATGACAAGATTTCAGATACTTATACAAAACCGAGTCTTGAGAGTAGGCGTTGTGGATTATATAAAAATGTCGATGCATCTCAAGAATCTCAACAGTCCTGGAGGACCTCATCGCGTAGATGATAATATTGTGATATATGTGCAACACTAATTCCTGGAAAAAATAGGTAATTCATCCACGGTAGCCTTGGTATCGGTAATATATATAAACTTAAGGAATATTTATTCAGGTGTTTTGGTCATGTCTTAAAAAAATCGTAGCTGGATGTCGGCAGAAAATGAAAAAAGAAGCGCTGGCTAAAGACAACTTCGATAATAAACATAATATGAGGGTCTTACAACTAAAATTATTAATTAGGCATTTAGTCCGCCTGTACTATTTAATTGTACAAAGTGTAAAATAAATCACTACATAGTATAAAACAAAGTCGCTTTCTCTGTCCCTATGTCCCTTTGTATGCTTAAATCTATGGAACGGATTTTGATGCGTTTTTTTATAGATAGAGTTATTCAAGAGGAAGGTTTATATGTATAATACGTACATATTACTTTACAGAAATCTATTTGTACCCGGGCGAAGCTGGGCCGGGCCACTAGTAAAGAATAAAATTATGATGGACATCAGATACAATAGACAGAGAGTGTGTAAACACGATTTTAAAAGCGTATATTCTGCCAATGTAACATAGATCAATGCTTAAATATTAACAATATAATATTTAATTGTACATAAAGTTTTAAAAAAACATAAATATGATTTTTTACTTTAATTTAGTTGCTGGTGATTGTTTGAAAGCGATGAAAAGAAGAACTGCTAATATTTGCTAAACGTAATTGCGCTCATTCAACGGAAACTAATGCTTTTATCGATAAAATCTATTAAAGTGTGAATCACATCAATAGATAATAGATTTATAGAGCAATTTAAACTATTATGTAGTGTACGCTTGATTTAATCCTCATTTTAGTGTTTTTTATAATTACTGTTATATCAAAATGACTGCAATGTTTCTCTTGGTAAATACAGTTAATTCCAGATTATCCACTTTCTTATACCGGTTTACTAAAATCAGTAGACACAGGCTTATCCCCAGTAAAGAATACATAGTCAACTAATTCATAACTAAACAGCATTTTTTTTAATTGCATTGAATGGCGTCACAAGCATGCCATTCGCGTGATGGTAACACCTATGGTAACCAAACAACACCATGAATTTGAAAGCAATACTTGGCATACCACTGCGGTCGCCATCCTGAGACAGATTTTAAGTCTCAATATGTCCAGTAGTTATTTTAGCTACAAAGATCTTCAAGCCGGAAAAAAACAATGCATTTACACTGCTGTTTGGCGGGAGAAATAGATATTGCGGTGGTACCTAACCAGGCGGCCTCTCACACATGAGTGACCCACCACCAGTATGGAACTAATTACGAAAATTACCGTGAAATTAGCCAAGCGGATAAAGTTTAGTACAAATGTATACGACATGAGAAACTATCGAACTTTATTCATATGCTCGAATTATTTTCACGTCCGCTTTACGTTTGAAGAGAAAGTTTCAATTGCCTTTGTGCCCGTCGCTTGGTTTAAACTAAATGGCTTGAACTAGTTCTTTAAATATAGAAATACTCATGACTTAAGCATGCGTACTGTTTCGTTTGGTTGCCTGGACTTTATATTCGCTGTCTATTTGCATTTTGCAACGTGTGACGTGCTCCAATTCTAAAGACACCTAATATTCTCTTATGTCTCATTAATATTTGATATTTAACACTTGTACGACACCGAACTATTATAATTGACGTAAATGTTAAAATATTGTTTATTAATATTTGTTTTCACTCGATAGTTCGTTAGCGTTAGTTGAAGTAAAACTATGATAGTTAAAAGTTATGCGGCTATCTCTTGCTAATATTATTGTGACGTAAGCAAAATATTTCAAAAGGTTTGTAGAAGCTGCCTCAAAAAGCAGAGGTCCCGGGTTGAAATTCTGAGTCAGGCTAATATTGGATTTCTTTATTGATTATCCGCTCGGAGTCACGTATTTTTGCTCGATACGGTGATAGGCTCGCCCCCTATCACATTGTAGGATGAAACAAACAGGACGAAAATGTAGGTAACTTGCGAATATCTCTGCCTACCCACTCTGGAAAAAAGTCGTGAATTGTTGAGTTTATGTATGTAGGTGAAAGTTTTGATAGCTCTCGGTTTGTCCGCGCTCGCCCACAAAGCTCCTCAGTGGCGAACGTTTTAAATTTAATCTAGCAACTTTGTGAATCATAACGCTTTGTGTACTTTAGTGTTAGTCTATCGTTGTTTACAAAAGTATTTTCTCTCATATTTTATTTGCTAAATAGCTCAACTTTTGGTTACATTTTGACAAATGTTTTAATGTTTCTAGTTCACGCTTTTATAACTAAATGTACAGAAAGTTCGTATTTTTCAAACTAAAAACAAATGTTATACCAAGCACAGGCATTAAAGAACTTGATAAAAAACATTCCAACTATAAAATAATACATTTGGCTCAGTTATTCCCCAAAGAAAAATGTGGGAAAGTTTCTTTGTCGTGTTGGCGTGAGAAACTGCCTACATTAATATACGGCCGGCTGTATCAGTTGCGGCTCCGTGAAACTTGAACTCCGCACAAAGAAGTGAAGATTGATGAGAATGAATGGATTTACATAGGTATTTTTTGTGGAGGAATGGCCTGGACATTTCTATGGAAAGTTTTTAGAGCTTGATTTATAATATAATGTGGGGCTTTATTAAAAAACATAGGTTTATATCATGTTTATATTTATTTATTTTTTTATTGTACACAGTAACAAAAGAAGAACAGTTTTAGAGACAATACAAAACAACAAATGGTGCTCTTATCGCTGTAAGGCAATTTCTGCTAGACAAACATACTTTATAGTTCCATGATAAGGTTATTATGTGGTTATATTATTTATATTGAAAATATTTCTAATCGCGTTAATATGAAATGTCAATGAGAGCGCAGTGCGATCTGAATATCGAAAACAAAAAAAAAAGTTAATACTATGATATATATATTTAAAAGTTGATACTATGATACCATGAAATGTACGGTAGGTATTGGAAGAATCAATTTGTTTTAGTAAATTTTGTTTGCTATAATATAATATGGAAGTGCACATAAAAACACTTTTTTCACAGAATTGTCTATTTTTACGTAGGATAAATCCAGGAAATTACGTCAGTTTATAATTTTTTGAAATATAATACGAATTTTGTATTAGTATTTCAACGAACTTTATTAAAATACATTAATTTTAATAAAGTTCGTTGAAATACTAATGATTAATTTAGATATAACAGGTCCGAACTTTTAATAACACAAAAGCTAGTAGGTAAGTCTTGATTGACGGTGAGAGACTAAGTGATCGGGCTTAGAAAGGCTTTATTTCTGTTTTAATGAGCAAATAACCAAATTATAAGATTAAAACGAACCGGTTTTTTCTTTGTGCAATATTTTATTCAATTTTAATGAGCAAGCAAATGTTCAAATTCTTTTTGAACCCAAGGTTTACAAGTGGTTTCTCCGGAAATTAGTACATAGAAACGTGCGTGCATCACGGTACATAACAGTATTAAAATATACGAGATAATTTATTTGTTTTTCCTTACAACATTTTGTTTAAAAACAAGACGGCGTGAGCTAAATTTATTTAAATAAATCATTTGTTAACCAGACATCCGCTACACTATTAATTTATTATAATACTTAGTTATACGAAGAGCAAAATATTTTTTGTTTAAAGTTTTTCAGAGCATATCTTGGCATTGAGTTGTATAAGTTCGTATACAACATGTATGTAAATCGACCGGCCCAATTAATCGAATCGTTTGAACTTAAAGATCGATTATAATTGACTGCATTAACGTGAAACGTATAATTTTTTTTTGTGTTTATAAATTTAGTATTTTGATACCTCGTTAACACGGTCAAAAACAGAACACTTCATAATATTCTACAGTCGACATCTAAATATTTTAGTTGATGCTTTCAATTAAAATCAGATTATAATGTCTGTTTTAATTAGTAAGTTATTTTGACATGGCAGGAGATATTATATTAAGAAAGTCGTGGTATTTATTAATCCAAATTTAAACTACTATCTTTGCAATCACTACAACTAATACATACCTTTGGTATCGGGTGCGTTCCCCTTACACTGTTTCAGAGAATAAATTGGCATTATTTTATGTTCTTTGTTGTTGAATGCAGTTCTCTCAATAGTTCAAATAACTTTCAGAGCTTAGGTTACGTTAGGTTAGGTACGTAGGTTAATACTCCGAAATGCATTTTACATTTCCAGCTAAGGAAAAGCCCAATAAAATAAGTATCTACTAAAAGAAGTTTTCCATTTGAGATTCAAATCCACAGCGTCCGTTCGTTTCAGCCATACGAAGTCATCAGAACATAGGCCTAATGATCTCGGATCTCTATATCGACCTGTTGGAAGCGGCCTACTTGCAGCGACTTTTTGCAACCTTAACTAGGTCGTCCGTCCAAATCCACATTATCCTAACATAATGACGTAGTAAATTAATCAGTAAACACATAAAGAAGCTGCGTCGTATCTTACAGTTATAAAATATGAGCAGCGGTTTGGTGCGGTAATCCGTGATGTTTATCGACAGCTTATGTCTATTGTTTTGGCATCGAACGAAATTTGATAGGAATATCTGGGCAAGACGGCGGACGTCGCCCGAGGGCGTGCTGCGGCCGCGATGTTACAGCTTTCAACTCGAAATAAATTTGTATAACATTATTTTCGACTGATAGATTGTTTGTGTTTTCGGAGAGCCCGCGTCAAACTTGAAATTAAGTTTTGCCCGCTCAACATTGCCGTTTAATTAAAATTCCTGGAGTGGAACAGTTGAACAGTAATCAAATGCGAAACGGTTGCTTAGTGTCCAAGATTAGGTGAGTTTTTAAGTGACTTCAAAGGAGGAGCTTATCAATTTGATTGGTATTTTTTGAGTTTCAGTTCGTTGTAGGCAAAAGCAAATTAAATACTTTCGAATACCACTTTCGTTCAATAAAGAGAACTGATAACACGAGGTATTATTTATTATAAATATATTGCGTGGTATATTTTTCAATTTAAATTTCCATTCAATTCAAATCCATTGGAATCAAAGGACAAAAGGTTATTACTTCTTAAGTTCTCATATAATAACTGCTATCATTGAAATTTGTTGTAGCGTTTGAAACAAGCGAGTAATAAAACGTTACTTGGTAATAAATTTTAATCTTCTAAATTATTCTCAACCTTTATTGAAGATATTAAAATCTAGTATTGCATATTGTATTTGTCAATTTTGAGGAGCTCTCTCAACCGAAGGAAATATCAATGTGCTTCAAGTTATTAATTTTTCGTTTGCCTTTTCAGTTCGACATAATTGAATTTTCTGTGACCATTTTATTCCGGTATCAAAATGAGAACAACTTTTATACAAGACATCTGGCGTAATAACGGTTTGCAAAATTCATAAAATTGTTTTGTATACTCGATTTTATATTAACCTACTTTTAATTTATAAAAAACAAATGTGGTATTTTTCTAATAACGTTTAATTACGATACAAGTATAAGAAAAACTTATCAAATTGAATTACAAAATGTTGTAAGTGGACTTGAAAACATAATGTGGCCCTGTCAAAATACATAAAACTGCCATTATGTGTTCTCGTGGTCAGGTACATATTGAAAGCCTTATAACATAGGTATTGATTAAGCTTGAATGTTCCATAAAATAAATTGCATTTCAAGTTGGAGACAAAATAAAATAACATATAAAAAAGTAAGTAATATAAGTATATGGGGCCAGGAATGTGTATGTGAGTGTTGGCACATGTAGATGATGGGCGTATTTATTTCTTTATTTACTAAACACAATCATGACGTTTTAAATATTTTTTTAAATCACTAATTATTATTCGACTAGTGAGTTGATAAACATAGTAAAGTATAAACACAATCCAATTTTTAAAATTTTTCATCTCTGATTTTATTGTATGTATCTTCCATGCGACATTAAAAAATATGTTTTTTGTCATTTCAATGGAAGTTTGAAAAACAAGAAGTCGACGCAGCGACGCCATTGTCTTCTGTGAACTATTTATGCTCCTTTGTCCAATATTTTCAGCTACTGGACTTCACGTTTATAGTTCATTTTAATTCAAAAACAATCAAAAATAGTTCGACGTTTTCATATAATGTTTGGCGGGAGAAAGAGAAATTGCGGTGGTACCTAGGCGGCCTCTCACATATGAGAATCCTACCACCAGGACATTTAGAATATCGTTATAAATAAATAAATAAATAACACCCAACAGTCACATACATAGTCCAGAGTCCACACAAAGATCGAGTCTTGTGTCGTGGGTATCAGTAAAGATCAGAAACTTTTCAGTCTCACAAACACCCAGACCCGGAAGAAATATTTGTGGGCCGCACAAACATTTCTCTCGGTGCGGGGATCGAACCCGCGGCTTCTCGTTTCACAGGCGGCGTCTAACCAACTGCGCCATGGAGGCTGTCAAAGTTATATTATAGATTAATTAATATAAATTAATTTGTTTGGTGGATTTACTGTTCTAAATAACGCTGGCTCTCCTATCAGTAAGGCCTCTTGTACACGCACGGTTTTTCGCCGTAAAAATCTACGGTTAATTCGCCGTGTGTAGGCACGGTCGTCAGTGTTGTATGGATTACTATGAAAGCTTGTAGACGCGTACGGTAGCGCCACGGCACGGCGCCGCGGCCGTGTGCGCCGTGACTGCCCCTCGGCGCGCCGCGTCTACGCACGGCGTGATTTTCATCAGTGTTGTATGGCATTCTATGGGAGTGTGTCGACGGCGCCGGACGTATGCACGGTTTCGTGACGGTTTACATACGCTAATTCCCGATTTTGTTATAAAATGAGCATCAATCAAGAATTATTAATTTCATCTGCTCTGTCTCTAACTGCCTCGGTGGCGTAGTTGTACTATGGTACGGTTACAAAGCTGAGGTCTCGGGTTCGAATCCCGGGTTGGGCAAAGTGATATTGGATTTTTCTATTCAGTATCAGCCCAGAATCAGGAATTTGTGCCCGATATGGCGATAGGCTCGCCACCTACCACATTGTGGGACGGAACATACAAGGCGAAATGTGGGTGCCCTGGCCTACCCCTTCTGGGAACAAGACGTGAGTTTATGTATGTATTAATTTCATTATCATTATTTCATTATTATTATTAATTTCATTATATAAATCGGGTGTATCCAAAAAGTCTTTCCCACTTTTTTCTATTTTCCGTTTCCTATATATGTAATAAGCAACGATAATCTTTTTTTTCGTAAGAAAATTCATGACGCATCACATCCTATACAGCCCCTGATAAAAACGCTACTAGCCCGTACCTGGCCAATGTCTCGCCTGGTGATTTTGCCGTGCCATGTACAAGCTCGCACGTTTTTTCAAACGTACGGCTAACACGACGTACGGTTGAACAACCGTGACGTGGAAAACAAGCCTAAATCGGTTGCTATGAGAACAATTGTATTAAATATTGTATAATCTTTACCTAATTTGTAAATCAAATATATTTTGTTATAGTGGTCTATATTATTTTATAAATAAATTAATTTCATTAGGTGCGTTCTCGTATCAATCCATAAAAATAAAAACAAACATGTGGTAATCTAGGCATTAAAAACAAAAGATTAATTTTCCGCATCTGTATAGACTTTATGATTAGGTGCTAATACACCCGCTGTTTGATGTTATCAAAGCTTTTCATTATGATTCTCGCGTATGTATCGCTGTTATAAACGGAGTTTACGTTTCTGACGTAATGAGATTGTTATTTGTTCCACTTATTTTTTATTATGTTACGCGTGATGCGTTTACCAAAGATGGCGTGGTTATTTGGATATCATTTTCTAACATTTCCTCTACATACTGCCTATTTAATTCGAAGTGGGTTAAATGTGAATCTTTAGTACAAATTTTGTGTTGTTTTCTGTTAATATTTATATTATTTATCACTTTATTGTACATACAATTATACACCAAAAGAAAAACTAAACAATTGTTGCCATATTTAAAGTAAGTACAATGGGCGGCCTTTTTATCTATAATAATATCAGCGGGGTACTGGCCTCTTTTACAAATGAGATATGTTATTTTTGAGGCACACTTTGAGGCTATCATATGGGTCGAGTTCCTTCTCTGTTCGGGTGGGAGGCAAATAACAATACAAGTGTAAATTAATGTAATCATTATAAACATGTTCTTCGAACTTCCGAGGAAAATTGATCCGGTCCATTACCTACTGAGTAATCACTCTCTTGATGCTTTTACAGAATAAAATTTATTCCCTTTGCTCCATAAGAATTCCCTATACATTCCTTATGAAACGGGTATTTCTTTATTTATATAGTATCATTTTTTGCACCATTTTCAGAAAATGGGTAACAAGTTTGAAATTGTTACAAATATTATTATTATTATATTATATGATATATCTAAAAATGTATGCTTTTCCCTATATCTATGAGAGATAAGATGTTGCTTCGGACAAAATTTCAAGATTCTGAGTTCACGGGAGTCGGGAAGTACCCTGTAGGTTTTAATTCGAGTGTCGAAAATTTTCAACATAAAATTTCGGCTATATCTTTCTATTGCGTTGACTTGAAAGTTTGATTTTTCGCAGCTCCAAGGGACATTAGATCTGAGTATTTGATATGAATTTCAGCTTGATACCTTTACGCGTTTCTGAGAAAAAGGGTCCTGACGGACAGACGGACAACAAAGTGCTTGTATAAGGGTTCCGTTTTTTCCTTCTGAGGTGAGGAACCTAAGTACTAAATATAGCCTATGTTACTCAGTGATAATGTAGCTTTCTAATGAAAAAAGAATTATTAAAATCGGTCCAGTACTTTTTGAGTTTATTCGTTACATACAAAAATACAAATCTTTCCTCTTTATAATATTAGTGTAGATAAGCTATCTATGAATAAGGACGATGTAATATATTTTTATGATAACTGTGAGGTGTCACTCACATTGAATTTGGATCGACTTTTATTCTACATAAAGCGAGCATTTTTCTGAGACCAATGAACCTATATTACTTCCCATCTCAATATAATATTAGGTATATGTTGTCGATCATTTGTTCCATTCCTTTTTGAATGATGAAAATATAATAATATAGTTTCTTTACAATAGTAGCTTATATGTGAAAATCCTAATGATGAACCTACAACGCAGTTAATTTTTGTCGAGCAACGTTTTATAATGTTACTCAGCAACATCGTATAAAAAATGTTATTTATAGTTAGAACAGGTTGCCATCTTAGAATATGTCAAGTAGAGTTGTCTAAATTGTGGTAACAATCCATGACATCGTTGTATTTTTATCATTCTTTGTTATTTTATGTTAATTCCGGTTATTAGCGGTTATGACGCGATGATCAACATTCAGCAAATAGTAACGAGTAGCCACAAAAGTTACAGATAGTTATTGTGATCCACATTGTTGGTCACAAGAGGTAACAGCGCTGTGGTTACACCATAAAAACTTATTGCTTTTGAATAGGTTAATTATTTATTTATTTTAAAAGACTTTATTTATTTCTTGCGAAATATAACTCTATGAAGTCTGAATTTAATGACTAACTTTCAACATAATACAGCGTTTTTGTCAAGAGAATGAATAATAAAATGTTCGGTGAAATAATTTTCAGTATTACGGCAAAACTTTGAACGACTGTTATGTTATCTTAAAAAGTTTTTATCTATCTTTATAGGTTCCCTACAGAACACTTTGTGACTAAAACCATCGTTGTTGTAATTTTGATGAATTTGATGGTCTCCGTAGTTGGTTCAGGCGTTGAATGTGAAACAAAGGATCACGGGTTTGAGGTTATCAAATACATGTTTTATAAAGAAATGTTTAATTAGGCCATATAGGGTCCGTCAAATCATTTTTATTTCAATATTATTGGAAAAAATACGTAGACTTCAATAGAAAAGGAGCGTTTTTCCCTAGTGCATTTGGGTACGCTCATGCATGCCCACATTATTATGATGCGTCCCGTGAACGGCACACCTGCTATAGTTCGCCATCTCTGGCCTAGGTAATTGTTTGTGTCTTAGATGCACACATATAAATACGGCTGTAAAAGTCTTTTTGCGAAGTTATTTACCTCATTCATTGTTTTGTCATCCGCTTTGCACGTAGGGAAGTAGACAATAATTTATTTCCAACTCCAATTAATTTAACTTTCTGATTGATTTCGTTGCGGGTTAAAGAAAAGTTAGACATTTGCGGAGACTCGCCGAGCTTCAATTGGCGGTGTCATTACAATACGTGCCACTGTTGAACCTTACATGGAGTTACAATGGTGGGTCAGTCTCCAAGGTACAAAAATATTTGTTTCGGGTTCGGATTTTGATGGACACAAATTTTTTCGCAGTTTCTGGTGCCTTAATTACTGTAAATATGTGTAGCATACAAGGCACTGCGGTAGAAGCTTGTACATAATTACACGGAGTAGATGTAGTTCAATTATGTATCAATTGATTTTTTTTGGTGTTTATTTTTCATTTAATTGTGTAAACAAATTGATTGGTCTTGTTATGTCTATTTTAGTCATTCAAAAGTAATTTGACTGAAATACATAGAAATCATAGCAGATTTTTTTCTTTTTAATACTACAATTGGATCTACATACGTCAACGAGATGGATTAATTTTATGCCGCTAAAATTGCGTTGCTACTTACATTGACATACATATATGGACAGGTCAAAAAACGCGTAAAGTGTTTTGATGTAATTAGTGCGCGCGCTTCCATTAAGTTGATTTAATATTTATTTTAACGGGATTTTCACAGTCACCTTTTTAAAAAAATCTTTACTGAAGCTTCTATCCGTGGTTTTGAAATCAATGGCTGCATAGTTAAAGTACAATAATCACCACATTCCTACAGCCCTTTTAACCTTGGTAATTCTTTATCTCATATTTGTATGCGCTGAGTTCCCGAAGCAATAACACGAATTCCCACTATGTCGTTATGAATTATTCCTCCTAATGCCACACAAGTGTCATCACGTACGTAGTTTTTCTTTTACTTAACGTCGGATAATAGAAATATATCATTGTAATTACAATTATTATCTTTCGAAGTAAAGTGAAGGACGCTTCAGTTGTACTTCCATCATTTAATACAAATTAATTGGTGTACTAGAGCTCCTTGAATAATCTACTTATTCATTTGTATAAATAAAAGAAAATAATAAATCCTTGTAGAGATCCTTGGAGGAGCCCTGTGTACAACTGCGGACTTCCTATGGCCGAAGAGAGCGAGAAAAAGAGAGACAAAAATGACATAATAAATATTACTACAACTGTGGAAAAAAGGCTCAGAAATGGTGTACCTACCTCTCATTTCATATTTACTTCGGCGAATTGTAGGGAATCTGAGATCTGACAATGAATCTTGATAGTTATATAATTAAATGCAACATGTGAATACTGTAATAGACTATTTACTACTTATCAAAGTTACATAGTAGTACATAATTTGTAGACACAGAGTAATAACTTGACTAGTCCATTTGTATGTTGACTTTAATATAATATTGATAAAGTAAATATAAGTTGTGCCTTATTTGTTTGCAAAATAACTGTTTGCAAAGCGAATGATGTACGTCCATACGTATATGCTTGAACGGAATGTCTCACTTCAGTTTAGAGGGCTAAGCTTACCCGGGTCTTGTAAACAGTTTCCAAGCCAGTGGCAATTTCTTTGCGGTCGTCGACACACAGAGCATGAGAATCTTTTTACTTTCAATTCACACGAGCATCTCTAAAAATAGCAACTATTTACACCTCCGTCTATTTTTAGTTTTCAATTACCTATTTTCTTTCGAATCCGCAGATGTCTATTCTGTTAAAATTGCGCAAGTTTTTTTATTGCGTTTGCAACCTGTTATTTTAGAAGTTTATGAAAAGTGTTTGCTGTTTTCAATTTAAGTGTTGAATGGTATTTTTATATTTTCATTCTTCGTTTGATTTTGTAAATATACTATGCATAAGTAAGATCATTTATGTAGAAACTCAAAATATGGTATGCAACATGGACAGCAGTCTCGGGTTATGTAGGAATTCAAAATAAACCAACACGACGTATAGTAAAAGAACAAAACTACAAATAAACGTGTTCCGGTTTTAGCTGCAGCTTAGTGCACGTTCGCAAATCCCAGCTAAATTTACTGAATTGGTACGGTCAATGCGCCGGCGCGGTGTAGCGGCGCAACAGAAATAACTGCAAGTTAATTGAAACTGGCGCCAATTCGCCACGATATAATGTGCAATCAAACTACTTCAATAAATCGATGCACACCTTTATACCACTACTTATGTATATTATGAAATATTAATTTACTCAGATTACTCCTAAATACGTCATGGAATACGAAGAACTTGTTGCGTAGTCTTTGAGTGCTCGTAAACTCAGGAATGTTATGAATGTTTTATGTCACCTTTTATTAATAAGCGTACCTTCTGCAGTCTTTTCTAAACTTTTTTATGACATGTCTTTGTATGAGCGTGGTCTACTTTCGTTAAATCCTCGGCAGCCTTAATCCTTTGCTTTCATAAGGCGGCGCCTTACAGAAAAAAAATGTTATGATAAGGTAACCTTTCAGACGTGAACGTATTTCAACATTTTCAATGGCGACGTCGCTACGAGCTTTTTAAACGCTCCTTTATGAAAACTGTTATTTATGTTTTAACACGAACGACGTATAATTTTTCATCTCGCGTTATGATTAAAAAGAAGCGCAGATAAATTGGCCATAAATTAGAAATCTATCATTACAAAGACTCTGATTTTGCTCCTGGGATATTAAAACATTAAAATACGTTTTGAGGATAATATTTTTGAAATTAAAGCGAGTGTTTCGTCCATATTTTGTAAAGGTATTATATTAACATAATTTTACATTCAAACGCTCGTTAAATAAATACATATTAAATAAATATTGGTGGTAGGTCTTTTATACGTGATAGGCCGCCTGGATAGGTACCACCGCACTGTCTATTTCACCCGTCAAATAGCAGGGTAAATACACTGTTGTGTTTCGGATTAAAGAACATTGTAGCCAGCGTAACTACTGGACATATTGAGACTTATCTTATGTCTCAGGATGGCAAGCGCAGTAAATTACCAAGCATTGCTTTGTAATTAAAGGTGTTGGTTGGTTGGTGTTGGTTTGGTTCTGTTACTGTTTATGAGCGGTCGTATCGTTTACCATCAGGCGAACGGCATGCTCGTCTCGCCATGCATTGCAATAAAAAAACCATTTAATTATATAGACATCTTATTTACAAAATGATATATACATTCTTCAAAATTAAATTAGTCTGAGAATTTTTCCGCGCTTTGAAGCTACAACTGAATAAAAACTGTAAAATTCCTCATAGTCACTGTTTTCCTCATCATTTTTATACCGATTGATTGATGGCGGTTGATCGGTTCAACAGCTGACCAGTCGGCTATCAATTCCAAAGATTTTTATTGTTTCCATATAAATAAATATTCCATTATTTCGCTGAAGAATGGGTTTGTAAACAAAACACTTATACAGCAAAACAGACAGTTTTCGGAACCATTTCGGAACGGCTTCAACAAAGGAAATATTGGATTACAATCACCTGTTCAAAAATCAAACTGTATGTACATCTGTATCAGCCCATATACGTCCCACTGCAGGGCACGGGCCTAATCTACAATCGAGAGTGCGATTGAGAGTGGTTAGGCCATATAGTCCACCACGCTGACCTAGTGCGGGTTGGCGGACTTACATACCATAGAAATTTTATAAATCGCTATGGTATGCAGGTTTCCTCACGATGTTTTCCTTCACCGTTTTAGTGCGTGGTGATTGACTATCAATACACACATGACTTCGAAAAGTCAGAGGTGTGCCCTGGGATTCGAACCCGCGACCACCGTGAACATATTGGCAGTCGCATCTAGTCCGTTTACCAACAGGCCACCACGCACTTTACATATGAATACCATGTACTTTACATATGAGTGTCATTTTTATGCCTGACTGCCTTGGTGGCGTAGTTGTACTAAGGTACGGTTACAAAGCTGAGGTCTCGGGTTCGAATCCCGGATTGGGCAAAGTGACATTGGATTTATTCATTATCAGCCCAGAGTCAGGAATTTGTGCCCGATATGGCGATAGGCTCGCCACCTATCACATTGTGGGACGGAACATACAAGGCGAAATGTGGGTGTCCTGGCACCTCTGCCTACCCCTTCTGGGATATAGGCGTAAGTTTATGTATGTATGTCATTTTTATACAAAAAATGGTTTTGTCTACAAAAATACAAAAAAAGCTGAGTTTGTTCAAATATGAAATCGTGTGAACGAAAGGTAAATACAATAACACCGATAAAAGCGTTCTAAAAACTAAGCATTGTTTAATATTGAAAAGGAATTTTTGTTATAAATTTCAGAGAAGCTATCAGAATGAAAATTTTCTCTACATCGAACAAGCTTTTACAATATGAAAATAAGTTTACGTAAACGTGCTCCACGTGAAGAATCTGTGTATTTTGCATCAGTAAGCCTCGGTATAACAATACTGTACAACTTAGCTAAGGCTTTGAAGCTTCTTCTTATAAAATGTTGGGCATCTGTTAGTGATCGCGTAACTTTTGGGCAAATTATCAACCGATTGGGTATAAATTTCTCCTGTAAATTTTGTGATTATTTAGCTGTGAAACTAATATTCTATACAGTCTATACAGAATGAAACATTTCGTAGATTTTTACTTCCTTCTCGATGATGCGACATCTCTTTTTCCATTGGTGATTTGCATAATAAGCAGATTTCCTTTCTGTGTTTTTGTGGATAAAACTACGGCATAGGAGTTTCCTCTGTGTCAGCTCATATATTTATAAAATTCCCTTTCTGTTTTGTTATCGGTTTTTAATATCTTTGCCATGTTATAAATCTAAAAATATACAGCTATGATTACACTCTTTTAGTTATGTCTCTTTTGAGTCTTATTTTTATTTTATTCACATTATTATAATTTGTTATTGGAAGGTATTCAAGCTATAAATTAAATTATTTATATTATTGCTGCAGGTTGTGTAAATAAAACATATTTACATACTATTTTCATAGCGTTAAATGAATAATATTTCGTAAAACAAAAATGTTGCTATTACGTTTACTGCCTAGTGTCTGTATTTTTAACTGGCCGAAATGAAGCATCAATTATGTTGTTAGTGTTATCATCATCTTTATATATATACACGCATCGCTAAAAATGTCCTAAATTATATAATAAATAATGTCACAGACACTAAGATAAGTTTGTAAGTCATAACATTGCGTAAAATGTAGCGATATATTTTATTAACGCAGTTTCATTTAAATGACGAGGATATATTAAATTCTTTACAAATAGTTACACGGAAAAGAACGATATGACAAACTCCACATCGTAAAAAATCTAAAAAAGCAGTAAAAAGTAATTTTAACGTCAAGTTTCGCTGCGAATGCTCGAGGATTACACTTCATTGTTTCCTTTGAACGCGTCTGCTCTGTTTATAGTTCCGCCTAGCGTTGCCATTTCAACAGTAGCTGTTGGCTTAAATATCCCAATTTCGTAGATTGTGCTCTAGTATCAAATAAAACGTGCACCGTCCGACATTTGCAATCAAATGTCGCTTCGTCAGTGTGTCATGGTGTAATTAGTTAGCTTCAGACGTTGTTCAAAGGAAGCCCTAATATTATGCTGAATAGACAATACTGTCACGAAAGCATCACTGATATTGTATCTTAAACGCAGAAGAAATAAATTGATAAACCCTGCCAGTTACATACATAGTCTTGACCCCACAATAAGATAAAGTCTTGTGTCATGTATGAGGAACTACAAGAGACTTTTCGGTTTCACAAACACCCAGACCCGAAAGAAATATTTGTTGGTGGCACAAATATTTCTCTCGATGCGGGGATCGAACCCGCGGCCTCTAGTTCCACAGGCGGCGTCTAACCGACTGCACCACGGAAGACGTCAAATGAATGCAAATTTCGTGAAATATATTGATCATGCATCGTTTGATTTTTATAAGTCGGAGCCGCGTTTCTTTGAAAATGTATTGGAAAAAGCTTTACATAAGAAAATTTTGTATTACGCATTCTATAAATTTACATTCTAAACAAACTATTGTATTAATCAAAGAGGTGAGTCATGTTATTCTCAGAAAGTTAAGAAGCTCAAGCTGTATCATATATCATATCAAATGAGCCAATAATGCCATCTTAACGTATAGATATGTAGATATTCAGAATTATGTGTAAAAATATATGTTGTAATAACACATGCGTGTTTTCATTATATTTATTTCAATAGATCTTGGAAGAAGAATTTAGAATATTCGTATTAAATGCGAATAATACGGAAATACATGTTTTATCACAGCAGTCACATTAGTTACCGCGACGTGCGTAAATAGTTGACAGATCGTTCAACCCTCGCACTCGAGTAGGTGTGCGTGTGCTTAAAATAAAAAGGGAATATTATTAGTGCCGACTATAAATACTATTTCTATATTTTCCGTCGACCTCAATATCATTGCTGTTTAAATATGATACGGAATTTTTGTCTTTTAAACATTTATTTGCATCTATTTGTACACTGTTGTCGGACTGTTTCAGTGTTGTTGGCTAAGATATTTTGGTTGTCAAAGAAACGGCTAGATGCTCACACCCACACCATGTGATCTATAATTTGTTTTTAATTGTAGGTTTTGTAAAGCCAAAAAGTATCCTCTTATCAGCAGGTGGGGTCAGATGTACATACGTGTGGGACTTTTCGATGTTTATAATACCTAGATTATTAATTTATACCAAGCTTTAAATAGGTATTTTATAATTTTAATTCATTTATATTTTTGGTATTTTTATTTATGGCGTCATCGTGTGTATGTTGAATGGAAAATACGTTTATCAAACTTTATCTAAAATCTTATTTTTCTATGACTATTCTGGTGGAAGATCTCTCATATGTGAGAGGCCACCTGGGTAGGTACCACCGTAACTTCTATATCTCTCGCCAAACAGTCGTGTAAATGCACTGTTATGTTCCGGTTCCAAGGACTTTATTGTGATAACATCCCATGTCTCAGGATAGCGAGCGCAGTGGAATGAACAACATTACTAGCCACTGTTCATGAGCGGTCGTATCGCTTACCATCAGACGAACGGCATTCTCGTCTCGCCATACATTGCAATAAAAAATAAAAAAGAATAAGAGTATACTCACGCGTGCCATCGAACCGTGTGGCGATGGTATCTAGGAAGGTGTTCTGGGGCGCGAGCAGCCCCTTGCGCACGGGCATCCCCCCTCGCCGCGCACCCCGCGCACACCTCGATCAACCTGCAACAAGAGACACGTCACCAATGATCCTATACAAACAGCTTATCGACTTATTGTTATTGTCAATTTTCGTCGAGATTCATCGGATTATAGTGGCCAGTTTTAGAAGGATGGTGTTGAATATTTTGTTTTTTTTTTTTTGTATTATATGTGTGGAATAGCGGAAAAGTGAAGGTGATTATCGTTTTTCCACCAAAAAATGGTCGAATTGGATTTAAAGATTAAATAATAGGAGTATGAAACTTGAAAGAGAAAGGAGAGCGACAGGGAAAGTCAGTCGCAATATATGTATAGAAGCTTAATCTGAACGGAACATATTTGTGTGGACTGCTATGAAAGGTTTTCCACCATTGTGTAAAGTGTGCTCTTTTCGAATGGATACGTATATCATACTAAGAAGGTTTTCTACAATTATGCTGTTTTTATATTTGTCATAAAATTAACAAACTACCTACATATTTTATTGAGATAGTTCAATGTGTTAAAAATATATTTTATATCTAAAACTGATTGGGGTTGTACGAATTATACTTATATAGATATTTTAATTGAAAAGTACTTGTGAATGTGAATTGCATGTAATTTCAGTATATGCTGCATGCATCGAGGGTTAGTGCAATGGTGACGTCATTAGCCATGTTTTGTTCTAAAATAAACCACGTCGAATAGTTATAAATGCCACTTGTAATATTATAACATAACGTATTTGTATTGCAAATGGGTGGAATTGTTTACTTCTCAAATAACGGCTATTTATCCGGATATTAAATAATTTATATTATTTTTGCCTTATGAAAAATAATATAATTCCGCAATTGAAAAATTAAGAAAAAAATACAATAATTGATTTTCTAAATTTTTATCGTTTTCTTTCTTTATTAAGATTAAATATTATGAAATTAAAATAGTATTTTGTTTACTTGTGTGTGAGAATTATAAATGATGATTTAATTAGGAGTATAACGGAGAATATACATAGTTATGTGTCAAAGATCTTACAAGTTAGGTATTTTTTTGTTTTCTCTTCACTATCGTTAAGTACAGTAAAGTAAGTTTAGTTTAAGATTGGCAAGTAATAATAGGATGATTAATTCGTAACATGTAAGTCGTTGGCTCGTTTGTCGCTCTTGTTATAAAAAATAAAAAACTGAAAAGTCGAGTATAACTTCACCATAAAGCTAGAAAATATATTCGTCCAGAATTCGAAAGTCGCTTCACACGATACTTTCGTGAAAGTATTCGGCTATTGGTATTCCATAAGCGTTCTACTACGGAGCCTGTCATTGGGAACAATTGACAAAAAGGAAAACCAAAGGGACATAAAAATAATACTGCCAGTAAATGTTTGCTCTTTTATAATGCGCAGCGTCCATTCCAAGTAATTTAAAATGGAATACTCATTAGTTCAACGTTCTTTTTACTATATTTTTCACCGAAGTTAATTTACATTAAAATGATGTTCTTTTAATTATACGGTCGCACTTCAAAGTTAACGATTCATATAATCTGTATTGTTGAATTTTGAATTGAAATCAACAGCTTTTACCAGATATTTTTACAAAATAGACGTTTTTTATTTATTGTGCTGATTTTTTAATTGTACTGATACAAATAAATTAATACACTACGACTGAACATAAAAGTGTAATCAGTTGTATAATTTTATTGCATATCAATGTCATTTTAATTTTAATATTTTTTTCGTAGTTAATTTTATCGCTCGATTTCATATTAGTTGAAAACTTAATAACGAGCCCTAAATTGTCCAATGGTAACACGTATTTGCTCTCAACTCTGAGGTTGTAAATTCTATTTTCAGATAGAGTCTATAATTTTGTGTGAGATGTTTGGTTTTATAAAAATCATATTTTGGAAAGAATCTAGGCAAGTGTTAGATATCACCGGTAGAATGTGATATGATATTATTTTAAGAATACATATTTTTAAATGTTGTAAGAAATTGAAATATGACATGGGCACCGAATGTCAAGAGTCCTTTTGAAGATTTTTTTAAATTGATTCAAGAGTAATCGGTGAACATAAATTAAAAAAAAGATTCCAACGGATTGGGAACCTCCTTCATTTTTTGAAGTCGAATTAAAAGAAACACTTGTAAGCAGTGTCTCTTAACCTCGGAAAATACAATTACATACTAGATAAAATCCATATGTCCACTTTGAGCCAATTATGGTCAGCGTGATAAACAATTTATTTATTACCTACATTACGTAGGGACAAGCTTATGTATTTCTAGCTTTATTTTATACTCATAAATATAACTTTTATAGACTTTTAAAATTAATATTTGAGACATTTAGGACTAGTTTATTTTTATTTTTGAATTGCGTCAAAAAAGGAGGTTTATTTTACAGATTAAGATGGTTGTATATATTATGTATGTATATTTTTAGGTATGTATAGTGTATTTAATTTATATAAAAATTTTTTCTATATTATTGAGTAATAAACCTGCTTTGCTCCATTTCTGGTTCACCCCTTTTTTTTGTTGACGCGTTGAAACCGGGTTACCGCTAAAGCCCCACCTACGCTAACGGCCCCGGGAACCCGAAGCAAGAGCGCTCCACCTTCTACCGGGACTATCCCTGCACAATGCCGCTCAATTTGCGGCCCGTACCATACCATCATTATGTTGGAGGCTAAGAAGCCTCTTCATCTCCAGGCAACAGGTAATTGCTTCCTCCTCCTCCTGCTGCCGAACATCTCGAGGTCGTATTGTACGTGATTACAATGGGCGCAACAACAGCACCCCACTGCGCGCCCGCGACCTTCACTTCCCCATTAGTCGCCTCCTACGACAGGCAGGGGATACCGTGGCGGGATTCTCGAAGCGCCCCCATACCACAGGGCGCAAGGTGAATGCCCCTGGCATTAAGTCTGCTGTATACTGTTTGTATATAAAGCAAATAAAATAAAAATAAAATAAGGAGGTTCACAATTCGTTTGATTTTTTTCTCTCCAATTATTCAGCCCGGGTGCAGATAGCTTTTGAGTCCAGTCCACATCAACAACATATAATTTCGTGTACTAACTATATTTCCCGCGCGACGTCAACTATATTTCCCGTCCCGTTATATCCGGTTACGTCCCAGCTCAGTCAGTCACTTGATGAAAAGCATGCAATCCTGTCCTCTCCTATTCCGTGCCACCCATTTGAATTTGAAAGAGTACCAAATATTATTATTTGAATTCCTGAATCATCCAACGGGAACACTATTTTTTTTCGGGATAAAAAGTTGCCTATGTGTTAATCCAGGCTGTCAGCTATCCTTATACCAAATTTCATCAAAATCTGTCGGGTTGTATAGCAAATATATATATTTCGATTCCTGACTTACCCCACGGGAACACTACATTTTTTCGCGACAAAATGTAGCCTACGTGTTAATTCACGGTATCAGCTATCCCTATACCATATTCTATCAAAATCATCACAATTCCTGTAGCAAATATATATAGTTGAATACCTGACTCATCCCACGGGAACATTACATTTTTCGAGATAAAATATAGCATATGTGTTTTTCCAGAGTGCCCTAATAATAATCCTATCACTATACAAAATTTCATCAAAATTGGTTAAGCCGTATGCGTGAAAGCGTAAAAAAAATTCCACCCATACATACTCACACACTTTCACCTTTATAATATTACTTAGATTTATATATTAGATTTATATAGATTTAGCTATGGATTCTTATTTTGGTGTGAAGAAAAGTTCAACGGCTTCCATAATCCATGATGTTACAATTTTGTAACAAGAGATGGGAAATGGTTTAACGCTTGTTATTTAGGGTTTCACTCCAACCTTTAACTTTATGAATTATTTTTAGAATTAAAATGACTAAAAAGTGATATCAAAATGTACACTTTTAGTTCGACACAGTGGGCGTCAGGTGATTGCCAGTTTGCAAAACTTAGATTGTCGCCCACGCAAAGAATTATCAACAGGGATCAAAGTTGTTTATGAATCATATAATATACAGATATTGTATAAAAACGATATTTTTTTATTTGCCAATCTCCGTCACATTCAAATTTTTTAATTGGACTACAGGTTTTTCCTAACTTTCTTCAAGATACTGTTTTATTCCTAAGCGATATTTATGTATGTGAATCAAATACTTTTTCGAATTAGTTATTAATAAGTTTCCAGTCTTTCGGAAGAATGGAATTATTTTTAATTTCACGGCAAGCCGCTTATTAGGCCGAAGGTATTATTATCATTCAAAATAATAATTCTTATGAAAAAAATGTTTGCGGATTACAACTTTGATATAAATTATAATGTGATTAGTTCTTAAGTTTTTTTATTGCAATGAATGGCGAGACGAGCTTATCGTTCGCCTGATGGTAAGCGATACGACCGCTCATAAACGGTAGCAAAACGAAATAACACCTTAAATTACAAAGCAATACTTGGCATTCCAATGCGCTTGCCATCATGTGACATAAATATTGTTAAGTCTCAAAAAATCAGTGGTCAAATTTTAGAATAGTAGGTTTAAGCAATTGCGTTGGTGGTTGGTTGTTATGATAACGAATGTTTATGCATTCGCCATAAGATTAACAAGTTTAACTTGTAACAAAATTACATCCCGAAATGGGTTGAATTCTTAATAATTTTGCATATTCAGAATTCAGGATAAAGAATATATGGAATTGCCGTAACGTATGGGTATTCAATAATCTTCGTAAAGAAACAGATAATTACAGACGGAATATTCAGTAGTGCGTCAATTTGGCACAAAATAAATACAACTATTGTACCGTAGCAGTAGTTACATAGTTTTGTTGTCTCGTAAGTGGTTCCAGAAATTACGAGAAACTTTTGGTACAATACAGTCCCGAAACAAATATTTGCGGACCACACAAACATTTGCGCCAATGCGGGATCCAAACCGAATGTAGATGGTAATTAAACAGTCGACCATAACTAACTATTTGCTAGTTCACAAAATCGCGGCTTAAAATATGCCCACTTCTACTGTAAGTAGAGCGATTAATTTGCACTTATAAAATCGAGGTTACGGAACGACTTTGTATAAAAATTTGTGCGAATTTTTTGGCCGAATTTATTACGTCTCTGTTGGCAGTTCCAATGTTTTAAATAAACTAGAGAAATAATTATAGCAAAACTATGTCATGACTTTCATATATTTGTTTATTTTGAATATTTCATATATCTTTATGATCAGGTTTCGTACTCGGTTTTTTAACAAATAAACAAAAATGTAAATGTAATGAACCATGACGCAGTCGTCGGGTGTTTATTGTAAATATATAATAATAATTCTATTCGCGCCATATTCTAAAGAGAATCTCTAAAACAAAATTTGATGTTTCAGTTATATGATTAAAATTTTATTAACCTGCCATAAATCTTATTGTAATCTCACCTGATAATTAAATCTATATAAAAGGTGACCCATAAAGTATGACGTCAGAAAACGCTTGCAGCCTTTCCACGTATCGTAAAGTTTTTATGTTTCATAAATAATATAGCAGTAAATATGTATTAATGGATTGTCGAGGTTGCCTTCCGCCCTTTCTCCGTCGTGCATTGACATAAACAAGTTGTGTTGATTTTGCGGACTGGCCAAAACGGTAATTTTGATCATAAATTCATTATAACAGTCGAGTTAAATTTATTAACTGCAGTTTATTCAGGCGGTTAGCCATGTCATAGTTCTCATGACAAACAGCCGGCACACAGGGAGTTTATTTATATCTCGAACGTGTTTTAGGAGCAGGCTATTTGTTTAACGTGTCGGTTTCCGGATTAAGAATAGCTTTGTTACATATTGAGTTTAGAGTGCGGGTATTTAAAAGGTCGCAGAAAGTCGCCGTGGGCTGTTTCTATAGATAGCTGTGGAAGTCTGAGGCATGTAGCAGTCAAATTCTTACTGCTGAAAATGGTGTTGTATTAAAATTTTACATCATTGTCAGCTATTGGCGTAGTCAACTTGATTTCAGTTACTTTTATTGCAATAAATGTCGATACGAGCATGACATTCACCTGATGGTAGGCGATACGACTGCTCGTGGACAGTAGCAAAACCAAACAACGTTATGAATTACAAAGCATGCTTTGCATTCCACTGCGCTCGCCATACTGAGATATAAGATGCTACGTCTCAATTAGTCAAACCGGAACACAACAATGCATTTACACTGTTGCTTAACGGAAAAAATGTTGTTTGCACGGATCTTCATCAGTTTTTGTTAATGCTATACTCATGGGCGTAGCCACGGTGGGGCAGAGTGGGGCGCTTGCCCCACCCTGGCTTTGACCTGTCAGGTACCTAACCAACTCTAAAAAAATAAATTATCTAGGTAAAGTACTAGGCAGGTGAGCAATAACAAGTTATTTAGGATAATTGGAATTATAAACACAGATACAGGGTGTTATAGAAGAATACCGTGGGTACAGTTTGCTAATTACATATGATTTAAGACTGCTGCCCCACCCTGATCCCACGGCTGGCTACGATCATGGCTATACTCAAAGTTTGAATTTACTGTTAATCGAAATGGAATTCCAGTTACTACTACCGAGCTACTAGTTTTAACATGAAAAACGGTTTGAACACTTACTGCAACTAAGCTAACCTAGAATTAAATTGTAGTTGTAACGAAAGCTTTCAGGAAAACCTAGTTAAAACTAGAAAACGCGGTCGAGCTGAATACTGCTTTTTATTGACACATTTACGTGTTGTGGACACTTCTCTACTGGTTCCAAATAAACATCCATCGTCAAATAAATGAAAATTAGGTCAAGTTATAATAAGCAAAATAGAAGATACAAAAATATTGTTAAAGCACAATTGGCGTATTCAGAGACAAGTCTTGGAATTCCAACAGGGCAAGGGCCTCTGCTACAATCGAGAATACGATTGAGAGTGGTTAGGCCATATAATCCACCACGCTGGCCTAGTGCAGGTTGGCAGACTTTACATACCATAGAAATCACTATGCGGGTTTCCTCACGATGTTTTCATTCACCGTTATAGTGCGTGGTGATTGACTATCAATACACACTCTGAAAAGTCAGAGGTGTGCCCTGGGATTCGAACCCGTGACTAACGTGGATATGTTGGCAGTTACGTCTCGTCCGTTTATCAACAGGCCACCACGCACTTCCATTCCATTCCAGGAATTCCCTTCACTGGTGGTAGGTCTCTCATATGTGAGAGGCTGCCTGGGTGGGTACCACAGCAATGTCTATTTCTCCCGTCAAACAGCAGTTTAAATGCACTGTTGTGTTTCGGATTGAAGGACATTGTAGCCAGAGTAACTACTGGACATATTGAGACTTAACATCTTATGTCTCAGGATGGCGAGCGCAGTGGAATGCCAAGCATTGTTTTGTAATACAAGGTGTTGTTTGGTTTTGCTGCTGTTCATGAGCGGTCGCATCGCTTACCATCAGGCGAACGGCATGCTCGTCTCGCTATTCACCCCAATAAAAAAAAAAAACCTTAATATAATGAAATTACGTACAGGAGTTTCTAAAGCTTTCGAATTCAGCTTATTTATGAAGCTACTTACAGGGGTTTGTATTTATTACGGTTATTCAGTATTGTCGGGCGTCTTTTAAAGGAAATTGCTCCAAAACCAACGCCTGGCATCCATGTAACTAAGGTTTAGAAGATAGTAAGTTCCAATTCCGAAACTTTGTATGTTATTGCAAATATATTTTCTGTAGATTTGGAAGCGCAACGTTGCTACGTGCCGCAATGCATTATTCAACTAGACCTAGAGTCTAGACAAATACATAATAAATAAAGACTTTAACCATAGAAGTAAAAATTCATTCATGGCGTATATTGATTACTAGAAAGTTGACGTATCACGAGTATTTTGGATTCCAAGATCGTGGGCGAAGAACAAGCTTGTAAAGAAATTTGAACATCGGATATATCTTTGTGAAAATTGTATTCGTATGTCTTTACCAACTTTGACTAGAGAGCTTAGCAGAGATATAATAATAATTGATTTTATTCCGTGTATTTTCTTAAATCAGTCCAAATACAATTAGTCCCAAAGATCTCTTTACAAATTCATATATAACTGTTGACCCTGACTCCGAGTGTTTAGATTACGTGACTTTTCATTCGAGTTCTTTAAGCAATAATTGTCTTGGGCCGAGGAAGGTGCTTGACGAGCCCATTTCCTTCATTCATGATGGGGACTCGAGTGCTCCTTTGAAGTTAATACTCAATGCTTACCTACCTTTGTAATTTTGAGGCGTATTTTTAATTTGAGGAATATTATTCATTCTTACTAATATTACGAGTATAATAAGGAAAAGTTTGGTATTAGCTATGTTTCTTTGATTTGGCAAAATGATTGCATTGAAGTAGATGTTAAATATTTGCTAGGCATTAATAGATGATAAACTAATTATTAAATACAATTATGTCTGTCTACTAGATCCCACAGGTATTTAGTTAATAAGGGTGGTTGGTGTAAGACCGTAATACTAGGATGGAAGTGGTAAGAACTTAAACTCTTATCTATCGTAATCTATAGGTATCAATGTACATATAAAGCTGAAGAGTTTGTTTGTTACCTCTAATCTCAGGAACTACTGCTTCGAATTCAAAAAATATTTTTGCGTTGGATAGGTCATTTATCGAAGAATGCGATAGGCTGTATATCATATTGCTATAACCTATAGGGAAGCAGTAGTGAAAAATATAGCAAATACGAATTTTTACTAGTTTTTCGTAGTCCTATTGGTCGATATTTTAAATTGATGGTCAGAATTGAAAATTTTGGCCGCCATTTTGAAAATTGTATCTGTACCCGAGGGGAGCCGGGCCGGACTGGTAGTATTTTATGAGTTTACGTTCTCACTCCTTACGTATTACTTTTACGGTGTAATTCCAACGCTCCTTCATTATGTCAGATAGTAGAACATATTCGTGAAAAGTACGTAGAAATAAAACCTTAGGGCTTAGAGTGACATGGATAATTTTCATCCTATAAAAGCAGATATCTTGTGAAATATTTGGACCTTAACTTTGTGAGAACTGAGATGACAGATAAAATCGTTGATAAAAGTTAGTATCTAAAAATAATAAAAGCAACATCAAACAACATTGATGTTTAGATACAAAAGAAGAGATGTACAAAGACACGTATTTCACAATCCCATTATATTATTTGCTTTGTTGAATACGAACAAGAGCTGTAAATCAATTTAAGCTAGTATTTTAGCTGTCATATTTATTTTATTAGGTACCGTGGGCTGGTTTATTGCGACGCCAGAATCGATGAGTGTGCTTGGAATTTCCTTTAGATGGAATGAGGAACACAATTACCCGCAGACATCGCGACCCTACACAGAACCACGTTGGTAAATAAACTTCAGTACTTAATAAATATACCTATTCCAAATATCAAGTTTGTTTAGGTTCACTTGTACATTACAACAACCGTTCAAATTAATTAGTTCAAAACTTTTATTACCACTGGGCACTGACCTTGGTGAAACAAAAATATAATTTGTTGAATATACAAAATGTTTGAAAACCTGTCATTAGTATTTCATTAATTTCATTCTGTGTAGTGTTTTATTAATAAAATACATATGTCTTTCTAACATTTTGACACATTGTAGAAAAAATACATTATGAATATTAGTAATGGCGTTACAGAACGATGTAAATCATATTTGTTTCGATTCCACGCTGCGCAGTAAATGTCACTCACATTCGCTAGTGTATTTGTGAATTTTATGTGACACCGTCAATATTATAGGTAAAATTACTGTAGTTGTAACTTATACCGTCCCTGACAAAAAATTCTGTGTCGGTAGGTAGGTATTTAGAATATATTTATATTTTGCTAAATAAAATGGAGTTAGTTTACTATAATAGTGTTAATTTATATAATCCACTACAAAAGATAATATTAGGCCTGGTGAAATATAAAAAAAAACATTGAAATAAAACTATTATTTACAGATTTTATCGCGAATTTGGTTCAATTTTTACATTTTTGACTTTCCGACGTTATAAAACACGCGATAAAATCTGTAAATAATAATTTTATTTCAGTGTGTAACATTCGCGTAAATCTAAAAATCAGTTATAAAAAAAACAGTTTCCATTTTTTACAAAAAAACTGTTCAATATGACGTAGCACGTTTAGTGATATCATCGACGACAGTTTACTTAATTGTAGAAAATCGGAGCTGTCCAAGAAAAAATAAAATTAATGAGTACCGGTGGTTCATTGCTGGCCTTAAAAATTGTTGGAGAAAGGGAAGAGTTAAACATATTTGAGAGAAGGATTTTTGGGCCTACGAAAAGTCAGCAAAGCAATTACTTTTATTATTAAAATCACTCTAGTTTTCTGTAAGAGAGTAGTACCATTCCGAAATGACGTTTTCATACTTTAATCTATAAGCTGCACTAACGCTTAACCAAATAAGTTTATCATAATATTTGATATTCGTGAAATGAAATTTAAGTTTTCCGATGTTCCAGGCAATATTTATACGGAAGTGTCAAGGCGTGGAATAGCATTTGCCGAAGAAATGTTTGCTCAGTAAGACGGATAACAGCCGTGCTCGACTGCGCGCCGGGAACTTTGATACATTTGCATGGATTTACGTCACCGACGATCGTAATGTCGTGCGATAGGCGATAGTGAACATATTTTATTTGTCATTTCTTTTAAATATAAAATAAGTTCGACAAACGAGCGAAGAAGTCACCTAATAATAGTGAATTCTCGCACCTAGAAACATGCACAATGCTGGGATAAATGTGTAGGGAAGGAAAAGTTCTGGGAAGAAGAAAGAAGCTAGAGTAAAAAGGTTAGAGTAAATGGGCGGTACACCTGAAACAATGTTTTACTTTGAGACAGTGGTACCGCGGTTGACCAGCCTGCCCACTCTTGCTAAGTCGTGACTGATAAAAGCGTGACTATTACTTGGATTATGCCATGTATTGATCTATTGAAATCTTATACTCGAATTATTTGAAAATTTGCTATATTATCTACATGCTTAAGAACTCCAACATGGTGTTGGGATTCTTAAGCTTAAGATCCAAAGGAATCGTATACGTACATACAAGTAGTATGAGTAATCGTATGATCAATAATGCATGAAGAATTCGTTCTTACGACTTATCCTTATCCTAATTCATTGTGGAAAAAGGGTAGGCATGTACCCTTTTCACGCACGATTTCGCATTATTGGACACTTTTATTGCAGAATGGATATTTAATGTAGTTGCACAAACATATATTAATAAGTAAATGTAGTAAAGGTATGTAGTTTGGTACGGATAGATAGTTACTTCTTAGAAGTTGCTTTGGAAATTCTTGAAGTCCTACGTTCATCAGAAGACTTTCTGTTTCTAATGATGATAGTAACAATAAAGTTTGATGCGTTCACATAATCATCCCCCTACAAACCACGACTGGACTTTTCCATCTCCTAATACAATAAGCCCAATACCAATCTCCGATTCATTATCAGGCAAGCTATAAGCAACTTAGTAATTATATTAAACATAGGGTCATGAAATTTGTGTTATCCACGGAGGCGAGGCGAAGTTGGTGCGATTGAGGTGCAACGTTTCATGTGTAGATCGTAACGAGTATGCACAGCGCCTCGGGCCTTGCCAAGTGACTATTAAATTTTGTGGATAGCGCTTCATATAATTTCCTTCTGTGGGAGAATTTTACTGGAATATTTGGAGCGTGCTTATACATCGGAATGTATTAGAGGTATTGATGTTAAAAATGCATTATTGTTACTAAGAGTATACATGGCTAGCTCAGTTCGGTCGCATTAGTCGGATTTGGGAAATATACTTGACCGGGAGGCCACGGACATCGTTGTTCGTTTTGTTGACATGCCTCCCGATATTATATGGATGCTTAAGAGCTTTTCTAATAATAAAAAATATAACAGGTAATTCTAAATATAGCCACACAATTGCTGGATAGTGGCAAATTACGGAAAATATATCACACTTGCATGACGCCAATAAATACTCTAATTAGATGCCACTGCATTTTCTACAAGATACTTTAATGTACAAAAGCCCCAAAAATAACAGCGAATTTTGGCTCATACCGCCTTAATTATTCGGGTCAGAATATCGTGCACCAGTGGTTTACAGCATACTGACGTGAAATAACAGCTTTACGTGTACCGAATGAGATTACCGTGGCCTACACAACCTTCAAAGGATAGCGATACCCACAGTATTGAGTGAGAATATTTGTGGGCGGATCCGATGATTCAGTATTAGTCTACCCAATAGTAAGGCCGTTCTGTGTATGAAAACTATAACACAGAAGCGGTATAGCTGGTTTTTCTGTATTCAATCTCAGTCCAAAAGTTTTATTTCCAATGTTTAATTTTATACAGGTTGTAATGATCACAGCAACATATCCTTTGTAATAAATATTCATTTTAAACAGCATTAAATTAATCGTAAAAAGACTTAGATTCTAATATTTTTAGTAGTGCAATAGGGCACATGCATATGCCTTATGGCAGATGATGTCGAAGCACGATAGCTGCATCCTCATTAAGTATCATCAATTGAGGTGTTCGGCGGCCAATGCAATAAAATTTAAATGATAAAAATATTAATTAATTCGGTCAATCATTCCAATGTTTATATAAGTAGTGAATACTGAACCCTTATGCCTGCATCTGGAAAAAATAAATTTATGAGAGCACTGAAACTCGGCAAAAGAGACTTAGCACGAACGCGGAGAATTTAATGCTAAATCAAAGCTATGTAAATGGAAGGACATTTATATCGTCAAAGGCTGGAACTTTAATAACACAACATTTCCAGTGAAGCTGTATCATGGCATTTAATAACATCGCTAATAACCCAGGAGTTGTATTTTACGGGGACTGTCAAAAGTTCCACTTGTATCTAATTACATCCACCCTTTGAAAGGAAACTGATATTATTAAGCGAGATGAACAGTATCAAATATTGTATTGTAGTTGCGTAACAATGTTATAACTTCATTCTAAGGATAGCTCAGTGTTTTGCTTTTATTTCAATGGAACTTGTAACGAATATTGTGTTTTCATCAGCACGAGAGAAACGTGTTGTAAATCTACGCGGAATATCCCCATAAATAATTTTTATGTAACCTTCGAACACTGAAATAAACAAATTATGGAGACGTAAAGCTATTGGCTTTATCATCAGCGTATTTCAAAAATCTTTAACAACACAATCTTTAGCTACTATGTGGAAGCAAAATTTTTACAAAAGTACAATGCCGAGAAGAACGAGTTGTTAAATAATTTGGCATCACAAACACAGATGTTTGGTCGATACATGTAAGTACGAAAACAGTATTGAACGTTTTAATTAATTGTTGCGATTGAAATGTGTATACTGAATACAAAAGACCGGACTGACAACTTGACGGCGATTAATAACGAACTATTTACTGGTTAAAACAAGAGGATAATGTTCGAATTACTATAAATTGTTGCGAGTGATTTTGTACGCGAACATATGCGTAGAATGATTCATCTTAAATGCAGACATAATTTTGACTATATAATTGACAACATATTAATTAACAAAGACCATTAATATGTAAGGCTACATAGTAATTGGGTATTAATTTAAACGGTTAATCAAGGACCACTAGGCTTAGAACAAATGTAAATATGTATTTGCCACACGCTAGATGATGGACTGCTGTTATCATGAGAGGTTTTACCGGGCCTTAGTACGTAGAACTGATGGCCGCTGAGGCCGGAAGGTTCTGGAGTAGAGGCCACGCACAAGCAAGTGAAATGCCCCACCGACAAAGTGGACAGAAAAGGTTAAGGTCGCAGGAAGACGCTAGATGCAGGCCGCTTCTAACAGGTCTATGTGGCAATCCATGGGTGATGCCTAAGTGTAGTAGTGGCCCTTTTGTGGCTGAATAGAGAGACAGATAGAGAGGTAGAGAGATGTTGGAATAAACCAATTAAATGCCATCACATAAAGTATCATTGGAATGATTAGCAGCCCGTAAATTAACAAGTTATGCAGCCATTTCTAGGCAACAGTGTAGCAACGTGCACAAATGTTGTTGTCCAAACTTATTAGTTACAATAAACTGTGTCCATTTAAGTAATATCCTGTTTCCGAACAAGCTTCCTGCTATATAAATCAACATTAAAGTGACATCGTATGAAAGTTAAATATATTTTAAATGCATTTAGTATGTATGTAAATTATACAAAATATTGTGTCTACGGATTTGTTGTTGCAAGGGCTTGTATTATTATTATTAATAAAAAGTATGAAAAAATTAATAGTCTGAATTTGATGGCAGTTTACGGATTCGTATACATGAAATATAAATATGTCTCCAAAGGCTTTACATGCAAAAGGGCGAGGCTAAATTGGGCAATATAGCTTAATGTAGGCAGTTGCAATGGTATGACTTATGCGACACTCATAAAATATAGAGAGGTAATCCCAAAACCTCCAATGATGTTGCAAAAATTTAAATACCGAAGAGGGATTTTTTGTTCCTGTTGGGTAAGTCCATTCTACTGCCTTATGACAATAGAATGCACGGCGAATTTTCGCCTGTAAAATTCCAGTAAACCAGCCCTTTTTAGGACGTATATCCACGAAGATAACCAAGAGTACTAAAAAAGTTTATCGTACTTTGCATTTCACGTACGTCGGTGCCTATTCATATCACGAGCAAAGCCCTACCAGCGCCGGAGTCTACCGGAATTTTAATTAAAGCGTTGCAAGTAAGAGACGTGTGTCAAATAAGATTTTCAAATCCGGCATTTCATGAGTGGATAAAGCGGACTGACGACGCAATGTCTCTTTGATTCCTTTAAAACCCTACGCGAGATACGTCAGGAAGGTTTAATGCTTTAATGCTTTGCTGATAATCTTTCTATTACAAATCTATTTTAACCATCTTTTAACATAATTAAATATGTCACTTTGAATTATCAGTAATCTAGAATAAATGATTTTCCAAATTTTCTATATTTCACGAAATGGCTTGCAAAGCTTTGTTTGATCGAATAATTCTAGGAATTAAAGTCAGTCCGCAATATAATATGAATACCACATTTCTAGGAATGAAATTATGAATTTATATAAATAATTCGCCCTTAATTTCAACATTTTCGTATTGGCAACGTATATAAGTTTTTAGTTTAGGTAATCTGCTTTGTGTGAGATTTCCAGTTTAATTTTTTTTATATTATGTTGCCATAGTCTGGAATTATATCCCAGCGTGGCAAGAGGATAGGCTCGTCTTCTGTCGCATTGTGAGATAATAATATTTTTAACGAAGAGTGAGTAGTACGGCTGTGCTGTTTTTGGCTAGAAAGAATGCTTCAAATTAAACGGGATTAGTTGCCAGCCTCCGTGGCCCAGATGGTTAAACGCTGGCTGTGAAACGAGAGAATATTTGTGAGAACCACAAATATTTATTTCGGGTCTGGGTGCTTGTAAGACCGAAAATTCTCTCGTAGTTTCTGATACCGATGACAAAAAGCTTTATCTTAGTGGGCCAGGACTATGTATGTGAGTGTTGGGTGTATTTATTTATTTCAGCCAACCCGTCGCGTCGGCTGCTATGTGTAGGATCGAGTCAAAGTATCTATGTATAGGCTACTTTTTGGTATCATCAAAAATCATTATCAATAGAAACATTATTTAAAGCTAAGTCATCCAAAATTCGCCTAATCAGTGTCAATAATTGTTTGTATACATTTTGTATACCGCTTGATGAAGTCTACGCTCCGACCTACTCGCGCCCATATCCAAAACCCCGAGAGCTTTCAACTCCAGTTGACAAACCGCTTTGATTGTCTAAAAGGAAACCTTGCAGTGGACGAGTTAAACAGCGGTTTGGTAGAAGCTGTCCATACGGTGGGATCTAAGTATTTTAGACCTCGCCGTAGAGATAGACCACAAAAACTCTCGATCCAGACTCTTGACCTCATGGCCGAACGTCGATCTTTGACGCTGCAGTCTTCCGTTGACGCCGAAGCATATCGGCGGCTCAATAGACGGATCTGGAAGTCCTTGCGACACGATGTCCGTGCTCACAATACTGTGAGCATTAAGGAGACAATTGAGCGGAACGGAGGCTCCAAAGTGTTTGCAAGAGACTTGTCTATTGGGCAAAGCCAGTTGTCTAGGCTGAAAACGGATGATGGCAGCGCGGTATCGACTAGGGCAGAGGTATTAAGAGAGATCGAGAGGTTCTACGGACAGCTTTACAACTCGGTTGCCGAACCTACTGTTAGCTCGGCCGAAGACCCGAGAGCCGAGTTAATCCGACACTTTAGCGATGATATCCCGGACATCAGCCTGTTTGAGATTGAGATGGCCCTCAAACAACTTAAAAACAACAAGGCGCCGGGTGAGGACGGAATCACTTCAGAGCTTCTGAAAGCGGGCGGAACGCCGGTACTGAAAGTCCTTCAGAGGCTCTTCAATTCCGTTCTCCTCGAGGGCTCAACGCCGGAGGCATGGAGCAGGAGCGTGGTGGTACTGTTCTTCAAAAAAGGTGAGAACACTTTGCTGAAGAACTACAGGCCCATCTCGCTCCTGAGCCATGTCTATAAGTTGTTTTCAAGGGTCATCACAAATCGTCTCGAAGGCAGGTTTGATGACTTCCAGCCTCCCGAACAAGCCGGTTTCCGAAAAGGCTTTAGTACCATAGACCATATTCATACGCTACGGCAGGTTATACAAAAAACCGAGGAGTATGACTTGCCGCTTTGTTTAG
The DNA here is from genome assembly GCA_023078785.2 of Hyles euphorbiae. NCBI lineage: Eukaryota > Metazoa > Arthropoda > Insecta > Lepidoptera > Sphingidae > Hyles > Hyles euphorbiae. The sequence goes on along the minus strand of CM041038.1, from coordinate 8,273,290 downwards.
CGTTTGTGGACTATGAGAAAGCCTTTGATTCGATCGAGACCTGGGCTGTGCTACAGTCTCTTCAGCGGTGCCACGTAGACTGTCGGTACATCGAAGTGTTGAGGTGTATTTACAACAACGCCACCATGTCGGTCCGAGTACAGGATCAGAGCACGAAGGCTATTCCACTACAGAGAGGCGTGAGACAGGGAGATGTCATATCTCCGAAACTGTTCACTGCCGCGCTGGAAAATGCCTTCAAGCTCTTGCAGTGGAAAGGATTCGGCATCAACATCAACGGCGAGTATATTACTCACCTTCGATTTGCCGACGATATTGTAGTCTTGGCAGAATCGCTGGAAGACCTTAGCACTATGCTCGAAGACCTTAATCGAGTTTCCCAACAGGTGGGTCTTAAAATGAACATGGATAAAACGAAGATCATGTCGAATATCCATGTTGTGCCCACCCCCATTGGAGTTGGGGGCTCGACTCTCGAAGTTGTAGACGAATATGTCTATTTAGGACAAGTGGTCCGGTTAGGCAGGTCCAACTTCGAGAGAGAGGTCAATCGGCGAATCCAACTCGGTTGGGCAGCGTTCGGGAAACTTCGCGACGTCTTCTCGTCCAAAATACCTCAGCGCCTTAAATCGAAAGTCTTCGATAGTTGTGTGTTACCAGTGATGACATACGGCACCGAGACGTGGCCTCTCACTGTGGGCCTCATTAAAAGGCTCAAAGTCACTCAACGAGCCATGGAGCGGGCTATGCTCGGTGTTTCCCTACGAGATCGAATCAGAAATGAGGAGATCCGTAGGAGAACCAAGGTTACCGACATAGCCCATAGGATTGGCAAGTTGAAGTGGCAGTGGGCCGGGCTCATTGCTCGTAGAACCGATGGCCGTTGGGGCCGAAAGGTTCTCGAGTGGAGGCCACGTACAGGCAAGCGAAGTGTCGGACGCCCGCCTACAAGGTGGACGGACGATCTGACTAAGGTCGCAGGAAGTCGCTGGATGCAGGCCGCTTCCAACAGGTCATTGTGGAGATCATTGGGGGAGGCCTATGTTCAGCAGTGGACTTCCTGTGGCTGATATGATGATGATGATGATGATGATTTTGTATATATAAGTATTGTGTCATTAGAGGTCTAATGGTTTCTGAGATTTACGCGTAGGTTACACATTGAATAATAAATATTTTATACTGATTTTATGTTTTAAATTTTTTGTGACGAGAAAACCAGGCGATTGACCTGCAACACGTTTTTTTTTTATTGCAGTGAATGGCGAGACGAGCAAGCCGTTCGCCTGATGGTAAGCAATACGACCGCTCATAAACAGTAGCAACATTCCACTGCGCTCGCCATCCTGAGACATAAGATGTTAAGTCTCAATATGTCCAGTAGTTACTCTGGCTACAATGTCCTTCAATCCGAAACACAACAGTGCATTTAAGCAGTGTTGTTTCACGGGAGAAATAGACATTGCGGTGGTACCTACCCAGATGGCCTCTCACATATGAGAGACCTACCACCAGTAAAAGCACTGCGAGACAATGAGCTCCAAATTCCATGTCCCCGTCACAGAAACCGAGTGAAACCAGCTACAACTGAACGGGTCCCAGTTGTATTGTTATACATAAAATGAGTCACGGGCAGTATTGGCTATAGATAGATAGATAGATAACACTTTATTATTCACCACATATTACATACAAGTAAACAGTTTACATTTTTTGAAATAGTGTAACAACTGGCGGTCTTATCGCTATTAGCGATCGCTTTCAGACAACCAAACGTACGATGGATCATCCGTTATATAAGATTATATGTAATGTGGGGGAGTTTGAAAACCTAAGAGACTGTATCCTGAAGCGTGCTTCTATTAAAGCATACTTCAAGCCGCCCAAGAAGATTCGCAATTTCTACCACCTGTCAAGTGCGATATAATATCTTCGCCAGAACCGGGCGTATACAGATTGATGTTGACATATTATGGTATTTAATTTAAACCACGTGTTCCTTACCACTCCAGGTAACAATGTACCAAGTTTGAATAAAAACTGCCTTATAGTTTTGTTAAAAATCACGATTTTAGATTGCCTTCGTTTTGACCAGTACCAAGTCCTCTTAAAAGAACACTGCTTCCTGGCTAGAATGTTTCGCGAGGCTATTGAAAATAAAAAATATCAAAATTTAAATAGAGGATATGGCTTGAAGCTTGTATATGTTATGGGCCAAGTGATTAATCGGGCATTATACATCATGCCCGGGCAATATGAATAATGCCCAATAAGAGCGGGCAATGTGATTATAACCAATCAATTTATCACATTGCCCGGGCATTATGAATAATGCCAAGTGCCTATTGGGCAGAGTGATGTAAAGCGAATCAAAATCAAAACAATGAGCCGAAGTAGTAGAATTTAGAATAGGGCAGCACGAGGGGGTGGGTTGGGAGGAGTGGAGGGAGTGTCGCACCTCCCCTGGTACCACTCCCATGAAAAGGTAACGCACCATTCCTGAGAAATATCTATTATAGCAACCTAACCCTTAAAACACTTGTACAAATTAGCTTCTGCATCGTCTCCGGCGCTACGGGAAGTTCAGTCCCTTCGCCCTTGCGTAACAAGCGTTACAGCGGGCGATGGCTGCTCTTCCTCCGCGCCTCCGGCTTTTTATATACACTCTAGGGTCGGTAGCCAAAAGACTACGTGAAGTCGGGGTGTTCCGAGTCGGTTTTGGGGCACAGTCGACCTAACTGATCCATAAAGTGGGTACACTAATTTTCTTCTGAAGATAATGTTACGGACATTAAAAAGCAACTAAACATAAGCAGATCAATTCAACCTTTCTAATTCATGGGTCCATCGCAGATGCAACAATGCGGCAACGCACCACGTAAAAAATCACCTATTAATCACACTGCCCGATCATCATGTAGCCATATTCATAATGCCCTGGCAATGTGATAAATAGGTGAGTTTAGATTGTAATTAATCACTTGGCCCAATATGGCTCGGCAATATTCATACTGCCCGGGCATTGTGAATACTGCCTGCATTAATCACTTGGCCCATAACATATACAAGCATGGAATTCAATTCTACATTTAATTAAATCGGAACCCACAAGACCAATTGTCAGACCTGAAGACCTAGTGAGCTCCTTCTGCACAGATCGAAACGGAAAAACCAATAAACTTATAAAATCAACGTTTAAATTTAATAAATGTAAATTAAGATAAAGGGTCGTTAAATTGTAACAGTCACTGAGTGGATTACTTATATCGTAGTCCGCCCCGAGACCACGAAAGCTGTACAGTAATCGAAATCGGGTAGTTAATTTTTTTTAACCAAATCCGCGATAAAATTCATAAATAATAGTTTTATTTCAATGTCATTTTAGATTTTTGGCCGACTTCAAAAGAGGAGGTAATCAATTCGACTGATTTTTTTTTTGTATGTTTGTTACGCGATTACGCCGGCAATTGTGAACCGATTTTGAAAATTTCTTTTTTGTCGGAAAGCATGATATACAGGGTTGGTCCCATATAAAATTGGTCAAGACCTGATGAATATCTTAGGATCCGCTGACCAGAACTCCTCAAAATTAAACGATCCAGCATTAATTCTTTTTGCGTAAGATTAAGTATAAGTATATTATTACAAAGGGTGGGTGAAAATAGGTAAAGGGTGGGGTGGGGTGGTGAGGGGGTGGAAAATAGGTACAATTATTAATACTCAATATCTGCGGCAGTTCTTAATCGACTTAAAAATAACTTTTTTGTCAAAGAGTATTATATGATAAGTTAGACGAAAAAAAGTATTGTGAAGACCTGATGAATATCTTTAGACCTGAAGGGCAGAACTCCTCAAAATTGAACAGTACAGCAATAATTCTTTTTACATTAGGTTCAGTATAAGTTTATTACTACAAGGGGGGGATAGAAAGGGGCGTGGGAAGGGGGGATATATGCAAATATAAATACTAAATATCTGCGACAGTAAAAAAATGAGTTTAAAAACTTTTCTTCGGCACGAATTATACATAATGTTGGTCACATAAAATATGGTGACAATCTGATGAATAGGACATATCTGGAGAGCAGACCTCCACAAAACTTTGCAGAAACGCAATGATTTTTCGTCCATTAGGTTAAGTATATGTGTTTTATTACAAATAGGAAGTGAAGAAGGAGTAGAGGTGAGAGGGTAACGAATGATTACCACGCATAAGTGTACTCAATATCTCCAGCAGGTTGAGCCGATTTTAGTATTTTCTTTATCATAAAAACGAATTAAAAAATAAAAACGAACACTAGCTTCCTTAAAAATCATAAAATATTAATTTTCGTTTTTGAAATTATAAAGGATCACAGTGGTTCATTTTTTATATACATTGATTCCAGTTTTCATTATATGATTACCTTTGGCATCATTACAATGCTTATGAAAACTAAAACGTAATAAATAAAATAATTTAATTAAAAATTAAAAGACCGACTTCAATGTGCACTACAAAGTAATAAATAATATATATTTCATTGTGCTAGTATACATTGATTAATTTTCTTATTGACTAGACTAGCCAACAAATCTTAAATACGTAGGTAATATTTTGAAGGCGGGTCGCCAAGTGACGAACACGACGACCTACACTTGAATTTAATTTGTATAAAACATCCTAGCGAAAAAAACGTAATTTTCACGCAATATTAGTTTGTCTTAATCTATATAAGCTCACGCCATTTTCCCAGAAAGGGTATGCAGAGATTCTTCTGGTATCAACCAGGACACCCACGTTACGCCTTGCGTGTTTTGTCCCTCGGTGTGATTGGGGGCGAGAGTCTATAGTCATATCGGGTGCAAATTCCAGTCCCTATCTTGATAACTAATAGAAAAATCGCCCGTCCTTAATATAACAGCTCTTAATCAACATTGTGGAGCATCGGACTTATCTACAATCGAGGGAAACATACAAACTTAACAATCCTTCCTTTTCTTATACTTTCCTCACTATGATTCATATCACTGTTAAAGTAATTGTATATAAATATGCAAGTGACTCCAATAAGTCAATGGTGTACCGTGGAGTTGAAACCCTTGACTACTGTATCTTTGATCGTATGCAATACATTAAAATTAGATCACACATATGACACATATTAATTCTATTAAAATTTCAACTAATGTACACGTAGGATCAATATGTTAAATTAATTTGTTTCTAGTTTACATATGGACCTAACTGAGCGCCAACGATACATCAACAAGTAGGTAATATTCAACTGTGTTACATTACTTGAATTTGTTCTCGTTTGGCACTTGGCGACCCGCCTTCAAAATATTACCTACGTATTTAAGATTTGTTGGCTAGTCTAGTCAATAAGAAAATTAATCAATGTATACTAGCACAATGAAATATATATTATTTATTACTTTGTAGTGCACATTGAAGTCGGTCTTTTAATTTTTAATTAAATTATTTTATTATTTTCATATTAGGTGACATGAGTCACACAGCCTTGAAAAAAATTGAGGGCAAATATCGTGGGCGTCCCTCCGTACAGTTACAAATAAATAGTAATGATGTCATTGTCTATGTTTCAAGGTAAAACCTATATTTTTATTGTAATTAAAGGCGAGATGAGCATGCCGTTCGCTTGATGGTAAGCGATACGACCACTCATGAACAGTACCTTACTTTACAATACAATGCTTGGCATTCCATTGCGCTCGCCATCCTGAGACATAAGATGTTAAGTCTCAATATGTCCAGTAGGTACTCTGGCTACAATGTCCTTCAATCCGAAATACAACAGTGTATTTACGCTGCTGTTTGGCGAGAGAAACAGACATTGCGGTGGCACCTATCCAGGCGGTCTCTAACATATGAAAGACCTGTATCTGTATCAGCCCATATACGTCCCACTGCAGGGCACGAGCCTACTCTACAATCGAGAGTACGATTGAGAGTGGTTAGGCCATATAGTCCACCACGCTGGCCTAGTGCGGGTTGGCGGACTTACATAACATAGAAATTCTTATAAATCGCTATGGTATGCAGGTTTCCTCACGATGTTTTCCTTCACCGTTTTAGTGCGTGGTGATTGACTATCAATACACACATGACTCCGAAAAGTCAGAGGTTGCCCTGGGATTCGAACCCGCGACCACCGTGAACATGTTGGCAGTCGCGACTAGTCCGTTTACCAACAGGCCACCACGCTCGCACGATCTTGTTAAATATGTATGTAAAAATGAAAGGCTCTACGAAGCGAAAATTTTTTACGACCATTATTTAAACATTTTTTTTCACTTACAATTAAGACGGTAGTTCGAGAAAATTTCGTTAATTAACAATTGTTTAACTTGTTAAAAAATTAACTTTAAGTAAAATTTCCAACGGGAATAAATTAATTATAGTGTTCAGAACACACCATATTTTTTTCAAATTTAAAAAAAATATTCAATACCTTAAATAAATTAATTAATGTGCCGTACTCGCTTTTGACGCCACGCGCGCATCCTAAAAATGTCACGCGCAGACCTATTTTCAACGTTAAATTAAAATTATAAATATTGGAGATAGAGTTCCGGGAGTTCGTTTTTTATTGGAAATTTCCTCTTCTTTCAGAATCTTTTTTTGAAATTTCTTAAATATTAATATTGGCAAAAAACGAAATGCCATTTTTTTTTCATCTTTAATTGTTTATAACTTTTGCTATTTTTTATGTGCTAATACACGCTTTTGGCACATTTTTTAGACGTCATTCCGGATCCAATGAGCTATCGCACATAATTTTAAGAGCAGTATCTCTATTTTGTACCATTTTCAACTTGTCGACTAGACTATCATCTCATCTTAAGATATCAATGTAATATTTGTTTAGTCTCTAAAGTATTAATTAGTAGGAGACTGGGATTTCTCACCACATAAAAGTAATAAGACAATATATATGTACTATAACTACATAAAAAAACAACGTCGCTCCTCGCTGTCTACCTATATGTGCTTACCCTATGTGTGCTTAGATCTTTAAAACTAAGCTACGGATTTTGATGCGATTTTTTTCAATAGTGTTTTCAATAGTGTAGAGTTATTCTAGAGAAAATTTTATATGTATGTATAATACATACATAAAATGGTAGAGAATTAAATAAAAAAGACAGGCACGTGACATAAATTAACTAATAAGTTGTTGATGTAACTGGACTCAAAAACTATACCCGGGCCAAGGCGGTCCGACCGCTAGTATAAAATAAAATAAAAAATATTGGAAGTGAGTTATCATACAAAATTTAATAAAAACAATCGTTTTATGAAACGGTTACGAGACTAACAAACCACAATATTATGATTTCCTTTATAGTTGTAGAAAGCGATAGTTATCTATAAATATACAAAAATTGAGCTGATGCCTTGGATTCGAATTTTGAACCTGCTAGTTCTGGATTTTCTGTCCGGTTTCCTGTTTAGTAGACCTTCGCTTCCAAGAACTTCACGAATTGTTGAATCTGTGATTTAATAAAGTGTGCACCATTTTGTTGTTTTATTCACAATGGTAATTCTTTAGAATTTATATTTATAATAAGCATATAAAACAAACACAGCAGGTACGGATTTTTTTCTGGAATTCTACCAATAGATGAGGAATTATTTTTATTAAGGTGCTTCATGGAACAATGCGAGGTGAGTATATAGGAAAACTAATAGGTAGCTTTGTGTCTGATTTACCTTATCCATACAATCTTATTACAGTAAATTAGAGGTTATTCCGTACAAATCGCGCTGAGGCCTGTGTTCCAAGCACTTTATCTATCCTATTCAGGTCGAAATGGTATTACTGAATATAATAATGGTTTGAGATAGCAGAGATGCGACGACACGTAACAATGGACAGATATAACTAAAAAAGGGTTGAATGAGAATTATAATTTAAGTAGAATATTTCTTATAATGGCTAACTTAGGGCTACTGTTACTTGTAGAATTGCTGATGGTAATAAAATTATAAAATGGTTGCATTCTAACGTAAATAAGTATGCATGATTTAAAACACATTCTTATAATTTATTTTATCTTCTAGTAAAAGCTCGTATTATTGAAATAATACTATTACTGGTATTTTCATTGGTATTTTGATTGACCGTTATTATGTAATCGTTACCAAAAATGTCAGGAAATTAATGGCAGTTACAGTTGTTTTTGTAGGTATCCGCAATATAATGAGTTATTAGATTTTGGTCCGTGACGTTAACCCAACGGGATTGTAATAAATAAGACATTGTCAGCTTAATGGTCACTTCAATGCAGCATTTTCAAGCCGCACTTAGATATATGTTGCGGTTTCCCTACTAATGTTGTTGACAAATTACTAACAAAGACCTTTGATTTATCATGTTCTTACTGGATTAAAATTTTACCAAAAGATACGATGGATCCGCATTCCTATTGGAATTCCTTTCATCCAAACGAAGTGATATTTCGTGATATACTTCCGAGAGACGAGTTCTTTATTCTTGAACGTACTTACCTTTATTTACATGTAACTCAATATAACGTGCCACGATCGTCGGTGGATGCCCTGAAACACTTATTTTTATATCAAATGTAAGCGAAGTCTTGTTATAACGCGCCGAACTAATTTAGCCTCTGATTGTACTCGCAGTAACCGTGGCGTTCGTAATACTTCGTACAGTTGTTTACATTATCCTTTGCTTATATGCCTAGCCGGCAGCAATATCGCCTTTGATCTCGTTCTATAGCATATTCGCAGCAAGCGATCATACTGGAAATAATATTGATCTGCCCACATGCTAAGGTTTATCTGCATTTTAAATATTTACCCTTGTCAATCGAATATCACGCGGCAAGTGTTACAATTGCAGGAATATTCCATTCTTTATTGCTTGAAAAGCTATTTTTACGTTAAACAATGAGGAAATTCTAGAGTAGACGCCGAACGTGTGCATCGTGTTTGTTTGTATTTCTCTTTATTATACAACGTATCTACATGTGTGTTTACATGCGGATTTTCTAAAGTCGTATACATTCATATCAATGTAACAATATGCTGCGGAATAAATCCCAACTGAATGAATTTCAAAATGTTCATTACCATAATCTGCGTAGGTATTTGCACTTGGCGTATGGTTAATGTAACTGTGAAGGTCTTGCGAGTCGCAACTGTATGCAAACTTTTTACATTTAATTATAATTGCTAATACTATTTTGGATCGAATGGTTTTTTTATGTTTTTCAAATTGAATACTAAGTAATATTTTACGAAACTAGTTAAACTTTGACAAGGCGTAATTTTATTTACATAATTTTATAATTAAAAAATCATTTTCTTTCAAGGACATTCAATATATACTGTGTAAGGTCGTATGCAACATCTAGTATTTCACGCTTGAATATATAGGAGAGAAGACCCTTCTCGAATGCCAAACAAATTGCCATTGAAGAGAGCGAGGACCGATTTATCGATTGTGCGACAGTTACGTACATCCACGTCTCCATTATTTCCTGGTCGGTGATTTGGGACATGAAAGTGTGTAAAAGGGTTAATATTTCGCGTAAAGCAGTCTAATTTTGACGGGTTTCGACGGCATAGTGGGTTAAAAAGCTGGCTGTTATTATAATGGCGTGGGTTTGATCTCCGTAATAATACATTATTTGTGACTATTCCATCACAAGTGTTTGTTTCAGGTATGGATTAAGACTTTATTTATTTATTTCAAGTAAAATTCAAGTTTACACGTTTTGAACCATAACACTTACATCGTAATTAATAAACAAAGGAACATAAACAATATTAATATCATTTCTAAAATTTAAACAACAAAGGACATTAATATATTTATCAGTAAAAATAAATACCTAAAGAAATCTAGTTAAGAAATTAATAACAAAGCAAAAGTGAACATAGTACATATTTTAGTTAACAAAAAATAAAATTAAATAATAATATAAATATGGATAATATCTATAAATATGGGTTTGAGAACAATAGCGTCTGGGTTATTCAGGTGCCCACAACATAAAGCTTAGTACTGTGACTTCAGAACTATGTGATTGTTGAATGTACTTATCATTTATAACTTTATTTTTAATGTTTTCACGGAAATATTTCAAGCAAAAACCTTTTACAATAACTTTGAATGTCTGTCAAGAAAAACATTATAAATTTTTATTCAGAACCGCCTATTTAATAACCATAAATCCGCGAGTAAAAGAAGCTGTATCAAAGTAATTTCATTCTGTGGTAACATGCCTTAGATTATACATCTTATCAAATACGGAGTGAGGCTTAACAGAAAGTAAACCTATTTTACTAAGACCATTTCAGAGAGTTGATTTAAGCTGTATTATTACGGAAACACATGAGAACATCTGTGCACACACCCTTCATTGGTATAGTATTAATAAATTAGTACTAATTGTGTGTAGCATATGCATTAAATTTCGAAATTTCGATACTCGGACGCCCGCCTTCAAGGTGAACGGACAACCTGGCTAAGATTGCAGGAAGTCGCTGGATGCATGCCGCTTTCAACAGGTCGATGTGGAGATCCTTGGGGGAGGCCTATGTTCAGCAGTGGACTTCCTGTAGCTGAGATAATGATGATGATATGAATCACCATAACTGTGAATATATTTCTAAAACATAAACAAAATACACAACTTTTCTATAACGATGGAAGCTGTTTGCAAAGTTAATTTACAATCGAAGCTTTTTCGGGTGGTAAAAGCACAAATGAATAAATGTACAATACATCTACTTTTTTAAATTAGTTTTCTTACCCCCTCTTCATTTCGCTTTATTTTAATGAATTGCGCTGTGCTTTAAAGACCTTTTCAATTATCTTTTTATTGGTTTTAATAAAAATGCGCCATGTTTTCCATTTCATCACACTATAGTACATGAGAAATAAGTTTGTTATTGTAGCATATTAAATTCCAACGACCCATACCAACTATACATTAATGTTCTCGCAACACATTTAATATTTCGTTCATCGCAGCGCTCAGCGGTAGCGAAATTAACTACATATAAACCGGCAGAAATGGGAGAATCAACGCAACTTAAATAACTGTTCTGCCCCATAATAAATGCTGGAACTTAGTACACAGCTTATTAAACTAGGTAATTAGAACAGAAATGAGCATATTCGGAGTAGAACAAGCGTTACTGACGTAGTCCAGCAAATCAGCAAGTTAAAATTGTAGGTAGGTACATAGCAAGGAATGATAGAACTAGTGAAATTTCTCGAATATAGGCCATATATTGGCAAATTCCTAGAGGTTGATGTGGAAATCATTTAAGGAGGCCGCTTGTCCATCATCAAGGTGATCAAATAAAACAATGGAGGTCGCAGGAAATTGCTGTGTGTAGGCCATTTCTAACATACTGCTGTGAAAATTATTGGAGGATATTATCAATACTGGATTTTCTGAGGCTGATTATGACGATCAAGGTCATTGCGGTTATACATCTCCGTTGATCGCGCCATTCATCTGAACAGTGTCAGAAGCTTTATTTTCTGGAATAGATATAGTGTTTACGTTAACGTAATTGGCTAGATTTATTTTTGGATGCTAGAGCATAAGTGTTTGAGTTGTTAGAGAACTTTCATGTGGGAATATTTTGCGGTCTTTATAAAACTCTGAAATGTTATAAAAACGTTTTATTTTAACGTAACTCAACTGAACTAATGTGAGCAACCGTATTTGTGTACCCACGAGACAGTCAATTAGCAAGCTGAACTGAACTCGAGCGACATTTTCATTAGAGATTAAATATTTAACTCAATTACACACGGCAGTTCAGCCCTTCAGTTCAGCGTCCTTTCAAAGATATTTGCAAATATAATCGCTTTTCCGCACGAGGGCCGCTTTAATTAAAAATAAGAGTCAATTATTCTATTTTAATAACTCAATGTATGTTGAAGTTATTAAAATATTTATGTTCATAATTACTTTATACCAAAATTATTTTGTAATGATCTTATTAGAAAGTGATTATTCTCCTCACGTGTCCCTGGATATTTGAAGTTGTTATTGTAACTGTATTTTACTTAGATAGAATATAGATATATTTTATTTGAAATATTATTAAAATAACCTTCTAACTCATTATATGCTAACTAGATTAAGCTAAAAATAAAAAATTGTTGTATAGTGAATTAAAATTTGATAAACATGAAGTATATTTTTAATTCTTGTTACAACTATTATCTATAGCACTTAATAATAAATTAAAAGTTATTAAGTACCACGGGTGAAAGAATCCTGTCACGATATCCTTTGTCGTACGAGGCGACCTAAACAGGCTGGTATGGTCGACGAATAAGCTGTGGGTATTTTGCGTCCTCGCGGGGATAAAGACTCCGCGATGGGCAGTAGCGCGCGGCTTTGTATCTGCCTTGGACGTTCATAGCATTTTATATAGATATTTGACTGGGGGTAGGTCTCTCCGCCTTGGTAATCACAATGTCTATTTCTCCCGCCAAACAGGTGTATAAATGTTCGGGTTTAAAGGACATTGTAGCCAGAGTAACTACTGGACATAATAAGACTTAATATCTTATGTTTGAGACTTAAGATCTTATGTATCAGGATGGCGAGCGCAATGGAATGCCAAGCATTGCTGTGTAATTAATGGTGTTATTTGGTTTTATTACTGTTCACCATGCCAATGGCATGCTCGTCTCGCCGTTCACTGCAATAAATTAAATTATAGTTTAAACTAGCTGTGCCCGCGACTTCGTCCGCGTGGAATTTAACAAAAACATTATTTTTCTAAAATAAAAGATTTTTTCTAAAATAAATGTAGCCTAAGTTACTCCTTGTTATATCAGCTACCTGACAAAAAAAGTCCCGTCAAAATCGGTCCAGCCATTTCAGAGATTAGCCGGAACAAACAGACAGACAAAAAAATTTAAAGATCATTTTCGGCACATGTATCGTGTATATAACGATATGTAGTAGGACATTTCTTAATATTTTCACTTTAAAAACAGACACTTCAATTTTATTTATATGTAGATATAGATAACAAAAAAATACGCTTTCATAAAAAGATCCATCTAAAAAATAAAAAATAATTTATAATGAGTTTAAGATTAGAAAATGGAGTAAAATACATACATTTTCTTGCTAGAAAGTGTGGGGTGCTGGAGGATAAGGAGGATAAAAATGAAAAAATAATCGACTTGCTTATAAAGCAAGTCAATCTTTTATAAAATCGTATTTTTTTAGTTTTTTAGATTATAATTTACTTACTTGCACTAAAAACATCTAATTACGGCTGTCTTATCAAAGGAAGACAACTGCGCGCAAATTACCAACTTTTTTTCAAACAAGTTTAATTTCTGATGATTCTGGATAAGATAATGTTATATATTTTTTAAATTATTGTATTGTCATCGGTCGTGGATAAGTATGCTATATTTCGAGTCAATCCGACGTTTTGAAGTGCTCGAAAATCGACTTCAAAGATTCCGTTGCATACATGCATACATACATTCATACCTACATACATACAGGCGAAGTTAATAAAAGCATATTAAAAAAAGCAATCAAATAGGAAGTGCGAGACACCATAAGTGATCAATTGAGGTCCCCGGCAGTGACATGAAAGAAATGTAGGTCACTTCTTGCCCTCCGACCAGATATATCAGACCCCGCAATACACCCGACGTCCACCGAAGGGTGTAATTTCGTAAGCCGACGCAGAATTTGCGAGGGACTCAACCCAGCTAAATCACCAGCAACAGAGTCTAAAAGACTATTAATTCCTGTATAATTTTGTCAGCCCTCCCCGTGATACTGAAAGGGAATCGTAACAACTTTGACATAAAACTATTTTTAGGGATTTTATGCTGGGTTTAGTGTAATTTTGGCAATTTTTATCCTCCCGACGATTACTTTACATCTATCCTGGCCACGGGGCGGATTGAGGTATTAGTCATCCGTCGTAACAACATTGCTCTTGTTCCAAATTCAAAATCTGTATCTGTATCAGCCCATATACGTCCCACTGCAGGGCATGGGTCTCCTCTATAATCGACAGTACGATTGAGAGTGGTTAGACCATATATTCCACCACGCTGGCCTAGTGTGGGTTGGCGGACTTACATAACATAGATTTTTTTATAAATCGTTATAGTATGCAGGTTTCCTTACGGTGTTTTCCTTCACCGTTTTAGTGCGTGGTGATTGACTATCAATACACACATGACTCCGAAAAGTCAGAGGTGTGCCCTGGGATTCGAACCCGCGACCAACGTGAACATATAGGCAGTTGCGTCTAGTCCGTTTACCAACAGGTCACCACGCACTTAAAATTCAAAATACCAGATTTAAATAAGCTCCATTTGCAGCTATTATTATTTCGTGCAAACATAAATCATCAATATGTATACGCCCGGTTCAACAAACAAACAAAATAGATTGCGACTGTGGCCTCTCCTACATAGGTCAAACCAAAAGAAGCATAGGGACCCGCGTAAAAGAACACATAACTGACGTTAAACATCGACGCCCAACGAAGTCTGCAGTTGTTGAACATACCGGGTATATCAAGACTGCTACCGAAAACGAAGCCGGGTGGTAGTTTTAGTAACTACAAACACAATGCAATTAAAAATTTCACAAAGAAACGCAACAATTTTTTTTATATTTTTTTAAATATCGTCGTGTTTAGGTGGTAAATCCATAGTTTTTACTAAAATAATAATTTAAAGCCTTTCGTACCATAGCGTTTTTAAAAATAAAAGGGCGTACACTATTATTTAAGAAAAAAACTATGTATTTACCACCCTAATATAACGATAGAAAAAAAATAACAAAAAAAATCGTCACAATATTTTGTACAAAATTTAGTTGCATTGTGTCTGAAGTCACTAAAACTACCACCCAGCTTCGTTTTCAGTAGCACTCTTGATATACCCTGTATATAAATTCCTCCAAGCATTACCTTCGCTTTGACCAGCCCCAAGTCCTCGCAAAAGAACACCGATTCCTGCCCAGGATGTTACGCGAGGCTATTGAAATTAAAAAACATCCAAATTTCAATAGAGAAGTTGGCTTGAAGCTTGCACAAGCATGAGATCCAATTCTACGTTAATTAAATCGGAACCCAAAAGACCAACTGCCGCAACCTCAAGACACTGTGAGCTCCTTCTGCGTAGATCGGAACGCAAAAACCAATGAACTATTTAAATAAACTTTTTTAATTTAATAATTGCAAAATAAGGGTAGTTCAATTGTAATAGTCACAGAGCGGATGACTAATATCTCAGTCCGCCCCGTGACTACGAAAGCTGTAAAATAATCGAAACGTCGCGTCGGGAAGTCAAAAATGTAAAAATTAAACTAAATTCGCGATAAAATCCGTAAATAATAGTTTTATTTCAATGTGTAACATTCGCGTAAATCTAAGAAACCAATATCCCAAAAAACAAAAGACTGAGTATGAGCACAAAATACAAAAAGATGTTTAATTAAATACGTTGCGCCGCGCCAATGCTACTTACGTTTAAGACGAATGCAGGTTACAAACATATTTCTAGTCAATAATCCATCTTTTTGGAATAGTTACAGCTCATTTATAAACTGCTAATTCGATTGCACATAAATAAAATAGAATTAAACAACCAGTGTTTAAATAAAGTCAGTTCTCAATCGTATTAGCAGCATAATTAGTAGCGGGCTGATAAATATTCCCCAATTTGATTCAGTTCATGCAAAACAAAAGAGACATTGGCAAGCAGCTATTTTGTAGATTTCTTTGTTGAACAAAGTACCCAATTTAACGTCGCCTGCTTATTTGAATGTGGGCCGCTATTGTTTCTTTTCTGAGATAAAGTTGAAATTTTCATTCACAGTATTTTTCGTCAAGTTTTGGTAGGTATGTTATAATAATATAGATTGGTTTTAAATTGACTTATTAAACACTATAACGCTAGCAAGTAATATGAACGTTTTTGGTGCTTGAGCTCTCATGCAGCAATGGACCAAATAATAAATGATTTTTTATCAACGATCCTTGTATTGATTATTGAGGTATTATATCAGCTATACTTAACTTACGGCCCACGGGGGTTTTATGGTTGGCCCGCCTGGAGTTGCAAACCATTTTTAAATAACGAGCCAATCATATTACTGCGCTCGCCGATTAAACAACTAGAGAACCCTACCGGGATGAGTTGCATTGAATCAGCCCACAACACCATGCCTAAAACGTGTTTGCGAACCGTGTAAACTAAGATTGAATACCGCTGTATAAAGCAGACATCGGGAACAAAATCTCCGCGCATTATGCTGGTACAGGATAGCACACGGAAACCCAGTGAAGCGAGAACAAAGATGTATTACTGGGACAGAAACAGGAGTGGTCCGGTGTGGTACGGTACCGTTCATTTTTGTTAGTAATATATTATTTGCAGTGCCCTTTCTAGTATAATATCTCTAAGGCATTGAGTTTGTTTATGGACTGGACATTGACAAAGGCAACTTTTAATATTCTACAACGGATTATGGTTCGCATGGGTTACATCTTGAGAATATCCAAGCATGAACAAACCAAATAAAAGATAAAGTCTTTTTATGCCTATTAATAAACCATGTGTATTATATTCCCAAAATAATGTGACAATCTACACTATAGAGAACTAGAAGGTTAAATCTGTGAGCCTTATCATGAGTGTTATGAGCTATATGTCCGCGTATATTGCTTGCAGTTCACTGTCCGGTTTGTTTGAAAAACTCTCCGTCATATTTTGAGTGCACATTGGAGCGTTGTGTAAATTGCGGTTGCGTTTACTGCGTTCTCACAGCGAAGTTCATTTAAGTTTATTACATTAGTTTATGACCCTATGTACACGTTTATGTGTGCTACAATAAAGTTTAAAATAACTTGCGCGGCGCCAACGTAATTCGTTATCATGTTCTAAACAGTAATAAACAATGGTATGAAAAGTGGGTGTCTAGCGGTGGCCAGTAAATATTAACTGGAAAACCGGTGTGCCCTGGGTGGTAATATATGACACATATTAGTTGTGAAAATACAGTTTTATAGTAAAATATCCTCCTTTCTCGCATGAATTCACCTCCCGTATTTAACAACTGATTTATGGAATCTATACCATCACCATAAAAATACTTCTTTAGCGTCTGTTCGTACGTGTGCATGTAGCCTCCATTTACCGGCATGTGGGCCCTAGTATCATGAATTTTTTGATGTCATCAACCGTGGATTACAATCGCTGTTTACACTGCCCATTGCCAATTCAAATTGCTAAATTGATAACTTTCGAAAAAATCGCAACATGAGCTTTTGTCTATGCAAATAAAAGTGATTAGAAGTTATTCTATAATTGCCCGGTTTTTAAACCGGATATTGAGAAAGGCTGCTTTATTTCCTGTAAATTGCATGCTTTGTGTTTTACATACATTGTTTATACCATTAAGAAAAGAAAATGCTAAATGTTTGACAACCTCTGTCCACACACTCCACAGTACGAAATCAACAAAAGTTTTTCCATAACCGTTTCCTCATTCGGTTATGTTTTGTTTGAGTTCAAGGCGAGTTTATAAGTCGTCATGAATATTAAAACGAGGAATTGGGCGAATTGGAGTCTGAGTAATTTCTTCTGTAAGTATTTTAACTTATGAATTATCGAATGATTTGAAAACCTACTTACTTTGCCCTGAATACGGCGAATAATGAATTGATGATACCAAATTACAGAGAAATCAATAAAAGAATTTTTGTATACCAATATATTTTAATAGATCCGGGGCACGTTAAAGAAAATTCTGGTTTTAGCCTGAATTAGCCAGCCCATTAACAGTGATTTTGAATTGCTGTTGAGTTTCATGAGTGAGATGAGGTCAACAATCCTTAATTACGGTTATAACAAAAAATAGGAGGTAATTTTTTTCGCTTCACGTTCATTTTACCCTGTTCTTTGGAATATTTTTAATATAAAGGAGCTTTTTTTACAACCATTTATTACATATTGGCGGGCGAGAACACATGTTTCTGTACACATCGAACTAAGAAAGATTTATAGTTTTGTCGTTGCCCGCGTGACTTTAAATCGGGAAACTAATGCCGAGAAAACAACGTGCGTGTTGTAGAAAATCGTACAGAATGAACTATTCCTTCTTGATATCCACATTCATCTAGCTTGAATATATATATATATATATATATATTTAAGTGTGTGATTTTTAGTTCTTTAAATTATTATTTAATTGCTTGCACTAAAAACATCTATCTACGGCTGTCTTATCAAAAAAAGACAGTTGCTCGCAAATTACCAATAGTATTTATTTTTTTAATATTTTTCTTGATACTGGAAATGTTAATGTCATACACTTTTTAAATTATTGCGTTGTCATCGGTTCTAGATAAGTATGCAAAATTTCAAGACAATCCGACGTTTTGAAGTGCTCGAAAATCGACTTCACAGAATCTGTTACAAACATTCATACATATCTACATACATTATACATACAAGCGAAGTTAATAAAAGCGTGTTAATAAAACACGATACATAAAAAATCCACGGTAAGCAACAGATTAAATATGAAGATATCCTCCGTCCCGGGCCGACTGCCCTCTCATCTCCCATTTCAATTTGGTTATAAAATAATATTAATGTCCAACTCGACGCAACACTCAGCCGCGTTAAGAGGACGAGTAACGCCAATGACCTTGCTCGAACGGGCGGCACCAAATCTCATGCACCGGCGCACGCCGGCTCACGACGTGCGAGCGAGCGCGCTGCTTTATACCTATTCATTCATTATTTCGCTGCGGACAAAACGATATATTCGTAGTGTTATTTCACTCGATGTTCCCATCGAGTACAGTTAGGACCGTAGTGTATGATTAATTCACTTACAATCGTCACAGCTATCGTGGCAGAATTGCACGAACGCTGACTGTTAAACGAGAAGACACGGGTTCGGTCCCCGCACTTGTAGTTCAACTTTTTGTGTTTACTTATTTCATCTATCTATACCAATATTACATTTTAGATTTTTAATATTTTTATTTTTGTTTTTCTTTTGTAATATTATAAAGAGGATAGATACATTTATATTTTTGGATTTTTATTTACAATGAAACTCAAAAATTACTGGACCAATTTAAAAAAATATTTCGATTTTCTAATGGTAATTATCCGGGATTAACAGTACCTGAAGAGGTTGAAATAAGGGTTTAAATGGAAAATAAAAATATTAAAAAAAAAATAATCTCGAATGGTTTTTATTTTTCATTTCAACCCTTATTTCAACTCCTTTAGCCAAACATACAGCTAATGTTACTCCAGGATAATGTTATATTCGAATGGTGAAAGAATTTTAAGATTAAGTCGGTCGGTTAAGTAATTTTTGGGTTTATTCATAATAAACAAAAATCGAAATATTCAAAAATCTATAATACAAAATGTTACAAAAATGCAAAATATGTTTATGTTTCTGTTGGATTGGTGGCGTCTTGAAGTAAAGATACCCAGTAGTTTTATTAGTGACTTTATTTTACATGATAATGGGAAATCAACAATACTTTATATTTTACGCGTGCTTCATGGTTCACAGGGAATTTGCAAGGGAGGCCATAACAGTTATTTGACACGTACATCGGTTACTCACACATCTCAATAGATGGCGCTATAATTATATAACTTTATTATGTAAATTATAAATTTATCACATATTACAACAGTTTCTTTTATAAAATATTATAGGTTAGACATATAGATGAATTTATAAACAAAAACAATCGAATCGATGCGGGGATCGAACCTGCGGCCACATCAATCATCAAGCGATCGGCCAATCCTTCGGGCCAACAATACTTACATCCCGGCGACCAAATTACCGGTAACTATCTATTATATTAGTGCCTATTTTGGTGTTTAAATGTTACCTACTATTTCAAATATGATCGGATCATAACAATTCATTTATTTATATGTTGGGTAGGTCTATCATAAGTTGCATGAAATTCAATTGAAATATTAAAACATCGCACGATACTTATATTTTGCTATGTAGGTACAATATTATGATCGTTAACTTTAACAAAATAAATCTACTATTATAGTACAGTTACTTTCTACTAAGAGCATAAATAATAATTTTATAAAATATGGTAGAATATTTTTTTCAAAAAAATATCTTCAATGATTTTTATTTTCCTTTTTAACTCATGTCATCCCCTTTAGGCAAATATACAGCCTGTGTTACTCCAGGATAATGTTGGAATCGGATGGTGAAAGAATTTTAAGATCGGTTGAGTAATTTTTGGTTTATTCATAATGAACAAAAATCGTAATATTCAAAAATCTAAAATACAAAAATGTAAAATATAAATGTTACAAAAATGCATGAAATAAAATGTTTCCTATATAAAATATTGGGTTAGATAGTAGATAGATGAATTTATAAATAAAAACATTTGTTTCGATGCGGGATGGAACCCGCGGCCACACGTTTTTATTTGGCATCCAAGCAACAGCGCCACAGTTGCAGTGACGTAGTATAGTGATTTACTACGGTTAGACCGGCCGTAACCGTTCTCAATGAATGTGTCGAGCGAAATAGCAATATTAAATTTACGTTGATATTGCGAAGACAAGCGACATAGGTCCGTTTAGCACGGCGGTTCGTCCCGCAATGATTTGTTAGGCGACAGCGGGGACGTGCTCGCGATTTAGAGTATCGATAATGTGAAAAATTCGTTAAAAATAAATGAGACAGAAATTAGAAAAAATAAAAAGAAGGTCCCATCCGCCTTGCATTTCTTAACATCCTGATGATAATAAAATAATCCTAGTGCTCGTAGTTTAAGAGAAAAAACGTTGTAAATGCGAAAATAGAGGTCACTTTGCAATTTTATTTCAAGTACTTTTAATACACTTTTAAGAATTCTGAAAAGAAGGGCCCAAGCTCCATATAGTGTAGATCAACATATATTTTTTTTGAACACCTAATAATAAAGATCACCAAGAAAAAACGTTGTGAAAAAGGCCATTTCACATAGACCCCGCTCTTAAGCAGATTCCTGTAAATCATTTAGTGTAATCGTGAATTTTCAACGAAAGTAAATCTGTTTATTTTTCAATTATAAAATATGTTGTCAATTTAATACATGTTAAGGACACATACAACGAAATTTTAAGGATGACAACGCAATTGATAGCAATTAATCACCAGCTTATATTTAGTGTGTGTGCGTGTGGCCTGTTGGTAAACGGACTAGACGCGGCTGCCCACATGTTCACGGTGGTCGCGGGTTCGAATCCCAGGGTACACCTCTGACTTTTCGGAGTCATGTGTGTATTGATAATCAATCACCACGCACTAAAACGGTGAAGGAAAACATCGTGAGGAAACCTGCATACCATAGCGATTTATAAGAATTCCTATGGTATGTAAGTCCGCCAACCCGCACTAGGCCAGCGTGGTGGACTATATGGCCTAACCACTCTCAATCGTATTCTCGATTGTAGAGTAGGCCCGTGCCCTGCAGTGGGACGTATATGGGCTGATACAGTACAGTTATATATAGTATCAACCCAGTGACTTACTGAGATAACATATAGTTAAGCGCTTTTATTGAATAAATAATAAAGAAAACTGACATTAATGTGAAACAGGATCTATTATTTTCTTAAATAAATATATCATTAGATTTGTTTTAGAGTGTCATTGTATGTATAAGTATTTGCTAACATTCGATATAGGTATTTGCTATTATGTTGAAAGTGCGTTAGAATATTTAAATAATAGAAATTTTAAATTCTCCATTTATACAAATTGCTCTCTGTTTTAGGTTCACTTGTCACTAGAACTTTATTCTTCTTAATTAATTATTGTATTGATACCTTACTAGCGTTACTGCATTGTGTTAACATGTTATGCTCTTTATTCGCCCATACGCAATTTAAACTTCTTTCATTCAATTTAATTTCAACAGTGTCATCATCATGTTTAGAAATGATGAAAAATTTCATTGCATATTTAAAAACCCGTTATTTACTGCTGAATTCGACACTTACCTCTTGGATACACCCTGCTTCCAATGACTATTTCAAATCTCTATTAGATAGTTTGTTTAACTTCTTTGATTTTTTTATTTAAATCGATGACGATACTATAATATTACGCCTATTTATAGTACGCCATTCGTCTGATGGTAAGCGATACGACAGCTCATGTACAGTAGCAAAACCAAACACCATGAATTACGATACACTATTTAGCATTTCACTGCGCACGCAATCCTGAGACATAAAATTTCTAGCTACAATGTCCTAACCGAAACACAAAAGTGCATGTACACTGCTGTGTGGCTTTATAAATTTCATAGTACACGAAGGCCGAAGAAGAAGGAAGGAAAGACTATATGGCCTAACCACTCTCAATCGTACTTACGATTGTAGAGTAGGTCCGTGCCCTGCAGTGGGACGTATATGGGCTGATACAGATACAGATACACGAAGGATAAGCATTCTTCCAAAGCTAAACTCACTTACGATCCTATCAACGCGGAATATAGTAGCACAAACACAAACTCTGTTCGTGTTATTAATTAGTGCCTTTGATTGTGTGCCGCGTCAAAGCGGGGGTGCGGTTAAGCGGTATTGGGTGGCGGCAGTCGGCAGTTGCAACGCGTTTTACAACTCTACATATTTCTATCCAGCTGTACATATTTCACTGCTGGGGACCTATTTACGATTGGGTAAGACCTAAACCTTAGAACACATTAGCCAAGTGTGGTTTCATGGAATGCTATTTCCAAGAACAAATTTTAAGCTATACACACACAGTGCTTCAGATTGACTGGTATATACATGTACATATGTTTGTTGGCAAAAAATTCGAGACATGCTGAATATATCTCGGTTTGGTTTACATTATTCCTTAGAATTCTTGGAAAAGTTATCGATGGTAATATACAATGGTACCATTTGTTCAGTACACAATAATGCTTGGCATTCCATTGCCCTGTCCATCCTGAGATATAGGATGTTAAGTTTAAAAATAAATCGCAGGACAATACTTTTGTATAAAATGCTTCAAAGCTCGACCGGGCATTCTTTCCAAAAAATGAATGGAAATTAGACGTACTTCTAAAACCTCACCATTCAGTTGAAAAATTAATGGCTCTGTAATTCCGTTCCTATAGAATACCTAAAGTTTAAACGTTCGGTAAATTATTCCTAACATCAGAAGTTTCGTTATATTATCTAGTCCCGAGGAAGCGTTTGTTGGAACGCTACTAGTGGATATGAACAACGAACATCAGACCTGACCGTACACAATGCATTGTGAACTGGATTAATGAACCTTTTACATCTCACTAATGGGCACGAGCCTTCTCTACAATTGAATTCAGGCCTTGATCCATCACACTGGTATTGTTTCAGTTGGTAAGCTAAATTATTTGCAAGTACTCATCATTCATCCGAAATTACATTATTTTTCATTTGTCGGTGTCATCTTTGTAAATCACTCATTTTATCTACTTATATAACAATGATCTATAGTAACAAAGGCGATACTACGTTTCCCCTTTGCAACAAAGCAAAAGGTTGATTGAATGTGAACGCCGACGTCACCTAAGAAATTTACCATTAATTTGGGCGCGTTCCTTGTTGACCCAGATTTGACGGTACAAATCTCCAGTTGCGGTAGCTAAGCCATTGTCTTAACGACTCAGAAAACGTCTTTTAACTGTAAATAGACATCCGCGTCGGAATTTCATCTGCTTTGCCGGAAAACTACTTTTGTTCTGCATAAAAACTTTGAGCACATTTGTGATTTATACCATTCTCGGTTGTAAATCTTTCTTATGGACTAAATGATATATGACTTGAAGATCTTAAGACTTGTTTTCATCAACAATATGACATTTTAAAGCCTTATAATTTATTATCTAACCTTTATCTATTTTAATCCGCCGAAGAAGTAAGACAGAACTATTTCTACGAAATAAATTTGACATTAATACTTTCGTTCATATTTGTTGTCACATATATTTTGCCTTCTAGCGAAATACATTTACTTAAATCGTATTAAAGATTCAACATGCTGTCTATATATATTTACTTGGCGGGTTAAAAAGAACGAGCAAAATGCCACTTCATTTTTACAAGAATGTTGTTCTTTGTTTTAACAAATCTTATTAAAATTGCGACCCCGTAAGAAAGTCGCGTGGGACGCCATTAATTTTCATGCACGTGTATGTTTTTAAATTCTTCATTTCGTAAAGGCTGACGCTCTGATGCTATGCAAATGGGTCAATTACTATGATAATCACTTTGTCATAGTGTTGTGAGATTGTTGTATTCTGAGTGTGAGACGTTGTTTCGCATCTCTTGTCAAGACTAATGTTTGAACCAAATGCCTTCAAGTATTTGGGCCAAAAATTGCATTGTACTAATATTTTTTAAGATTGAAAGCAATATAAGTGCTGATAAAACTGGTTTCATTTACACTTAAAATATTTTTTCTATATTTTTGTTAAGTTAGTATCTACAGGACGGCATATAGAAAACCAGTAGTAGGTATATAGAAAACCTGTAAATTAGCAGCTGTCTTAACTTATTTCATTCATTGTCGGTAGTGGGAAATTCATATCCTCTCCGATAGGACTTTACATTTTGGTGTAAAATTCATCAATTGTGTGTTGCCTGTGTATAATGGGTTTCCCGTCCAGTGCGAGATCTGTAACCATCAGGGGAATCATCTTTATCGTTCTAATATTAGTTAAGTATTTTCTGAATTTAAGATTATATTTGACTATATTTGCATTATACACATACATTTTATTAGTATTTATACTTATAAATTTAATAAGTAAACATATGTCCTTCCTTGGGGACCTATGTTCAACAGTGGAATTCCTGTGGCTGCAATGATGATGATGTTATTGACATATAAATACAGCTATGTAGAGTTATCATCAACTTTATCTGTTTAAAAAAAAAGCGGATTCCTAATTTATTATCAGAATTAACGGCGTTATCTTTTAATGCTTTGATATGTTCTTATAGCTCATTGAAACGTCGATTAAAATAACAGATATGAATTGTATCTATAACATATATCTTTATCAAAGTACGAGTAGACCTTTTTCCTGTTGTGAAGGATATCCTTCTGTTTCTAAACAGTCTTAATTTAAACGTTAAAATTGTGAATTTATAGACGGATATTATTAACTAATCACCCGTTTCATATCATAATTTTTAAACACCAATGCGGTGTCTGATGGTGCCGTCAAATGGCCAATGGTATTTACCATAAATCTACGTCACTTCCCGTCTTACACTCGCTCAGTTAATTTAAGGTGAATACAGACACAAGTCTTGATATTACTGCCTTGAAATAGTTCAAATCTCAAATATGAATTATATTACCACAAGATAACTAACTCATAGTACGTACCATTAGGAAAACATTACTAAAGTTTGGTTCTCTGAGAACTGTAAACGCAGGCTAAAGTTAGGAAATGTGATCTTAGGGACAGATGTGTACGAATTTGCTATTATACCGAAGGAAGTCAAGTCTACGTCTCTCTGTGCGTTGTTGTATAAATATGGCTTTAGTAATAATATTTATTAATCTTTAGAGACTTCAATGAAAGTCAGAATTAGTTCATAATGAGTAAAGTTTATAGAAACTTGACCAAAAGCTTAATCAAGCTTAATAAAGAAACAAAATTATTTTGATGAATGGTGTTTAATCCAGTTTACATCAATAAAATTGAATTACGAATAGAAAATCACATTGAAAACAGCCACATTGAAATCGAATGTCAAAGTTCAGTATTCAATCGCAAAAATTTGGTTACTTATAGCTGACACCAATTCCATATTATATTGGCAGCGAAAATCATTTTATTTCCCCTAGCTGCTATTGTATTTGTTCAGTGAAATGTCACTGATTTTGATCATAATATGAACACTCTCCTCAATAATTTATATTTTTTAAAATTAATATCTGTACGTGGCAGCTCGACAAATATTTACTCAAATGGAGTGTATCTTTATTAAGACCCTAATTCAAAGGTTTATATTACTTATCATGCTTAATAGTCAAATATTTAGTGCTTAATATATCTCTGGTGAAGCTGCGATGCCTGATTTTCATATATTTGCAATTATTTTATGACTGACACTCAAAACCAAGAGATAAACCTTTGGAGACAGTATTGTAATTTGTAAGGTCATTAGCTTTCGCAGAGACGGTGAAGCCAAATGTCAGTCTGATGTCGCATGGCAGCGTCAAAAGTGTGAGACGCTTCATGCTACGCCGTTCGCGAGATAATTCGCGTGTCAATCGTGGCCCATACTGAAAAAGTCTCTGCAATTTTGTAGAGCCCTGTGTGCAGCTGTAACTTCCTGTGCCTGAAATAAAAGAGGATTTAACCAATCCTGGAAAGAGGCTATTAATTATTTTAATTTATTGATAAATCAAATATCATGTCAGGTTTGGTGTATTAATTCAACATAGTCAGAGCATTATCACTAAACTTTTTGAAACAACCCCTTACTTAATCCTTAAATACAAACCTTAAGATTTGTGTTGAGGTGGGTATTCTCAGGCTATGGACCCAAAACTCAAACTGGTTGCAAATATAAACAATGAAACATATTTCCACGTAAACAACAAAGATTGTAACTACGGTAGCACTGAATATCCATAACAAACAGAACTCCGAAAAGATCAATATTCATTTATATAGGGACGGGGTGAATCTCTTATCACCTCTTTGAAAGCGTTCGCCAAGTTTGTTCGTCCGAAGTGCTTAGGTAAACTATTAAGGGCGTCGGTAATTTATAAGGAATTTATATTGTTTCCAAAATATCTATTTAAATAAATGGTCTGAAGCGTTAAAATGTATTTGCTGAAGCTTTGCAATACCATTTAAAGTAATGAAATCAATTTGACTCGATGGAAGAGTGGGAGTGGAATTTAAACACAATAAGCCGAGTGTATTGAGGTCAAATCACAACGATGCTTTTTGTACGGCACCAATTGATACATGTATGTAAATTTTAGCTGCTGACACAAACGTATATTTTATTTATAATAATATAACATTCGTATTGTGATTAAATTTGTGTGTACTGCATATTTCATTTTTTTTCATGAATAAGTTAATATTCAATAAATTTTTATGAAGGTTATATAGTGCTTTTACAATATTTACTCCGCGTTTTCTCTTTCCTTTGCGGTCTCCTTTATGTTTGAGGTCTGGCAATGTGTCACAATCCTCAAGTGCTGTGGGTGTTTGTGAGTGGCATTGCTATCTAAACTGCGTGTTTGCTCGTTTTTCATATTTGTAGTATACTTAAAAATATAAAAATACGAGTACGGAAACGTGGGTCGATTGATATAAGCTCTTTATGGAATATAATGTTTCCAACGATGCAAATATAATCATTTTAATAACTTTTGCAATGAGTAATAATAATGTAGTTAACAGAAATCACCAAGTCTGAGTAATTTATTGACTTATACCGTTTCAGTCACCATTTCGAATTATGGTACCATGGTAGGCATAGCAGTGAATTGGAGCGTAAATATAAGCTATAAATCGTGAAGTCCTAGGTTTGATTCTTAATAGGAGAAGCATTTTATTGTTTTCTTATTGAGAGAAAGAAATTAGCGAAAGATATGAAATTAAAAACAATATATATATTTGCTCCTTTCAGAATCGATCTTGTGGAAACCAAGTCAGGTTATTTTTTACATTCGCACGAAAAAAATAACAACATTGCACTGTTGTGCATGTCGTTTCGTGAGATGATTCTGGTTTTGAAGTGGTAAGGATATGCTGTTTTCTGTCATGACTCAGCATGAATGGGCAGGCTCGTTCGGGCGGTACCGCTGTCGCACAGAAAAGCGGCAGCTTTGCTTTCGCATTTCGTTCGGTGAGGGAGATTGACGGTGGCCCGTTTCTCATACTTTATCGTTTCCATTCTTTTGCAACTTTTAAATGTTGCGCACAGAACTAAATACAACAGCGATACTAGTATGGATCTGTGAATCACTGGTTATTGGAGTAGTCATTGCATGTAGTAAACAAACATGTTGTTTCTAAAACGATTGATGTTACTGCCCATCACATGCATCTATAATTGTTCGTGATTGTTCCATCGAAACGCGTCCAACTAGCGCGTATTTCCGATAGCTTTTGATTCGTCAGCCTTCCACTTATATAAGCTCGTTTATCGAATCTAAAATTCCGTCCCACTGTAGCTGAATGGGGACATAAATCCTTTATCGTGGCCGTTGGCATGTGGGCTGGACAAACGAGTGCCTCTCAGAGATAACGACCAGCCCTCGGGTCATTATAAAACGGGTATTGAGGAACTCTACTGGGTTTGTTTCACTGCCAGGTGGATATCCAAATTTGAATAACGCTTCGTCGCAGATTGTTATCTGTTGTATTTAATCCTTGTTATTGTAAGGTTTAGACCCGATATGAGTTTATTGATTTGTGTTGGGTTCCTTGGGCATTCGAATTTCAACAAATACGAGTATGTAGACGAATTATGTTCCTATTTGTTTTTTTATAACAACCACCATTATTAATCACGTTATTTGATGAAATTATATTTCAAAATTGCATATTGTTTCTAATTTTCCCACAAGCCTTTGGACTTTCTTCACGGGCTTGTGCAAGTCAATCTAGCACCACTAATTCAAGCGCTATTAATTTTAGCACCGGTTTAAATGGGAAGGCTATAAATCATTCAACCACAAACAAAACCATGCGACCTACCACGTAACATATTATATTCAACTGTCGTTTTCAACAAACCTATGGCGATGAAAAAATAATGTCAATATATTTTTGTTTATAAAAAAATGCAGAACCATCAATTGCGATCTCAATGATTATCTTTTACAAATGATCTTACTGCCCGTGGCTAAAACAGTTCAAATTAACTGTTATATTGATTAAAGGAACACGGACGGGGTCTATTTTGAGTGGGAAATTTTATTGCAGCCCATTAACCGTCCGCTGAGGAAGGGTAGTATCGCTTTTTATTTAGGCGGTAATCAAGCTAAATTTACCGTGTGGCCTACATCACCGGGGACATCAACAGTCGGCCAGTAAAAATTTCACGAACCGATGTAAGAGGTAATGCCGTGCGACACGATAATGCACGCTGTTGTCAACCATTCATTTCATAAAAGTTATGTTTCACAAAGAGTTTACACGTGTGCCGCTGAAAGAAATATATTGAAACGAATAACTCACTCAGTGTTTACCAAACATAAATCATGAAAGTTTCATATAATTTCTACTGTGGAAAGTCTTAGTGTTAAAGTCACGTCTTTACAAAAGGCGTTATACAACATATTTTATAGTATGTCATAAGTGCGCGAACAAATTGTATATAAGATATGTTTTCTTTCTGTATAGCACATGAGTATTTATTTTACATTCTCTTGTTGCATAACTAGATAATGGGATCAAAGGAGATGTTTCTCTAGGGGATTATCTTACGCCGTGTGATTCTAATGTAAGAAAAATCGATACAAAAGTATTTGTCGCTGTTTGTTTCGTATTTGGTAGGCATCTCTGTTTTACACTACTTCCAATTTATACCAGTAGATGTTGATTTTAACTTGAAATGCTAGCGTACATATACATAAGTGATATATTTATGCGCTGTAATTATCAACTCCGTAGAATATTCCCTATTTTTAAAGAATCTGGAACGAGTTACATCTGTTTAAAAGCAAACGCAGTAGACACGTAATGGTTTACCTACATTTTGCGAGAACACATTTATTGCGATCGGAAATCATTCGGTCTCGTTTCTAAATACGCGGAGTTTTGTGTACCGATGGCGGTTTTTCCATCAAAAAATGCTGATGTGTA
Source organism: Hyles euphorbiae (assembly GCA_023078785.2). NCBI lineage: Eukaryota > Metazoa > Arthropoda > Insecta > Lepidoptera > Sphingidae > Hyles > Hyles euphorbiae. The sequence continues at coordinate 8,243,376 of CM041038.1, read as the reverse complement.
AAACGTAATGTCTTTGAATGTATTAATAGAACAGGTGAATAAACTAATAAAATTAATAACGATTATAGATACGGATAAACTATTAGCAACAAATTGTGGTCTCATTTTTGGCACAGTTCCAAACAATACAATGCAAACTCGACTGTAACAGTTGTACGTATCTGGCTGAAGTCAGCAAATTTCGCAATCCTATAAAATTCAACGCGCATTATTATAATAACAAATGACGACATTATCAGTAAACAAATGAAAGATAATAGACGGAAAGAGTGTTGGATATACGAGTTGAGTTCCAAGATAGACGCCGATGCGAGCGATCTGCTATCAACTCGGTTACATTTACTAAGTGAACTCTTTGAAGTGGGGCTAGAGCAAACTCACACTTTTATTTCAAAACAAACATTCGTTCTTAAATAAATTTTCTAGATGAAACCCTATTCTTTAAAGCAATACGGTAGTGTTAATAGATTTCTAGCGATAACTAATCATCTAAATGAGATATTTAACGGCATTCAGGATCAATGGGAACGGCCTATGTTTATGCAGTGGGTTAATACGCGGACGCTCGATCATGCAATCATTCAAACGTCAATGAAAGCTCAATGTCAATTAACAAATAAAGGTTCTATTTTAGATTCGAATTACGAATAATTCTATTTTCGATTTCAGCCGCAGATGGCGGTTCAGTTTATTTTGAATGTCGATTTTTATTGATTTTTTTATTGCTTTATATTCATCTCATTTAAATCAGCAGTAATTAAGTGGTTATATTATTTATGCTCCAATAATTACATTGAAAAGTTCTCAATATTTATGGATTATTCAATCAATAAGAACTCGACGTTTGCGTGAATTGGAAAATAGCCAAACCCCTGTGAACAATGCGTTTACCTTGACTAACTCGACATCAATTGGCTTACTTTTTGGAAAGCAATAAAATGGGCATAAAAATGAGCAGTTGTTCATAATCTAAATCGGAGTTAATGATTAATCGATCGGGAATATGTGATTAAAAAACCCAACAACAAGGTATTCTGTATTCTCATACTGTAATATGAATCATTAATGCTTGAAACTGAACAGAAATAATTAATGAATTCGGAGAAGTGTGTTTTATTATTACACTTATCTTTAAAACCGTTATTATATAATACGTAGAAGCCGCGCAAGTATTTAACATTTATTAACTACCTACTAATTGATTTGAAAGTATTAAATAAATAAATAATATTACGAACTTTATTGGGCACAATATTACACCTACTTTTTTTATGGTGAGTGACAATCATGTTAGGGCTTATACAAATTATTAAAGCTGTAATTTAACAGGGGGCCGGGCGTTGGTCAGACTGAGAAGTCACTCGTAGTTTCTGATACCTATGACACAAGACTTGATTGATCTTAATGTGGGGTCAGGACTATGTGACTGTTGGGTGTATTTATTTATTTATTTCATCTGTAGTAGTGTACTGAAACATTGGTATAAATATAAAAGTGTTATTTTAAGACATCAATCAAAGAAAAGAAAACGTTCTTATAATCAATACGTTCTTATAATAACACGTGTAAGAAAATATTCCTTCGAACGCCTCAGGATTGCGGATACAAACGACATCGTGAAATAGTTCTACGTGTTTACAATAAAATAGAATAATATTGTTGAAGTTTACCTCTTTTACCTGCATTTTCTATCGTGAAATGATATTCAATACTCCGCTTTGTAAATTGTATGAAAATATCAAGTCGCTTCCCAATTACTGGTTTCAAGAAATATAAACGAATAAACACATTTTGGCACAATTATTATAAACTATGTAGTAGGTCAATCAACAAACTTAAATGTATAAATATCTATTATTACATGACACAGGCCTTCTCAACAATTGAAAGTGGTTTAGGATATAAATGCGAGGTTACGACATAGTAAGTACAATGTACCACTTACGTACCAACCCGCACTAGGCCAGCGTGGTGGACTATATGGCCTAACCACTCTCAATCGTACTTTCGATTGTAGAGGAGGCCCGTGCCCTGCAGTGGGACGCATATGGGCTGATACAGAACCACTTACGACCAATATTAATAAACGATCTTAATATCTATCCAAAGATCGATCTAGAATTTAAATGAATCAACAATTAGTAAAATGTGATACGATTGGTCTATTTCGTATTGATATTTGAGGATAAAGACCGTTTATTGGCTGATTGTAAGTGCGGTGCAGTCCACATGTAGAATCTATTGGCGAGTGACGGTTAAATCTCGGTATGCCGGTTTACCGGTGGTGGGATATGTGAAATGCTGCCTAGGTAGGTAACAACGCAATGTCACACAGCAGTGTAAATGCACTGTTGTGTTCCGGTTTGAAGGTCATAGTAGCCGTAATAACTAGTGGACATATTGAGACTTAATATCTTTTGTCTCAGTATGGCGAGCGCAGCAGAATGACAAGAATTTCTCTGTATTTCATGGTGTTTTTTGGTTTTGTTACATTCCATGAGCGATCGTATAGCTAAGCATTGGGCGAATTGAATTTTTCATTTCATTCATTAAAAAAAATGATACTCAAAAACGAAAGCCGGAAAACCGCACACTAATACTTTAGCAAGTTTTTGTATATGGAAGTCGCTGTATGAGCCGGTTAAAATATTTTAATAGCCATTTGGATGATATTTAATGGATGATAAAACCTATGTTTACAAATTAGGTAATTTCCGCTTCAAAATGATTTTTCACTTTAAGAAACTATTTGTTACACGGCAACTAATTAGTTAATGTGTTTAACAAAATGTTATCACAAGGTAAATCTTTCTAATACTATTTGTTAATAGAGGAATTGAAAAGTTTGTGATAAATCAATCCTTAAGTCAATTAATGTCCTGGATAACCATTCAGACTACTTTGTATCCGGGAAAACGCATAGTTTTCTAAAAATAATCACTAAATCGCGTCACGAACGCGGATCTGTGAGCATATTCTTTTGATACATTATGATGCTTTATTTTGTTGGCATTTTTTATCTTCAAAACCGCTTTGTAAAATTTTGTATAACATACTTTGCGTGATGGATTTGCGGGAAAAGTATTATAGTTTCGGATAACTGGAAATTTAGGGATAAAAATTTGGCGCTGTTGACATCAAAGGAAACATTTTGGGGTATCTTCATTCCACAAATAACAAACTTAGAAAATTGTTAAATTGATTAACAAACTGGGACAAACTTTGGATTGATAAATAATTATCTTAGTTAGTTTAATGTAAGCCAATACTCGACCATCTAAATGACAACAAAGAGTTTAGTTGAGAAAAATTGTTTTAATCTCGAGCCAGTTTATACGTTCCCGGGAGGCTTCAAGCAATTTTATACAAATACTACCTTACTTACGAGACTACTTACATCATTATTGGATTATATTAAGGCAAAAAATATTAATACAATATATTTATATATTATATTTAGTCGCCTTATAGATAATTATAGCTTTGTACCGTGAGATCCTGGATTCCATTCCCACGTTGGGCATTTCATTATGTATTGTTGGTTCGTTCACGCTCTATCACATATTAGCTAAGTTAGCTAAATTGTATTTGACTTTCGTGGCTCTTCAGCTTACTCCACCAAGGATAAAGGCATGAGCGTAGTTTTAAAATCCTTACTAATATTATAAAGGTGAAAGTTTGTATGTATGTATGTATGGATGTTTGTTACTCTTTCATGAAAAAACGGCTCAACAGATTTTGATGAAATTTGGTATAGTGATAGCTGACACCCTGGATTAACACATAGGCTACTTTTTATCCCGAAAAATGTAGTGTTCCCGTGGGATGAGTCAGGAAACCAAATATACATATTTTCTACTCTTTCAAATTCAAATTGTTGGCACGGGATGTCCTCTCCTACGGAAGGGAAATATAGTCGACGGCACGCGGGAAATATACTTAGTAGACACGCGAAATAATATGTTCTTGATGTGGATTGGACTCAAAAACTATCTGCACCCGGGCGAAGCCGGGCCCGACAGCTAGTATAACTATATCTTCAAAATTTTAGACCAAGCGCACTAATTTTGAATAGTAGTTTCATTGTGTAAGTGGGCGCGCATATCTTTGCACATCTAAATATTAAAAATTTCGAATTTTTCTTCAGATAATAACACGAAACAATTTCTTTTATCTTTCATAGAGCTAAATAGGGTTCATAATCTTCATAATCTTAAGTAATAAATGGTGTAATACACAAATAATTTTCTATAATTAGCCTACTTACGGGACGTTAAAATACAGCATCAATAGAGGTGGACTAATTATAGATTTCCAGCGCTACAAGACTAATAACTATGGGTAGTAATGTTCGCTATTCATTTTTATAACAGGCTTCGAGTGTAACTCATTCGTGGTCCAGATTTATAACCGCAAATAACCACTTACTGAACAAGACTTTCGCATTATCGGTTCCATTATCCAGTCTAGTTATGTTCTACAATTGACCTTTATTTGACCCAATGTTGGGCAAGTTTTTTTTAATGCTATTAATGGCGAGACGACCATCCTGTTCATTTGATGGTAAGCGATACGACCGCTCATGAATAGTAGCAAAACCAATCAACACCTTGAAATACAATGCAATGCTTACTGCATTATACTACGCCATCCTGGGACATAAGATGTTAAGTCTCAATATGTCCAGTAGTTTCTCTGGCTACAATGTGCTTCACATCGAAAACACAAGAGTGCATTTACACTGTTATTTAGCGGGAAAAAAATAGACTTTGCAGTGGTACATACCCACACCGAAAAACAACAGTCCATTTACACTGCTGTTTGGCGAGTGAAATAGACATTTCGGTGGTACATACCCAGGCGGCCTCTCACATATGAGAGAAAACAAAAAAAGAAAAAGTGAAGCAAAATTACAACTGTTTTTAGTTTGGTTTATATTTAACGGTTCAATAACGATTATATCTGACGTTATGTAGTCGTTCTCTCTGCCTCGATGACGTAGTTGTATTAGGGTACGGTTACAAAGCTAAGGTCTCGGGATCGAGTCTCGGGTTGGGCAAAGTGATATTGGATTTTTCTGTTCATTATCAGCCCAGTGTATATGGCGATAGGCTTGCCAACTATCACATCGTGGGACGGAACATACGAGGTGAAATGTGGGTGTCCTGGCACCTCTACTTATCTCTTCTGGGAAACAGGCGTGAGTTTATGTATGTATGGTGTCGTTTTAAAATAGGAATTTTAGTCTAAGATCCGAATAGGAAACGACCTTCACCCATCTGTTTATTGGATGAAAAGTATTTTTTTATCAAATTTAATATACGAAATAATACATCGTGGGTTGGCTGAAAAATGTCTGGCCAAGCTATTATTAAATAAAAATTGAAAAATGTATTTTTAATAAACGTACTCTTGAGTTTTTTCAATGATGAAAAAATGGATGCTGTTCAAGAGTTCACTGTAAAAATGTATGGCGTAAATAACTGCGCCGGAGAGAATAATGCAAGAATACGATTTTTTATGAAAAATTATGCTGCGAAAGTTTTCATCCAATAAAGAGATGGCTGAAGGTCGTTTTCGATCGTATGCTCTACTATATGTGATATAACTGTTAGGAAGAGGTGTGGTGATCAACTATCATAAAATGAATCTAATTCCTCATTTACGGATATCACACTCAAAAAATGATGTAGTACCTATCACATGAAACTATCTGAGATAAAAGGATTTGAAAATTTGATTTGCTTAATTGATGTTAGTATTATCTTTTTTTTAATTAAATACCATTTTAATCACGTAATACATTTACGCAGGGCGCGGCCAAATTACAATTTCAATTTTTTTTAAGAAAACCAATCAGATACTAAAGTTGACCTTGCTTGTAACTAAATACACAATACATATTTTTTCATATTGAGTAAATTTAGCAACAAGTAGCATATTATAAATATTTATTTTAGGTATATTTAATTACATGTCTGATATCATCAAATGTTGGCCATTTTTGATGGCCTTGTATTTCCCAATATTTATTGCTTTTGCCCTGTCTATAAAAGCAGCGTTATCTAAGTGGGCATATTCAGGACATTACGCTCTGAAACAGATAATATCTTTCCTCTACATTGCTTTTTGTGTGTTATGGAGGTATAATCAATGCGAGGAAAGGTGAGGTCGTTAAACCGTAGCATCGCTCAAGGCTCTAGTTGTTAAAAATTATCATTTTCAGCTGTTGGCAAGCCGTTATAAGAACTATAGTTGACTTGAGGTCTTTGAAGAGAGATTGGTTCTTCTAAATCTAATATATCCTGAATGGAGCATTATAGGATGTGATGACTATGAAATATACTAAGTTTTGAATTTCACTACCTGTCCCGCAAAGGATAATATTCACGTCAACGTTCAAAAGACAGGTCTACTTTCGATAATGTAGCTTTTCTACATACTTAACAGGTTTTCACATGAAGAACAAATATTAATTGAGGAATCCCAAATGCTCTAACCTGAATTATAATCTCTTTCCTCATGTATGCGAGCATTATAAACAATACACCGTTATCATTCAGCTCTGATTGATATCAAGAAATCGGAACATAAATGATAAATCGACAAAAAATATTTTTTAGCAATGCAAATGCGGCATGAGAGAGCAAGTTATAAAATCTTTTTTTGAGAATAATATATTAAGCTGCACTAGGTTTAGCTGTCCAAAATGTGGCGGTATTTGCCGCACACGAATTGGACTATATAATTGGTCACCAGCATAGGTGAACTTTTCAACTGTAACATCTCCAATTAGGCGCTACCTAATCATCTCACCTAGATGTCAATTGCCGATGATGATGATGATGTTAAGCTACCCAGGGCTTACAGCGTATGCAATTTAATATAATGTTATTTTGAAAATAATCGACTAAGAATGAAAATTCTTCCCTAGCGAGCGTACATACGAAGTAATATTAATAAATTCTTGTTTATATTGTACCGTTTCGATAAAAGAAACATGTTCTTCAACGGAATAATTACCTGAGATAAGTACGCTCAGGCTACCGAGACTAGAAACTTCAAAGACAATTCTGCGATTTTCCTCAACTTTAAATGTAAAGCCTTTTGAAAACGGCTCATTATCGTAGGACAAGAATAACATTCAAATGTGTGTCCTAAGTTTAAAAAAGCTTTATAAAGTTTTGAATTCTGTAGTTTGTGTTAATTAAAGTCACGCTGGAATTTGCGAGGTTTTAAATTGCTGTTCCAAAATTCAGGACATTCACTGCTGGACAATTTTATGAAACTCATGAAATTCAAAAAATATTTTTTATGCAAGCAAAAGCCTAAAAGAATTGTTAACACGTATTTCTTTGGATTATAAGAAGTTAATATCACTATCAAAACTGTTCTTCTCACATTTCAAATTGTTTTTATTTTCATCATAAAAATTTATAGATTACATCTTATTCAACAAGTTGGAAATCTTATAAGGGTATTCATAAGCTATACAACGTCTAGATAATCCATAGGTACAAAACAAGACCTAGAATCTCCACATGTAAGTCTAGATGTAGTTTCTTAAGCAACGTGCAGACTGTCACTAAATAAATTTGCCGTTGAATTTGTTACCTGAAAAGATGAGGGTTCTCTACTAAGGGACGTCAAGTGCGAATACCCGTAACATATTGCGACAATCAATCTGTGAGCTATATTCTCCCGTCATTCGGCAGTGTTCACGTAAATGTACACTTTGTGTCGTAGGCAGATAAGGTAAAAAATATAAAGCGTTGAGTTATTTACGATTTCACGGCCGTATGTAAACGCTTTATGTTAAGGTGGCATTTTCTTTTAGTACGTAATTCATTGAAGAGAAGCCCATAAGATTTTGTGGAATCAGGCTACCTCTTTTGTTTTAGTTGCCAATAAAGATTTAATGTAAATTAGAAGTTAAATTAATAAAAACTACTTCGTAAGTCAGTTGGTAAAATTGTGATGAAGTGATTCATGATAATGTAGAGGCAGAATACTATTTACTTAAAATAAATTTTAAAAAAACCTTTTTTTTTTGTACCACAGACATTCCATACCTTCATTGTTATAACGCTCACTTAAACATTGAATATAAATCTGTATCTCAGTCTTGTCTCAAATCTCATAATATATTTTATTTTCAAAGTTTCTGGTTAAAAATCTAATAAAAAAATGGCGTGCATTCTTTATACGTAGAGCGTTGACCGAAGACAAACGATCTGTCAGTTTGCAGGAACTTTATTGTTTTGCGTCTATTCAAAGTAGCATACAATGTAACAGTGCAAAGTGAATTTCTTTATTGGAAAATACTGAATGTGCAAAGAAAAGCAGAAGATAAGCCGTAATGGAGGTAATGGTAGGTTTTGAAATTTATAGTGTTTTAATAATTTATTCATGCTGATCTAAACTAATAATATAAAGAGGAGAAAAATGTTTGCTTGCATTGAATAGACTCTGGAACTACTTGACCGATTTGAAAAATTCTTTTACCATTGTAATCCTACATTATCCCTGGTAAAAGGTGATAGAATATTTAAAACAAAAGTGAATCTGCACCCGGGTCGTGCCGCTAGTTTGTAAGAAAGGTGTTACTAGAAACTAAAATGTCTATTACTAGTGAAGACCATGTATGGAGTGCGAGTGGTACTTAGTAGGTTATATACCTGGAATAATTTACATAAATATATTTCAAAACGACAGTAGGTGGTTCTGAGCATGGCAACCCCTTGCCTTAACAGTCGGCAACGTGGTCCGGAGTAGTATCATTAGGCAGCTTGAGTGAGATGATATCGTTTAATGAGTGGGATTGCTGTAAGGAAACGATCCACTTTCATCAACAACTCATCTATAGCCATTAAATACAACAGTTTAAAAATCTATTTCAGCTATCAATGTTTTGTCTTCTTAACTTAAGCTAAATTCAATAGTCTTTCAAAAGGTACAAAACATTCTTTAGCTAAAATAGGTTTATGAATTGTCTATGAATACGACTTCAGGTGTTAAAGGGGACAGCGGATTGCTCATCAAAAGCCATTTACTCGCCTCTCAGAAGTCAGATATATCACAAAGGTTTTGAAAACTCATCTATCAGAACTGCAAACGCTTGGCAAAAAAACGATTCGATGAAATTAAAAGTCTTTGTTCAGTTGAAGTGTGAACCCGGTCTTTGTTTCATTAGAACGTAATGTTCTGGAGATATGTGTGGGTGTGGGTGTGAGTGTGCTATTTGAATCCAATCCCTATCGTTTTAGAACGCTGAGAGATTCCATTGGGCTTTGATAACGTTTTGCAGTATATTGACTGAGATTGCACGTGGAAAACAAACACGCCAGATTTTATAATAATTTATGTTTACTTTTATCTAATATTTCATCATTGAAATTTTGAAGTAATAATATAGGGTATATCAAGACTGCTAACGAAAACGAAGCCGGGTGATAGTTGAAGCGACTTCAGACACAATGCAACAGAAAAAGTTGTTATTTTTTTCCTACGACCATATTTGGGTGGTAAATGCATTTTTTCCTAAAATAATAGTGTATATCCTTATATTTATGAATAATCTACGGTATAAAAGAGTTTAAATTATTATTTTAGCAAAAACTATGGATTTACCACCCAAAAATGACGATATTTAAAAAATCATAAAAAATAATTGTCGCGTTTCTATGCGAAATTTTTAGTTGCATTATGTTTGTAGTCACTAAAACTACCACCCGGCTTCGTTTTCGGTAGCAGTCTTGAGATACCCTGTATATACTTTATTGTATGTCATGATAACATACACTCTAAGGGATATACACTATAACGATTCTAAACCTTAGGAAATTAATTAAAATTAATTATTTTGACGGTTGGTTAATTTAGATATACCTAGCAGTTTAGAAATTATCTTAAAACCAACTGATTAATACTTAGATAACTGGTACAAATTATTTACGACAAAATTGAACCATTGACAGTATATTCACTAATTGCTTACTATAATTAATAGCAGCATAAAATAACGAACTTACATCTGACCAGAATGTTACAGTTCCATGTCGTTTTGTAACGAGATTTATAAGATTTTCTATCCGCTGAAGCAGTCAAATAAAACTCACCATTACATAAAGAAGGTCTTAGGTTACCAAAACGACGCAATTTAATTTGGGTTCGTATGTAAGGTTATTTAGTATTACTAATATAGCTTAATGTCTAGTCCAACAAAGGGACAGACAGTGTCACATACATATATCACAGGTTAACAAACTTACAATATTTTTTTCTTTCTTCCTATCTTCACATCGTTCCAGCTCAGAACATGCACGAACAATCAAGTGTAAGTCTGTATGTAATATTTCCAGCTGAAGTCTTTCCATCGCAACAAAGGAATTATGGAATCCGGAGCGCTCCGCAATACTTTGCCGATGTATTGCAAGCGTCCGCAGAAGACACTAAACCGCTTACTGTCAGCCAGGTCGTCGGGTTGTGCGCCGGCTTTGCTCCATAAAAAACATACTTTAGAGTTCTACTACACCAACACGGATAGTCTAAACATTGGAGAAATGTAGGCAATGCTCAATAATCATTCGGTTTGATTTGCTTTGGATAGTGTATTTGTCAGCCAAATGTTGTAAATTGGTACTTATGTTTATGTAAGAGTTCACTTTATTCTCCTGTATTGGTATAATCGTAAACAACGTTGCAAACCCCGTCATAATGACCCACGCAAGTCTGTCTTTTTTCAGGCTCAAACTGAGTATTGGAATTAGAAGACCGGCAATAATCAAATCGACTGATGAGGCTTAACCATCTCCCGTCGGTGAATTACTCTGCATTTATGCACCAAGTATCAATTGCATTTAAGTAATAAAATACATATTGTGTCTGTATAACAAATATCCTCATATCTCTCACGCCATTTGATTTAATTGTTTATTGATTTCGGCTCAATTCGGCTTATACATGCTACAGAATCATTTTACAACTGGAAGCCGGCTTGGCGTCAGCTCTAGGCGTTTTTCTATTACCATGTTATTTAATTGCAATGAATGGCGAGACGAGCATTCCTTTCGCCTGATGGTAAGCGATGCGATTGGTCATAGACAGTAGCAAAACCAAACAACACCATAAAATGAAGCAATGTTTGGCTAATCACTACGCTCGCCATCTTAAGATATAAGATGTTTAATCTCAATATGGCCAGTAGTTACTCTGATTTATCCTTCTTTTATATTGGAAAAACTGACAAGTAAATACTTTGACTAGCCTTAAAACAAACATAGATCTTATGATTAACAGCTTTTAGACGCTAACTTTTAACAAATGTGACAATGTAAAACGTAGTTATATTTTATCAGTGTACAAATAATTTAAGTCTGGAAAAATATTCAAGATGTCTCATTTGGATCAGAAGATACAACAATAATATCATTATTCTTCAACGGTTTTTCGTTTCATGATATCGAAGGTTATTTCTATGAAAACTCCAACAAGCAAAGGTTATTTCGCAAAACAATTCAAATAAAAATGCATTGCGATGTATTGATGAACTAATCTAGATTCCGTTAGGTTTAGGTTAGTCCGCCCCGTGACTACGAATGTGGTAAATAAATCGAAATGTCCGAAAAAAAAAACAAATCTGCGATAAAAACTGTAAATAATATTACTAAAAATATATAAAACTAACAACCATGTTGAAGGACGAACCTAAATAGAAAAAAAGAGTCAATCAATTTCTCAGTGCATTTAATCGTTTCCGCACCGTCCCAATTTATTCATAAATTATTTAAAAAGCTTATCACAGGCGAGTGCGTTCAGAAGCCTATCCGCAGAAGGGTCGTGCAAACTACTTTAATCAAACAAAGGAGATTAAACACGCTGCCGAGCGTGATCAGCTAAATTTTTCAAATGTACGAACGTATGAATTTTCCACTCCAGTTTGCATGCGGTGTGGACTCACGATATGAAATCCTAGCTCCAATAGTCCAACGCCACGATTTATAACACATATTTTATACATTGTGCTAAAATGTGACAGAACTTTTAGATAAATTTAAAATTCGTAGCGTGTGTCCATAATTTATTCAATTTATTTGAACAGCATCCGGATGGTTAGTTTTCGAAATTACTTTTTGCCGGTCCTTTATTAAGGTAACTCTAATAAGGCCCGACGCGGTAATTTTCAATGACCGTTGATATAATATTTCGGCACGGATGTCTTTAACACACAAACGATCCATCAACTAAATGAAATTTCGCAAAGAGATTGTTTTATCTTCGCATGGCGAGTCGTTCGTGGGAAAATATGAGTGCAAATTTTAATTCGGGAAGTATCGGATGAAAATACTTCTGCAAATATTCAAAAAACGGCGCTATAAAAATGTAGGATTACTTTAAATTCAATGCTGTGTAAGTATTGCTTTAGGAATTAGGTTGCAATATTTCCTTTACTTACTTATGGGAATTTAAAAAAAAATAGTTTTGTACAAGTTTAGTAACCACAAACAACTGTTTAATCGTCGCATTGGTTAAATTAAATCGAGTCCCAAGACACCAGCTTCCATGCTTAGTTTGAGACACGTAGAACTATTCTCTAATGTGCACTGTATATTTAATGAATAAATAAATTATAAATTTAAAAAAATATTCGCTGGGTGCGAAGTATAAGGTGGGGGAACCACGAAACGATCGCAGCGCGCGTCATGGCCAAAAAAGGAACTATCGGTGGCGGACGCTGTCACTTTTTACTAGCGAGATTTACATTTTTAGTAAATAAAGATGAGTCACGAAGCTTGCTGCGTAGTTAATTGCAAAAACAATGGCAGAAATAGTGATAAAAAATTCTACAAATTTCCACAGGCAAGTTGGAAACGATTCAATGTTGCTGTGGTTGGAAAATGATGTCGTGTGTGATTGGTCGGAATCCAGTTTTTATGATTAATTTGGCCATTTTTAACTGAAAATACATAAAAGGATGGATTATTGAGAGCACAAGCACTCATAAATAATCGTCTGCTGTTTATATGAAATGCATTATTCGACGAAATTTGCTTATTTCTTTACTTACTTCTCATGACGACAGCCATGAAAAATCCGTAATGTACTAAGCGAAATCTATTGATTGTGCCATTTTAGACGAAAAATAAAAAAGACTTACCTTATATAGATTTAGAATATTTATTGGAATAAATGTAAATTACAATATTTAATTAAAATTGTTCGTTTGTAAATAACTCGTCGTAATGACAGCCGGGCATTTGACATTTCGAACGCCACCGTAGTTGCAACCGCTAGTTGGCGCTGTCGTCGCGCACCCAGCGAATAAATGATTATTTTTCCGACCCAAATATCGACCAATAGAATTGCACCATTCGACGTCACGTGGTACAACCTACATGGTATTATACTGATAATTTTTTGAAAATTTTCTCTGGTAGTTGCTATATATAAAAAACAAAACATGATCCAGTCAAATTAACCACACGTCAAACTGACGGGTTGAATTCAATTGTGAAAATTGAAGATTTTGCATGAAAATGAGTTTGAAATTAAAATTTGGGACGGAAAAATAATCCCCCGAATACCACACGAGCTTCAAAATTATCTGGCATTTCCATCAAGGTTCCCTGCAAACAAATAAAGTCGTCAAGTTTTGACTCCTTCATTTGTTTGCAACGAACCTATCGGGAAATACCCGATAATTTTGAAGCTCTTGTGGTATTATAAGTGAATATTGATGAAAATATATTATATTAGCTATATTATGCAAAAGACAGAGTACATATTGTTCGTGACATGACGACAAGTCATGAATAACACTTTTATACTTTGTGTCTTGTAATGCGTGTGGATATTTATATAACAACTGGACATACAGTTTTATCACTATTCAGCGTTTTTAAAAATATATATAAGTGGCCTTTACTGGATCACGATACAACTTATCACACGCCCACTCACGTAGGATAAAAGCGTGTTAAGATAAAAGGTAAAAAATTGTAATAAACTATAAATATTATTTCATATGTAAACTGACACACTTCAAAGCGAATTCTATTATACGTATAACATAACAGACGTTAAATAATGCGCTGAAGTTCAACGTCCAAAGAATAGTGAGATCACAATGTAACCCGCACGTTGTTTTAGTGAACACAGGTCCAAAACATGATTTATTCGTCGTAGGTCCGAACAGAGTGTAAATATTTCCACGGATCGTGTATTGTAGTATAAATATATAGTAAAAACTCCGGCCATGCTGCTTTATGATTGCCGATATTTTGGTGAAAGTATTTTCGTGTCGGCAACCACCGCTTTGTTCTAATAAACAAATGCGCTGGTTTATATTATAGTTATTCGCCTTTGATTAAGGAGCGTAAGAAGATCTCTTTGGCTATCTTCCAGCGACTACTTAGCCTGTCGACTGTTCATTTTTTATACAAGTATGACAAAACAATTACACTGCACTTGATAGCATTAAATCCCAATGGAGTATCTAGCGACTGATGCTTATTTTTATAGTTTCAAATCGAATAAGCTACAACATGATGAGCCCGCGAAATTTTTAGTCTCGAAGCAAAACATATTACGTATGCATAGAACCTAAGAACAAAATAATTTCACACGACGATTTTTTATTATATATATTGATAAGTATATAGTAATTAATGCATGTATTTATATTAGTAGGAATATACTTATGTGTAATATTATATTGTTAATACTTCGTATGTGTTTGGTATCTATTTTTATATTTGAAACAGCAGAAATAAGACAAAAAGGTTGTCTTATTTCTGTTTCACGCAACGGTTGACTGGTAGAGAATATCAGCATTAAGTATGCCTGTACAATTTTATTGTATGATGTTTAATAAATAAAATGTACTATGAACTAGACCAGCGAGCCACATGCGACTATTTGGATGTGAAGCTGCGGCTCTTTAGTTCCATACCCCAAAATAATTTATTTTAAATAAATATTAAACATCATTCTAAATTGATTAATAAGGATTATGCGACATTCTAACTCTCAGCCACTTGTCCTCGCTTTTTACCACAACCCTCACTCGTGACAAACGTCCTCACAGTCGTTATAAAAAAGTGTAAAAATCTCTTTAAAAACTTATTTTTTTTTAAATTGAAAATTTTGCCTCTTGTCACCCAAAAGGTTGCCGACCCCTGAAGTCGACGGAGCTGTAGTAGATGACAAATAGACAAAATATTTTTCAAGGCATTTACTAGTTTAGTTAACAGCATGATAACAAGGCTGATTTTACTAGTCTGTGGATTAGTGTAAAATGTTACATTGGAAATTCCAGCCTCATTTTGTGCTTCGTAATTTCAAATTGTATGTTTAATGAAGTAATAACGCTGGCATATGAAACGATACTTTTTAAACTAATAGCCTGTGTAATATCATATTTTGTTGCTAATATAAATTGTAGCCATATTATGTTGTACATGCTTAATATCATTTGAATTTTAAATAGTATATTACCTATAGCACTCGTAATATACACCTAATTTCTAAGCTACAAGTATATTCTTGGCTATAGATAATAGCTTACTTTAATGGTATAGGAAAATATTTTGAGGAAAATATTCCATCTGGTAATTTTCTACAAGAATCAGATCAATGTGAAAGACGAAAACATCTACTTCCAAACAATCCTTTTGGAAGTAGGTGTTTTCATATGAGGCAACCCCCAAAACATTCCGTAACATGGCTGAAAATCTTGTTTCACCGATAAAAGTTTTTTTGATTGGCCTTTAGCAGAAATATAGCATGCGATCCCCTTGTGGTAAGCAGTCACTCATGGACCTTCGCAAAACCTGGGATCTAGCACGGCCAGGTAGCTGCCTACGTAAATGCAGGATTGCGACACGCAAAGTAATAAATCCTACAGCCTTGGCAAATTTGATTTTAAAACGATGGTACCACTCTCAATATACTGTTTACCTAATTCACAGGCCCAGTTTGTTGTAAATCTTAATCAAAAGCTATATGTACACAGTACAGAAATTATTGCAGTTTCTATGTTCTTTATCAGCCCATGTATGACCCACTATAGGGCAAGGAGTTTGAATTGCCTTACCAATTTATTTGAGAAAGTGCATTAAAAAATATAGAAGATGTATTTTAAAAAAGTATGTCATCTATTTTATTCGCATGTTTAAGAGAACTTTAAAATGAATGCAATCTTTTAACCCGTAAACGAAAAATATACCATGATTTATTGTGCACACTCTTCTATATCAGCCCATACACGTCCTACTGCAGGGCTCGGGCCCCCTACAATCGAGAGTACAAATGAGTACCTAGTGCGGGTTGGTGGACTTTACATACCACAGATTTTTTTACGAATCGGTAGGGTATACAGATTTCCCACGATGTTTTCCTTCACCATTATAATGCGTGGTGATTGTCTATCAAAACACACATGTTACTATGTTGCTATCTGAAAATACGGAAAAACACAGCTTAACTTTTTACTTCATTCGTATCACATTATTGTGAAGCATAATTAATACAACTGGCTTTTATCTCTTCTTAAACTTGTAGTACAACATAAAATGTTTAAATCCTTCCAGGAATATTGTCTGCGAAAACCGAAATCTACATATACCTGAATAATTACCGAGAAACACTTCCATACGGAGTGAACATGACAGTTCCGAACAATGTTATAATATACATGCTCTTTATATTAATTCTTTCTCTCTCTCATCAGCCATAATAAGTCCATTGCTGATCATAAGCGTTTCTGACGACTTCTATATCCATTTGCATCAAATTCTTAAACGTACTAATGCAAGAGTCTATGGACGGAAGATACCTTCAACAAAGATAACGTCAAAAGTACCCTGAATCGACGAGGATGCATGAACAGTTTGACGAAAGATTAAACGGAAGCGGTATCTGAGGATCGACCAAAGTGGCGACCTATAGTATCTGCGCACGCCTATGGGATAGCAGCGTGACGATTATGTATGCATGCAATAATAAAAGAATGCATGCTGATTGTAGCTTACAATATGTGACTATAGAATTCCATTCCTCCATTATGAAATTCCTTGAAGGAGGCCTATTTCAACAGACTTAATGTGGCTGAAGAGAGGTAGAGGCAGAGATAAACACTGTATTTTAATGACATAAAAGCATATTTTAATTTGATAAAGAAAATATATTTTAATCAATCAATGTTATCCAAATGAGAAGTATTATTTCATTCATTTGATGAATTAATTATTGTAGTTTAATGAATTAATTCCATATCCTATTTATTGTAAGTTGAAAATGCACAATAAATAATAATTAAAAAAAAACAGGGTCATTTATATAAATGTGAAATTCAGTGGAAACTGTCAAATAGTATTTTATTGTGTGTACTTTCATAAAAAAATATTTACAATCTTTTTTCGTGTCAACAGCGATCCGCCATAACTCCTAAATAAACAGATTACTGCCATACATTTGCACGGGAAAACACTTCGTGTTTTTAACATCTGTTTGCATGACGTTATCACTGCCGTAATTGGGTTTATCTTGATCTAACTGACACTGCATGATGAGCGACATACTCTAGTATCTCATGTGTCTTTGCTCTATGGAAAGGCATGCAATGTCAATCACACGATTGTTTTTATTCTAATCGAGTTAGAGTACGCGCCGCCATGCCAAATCGTATGGCGGTTGAATGACTGCATATGTAGGTAGCATGCACTTACGGATGGTAGCCGCCGTACAGACGGGATCGATCTAGCGGCGCCGGGCTGTGCCGGCCATCACACGCACTCCTCACCAAAAACTGCACTGCACTCTGCACTTATACTACCACTCTGTTACAATTTCACTTATTCACTTACTTTATTTATTCAAACTGTGGGATATACACGCGTTTTTATTTTTAGATAAGTATGCGCACTTACTACATATTATTCGGCGTGTGTTAATTCAGTAGGTACATTTATTCGTATCGATCTAGATAACAGATGGAGATAGTGGTTCATATCTACGATAACTTCAGGGACTTAATGACCGAGGATTGAGACGATTGCTTGCCCGATGCCATGATTGCGGATTAACTCCAAACTAACCAACAACTTCTGAATTTAACTAGTAACGTTCACTTTAGTACGACGGCAGTTAAAGTAATCATACAATTATCTACTAAGAAAATAAATATTGGACTATTTTAGCTAATATACACTACTGTTTTATATATGTTTCTCTGGTTATCTTTAGGAAAAGTTTATTATCTGTCATTCATAAACTGACGTTTATTTAAAGTTTTTAATATGAAACGACTAGCGGAACTATATACACACAGCAAGCTTTATTTTTTAAGGTACTTTTACAGTCATTAGAATTAATACAGAGCACGCAATAATTGAATTAAACTCAAAAAATAGAGAGCATATTCAAACACCCACTACGTGGGTGCCGGCACATGACGGGATAATTAGTTTGCCAACTTTCTTGTTTTGACAACTGTAAATATTTTATTTTACATCCGCCTTTGCATGCTAAAATAATACGACGCGTTTTTCGAACCATTATTAATAGCTTGATGGAGCGTTAAATCAGTTTACTCTTTAACTAATAACTATACTTACATTTGTAAGAAAAGACGTACAACAAGATTACAAAAAGTATCCTATATTCCCAAATATTTTCCAATGGAAGTAACTGAGTAAAAACCAGCTTTTAGTTTTAGTATTAGATTCAATTTACAAAACACTGAAGTATTATTAAACTATTCCATTTAAAACACGGCGCTTTGAAAAGCACTCGCTTTTCCGCACTTCGGAACTCTCACAATTGAAGTGTATTCAAATATTTCATATTCAAGGATACGTCGATACCCATGATTCAATACCACATAATAGCGGAGTAAAGGGATGCTGCGTGAAGAGCATCCATTACAAATCAGTCTTCTCGTAATAGGTACACGGAAAAATGTAAAGCGTTCGCGTAAACATAAATAAACCGATGTAAAGTGATATATGGATAAAGTAGAAAAACGTAGATTTTTCACTCGTACAAATTGTTCAATAAAATTAGCAAATGACAGTTGGTAAATGTGTGTTTATTTTTGGAAATACTGGAATCAAACTACACGCAAATAATTTATAAGAAATGCCGGATGTTTAGCACACAGATT
Organism: Hyles euphorbiae; assembly: GCA_023078785.2. Classification (NCBI taxonomy): domain Eukaryota; kingdom Metazoa; phylum Arthropoda; class Insecta; order Lepidoptera; family Sphingidae; genus Hyles; species Hyles euphorbiae. Next base: position 8,224,214 of record CM041038.1, on the reverse strand, counting down.
TTTTTGTTATTTACTTCTTCTACGATACACTAATTTTAATGACAGTTTTATTTTATAAAAGCATGAAACGTTTTCATTAAAAAAAGACAGATAAATATCAAATATATAAATATGGCAGAATTTTACTTAATAATGAAATAATTTATATCAAATATACCGTCAAAATAAATGCACTTACTTAAATAACATAAAACCAAGATTCAAACAATGTATCAATTCTAATTTTATGAATACAAAATGCAATAACAAAGTATTTACTGCGCAGTATGTGTGCATACACTTCTAAAACTTTATACCTTGTAATAATTTTCGCATGGGGCTAGTAATATAGTGAGATCACTTTTCGCGGGCGGCACACGGCACGTGTTTTCGGGCGGAAAGCGGTATTTCCGAGAGGCGGTCGCGCACGACGGCGTTGTCGACGGCGGCGCGGTGACAGACTGGCTGCGGCGGCTGGGTCGCCGGGCCGCGCGGCGGGCGTCGCGGGCGGCGCAACAGATACGCCACAGGTTGGGCGGCCCGCCACCCGCGCTCACACCGCCGCCACCCCGTAAACGCCACACACGCCAATTTACATCCTCATTATCGGCTCCAGAGTCAGCATCTCACGGCAGCACCGATGTCCGTCCTGTAAGGTGCCCCGTTTTTTTCACTAACCGTTTTATTTACTCCAATCTGTTAATATTTTTTGCGCATCGGCAGTCTAACTTTGGTATAAATTTAACCTTATATCTGGTTTTCTTTTCATTTTTTATATGAGCATATTTCACAAAAGGTTAAAAATCTTTAAAATTGTTGATTAAAATTCCTTAAAATACACAGCAACTTGTAAAATGTGTACCTGTGTCCCGTTTCTTGTTCTTTGATAAATGACGTAAACATTGGTGATAGCGTTCCTAGAAAAACACAATTATTTTTACTGAAATATTCTAAGAAACTGTCATTTTCTGAAGCAATTCCAAGAAAGCAAACAAGTTTGCATGATTGAATTTGATGATTTGATTTTTATTTATAGCAAGTCCTCATTTATTATTTTCATTCCAAAAAGCTATTATGTAATATCATAAGCGCTATAACTAATCAATATTTTCCGTATAACAGGCATGAGGCAATACAATAATCACAAAGTGTTTTAGGTGGTAATACATAACGAAAAACTCGCATTGTTTTGTACTATTATAATACATAATTTTATTCGATTTATTTGTTTCATCAGCTGTTAAGACGAAATTGTATGCATCATATTTTAGGAATAAATTACATTACAAAGTAAATTATAGACATTTACATGTGCCCCATTTACGAGTATTTATAAGATCACGTAACTAAGTTTGTTTTTAAAGGATTTTTGCTGATTGCTAAAACCTGTCCCAGACAGAGTTATCGGTTTTCTTAAATTAAACCTGAAATGTTATTATCTTTTCTATATTTCTCATTTACACCCTTCAAAAATCATGACGAGATCTACGTAAAAAAACGAGATGAAATACTAAATGAGGCCTTTCAAGTGATATTCCAATTTTCCAGGTAATCCCGTTTGACGACATCTATCGTGTCGGCAGTTTGCAACAGCCGTAAAATAAATTCAAGAAAATATTTCGAGCATACCCTTATAATTGTGACGTTTGGTGAGATACTTCCAGTTGACACACTATGTGGACAAAACTGGACAAGCAATTTGAAACAGATACCATTCCCTCGAATTTAGGTATTAGGTCGGACTGCCTCGATGGCATAGTTGTACTACGGTACAGTTACAACGCTGTGGTCTCGGGCTCGAAACCCAGGTCGGGCAAGTGATATAGAATTTATCTAATCACTATCAGTTTGGAGCCAGGAATCTGTGCCCGATATGGCGATAGACTCGTCCCCTATCACATCGTGGGACGGAATAAACAAGGCCAAACCCCTTGTGAGAAAAAAGGCGTTTATACATATACAGGGTATCTCAAGACTGCTACCGAAAACGAAGCCGGGTGGTAGGTTTAGGGACTACAAACACATTGCAACTAAAAATTTCGCAAAGAAACGCAACAATTATTTTTTATGATTGTTTAAATATCGTCATTTTTGGATGGTAAATCCATAGTTTTTGCTAAAATAATAATTTAAACACTTTTATACCTTAGATTATTTATAAATAAAAGGGTATACACTATTATTTTAGGATAAAATGTATTTACCACCGAAATATGGTCATAGGAAAAAAATAACAAAAAAAAAATTGACGCTTTTTTTTGCAACTTTTTCTGTTGCCTTGTGTCTGAAGTCGCTTAAACTATCACCCGGCTTCGTTTTCGGTAGCAGTCTTGATATACCCTGTATGTATGTATGTATATTAATATTTGTGTCTACTTCAAATGTATTCTCAAAAACAAAAACATTTAAAACGAAGGTACCTACGACCTTGCAAAAATTATATCAATGAGGTAGTGTTTGAGGTATGTTTTTATTCTTATTTATGCTCTGCAACGCAAGTAATTCGTACTAAGTAACGAAAGTTGTTTTTTTTATTGCTAATGCCATATACATATCGTTTGCATTGAAGGTTCGGCTTTATTACATTTCCTAATTCCAGGTACGAAATTCGCTACGGTTGGGTGCCGTTGTCTTTATTTCTTTTGGAATTATTCACATTCGCTTTGATGGACCCAACCCTCGATTATTGTTTGACCTTTTTCAGCTAAAAAAATTGTAGGTTCCTTTAATTACGATATTTTAACCTTTGTTGTTCTGCTTTGACCCAAAGTACCTACTAATTTTACATTAGGTCCACTTGATATTTTATTAATCATGCATAAAAGTTCGGCTTATTGTTTGACTCCAGATTTCAAAGTTTTCCGAAAATGTTAATCACATCAGACTATTGGAACGAAAAATACTGCTGAAGAAAAATATCGATTCAAGAATACTCAATTTCAGAGACAATATTCATTTTTATGTTGACAATGTTTCTTTTGTAATAATGAAATATACCTACATATATATTTCTATACATATCTTTTACCAAGAATAAATATTTGTGTCCTTGAGATGACTTGTATGTTTAACAGAAAATGAATATGTGAACAGCTGTAAGACATGTGTATTTTTTTGTCAAAGCAATTAGTATCTCGTTTGTAACAAGAAAAAATTAAGCCTTTGAATTCTAGACATACTTTTAAAACTTAAACCTTTAACTAATCTTATGACATCTTGGATTAGACTATCTTGTAAGTTTCTGAGATATTGAGTAGAAAATTGCTTGTGTGAAATTTATTTGATCTTAACGAAGGACAATAATTATTTTTATTTATTCATGTATTTAAGACTGCTTTTATAAATGCTATGAGATAAGACCCAGGCCTCTGAACTATTAAATATTGTGCTATGAAAACCTGTGCTTATCTTACATATAAAAATCTGCACACAGAAAAAAAAGAACAACTATTAGTTTAAGATTTGATATACATGTATTTAATTTATGTTATTGTTGTATTTGTTATATGTTCAAACTTATTTCATCCATGTACGGAAATGTTTAACCACTGTCAGCGATTTACTTGTACAGCATCATCTTCCGATAGTGTAATCCCGCAGTCATTACTTAATTAAACGTGAAATATCACAGGAAAGGCCATCTTTTATTCACAATCAAAATGAGCTCAATATACAGGGTATATCAAGACTGATACCGGAAAGGAAGCTGGGTGGTAGTTTTAGTGACTACAGACACAATGCAACTAAATTTTGTGCAAAAATTTGTGACGAATTTTTTTTTCTATCGTCGTATTAGGATGGTAAATACATAGTTTTTTCTTCAATACTAGTGTACACCCTTTTTTTAAAGACGCTATGGTATGCAAGGCTTTAAATTATTATTTTAGCAAAAACTATGGATTTACCAACGAAACTCGACGATATTTCAAAAATAATAAAAAGAAATAATCGCGTTTCTTTGCGAAATTTTTAGTTGCATTGTGATTGTAGTCACTAAAACTACCACCCGGCTTCGTTTTCGGTAGCACTCTTGATATACCCGGTATATTACTGTTACCACCATTGATATATTTGTAGATTTGACGTTGTTTGTTGTTTTAACCCCTGCACGTACTTTTTTAATTGTATGTCACGTCCCCACACAAGTGTCGTTAAGTGTTATTTGTGTTTCCTCATCATTTGGATAGCACTTAAATGTCAGATATAATACAGGTAAACACAGGTAAATAAAAAACAGATCCGCATCATATCCCTTATCAATACAACAGCTATTACAAAACACCATGACAATCTGTTTACAGTAAACTTTCTTCTGAATAATGACTGGGTTATGCCAAAATAGATTTCTTTACTTATCCAAACTTGTTTACCTTGCCTAGCATGGACCGGGTTTATTATCATAAACACTTGAAGCGGCGGTGATTGAGCCAGATTCTTTCTTTTTCTCCAGTTTTTATCAGAAACGGCGGAACATTAATGGGTCGTTACTTTATATTTATGTATCCGAATGCAAACACAACGCGGCTACGGTACCAGATAAATAAATGTAACGTCGACTGCGCTCAGACATTAATCAATAAAGGGTTATGTCGGTTTACGGGCCACATTAAATCCCTGCAAGTCACTCGGGTCTTACGGCGCGGCGCAGCGTAGTGGGCCCCGCCGTAAAGGCTCTCCGCAAGATTGTACGCGTATCGATTTCCATTACGAAAACACAGTAATGGACGCAATGGTCGAACGATAAGAGCTTTAATACTGACAAATCCTGTTTGATGCGAGCCCAGCGTTTCAGAGAAAAGAAAACAAAAAGACTGTATGAAATTTCGCTTTATGTAACGAAAATGAAAATGATAGAGCCGTAACATTCTGAATCAAAGGGACTCGCTATAAATATCATTTACCATAGACATAGACCAGAGGTTTAAAACAAAATTAAATATGCATGTATTCTTTGAATACATTTTAGTAAACATATTATGTAAGTTTGATTTTATCTTAGGGTCGTAAACAATCCCTAGGGATTCAAGTAAAATAACGTTTAAGCCTTAAGGTACATTGAATTATTGACAGCCTCCGTGGCGCAGTTGGTTAGATGCCGCCTGTGAAACGAGAGGCCGCGGGTTCGATCCCCGCACCGAGAGAAATGTTTGTGCGGCCCACAAATATTTCTTTCGGGTCTGGGTGTTTGTGAGACCGAAAAGTCTCTCGTGGTTTCTGGTGCCCACGACACAAGACTCGATCTTAGTGTGGGGTCAGGACTATGTATGTGACTGTTGGGTGTTATTATAATTATAATTATTATTATAATTGAAACAAAACAAAAAAGACACACACAGAAAAGCACAAATAAAATTAGTCATATACATATACATATAAATAAAATTGAAGTGTCTGTTTGGAAAGTGAAAAGAAATAAAAATGTCCATATAGTATAGTATATAGTATCGTGTATATACATATCGTTATATACACGATACCTATAACGATAATGACTTTAGATTTTTTTGTCTGTCTGTCTGTCTGTTTGTTCCGGCTAATCTCTGAAATGGCTGGACCGATTTTAACGGGACTTTTTTGTCAGGTAGCTGATATAATAAGGAGTAACTTAGGCTACATTTGTTTTAGAAAAAATCTTTTATTTTAGAAAAATAAAGTAGTACTGTCCAGTACCGCGCGCAGCTCACGCGCATGCCACCACTGGGCCGTCACGTCAGGCGCCTCCCACCACTTCTCCCACCAACGAATCAATATCACATTTACAAAATATTGTATATAAAGAAATTTTTCAATAAAGTTAATACAAAAAACTGAAAATAAATGTGTAACGGGAGTTTCCCTCGCTCGCTAAGAGATGGCGCCACCGCAGAATTAGATCACGGTATGGTTTCGTTACAAAGGTTTTATTAAAATAAAAAAGCAAAAACCAAAAATAAAAACTAAATAAACTAATTAACTTTTTTGTTAAATTCCACGCAGACGAAGTCGCGGCCACAGCTAGTCCTCAATAATAATAATTTAAGTAACTCTCACTACGTTGGATCAGCGACTCAAAATGGCTCATGGCCTCCAAAACGAAAGTACTCCAATTATCTTTGTTCTGTTTCACCTGTCAATTACCTACTGACTCGAAGTTGCCGCAGGTCACGTTCAACTATATCTTTCCATCGACTACTTGGCTAACGCATCGGTAGTCAACCGGTTGGTTGATCCAAGAATGCTTCCATTACCCTCGGATCTTCTCTTATTCTCTCGAGATGGCCGTTGCGCTGGGCAAACGATGAGCCTTTATCTCGCCGACGCTGTTAAGTTGTGCCACCAGATCCTAAATAATACTATTCGTCTTCTTAGTAATAATAAAAGTATAATTGAAACATAATAATATTTTTTATGAAGCTGAATCTAATTCACTGACTCCAGAAAATATTAGTCATATATTATAAAATAAATAAATTAATTCACCTAACAGGCACATACATAGTCCTGATCCCTCATTAAGACAGAGTCTTGTGTCGTGGGTATCAGAAACTACGAGAGACTTTTCGCATTCACAAACACACGGATCTGACACAAGTATCTGTGGTTCTGTCAAATATTTGTCTCGGTACGAAGATCGCACCCGCAGCCTATGGCTTCACAGTTGGGTTCTAAACAATTGCGCCACAAAACCTGTCGAAAATAATAACATGTAAATCTTTATTATTGTATACAAATGTAAATAATACGTATTGTTCAAATATTCCTTTGTTGTTCTCCGGACGGCTATCAATTCTGTCGGAAGGCGATCACATTTGCGGTATATATGAGTTATTTCAGGCTTTGTGGTTGCTACATAGAGGACAATAGCGTGCACGTATTTGACAGGTGGCTGAGCGTCTGTTCTCGAAGGCCTGTGAGCTTGTGAGGCTGTGAGATCCACCATACCATTAATCACTGCATTGTTACATCGCCAACAATAGCACGCAGACCTAAGATTATTTCCTGTGACACTCTTTCTGTATTTTAGTGCGGAGCGTCGCGTAAAATTACAAAAATTTTAAATTGCGTTAAAAAAGCAAACAGCGCCTTTGTTTTCTGCTATCAACAGCTGTGCGAAATGGGCGTGTTGGAAATTAAATTTTATGTACTTATAAAATGTGTTTTTTTTTATATTTTCGTGCTGTATGCTTGCAGATGTGTTTCATTCATCATGTTTCTACCGATTTTACTGTGACTTTACGATCACAGGCGTACTCAGTAATCTCTTAGTTGTCGAGCATAACGAAAACCCTTTGTCTATCACGCAAACCGAGTGCTGGTGTCCAAACGTTTTCTTATTGAAAATAATAGCGAGAAAATCGTGCTCTTTGCCTAAAGGTACGACCGCTCATGGACTGTAGCAAATCCAATCAACAACATGAGTTACAAAGCAATCCTTGGATTGGCACTCCCCTGCGCTCGCCATCCTGAGAAATACTATGTTCAGTCTCAAGATGTCCGGTAGTTGCTCAGGCAATGTCTTTCAAACCGAAACACATGAGTGAATTGACACTACTATTCGGCGGGAAAAATAGATATTGCGGTGGTACCTAATCAGGCGGCATCTTACATATACTTACCACCAGTAAAATACAAATATACGTTGGTACCTTACACTACATTTTTGTACCTCAATACAAACACATTTTTTTTTGCATCGAATCAATGTGATATCTAAAAGTACGCCGTGATATAAAATAAACTAAACACTATTTTAGTTAAAAAGTAATAAACCAGCGCTTAATTTATTTATTACAGATAGATTTATTTTAATTCTCGCAGTAAGGCAGGAATATAAAAAGCCCATGACTTCTACAGTGTCCATAAAATAAGGAATGATAATAAACGCTAAGATTTTCCTGGAGTGAAATAAAAACATTCTCAAGTTGGTTCTTTCGTCGTTCTCTTTCCGAGTAATTTCATTGTTTTATTTTATCTCGTGAAGTCATGAGCTCTTTGAAAATAATAGGCGCTACACAAACAAAGTTTAACTAACTTTACACCTGTACGTATGTATGTGGACATCAGTTGAGATATACTGGAATTTTGCTTCAAATATTGTATTAATTTAGTATCGTTGTAAGAACCACTTCAAGAAAATACTATTCATACTCATATGATGCTATGAAGGTTATGTTATTGTAGGAGGTTTCAAAGGTTACGTCAGTTTAAATAAATAACCCACTTTCTTCGCTCCGCTCAAGGAAAAGGATAATTATGACATAATGTCTTATGATCTGGTGATTGTTATAAAATACTAATATTGCTTGCGACTGTGCCCGTGTGATAAACTTTTTCCGAGATGTAACACCTGTTTTATATTATCCTGCGATAAAAAGTACCCTATATAGTTCCTTAATAAGTGGATTAAACAACATTAAAATAAGTTTTCAAATCGGTGTAGTAGCTCCTGAGATTAGCGCGATCAAACAAACAAACTTTTCAGCTTTGTATATTAGTATCGAGGAGATAGTTACAGTACTTGTCTCACGCACTAGGTATTATGTTCATTTCTTTTTGTTATATTATGTTGATTGGTCTCGGCATTAGATGTTCTCTGCGTGCTTGACGATAGTTGCGTATTTATGGCATTATCTTATATTCCTTTACACAATAGTAAGCCTTGGTATTCAGTCACTTTGGCTGTCCACAGATACAGTAATTTGTTTACAAGTTCTAGCCTATTTGCTACGAGTACCAGGTACAGCTGGCTTAAATTATTTCCGCCCGAAGATATGATATCGCGAGGCTCAGCCCCAGGCAATATATACGGGATATTTTTAAACGAAAACTTACATACAGGGGATTAACCAGGAAATTGAAGCCGGGCATTTTTAACCCCGAAAAGTTAGCAGCTGATCATAAGTCTACCCAAATAAATCAACGGCGACAATGTTTTTCTGTACAAAGGTCAATATGCTGCATTATCCTTTACGTAAATTCCTTCCCACATGTTATCTAACAGGGTTAAGGCCTTAGTCCATCATGATGGCTAAATGAGGCTTGGCGGACGGATAGATTTTATTAAACTACTCAGTGTAGGGTCGGGTTTTATGCGACCCCTGGAGCTAATTAACAACTGCCAAATGTTATTAACTGGAATCGGCTGATTGACGTATCGGAAGAACTAATACTACATGCTGAATTCTATTATGTAATACTCCATTAGTCTTTAATACGACTTTAATCTCCAGTTAAAATAATAATAATCCTCTATAGCTGATCAATCGATACCATTTAGCATTACGTGGGGCATAGTCACCATAATATTTTCTCCTTGGGAGTCAATATACTATAATAGAAATAATTATGTGTACTGTGAAAAGGAAAAGGAAAATACAGATCTTGAAACAAAATTCTTACAGCTTAACTCTTAGGAACACGAGGATTTTATTACTTTTAAATTAAACTTTTTCCTTAACTTAGTTTTACCTGTGTTTTATTATTACCTATATATGGCAAAGTTATTAATAGTCTTCTCTTTCTGCAGCATTCATAAATGAACGGCTGTAAGCATGATCGTAGCCAGCCGTGGGATCAGGGTGGGGCAGAAGTCTTAAATCATATGTAATTAACAAACTGTACCCACGGTATTCTTTTATTACACTCTGTATCTGTGTTTATAATTGGAATTATCCTAAATACTTTCTTATTGCTCACCTGCCTAGCACTTTACCTAGATCATTTATTTTTTTAGAGTTGGTTAAGTACCTTACAGATCAAATCCAGGGTGGGGCAAGCGCCCCACTCTGCCCCACCGTGGCTACGCCCATGGCTGTAAGCCTGACGTATATCCACATCGTTATAAAGGAAAAAAACTTTTACTATCTAATACCACCCAATACCTAATAATATTGCTTTTTTATACCAAACGTCAAATTGTGCTTTACTTATAAGTACCTTAGCGTTAAAGTAAAACATCGTGAGAAAACCTTGCATACTATAGCAAATATATAAGAATTTCTGTGGGATGTAAAGTCCCCCAACCCGTACCGTGGAATATATGGCCAGTATCGTGGAATATATGGCTGTACCACTCTCAATCGTACTCAAAGGTAGAAGAGGCCCGTGCCCTGCAGTGGGACGTAGGTATATGAGCTGATAAATAGGGATGAATTTAGAAGACTAAATGTATTAAATATCAAGACAATTCACTAGTCAATATGAAGTCTAAGTTTCCACTGAATTCTAACCACGGTTTTGTATTCCAGATGGGACGGACCCACGTTTAGTTACTAATATTTCAAGTTTCTATGTTTTTTGGAGAGCAAATTTAATTGTCAATCTCGATTGTTACTTAATTTGTGACTGTATCTGCATCTGCCCATTTACGTCCCACTGCAGGGCACGGGCCTACTCTTCAATCGAGAGTACGATTGAGAGTGGTTCATATAATACACCACGCTGCACTGGCCTAATGCGGGTTGGCGGACTTTACATACTATAGACATTCTTGTGAATCGCTATGGTATGCAGGTTTCCTCACGATATTTTCCTTCTTAATTTATTTTTCTTCTTTTTAAATTTATTTAATTAATAATTATATAATATTTTAACAAAGACAAATGATAAAGCGTTTCACCGAATATAAATCTAATGAAAACTTATACCACCTGAACACTTGTAGTCTACGTCTTCTCGATAATGGTAAGAATTGGGAAGGATAACGACATGTACTATTATTTTATGCTAGAATAAATAAAAACAACATACAATAATTATAGGATAATTTAAAACAATCGCGTACTAAGCAATTTCATCTCCCCTTGCACGGCTCGTTGGAGAGGCTCATTTTTCGGTCATTCACCCCGTCTATAACCACTTTCAGTCTGAAATGACTAATTAAGAGAAGCATTCGCTTACCTGCGCATATAATGAAGATGTCTGCGAATAATAATAAAAAGGTGCACGCAGTTTAATTGATATCTCTAACGTTTTAATATAAACTTGCTAATTGTAATGAATATGCTACTGAATTAATATTTAGATAATATAATTGCGCTGAGTTTATTGTTGGCGAATATTATTGTTTGCAATATTCTAATTTTTCAAATAATCAATATTTATGTATACAATGAGATGGCACCGAGACGTGGCTTCTCATTAGTAGGCTCAAAACCACTTAACGAGCCATGGAGACGACTATGCTCGGGGTTTCCCTACGAGATCGAGGAATCGAATCAGGAAATCCGTACGAGAATTAAAGTAACCGACATAGCCCAGCGGATTAGTATGTTAAAGTGGCAATGCGAGGGGGGGCACATAGAGCTGAGCACTGATGACCCGATGGGGCCAAAAAGTTCTCGAATGGAGGCCACGTAGTGGAAAGTGCAGCGTAGGACGTCCATCCCCAAGGTAGTCACACGACTTCGTAGTAGTAGATGATTGAAGACCCACCCTAGTGACTCACATATACATATGTATCTAGTTTCAAGTAAGGCATTGTAATTGCACCGACGGAAAGCGAAAGTGATCGCTGCTGAACACTATTTTGTTCGCACTCCTCTTGCCATCAGGTGGACAGTAGCTGTTTTGCCATACCGATATAAAAAGAGCATCATCATAAAGAAATCGTCATAAAGGTAGACTTCGATAAGTTTAATGGATAATTTTTTGCATGTTATATTATGCTATCATACTATTGGAAAAATTTCGGTCGACAAAATAATATTATAGAAACATATACTTCAATAATACATCTACACATGTTATGTAATATGTAGGAATGTTATATGTATTAAGTACATTACAATAGAACAGACCTATCTATATCTCACAGAAGCTGGCCTCTAATTGTGATTTAATTAGCTAATTCATAGCCATCAACGCGCATATATTAAACCAGGCTTTCTCAAAGTGGGCTTTAACGCTTTCTGCATAGGGTATCTGTAAGGGCTAACAAATCAAAACGATTACCATCGAAATCGTAGAGCCCTCAATATTTAAAATTAAAGTACAACACATTTGTCATTAATAATAGTATAAATACTATAACTATCTTCAGGCACGGGAAGTTCACTGCTGAATATAGATCTTCCCCAAGGATCTCTACATCGACCTTTTGGAACCAGCCTGCATTCAGCTACTGCCTGCAATGTTAACCATGTCGCCAGTCTACCTTGTGGGCGGGACGTCCGAACTTGCATGTACGTACTCGTCGTATATACTCCACTCCAGAAACTTTCGGCCCCAACAACCATCAGTTCTTCGCGCTATGTGCCCGGCCACTTTAACTTTCTAATCCTGTGTGCTATTTTGCTAACTTTTGCTCTTGTATGGATTTTCTCATTCTCGATTCAATCTCGTAGGGAAAAAAGGACCAATTTTGGAAATATTATATGTCGTGTCTACGTGCTCTGATTTTGTATTTATACTCATATTTTATAACTCATATTTTGAGGAGTTAGAATCAGGACAATCGTCCCTTTCTCTCTCCGTTCTTTTTCTTTCTCTTTCCCCTGCCATTCTGAGAAGCCAGCACCACAGTTTTTATCCAAATAATTAGAAGTTTATGAAAATTAGTGGTAGTTACATATCAGCTTTCCCTTTCGCTCTTTTTCCGGACCTATATATAAAAATTAAGGATACGTAACAGACGTGTTACTAATAGATGCCACGGCAAGTTATACAATTTTTTTTTTCATACTCGTCTAACAATTCCCCCTTAGTTATATGGAAATAAGTGGTAATAGGTTTGAGAACCTATGCATAAGAGCATCGAGCAACAACAATATCGTGAAGCGTGATCTCTCTGTTCCCTGCTGTTTCCGAGCGAGTAAGCAAAGTCTCAGTTAATTGGTTCCGCATATAAATTACTCAATGGATTCTATATATAACATAAAATGATACAACTTAATTATGTTGCTGTGCTTCGTCTTTCGCACCATTTGGTTTATAAATATTTATTGTAACAGATTTATTTGTATTACTTCAGACTTACATAGAATTGGTGCCACTTATATTGACATGTAGTAGCCCAATTACACGGACAGAGTTTCTCGGGGTGAGAAGCATATGCCACTCCTCCTCCTTGCGTCGTGCTCCTCAATATTGAGGGTCGTGACCTTCCTTATGCATCGTTTTCTTCCTAACGAGTTTTTTCCATATGGTTCTGTCCACGGCGGTGTGAAGGGCGATGTGGAGTGTAGAGTCAAGAGTGGTGCGGATCTGGTCAGACCAACGCATTGGATTCCGTCCACGAGGTCTTCTCCCGTTTACTTTACCGGTCACAATCAGCTTTTCGAGGTTGTCACTGTCTTTCCTTGCAATGTGACCGAAGTATTCTAGTATCCTGCGTAGACACTCAGATGACAATCGCGATGATATTTTGAGTTCTTGCAATATAGATGCGTTGGTCCGAAATGCTGTCCAAGGGACACGCAGCATCTTTCTCCAGCACCACATCTCAAAGGCGTCAATGCGTTTATATGCCACTACCGCATGATATAACCGCCATATATTATGATAATCATGTTCTGACAAATATTCTCACAATGAAACTTTTTTGACTGAAACCGTTCCCGTGTGTATGAGGCTCTATAGTGAGATTTCGTTTAAGCTGCTGCAGAACTGACTGCAGCAGAAATCTATTTGTCTCAATAAAATCCAAGAAAGCCAACCATGACAATCAAAATTTAACACATTAACACCTACCTATAAGATAAATTTATTCAAACAAAATAATTATAATTATGTCCAGAACATTGTTTTAAATAACTACGCATCTAATAATAAACACCAAACATCGACGTCTATTTATATTTTTACTATTTATATTGTTAATGTTTTGTCATCACAAAGTACTTATTATTTTATAAAATCTTCTCTAACGATGAAAATTGTAAAACTGTTAAAGGAGATACTTTGTAAAAGTTCATCGTTGTGTACTTATTAATTTATTTGGAAGTTTGCTGTTACGGTCGCCTTGGGAACAATTTCTGAAGCCGGCGCCATCAACATCACCCCAACCTCCTTTGCAAATTAATTATTACCCGTAAGCTTATTAGACCGATCAAATCGATACTTATTGGATGTAATAATTAAGATAGTAATTAATTGGTTATATGGTATTTTAGTATCATTGTTTATAAAAGTGATAAACTGCTGGTGGATTTTCGTAGCCGCCTATCCAGGCGATCGTCAGTGATCACGTTATGCGATGGAAGGAAACCCATCACTAACGAAACGTCAAATAAACCCTAATTAATAAATACTAATACTATACTGATATACTATGCCTAGCTCTGAGCCAAAATATACAAAAAAATCATATTGTAATAGATAATATAAATAAATAGAATTCCATAGAATAGAAATAAGAGCTATTCTTTCTTAATGAAGGACAAAACTATTTATCCACACAAAGGGATTTTGCATTTATTTATAAATATTCTAAAATTAATTGGCACACAAGTAAAAATATTAAGATATATTGGAAGTAAATTATACTTTGTTATTATCATGATTGTAGAAAATCGTGAAACAAAGTTACTACTACAAGTTATAACAAACAAAGTTATGTACTACTAGTGTGTAAATAGAGATTAAGTGCTATGTGTATTGATTTGTCATAAGAGCTTTTTAATTGCCTACATAACCAATAAATCCCCACGAGATCGAATCGGAGATCCGTCATATATTATTAATATTTAAATTATAATGCCAGAAGATTATCTTTCGAATAAGGCCAATTTCACGTCAATTTAAAAAAGCATCTTTGTTTTATTCCATTTCAAAGTTATATACCTCTATAAAAAACACCCTATATATTTATTTTGCATGCTCAGGTTTCAAACTTATCTAACTTAAATACACCAGCACAGTTATAAAACAATAGCCACTTGAAGAATAAAGGGTTACAGTTCTCGTGAAAACAGGGCTTGGATCGCAATATTGACCCTTTCGCAGCTCGTCTGAGTTTTGCTAGATTAATATTGTTGGGGGCACGAGAGCGCAATATGTGTGTGAAAATGTGGTACCCACTCACACGAAAAATTACTATTCAATGAAATCCACCTGCGTTTTAATACCACATAATATTATACTGCCTCGGTGGCGTAGTTGTACTCCGGTACGGTTACAAAGCTGAGGTCTCGGGTTCGAATCCCGGGTTGGGCAAAGTGATATTGGATTTTTCTATTCATTATCAGCCCAGAGTCAGGTTGTGCCCGATATGGCGATAGGCTCGCCACCTATCACATCATGGGACGGAACATACAAGGCGAAATGTGGGTGCCGTGGCACCTCTGCCTACCCCTTCTGGGAAAAAGGCGTGAGTTTATGTATGTATGTATGTATAATATTATATTACACGCTGCTATGAATCGAGAGACTGCTGGGTCGTTCTCTGCACCGAAATAAATGTTTGTAATAATCGTTTGGTATGACTGAAAAGTCTCTCGCTATTAATATACATACTCAGCCTATCACCGTCAACTGCTGGTCGTAGTCCTCCCCAAGTAAGTACCAACCAACCCGGTCTTGAGCAGCCGTCATCCAACCGGTACCCGCCGCTCTTTTCAAGTCGCCGGTCCATTGTGCAGCAGAACTTCCTACCACTTCCTACTACTGTGGGAAAACGTACTCGTTTACCTACATAAGCGTGGTCCCAACTCCAAAATTCGACTGCTTCACCGACTATCTGTCCGCCGTAATTTATGATATCCACGAAACAACACATTTATCTTAATAGAACTATGTGTTAAATATATTTAAGTACCAATTACCATTATGTCTATTTATTACAACAGTAACGTAACCGCAATATACGTATAATATAAAACCTTAACTGTTACAAAAAACGAGTTGAATACCTATGTAAACAGCTAAATACGAGAATTGTTCGTACGACCTTTAGAAAAATTATTTCAAACTATAAAAGACTGTTTACATTTAATGGGTCTAGGTAAATCTAATTTTTACCAAAAGTAAATAAATTTTACGAAATTGGGCTGAAGTAATTATGATTACTTTGGTCCGCGAATTTTTTTTGGGTGGCTTATTACGTACCTACTTTTATTTTTGAAACTCTTTTTTCTTTCTTGGTTAAATAATTAAACTAATTAAGCAGGTTCAGCGGTTGCTGCAAAATTGTGCTTATTTTGTTAGTGAAAATGTGACCGTATTTTACGCAACAAAATTAATGTTCCAAGAGTCTCATTAGCGTTTCACGGGATGACAAATAGTGCTAGTACTCTTGTCAAAAGTTGAAAATGAGAACATTTTGTTAATAATTCTTCGTCTCTTATCGTCAATATGCATCCATCACTGTTCTTAACTTTACAAAGATCATGACACATTTTAAACTACTTAAATGTTTGTATATCATTTTATAGCTTACCATTTATTTTAAGTTTATTGTCTTCGGTATTTACTAGAACTATGTTCACTTGATAACAGTTCGCGATATCTAGAATCCCATCCACCATCCTAAGTACCCTCCTAAGGCCAACCTAAACATAATATTTTGTATGTTTTACTTATGGATAGATAGGAAAACCTTTAATTTATTTACATTTCGGTATAGTAATAATATACAACCAAACCAGACAACCAACTTGGTTGTCAATGGCTGCACAGAAATTTTGTCAAATGGTATCTCATGAAAAACCACTACGCTTTGGGATTATGCACGAATGTGTGAATGACAATAATGATACTTATACGAGTAATAACATTCGGCCAGCAGTGTTAACAACATCTAATTAGTGTCCCAAGTGCATGTTGGCTTGTTGGTAGCGGAGCAGACCCTTTTGCCGGCAGGCGACATGTTCACGGTGGTCGCGGGTTCAAATCCCAGGCCACATCTCGGAATTTTCGGAGTTATGTGTATATTGATAGTCAATCACCACGCATTTTAACAGCGAATGAAAACATCGTGAGGAAACTTGCATACCACAGGGATAGGTAAGAATTTCTATGGTATATAAAGTCTGCCCCAGCCAGCATGGTGGAATATTTGACCTAACCACTCAATCGCACTCTCGATTGTAGACGACGCCCGTTTCCTGCAGTGGGATATATGTGGGCTGATACAATTTAGTGTTCTATTTCTCGGCACGAACTCCTCCACTATTGTCAATAATTAATATTACTTAGTCCACTTCCCAGGTCTAGTGCCTATCGTTTAAATTCTTATAGAGATCGCCTAGGTATGCAGATTTTTTTCAATATAATTACAAATGAACATTATATACGAATGGAACTACTCCGGAAATTAATTTTAACGTCTGATTTACTGACAAAATTTTTATCTTATAGTACCTTTAACAATTTGGTTCCTTTATCAGTTATGTTTCTTGCCTTCGTATTGATCCGTTGTTTATGACATACTTTAATACTTACTCATTAAATTGACAGCCACCGTGGCGCAGGCGATTAGACGCCGCCTGTGAACCGAGAGGCCGCGGGTTCGATCCCCGCACCGAGAGAAATGTTTGTGCGGCTTACAAATATTTCTTTCGGGTCTGGGTGTTTGCGAGACCGTAAAGTCTCTCGTAGTTCTTGATGCCCACGACACGAGACTCGATCTTACTGTGGAGTCAGGACTATGTATGTGACTGTTGGGTGTTTTTTATTTATTATTTAAATAGGTAGGTAAGTTTTCTTTTCAACTTTAATCGGCAGAAATTACAAAAGTTCTTAGCTTATTCCTAGATCACAAAATAGACGGTCATTTCGGTCCCTGTTTTCGGTGTTGGTTTAGCTATCTGGAAATTCAGTTCCTGTTCTGGCTTAGCTATCTTACTGCATCAAATGTTATAATTATGTAGAGTCATCCAGATAACATTTCACGTATTAACAGACCATTCATCCATTCAATTATGACGGTATAATTTAAACTGTAATACTTTCGATCCTTGACGTATTTACCCTAAGCCGTTGGGCTCATGTCTCGAGGCGCTGAACTCCGAGGGACGGCGATAGCGACAATGGAAACGGTTGATGGAAATAATTCACGCTTCGCTTGTTTCAAGTTATTTCTACAAAATTTTTTCTTCATTACTAAGATTTTAAAAATTGGGTCAGTAGTCATTTATAAATAGAAACCTTTTAGGCCCAGGCGCCTAAATTCAGAATGCGTCACTGCACTTAACACGGGCAGCATTAATGCTGATTCATGCGAAGGTAACCATCACTGAATAACATCACAGATTAAATAGATACGCTTTGCATAATACCATAATAAAACCAATCGCAGGTATATATTATTATGATACACATTATTTCTTCGTTTAAACAAGATAATTATATTGATTAATGTGTAGAATCTTTTACTGCGTCCTTTAATATAATATCTATAGACGATAAGAAAAAATATTTATACGATTTATATCGAATCCACCCAATTCCTTAATCGTTTTTATCTATTATCTACCAAATCGCTCTTTTTGATAGGAAATTGCGACGACGATTTTGGGAAAAATATTATTATTTTGGGAAAAATATTACTATTTGTAGCTGCTTTTTACAGGTTGAAAGGCCTGTCATGCATGAATCTGTAAGCAGCCTCTAAATAAATCAATAATGTCCTTACTGTAGACTTTGTATATTTATGCTACAATTATGCTATGTACTTACATAGTCACTTTCGGATCCGCCAGGATGGGGATACACTTTTTTGAAAAATTATATCGTTTATGTTCATCACTGATAATGTAGGATTCTAGTGGTCAAAGAATTTTTGGTCATTTTATAGTTCATGTCAGATTTTACGCTTATCAACAAGATAATTAGTAAAATTTGACAATCTGGAGCCAGCCCAGGGGGGGGGTCATGACCCCCATGACTTCCCCCTGGATCCGTCCTTGGCTCACAGGGTGTTCTTAGACAGTATCACTGTTTCACAGGAGATGGACATGAAGCGACAGCTGCGCAATAAGATTGCCGGTTGCTCAATACCCATATCCTTTTCCCATACTTTTTCTTTCCGCCCCCCCTCCCATGCTTTCATGGTTCCTAGACAATTGACATTCATTTCATGTTTCATGGGGTTTCATAGACCGGCCAGTGGCAACACTTCAGGGATTCAAGTTATGTTATGGATTTTCACGGGAGTCAGCGATCACTTAGGTACTATCAGGTACCTGCCACCTGCTTGCTCATTTGCCGGACCTATGAAATAAAAAAATAATTTATCTATAATCACTTCTTTAAAGTCTTCAAAAACTAAAATATTGTGGAGGATTTGTTACTTACACATTTTTGAAAATGAATGTCTTAGATGCGTTAAGTTAGATGTTCATTGTATTTTTTATCAAGAGTACAATATGGTTTATTCGTGAATGGAATAAATGAAAGAAGTTTGTCAATTTAACTTTGTATTTAAAACTAAGATCACCAAATCACAATTATTCTTTAGTAGACAACGTTCAAAATAACACCAAATAAAACACACTCTCGTTCACTCAGTGCCTACTTAAATAAAACAAAAAGCATGGTTTATGACAACAGCTGGCCGTAACATGATTGGAACGTTACAAAAAGGACGTTATGTGCAGTTATTACCTTTGGTCACATTCCAAACTCAATAAGCAAAGTTTATAATCGACACCAGACGCACTGAGGTTTTCAAATGTAAATGTGCCATTACGAATACAAGAAATATTAATATAGAGTTTGGCAGATGACCAATATTAAAGAACAACGGTTATGCCGCAATGAACAATCTCTTAAATAATTATCTTCAACTACCGTGTAAAAGTGTTGTATACCCTATTTTCACGTGTATAAGCATGTAAAAAACGCATTATTTACCATACTACCGTGTTTTTGCTGTGCAGTGCATTATATAAACAGCCTAGAAATAGGCTCACAAAACCAATCACTAATTTATGAACAATAAATCTAATTTGTACCATTTGATCGTAATCTGACTACGATATATTGTCTAATATGAGCATGATATCGATTACCACTTATATACCACGTTTATACATTACTACACATCCAATGTTCCTGATCTAAAAATGTATCAATTATTATTATATTTAAAAAGTTATCGATTGTAAAATCATCTCAATAATACAACACATTAAAATTTGTAAACAGTTTTTTTTTTTGTAATTGACTCAAATTCTCTTGAATACCATGTTTAAAATATTCAAATGTATAATTAAAACCATTGCCATAAACTTAGCTACATCAAGAACACATTTAACAACAACTTATTATCAAGAAAAGGAACCATTCAATAAGTAGAACTTCAAAAGGAATAATACAATAATCTAATACACATTTCTACGTAAAGAAAATCTAGTAATACGAGATAAACATACCATTCTATAATTAATATGTTGTAAACATCTTTTGGAAAAACTCAGTAACAAATATGGCAAACCTCACATATCTAAATCGAAAATGAGATCATTTTTAAACATCACTTCTAAGTATTGGCCCTTGTTTAATTTATCGGGATCATACAAGTTTGTGTTGTGTCTGATTTTGTCACATGTGATAGGCTCAGATTTTGTTTTATCTTTTTTAGGTTTGCCTTCAGTCTCCCATATGTCTGCTTCTGCTTTCACTTTGACTGTCTCGTCATTGTTTACGATGTCTAGCATGGATTTAGGCGCACTACGATGCATCTGTACCACATCGTCTTCATTGGCAGTGAATGATTCCGATTTGCAATCGGCTTCAGCGTCGGAGGTGTCCGCGAGGCCGCTATCTCGCCGCTGCTTCAAGACAGATTTCAGTCTTGTCTGATTAGGCTGTTGAAAACCAAATTATATATTTAAAAAATAATATTATGTAGAAGGTGGTTTCGTAATGCACGCTTCGAAATTGCAGATTTTTTTGTATTTTACTACAAGAACATGATTTTGTGTACAAATATAGCATGAAAATAACTTGAAATGGAAACAATTAGCAACAAATTTCACCATGCGGAAACACAGGATTATATAGGTAAAATCAAAGATTTATGAATTGTAAGGAACAAATGCATAATTATATAATTCTCGACAACAGAAAACATAAGGAATTACTAATTAGGGAATCTATTGTATACTAGGAAATTAATTCGAAATATTGTTTCATTCGTTGGTTAATATCAAACAGTTTAAGACACACATTATACACTATGACTTTAACTCTAGTAGACTACGCAAATAATTTCATTATCAAAGCATTATTATTGCATGCAATAATAGTATCTACATATGGGGCAATCTAATGTGCATTTACTATAAAATTATTAGTCTCAATAAGATAATAATTGCACGTTATGTACCTAACGTTTAGGTGCTTTATTATCTACTGATTTTAATCCACAAACAAATTGTGAGTAATAATTAAAATAGTGTATATCCGCTAGACAAAACAAAATTCAGGTCACTGAATTTAAAATGCAACAAAAACTCTTTTGATAGTTGTTCTATAATAAATACTGCAGTAATACACGTTTTATACTAGAAGTAAGCTGATGGCAGTGTGTTATCATGTTTGTTTTATCTGTTTTTTTTTTTCTAAACATGTGTTATGTATTTATTCAAATACCTATACACTTTGTTATTCAATTCCGCCAAGGGCTTTATAATCGAATACAAATAACAATCTTTCCTTTTAATTTATTCAAAATATAGGTATTTTGTTATAGTTGAAAATTTCAATTTTTCATTACCAATCATACTCTGATTTTATTATCAGAGGAAGTACCATTTAAAAATAAATCTACAATGTAAGTTACCATTATCGTAAATACGTAAATGTGCTCAGCAAGGGCAAAATTATTGCACATTAAGTTTTATCGTGACATGGTAATAAACATAACATGCATAAATAGATAAAATCTCGCTGATGTTGAAAAACTTTGAATGCATTTATGATAATCAGAAATTATTTCCTCATTACTCAACATATCTAAAGTATAGATAACTGCCCTTCCTCTCTCCTTTCTCTCATGTCCATCCAAAGGTTGCCTTGAAGGGATTGCCTAGTACAATACGCCCGGCGATTGTACTTAATTTATATTTTGTTAAAATTTCTGTTTTTCCTGGTGTACAATAAAGTTTATAAATAAATTACTAAATCTCTTTTTTTCCATCTCTTATTATCCATCCCAAGGCAGTCGGTAAGAGATTCCTTTGAGCGATACGACAGCCTTTTGTAATACAATGTTCGATTATTATGTTTATTTAGTGTATATCCTTTATTATATACATAAATAATGTATAAATTAATACCTGAGATGAACTCCTGGTGTCATCTTCTGCCTCGCTTTCGCTTTTGCGTCTCTCGAGGTTCCGCTTTTTGCTCTTCTTCCGTTGGTTTTTCTTTTTCTGGCCTTCTATGGAAGAATTGTACCTGGAATTATAAAAATATTCTGTATCAGCAGATGACGTCATTTATTATGAAATCGTCCCATTTATCATATAGATATTAGAGATAAGCAGACACATCGAAGTTAGGTCTTAATGATATTATTTTGTAATATTAGCATTGTAAAACTGCAACATTTTGTTTAGAATTATTACTGGTGCCTCTCAAATGTGAGAGGCCGCCTGAGGGCCTAGGCGTCACCGAAATGTCTATTTCTCCCGCCAAACAGCAGTACAAATGCACTGTTGTGTTTCGGTTTGAAAGATATTGTAGAGCAACTATTGGACATATTGAGACTTAACATCTTATGTCTCAGGATGGCGAGTGTAATGGAATGCCAAGCATTGCTATGTAATTCATGAGCAGTCATAATGCTTACCGTCAGGCATCTAGCTCGTCTCGCCATTCATTGTAATAAAAAATATATCTTTTTGTACCTTATCACGCTCATTGCCTAAGATAATTCTGATTATTACCTACTGTCCCACTTATATTAAATATGCTGATTGTAGCTATCTTACTAGATTTCATAATAATAACAATGAATGCTAAATCGTATTTTCGTACATAATTTTGATATCAAGACTCTTACCTATAAAATTGTCTTGCTATAACATCATTAAACCTAACAGTCTTTTTCAAACTTGATTCCTCAGGAATACAATCAGAACTGATGTAATCCATGGATGATGCAACATCACCCACACTAGACTCGGAGTAACTCCGCATCATAGACATTGGTTTCCGTAATATGCTCTTAGCTTCAGTTTCACAGTTACTTTCTACCCATATAATCTCTTTATCTTTAGAATCCTCTGTATCATCTTCATCATAATCTAAGTGATTGGACGAAACAACTATGTTGGTTTCAGAGCCTAAATTAGTTACTTCTACCACTGGGCTTACAGCCTCATTATCCTCAATCTTACGGTTTTCTTCATGTGATTTCAAAGGTTTTTTAATCTGCGTGATATCTAAATATTCCGTAGTCATTGAGTTATCATCAATGCCAATCTGGAATTTTTGTGGAGCATCCCCATTAAGTTCTAGCTGCAAAATTACATTGTTATCCCATGCTTCACCAATTACATCATTGAATTTAATAATGTCTTCAAATGTAATGATAGCTGCATAGTGGATTGGTACAAAACTGGTACCAACTGAAGTAAATTTAATATACACCTTATTATCAATATTTTTAACTTTGACAGATTCTGGTTCTGTGTTTTTAACATGAAATGTAAATGCAATAATATCATCCATAGCATTGTATGTGTATTGCGGTAGTATGTATCCAAGGGTAGGTTCTAAGAAGTCATCAGAACTTAATGGAGACTCTTTGGGCTCTTCAGGCTGCAGTGTTGTATCATTATTACTGGAGGCTACTTCAACAACAAGACTTTTGTTGTTATTTTCTTCGTCACTTTGTGAACTAGAATTTTCTTCACTCTCCACACCACTGTCAACTCTAAGATACTTTGGATTTCCATTGTTAAATTCCTTTTTAATCACTGGTAAAGTCACTATTAATTTTCTTTTACTTTTATCAAACTTGGCATTACCACATTCATCATTCACAGAATAAGGGAGGGATATATTAAGTTTATACTTAGCTGGTTTCTCAGACAATAAGCTAAGAGATCTTTCCTGAACATCTAACACACATTCCTGAGTAGACGATAATAATGGAAGGTTTATTTCAACAACTATTTGACTGGGTATAGCTGAGTATTGTTTGCTATCTTTATGATAAGTGAAATCTTCAAACTCAATATTTTTTTGTTGTTTTATCACATATTTTGGTATTGTATAGCCGTTTTCAGATGAGTGAGTGAATTCATTTGTGGATTTCTTTGCCCTGTTCTGCTGAGTTGGATCAGGTTGAGAGATTTCTTGTTCTTTCGATTTTTCTGGGTATAATCGTTGAGGATACAATTTTTCTAAGGCCTCAGCAGAGAGTTCTTCATCACCATCTTCTTCAGGCGGTTTAAAGTTGGGGTCTTCTTTTCGTATGACGGCAGGTATCGTCATCCCCTTGTAATGAGATTTAGGGTAACGGAAATTGTTGCTATCCAAGTGAATGTTGTAGGTTTTCTGTAATCCATCAACCGCGGTCTTGTTTACAAATTCACGGAACCGTTTGTTAACCTCTGCCATGCGCACTGTGTCGGGATGGAAAACTACGTCGTATATTACACAGCGCTGCCTCTTATGATCGTAATCCTCTCGAGGAGGAATGATACTATACGGAATTTGCCAGTTCATACCCCTTTTTCCGTTAGCCTCCTGAATATTGTAGGACGGCTTACCGACATTATCGTTACTGCAGATGTTAATAAACGCTTTCCTGTCGCCGGCGACACTTGTTTTGATAACATAACTTCCCTTCGGATTGATGAAAGTTACGTCGTAGCCACGTTCCTTCTCGAGTTGGGTCATTTCTTTCTGATAGATCGCTTGATTTGCCGGGTCACGTACTTCATCGCAGTACTCGGAGAGCATTTCTCGAAATTTCTTACTCTTCATCGCGTCTTGGATCGCCTCAAGATCCGATCTAGTAAGATGACTTTCTTCATCACGAGGTTTTACTCCTGTTGCCATTTTGATTTCCCTTACTTTTGACCGATTTATAAATAAACACAATGTTTCTACGCATTCACAATAAAATTTTCAGCTGACGAGTGTGATAAGGCGTCGATGTTGCTGGCGGAAAAAAACGGATGTTCAATGTTGTCAATACTTTTTTTTTATAGCTAGGCGGCAGGAAAGTTACTAAAGGTCATCGTCCACCACCACGTGCTTTGTATCATGAAAAAAAAAACGTTAAAAAACATTCAAGAATTAGCCTAAGGGTTTGGCTATTCACATTATAGCAAAGAATAGCGTTATAGTGTTGTATAGGTGAAATAAGATAAATCCAAGACAAGCTTTGCATTTTGAATTAATGTTCTAAGAAAGTTCCTAGTGGTTAATTAGCTTTAGATTTAAATATGTTATTCTTTAATACAACAAAGTACATATTTAGACCAAGTTTAATTAATGTTTTTTTTTTAAGTACTTACATGTTTCAAATTCATATAATAAGTGATATTTGAATAAAATTGGTTAAGACTCGTATGCCATTTATAGGAAAGGCTGTAAGGTTTTGATTACCTTTGCTGTAGTGTTGGTAGGACATGACTTGAAAAATAATTTGTAAGAGTAGCCTCATTTTTGTACTGAGCCAGTACAATGTCCCACTTCAATTGAAGTGAGGCGTACTGATGCTTATTTGTGTGTCATAACTTTACCTCACGGCTCACGCCAATGAAATGACATTTCTTGTTTATTAGTCTGTGTTACAGACCAAGTAGTACACCAAATATGAAGTAGTACAAATTAAAAAGTTGAGCCGCTCTTACATTTTGACGTCATGTACGGGACAAATGTACTGCCTCTTGTATGTCCTACTCAACACTACTTTGCTGATAATGATTGAAAAACGATTTAAAAAGTTGGCCATCAATTTAAAAAGAGGTTATGTTCAATGTATACTTTTTAATTTTTTTAATTGTAAATACAGATTTTTTAAATAAAAAGGACCTAAAATGTCGAGGAATTTTCATCGCCTTCTGTTGCAACAATCAGTGATAACTTCTGTAAGGCAACATAGCAGATGGACACATAGAAATCCAGCAAAAGTTTTGTTACCGTTTGAAGAAACAACAAAAGTAGATCTAAAAAAAGAAAAGATTATTGATCTCGACCCCGAAATATTTAATAAACACGTTTTAAAAAAAGACGGACCCAAAAAAATTAAGACTTCAAATGAAGATCAACCTACATCCACTCTTCCACCCGAGAAATCAGAGCAAATTAAAGCAAGTAGAGCAGAAAAACTGAAAAAGCGAAAATTTTATTTGAGTCAGAAAAAAGTATTTGATGATAACAATGATATTATATTTGAGAAACTAAAAGAGACTGATGGCCGCATCAGGTAAATCTTTTCAATATACTATTCCACAAGTGTTTTTTTTTATTAATTCTAAATCTCTATTCTTAATTTTTCAAGATAATCAGTACTATATTAAACAAATAGTTTGTTACCTGTCTCTATTGTATTTCAATAAATGTCTTTTACTAATCTTTAGATAATACTTGGAGAATGTTTTATTTCATTTGTGTCAAGAATTTATGGTTATTGAAATTTAGAATTTGACCCACATGTTTGAGTGAGTTTTTCAATTGAAGAAATCCAATCTGAGTAGCTAAGGGCAGGGAATTCTATCTAGTTGGGCTGATACAGAATGACAATACCTAACTCATCATTTGTCAATTGTTGTAAGCAATAAATCCAACACTCATCATTTTTTGTATTATTTCAGCTCATTGCTTGTCAAGTTGAAATCAAAAAAAGAAAGAGTGAATATGGGCCAGACTTTAGTAGAAGGATGGAGGCTTATAGTGGATGGTCTTGAAGCCAAATGTACTCTCAGATATGTTATATTCAGTAAAGTCGAAGATTTAAACAACTTGAGACCTTTCCTACCTAAAACTGGAGTTACATTTTATAAAATCCCTTATAAGAAGATAGAAATGTGGTCTGATGTGGAGACTTCACCTGGCATATTCGGTAAAAATCCATCTTTTAGAACATACTTGGTTCAATTGGACTTCCTTCCCATAGTTATTATTATTTCAATATTAAACCATATATATACAAATAGTAGATGATTTAAAAGGCCATATCAAATTACAATTATATCTAATACCATTTACAAAATAAAGTTCACATTTTACCTACTAGATTGATCTTATTATTTTCTCCATTTACATTTTATATATTGCACACAGACACACTGCATATCATATTGTTACTATGTGGCCAATAGTTTATTACTCCTGTGTAACAATCATGTGAATTCATACTTAATTAGTAAAAAGGATAAACTCAATGCTTATTGCTAGTAATATACCTGTTTGTTAATCAGAATACATAATATGGTACCGTTAAATATAATATTACATTTATTTTATTTATAATATTACAGGCATCTTTGAGACACCTAAAGCAGAAAATATCAAGAGAATGTCAAAACCTCTTCCTTTACATTTTATATGTGACAACATCCGAGTGCCTGGCAATTTGGGAGCAATATTGAGAGCTGCAGTTGGAGTTGGTTGTGAAAAAGTTATATTATCAAAAGGTAATTATTTTGTTATTTCTACATATTATGATATTTCTAAATGTGCATATAGGAATGTGATAATATATATGATATAATATGTGATAATAGCATTTGTCAAAATTTAGCATTCATCTCAATACCAATGAAAATATTTTTTTTAAAATCCCTATTTAAAATAACTGAACATGTGGTATGTAGAGTAATGTAAATACCTTTTTGATTATGTGTTATAAAAATCAATTTGTAAAGAAATTCAGTAAAATTTCATATTATGGCTGCTTTCAACAGGTTTCTATTTGATTGGATTTTGATTGAATTTCTTTATTTGCAGGTTGTGTTGATGTTTGGGATCCAAAAGTATTACGAAGTGCTGCTGGAGCACACTTCAGGCTGCCAATTTACCACTCAATAGATTGGGATGAGATGCCAAGTCATTTAGAACAAGATACATCCATTTTCATTGCTGATAGTAACACAACAGTTGATGATGTAGGCGATGAAAGTACATCAAGACATTGTAACATACCAGTGTTGCCATACTACAGTGTTGACTATTCTTTGTTGAAACATGTTACTCTTATACTAGGCGGGGAGACTGAAGGAATTAGTGAAGATAGCTACCAGTAAGTATAATTGTTTATTGTTTTTTATAAATCAATGTTAATAAAATTAATAATATTTTCATATTCATATGCAATGAGTAAAACCAACCCGCACTAGGCCAGCATGGTGGACTATATGGCCAAACCACTCTCAATCGTATTCTCGATTATAGGAGGCCCATTCCCTGCAGTGGGAAGTATATGGGCTGATGCAGATGCAATAAGTAGCATATAATAATACATGAAATATTGTGTAGTTCCCAAGTACTGTTCACCATTATG
Organism: Hyles euphorbiae; assembly: GCA_023078785.2. NCBI lineage: Eukaryota > Metazoa > Arthropoda > Insecta > Lepidoptera > Sphingidae > Hyles > Hyles euphorbiae. The sequence goes on along the minus strand of CM041038.1, from coordinate 8,195,848 downwards.
GTAGTTTAAGCCTGTAATTCTGACATTTTATTGGACATAGACTTGATGCTACTGTTTGAGCTTACATACATAAATACGTAACCGTCACGCCTGTATCCCATAGGGGTAGATAGAGACTATAGAACCTGTATTCGTGAACATAGCCTTTTAATATTGATGAGATGTTTTGCCCTTGATGTCAAATTAGCTATATACAGGAGCAACATCATTTAGAGCTTTTGGTTACTCTTAATGCCCAATACTTTCACTGACCCCTTCTTTAAACCATATAGAAAAAGCGGTGGTACTCTCGTTGACTGCCTCTCGCTTAACAAGGACTCGCTATCCAGGGGGGTTAGTCTAAGATCCGAAACGAAGTTCGGACGTCAAACGTTTGGAATCGGAAGTAATTAATAAATTTCCACTTCTTAAAATTAATACTTTCTATTCTCAGTGACACTTATCATTCTCAGCGAACTTAATCTATGGTTATGGCGTATGGAGGATGCGAACGTGTGGTGGAGTGTCTAGGCACTTTTACGTATAATTTCGTACATTCGAACTACGTTTCCGATCATATAGTAACCCCTATAGGGATAATTAATTGCCAATAATTACATACTATAAAACAAAGTCGCTTTCTCTGTCTCTCATCCCTTTGTATGCTTAAATCTTTGAAACTACGCAACGGATTTTGATGCGGTTTTTTTAATAGATAGAGTGATTCAAGTGGAAGGTTTATATGTATAATACGTACATATTATTGTACAGAAATCTATTTATACCTGGGCGAAGCTGGGCCGGGCCACTAGTGTAATATAAAATCTAAACAAATCCTTTTTATTTTTCAGATTGGCATCAAGCAAAAATGGTCTTAGATTAAATATACCACTCCAAAAAGGCGTGGATAGTCTAAATACAGGCGTGGCGACCGCCGTCATAGCTTTTGAAGTAAGGAAACAGTTGATACAGGCATGGGCAAAACAAAAGTTGCAGAATCAAATGGGTGTTGCTACTTAGTATGCAGATTACATAGTAATTAGTAATCATAGTTTATAGCAATATGTAGTGAAATAAATGTTATATTATATCAATATTGATAGGTACTTTTAATATGAAGCGTTTATCACCTTACAATATTGTTATATATTATTTAATTATTTATGTTTATGATGTTGGTAGTTATGATTTGGCTATGGGTGACTTGAGTCCATTTATTTCTCTAAAAGAGACCTAGCTTTTATCCAGGCAGCTAATTTACTTTCTCTTTTAATTTTACATTAACAAAGTACCTATTTATTTTTCCAAAAATATCTCGTAACTATGAAAAATAAATAGACAAGATGAATAGTTCCAAGTTGCATCAAAGGTAGTTTAGCATCGCCAGTTTGAGTTAGCGACTGCAGATTAGATTAGAACAAAGTTGTGCTGGTACTAAGTAGTGTAAACATCCTACTGAAGCGTTTGTTGGTAAGCGGAGAGTCATCTATGAAGGCGTGGCTCTTTATGAAGCGATATATATATTCGCATATAGAATTTTTATAAATGTAATACAGTTTACACAAAATATTGAACCTCGAAAGTATTTAAAACATCAACCTAGGACCATTGTGTAATTTATGTGCGTATCTTTAAAGTGTTAAATAATAAACATGTTAAAACCAAAGAGTATTGATACTAACGCTCTTCTCATAGTCCCTACTGTACAGTCTTATCCTGGATGCACCACATCAAAATGTATCGTTGTATCAGCCCATATACTTCCTACTGCAGGGCATGGGTCTCCTCTACTATCGAGAGTACGATTGAGATTGGTTAGGCTATATAGGCCACCACGCTGGCCTAGTGCAGGTTAGCGGACTTTACATACCATAGAAATTCTTACAAATCGATATGATATGCAGGTTTCCTCACGATGTTTACCTTCACCGTTATACTTCGCGGTCATTGACTATGACTCCGAAAAGTCAGAGGTATGTATGCGACCACCTGCGACCATTGTGAAAATGGCAGCCGCGTTTGGCTTGTTTACCAATAGGCGACCACGCCTCTATGCTTACAGCACTACATATCCAAGTAAAATATTTACAAAATAGTATTCTAATTGATACTTTTTTATTGCATAGGTCCGGCAAACGAGCGGACAGGTCACCTGATGGGAAATGATCATTACCACCCATGAACATCCACAACACTTGTATCATGGATTTGTTACCGGCCCATTAAATCTGCAGGAGAGGAGGAAGGAAAAATAATGAGAAGAGGTAATGGGATATTGGAAATCGACATGAAGAATAGCTTTGGTGAAAGCTGTAGCTTCACGTCGATTTCCTGTAAGATAGTGGTACCGCCCCGGGCAAGCCTGCCCGTTCATGCTGAGTCATGACAGACATGCTGAGTTATGAGACTCATGACAACAGCGTGCTTTGTGGCTTTACCAAGTACAAAAGTTATAGTGCAAGTAAACACTTTTCTATTTTATCAGCTCGTAATATCGAATTACCAATGCTATGATGCCTATAGTCTACGCAAATCTTAGAACATCATACCTCGGTAAGTCTTAGATTGGGTTTTTGTATTGTGTAATACACGTTATACAATAATGTAATGTACTACATGGACCTAGTGGAGACTAGGACGAATTTCCGTGCTTTCCGGCGTTTTTGCCATACCTATTACTGGAATCAAATATAACAGTTCACACAATAGGTCCCATTTATATGTAATAATGAATTCCGTGGTGCTTTACAGCTGGCTTCTCCGGCTGTAAAAGTCTCTTTGTGAGGTTATTTACCTCTTTAGTTCAATGTTTTGTCACCCGCATTGCACGGAGGGAAGTGGACATTTTTAATTTCCAACTCCTCCTATTAATTTAACTTTCTGATTAATTTCGTTGCGGGTTAGACATTCCCGGAGACTCGCCGAGCTTCAATGCTCTGTATTGTTTATAGTTGTTTAAATAAGACGATTTAGTTACTTGGTTCAACATTTATTATTTATTGTAAGACACAGACAACATGACACGACTAAGACATTTTGACAACTGTCATAGTGTTGCTATAACATCCCCCTTTCTATAATAAAGTAAGCAATGTATATAAAGGTAACTTAAATTTAAAGACATATCTAATATTAAATAAACTTATTACACAACAGTCAACTTATTAAAGATCTTAAACTACACTTATTACAAATCTAACCTAACAGGTGGCTTAATTAATCTACCACTCCTTGTGTTAACTTGTGTTGCCCTTGGTGTTGTCTGCTTTACCTGAGATGAAGTTGTTGCTTCTGGACTCTGAGATGCAGTTTCTGTATTTTTTACCTGTATTTCTGGTGATGCTGATATAGCAGGTTGTAAAATATGTTGTCTATTTCGCCTTCCAATGAATCCATCTGGACTACCTACAACATAAGACCTTGGCTCTACGCAGACTTCTTTAATCTCTCCTGGCACCCACTTACTATCTGGATTCTTTTTAAAATACACTTTTTCTCCTTCTTTTAGGTTCTGTAAATATCTACTTTTCTTATTATAATACTTCTCCATTTTTTCCTGATTTTTCTTTTTAGTCTCTAAATGCTCTTTGAACCTGACTACTTTAGGACATAGATTTTTTACAACGGTAGGTAACTGAGTTCTAAGACTGCGAGACATCAGCAGTTGTGCTGGCGAAGCTAGATTTCCTCTTGGAGTATTCCTATATTGGAGAAGAGCTAGGTAAGGATCTGAACCTGATTCATGACATTTGGTAAATATTTTTTTGATTATCTTAACTCCAGACTCTGCTAGACCATTTGATCTGGGCAAATAAGGACTAGAAGTAGTGTGTTTAATGTCCCATTCAGCATTAAATTTTTTAAATTCAGCTGAGTTGAATGGTGGACCATTGTCACTCACCACTTCACATGGAATACCATGACGACTATATATAGGCTTTAGAGTATTTATTAGGACATTGGCATTAGTAGAACTAACTTGACTAACTTCAATGTAGTTGGAATAATAGTCTTCAACTACTAGGTAAGTATTATTATTAAACATCAAAAAATCCATTCCAAGTTTTTCCCATGGAAGATTTGACAATTTATGTGGCATTAAAGGTTGTGGCGGATTTGAATTTCTATGTGATTGACAAATAGCACAAGACTCTACTACATTTTTAATATCACTTGACATGAAAGGCCAAAATACATTACCTCTGGCAAAAGACTTAGAACGCTCCACCCCTAAATGTCCACTATGTATAATTTTAAGAATATCTGGTCTCACTATTTTTGGAATAACAATGCTGCTACTTCTGAATAACAAGTCATGTTCTGTATGTAAATCATGTCTATACTGCCAATATATTTGTACTTGAGGTAAAACTTGTTTCTTTGAATTGGGCCAGCCCTGTTGACAATATTTTTTTAATATTTGCATATTCTCATCATTATTGGTAGCATTTTTCAGCCACTGAAGACGTTGAGGCGAGACAGGTAGCGACTTTATAAGTGAATTAACATGAACAACAATATCCTCATCAAGGTCATCTGTACTTGTTTCAAGCAATGCTGCTCTAGACAGAGTATCAGCAATAAACATGAGCGTACCTCTTTTGTATATGACATTTAAACTATATGCTTGGATTTTCAGCATCATTCTTTGAAGACGGGTTGGTACCTCTGCAAGTGGTTTTTTGAAAAGGGTGATTAATGGACAATGATCAGTTTCAACGGTAACTGTTTGACCATAAATAAATTGATGAAATTTGACACATGCAAAAACAATGGCATAAAGCTCTTTCTCAATTTGAGCCATTTTTTGTTGAGACACAGTTAAAGTTTTAGATGAATAATATATAGGATGATTATTTTGTAACAATACAGCACCCACTGCTGTACTGCTTGCATCGACTGACATGACTATAGGAACATTGACATCAAAATGTGCTAATACTGGAGCCTGACATATAAGACTTTTGAGGCGGTTGAAAACTTTTTCATAATTTTCATTCCATGTAAAGACAGTATCTTTTTTCAATAAGTCTCTCAAAGGACCAATTTCATTTGCCAGATTATTAATAAAAGGACCTAGATAATTAATCATTCCTAAGTACCTTTGCAAATCTTTAGTACACTTAGGAGACGGCATTTCTCTGATTGCTCTGATTTTTTCATCATCGGGAGTTACACCCTGATGTGAGAAGACATGACCTAAATACTTTACACTTGTAAGTCCAAATAAACATTTAGCTCTATTAAATTTAACATTAAGCTGTTGAGCTTTTTCAAAGACCAATTTTAGACGTTCATTATGTTCTTTCATTGTTGAACCTGAGACCAATAAATCATCACTATAGACAGCTACGCCTGGTATATCACCAAAGCTTTCAGTCATTCGTCTATGAAAATATTCAGGAGCACAATTGATACCATAAGGCAAACGTTTGAAACGATATCTACCAAATGGTGTGTTAAATGTTGTCAAGTATGAGCTCTCTTCATTAAGGCGACACATCCAAAACCCACTATTAGCATCTAGAGTTGAGTAATATTTGGCACCTGCCACTTTTGAACGAACCATATCAAGAGTTGGTATAGGGTAATGACTGCGACAAATTGCTTTATTTAAATTCCTAGGATCAAGACAAATCCTCAATTGACCATTCTTCTTCTCAACAATAATAAGAGAACTTACCCATTCTGTTGGCTCTGTGACTTTTCTGATGACATCCATCTGCTCCATTTTATTCAATTCTTGCTGCAACCTTGTATACATAGAAAATGGTACCTTTCTTGGTGCATCAATCCGTGATGTGACGTTTGGGTCGACCTTTATGTTACACTCTCCAGGTAAACAGCCAAGACCAACAAACACATTATTATATTTAGTAAGTAAATTTTGTACATTAATATTATGTGACTTTGACATTTTTTGTTCAGTTGACTGAAGTGTTAACATATATGACTCTACTGATTCTGACTGACTTGAATTAATTTGTTTGGACATTGATACATTAGACTGATAGTGGTTGAACTCACTGACTGACTTATTTGTTAACTGTTTTGACTGAGACTTGACACTAGGTTGTTCAATGCTGAACACTCTTTTAACTAGACCTAACTCTGTACATGTATCTTTTCCCAATACAGTAGGTGAAAACACATTTGCAATTATAAATTTAATATGACATGTTATAATATTATTATTGACTGACAAACTGCACTTTAATATTTGTTCTCCTATTACTTCAATACTGTTACCACTATAAGACCTTATTCTAGCTTGACATTTAGCAATGTTGTTTTTTAAACCAAGACTATTATAGACATTTATTGGCATTACATTTGCATCACTTCCTGTGTCTAGTATACAATTTATACTTACATTATTGACAGTGATATTCATTAAATAATCTGACTGTGACAAGGTATTTGACTTTAAGTGACCAATGAAAAAGTCTGACACATTTGTAGATGTTGACGTTGATGACTCAGCTTCTACATAATTAATATGAGTGAACTTACACATTTTCTGGTAATGTCCTATTTTATTACATTTGTGACACTTTACATTTATTGCGGGGCACTTGTAACGATGAGTTTGTCCACATCTCCCACATGTTTGGTTGACTGCTTGTGACCTGTGTGCTGACGGATACCGATATGCTGACTGCAACCTATGTGTTGACTGCGACCTATGTGTTGACGGCTTGCACTGTGATGATTGAGACCTCTCATAGCGTTGATTTGGATTTTGACGTGACGTATGTTTAGACGCTTTATTTTTCGAAATATACATGACTGTGTCATTTGTGACTTGCTGTTGGAGTGACATAGTTTGGCTCTTAGCAATGACTATACTTTTTGACAACTCTATTGTTGCATCCAGTGTTAACTCATCCTGCATTAACAATCTTTCTCGGACATAATTGTATTTCGCGTGCATGTTGCAGATAAACATAGATTTAATCAATCTGTCTTGCAATGATCCAAATTCGCACGACTGACTCCGCGCCCGTAAATTAGTAAGGAATTGTTCCAGTGTTTCATTTTCGTTTTGTTTGTGCGTAAAGAAATTATGGCATTCATATGTAATATTACTTTTCGGTATGAAATAATTATTGAAGAGGCTTACCAAATCTTCATATTGAATGTCTTCATCACTTTTTTGAAAAGAATTAAAGATCTCCAATCCACGTTCACCGATCATGTGAAGAAATAATGCAACCTTACGTGCGTTTGATTCAGTATCCAGTGATGATGCTCTCAGATATAATTTGAATGATTGTAGCCATCTTTTCCAATTGTCGGCCATATTTCCTATTGTGCTCATAGGCGCACACGCCATGCTTGCGGCATATTTTCTTGCTATTGATTTCTCCGACGCTTCCTCCATTTTCACTTACTTCTGACACCATGTATTGTTTATAGTTGTTTAAATAAGACGATTTAGTTACTTGGTTCAACATTTATTATTTATTGTAAGACACAGACAACATGACACGACTAAGACATTTTGACAACTGTCATAGTGTTGCTATAACATGCTCGGTGTCATTACATTGCGTGCCACTGTTGATCCTGGCTTACAGGAGTTGCAGTGGCGGGTGTGAGGGCGGGACAGTCTCAATAAAAAAAAATACACACAAAATTCACATACATAGTCCTGACCCTACTGCCTACACTAAGATCGAGTCTTATGTCGTGGATATCAGAAACTAAGAAAGACTTTTCGGTCTCACAAACACCCAGACCTGGAACAAATACCAATGGGATCACACAAACATTTGTCTATCGAACCTGTGCCCTCTCTTTTCACATCCGGCATCTAACCAACTATGCCACGGTGGTTGTCAAATGAATTTATTGATTTACGTAAGCCTTTTTTGTACTATACAGAGATACAGATTAAATATTTTATATAACACAATCAAAATAATAGTGTAAGTGGCGCCTGGCTGCCTTATCACACCATAGGTATCTAATAGGCAGCCATGGGATGGATATATAAAAAGGAGAAAGAAAGGGTACTTTAAGGTGTAAATTAAATAATAATAATCTACAATGAATAACTTAATATATAAATATAAGCATAAAACATGTAAACAAAGTGGGACAGGTTGGACAGTATGTATGTGCATGACGCTGACCCCAAACGTGAGAAACCATGTCGATTGTTTTACCACCGTGTACATACTTCAATATGCCCATATATTGATGATAAAGATGCGAATTGTCAGATAGCTATTATCAAATATAGGATCTCAAAAAAATATTACAGTCTTATGCTGTTGCTCTAGCTTGAAGATTGAACCATAACATTTACGAGCTACATTGAACCTCTTTCACTTACAAAAATATGTATGTAGGCTTTGTCTATAATCCGTAACTAGTAGCTCTATTTGATTTAATATAACACCAAATGTATAAATAATTTAATAACAAATAATATTTACATAAAATATACCAGTTAAATGCCAAACCACAGGATGTTATAACTTATCCGATGAAATTTTAGCCTGTGATTTATATAGCAAACTTCGACGCAGGTTGAAAGGCGACTATTTAAAGATTTCTATGAACAAGGCCAAATAAAAACTAGCTTAACAGTATTTATAAGTGGAAATTTCAACTGAGAAGATAAAATTAACTTTTAGCGAGGTTCATTTATTTTGACACAAATCTTAAGCGTTTTAGTCATGGTTTTAGTAAAAATCACAGTCACGTTTTTGTAACTTTTTAACAAAGATTGCAGGCTTCATGTTTTCAAAGCTTTAAGTTATACATGAGTTTTTAGATTTTCATGTGGTCCAGTGCGTATTTTTTTTATTTTAATTTTTATAGCTATGAATGGCATGATGATCATGCCATTCGCCTGATGGTAAGCGATGCGACCGCTCATGGATATTAGCAAAACCTAACAAAACCTTGAACTAAAAAGCATTGGCGTTCCACTGCGCTCGCCATCCTAAGACATAACATCTTAAGTCTCATATGTCCAGTAGTTTCTCTGACTACAGTATCCTTTAAGCCGGAACACGGCATTTAAACTACTGTTGGGCAGGAGAAATAGACATTGCGGTGGTTCCTACCGAGCGGCCTTTCAAACATGAGAGTGAACCCGACTAAAATTAATACCAGATAATAATAGAAAAGTCACCTTCTCTATTTGTGCAAAGTTGCTACCAGAGAATTAACTGTCGAACGGACCCATTAGTCGACCACCAATCGATTCTGTATATGGTTCTATTTATTTTTCTGTTATAGGGGGCAAACGAGCATGCGGTTCACGTGGTTGTAAGTGATCATAGGGCGTTCACCATAGGGCATGGAGATGCGTTGCCGGCCTTTAATATTTCTACCCGGCCTTTACTACCCGGTTCTCTTACTATTAAAGGATTAGCACACGAAAAATTTACACTTCACGGAAAGTCACTACCGCCTCTACCTAGAGTCGCAGATGCTTTGGTGACATCAAAGGATCGTATAATTCATAAGGATTTTTTGCTATCTTACCTATCGAAAGCAAAAAGTAAAGCGAAGCTAAAAACCTAACATTGATGTTATCTATGATCCAGCGGCACCCACCAATTAACTCATACGAATATCTTTAATATAAAAACCCGAGTCTACAATTAAAAGCTTGTAAAATGCTTTCTTATAAAAATCATCACATAGTCATCATTGTATACAATCTTATGAAAATGGAAATAATCGTGTTATGTTAATGACACATGACACGCAATATTAAATTTATCAAACTTCAATAAAAGCAACTGAAAAAGTTACTTTGGGGGTATTTTTGCAGCATTAACTCGCTACAACCACAACCCGACGGTAAAGCTTTATAAGCGTAACTTAGGTGAATTGGGATTCGAAATGACTTATTTCCATACAGCATATTCTGTTTCACTATATATTCCCACTGTGGGGCACGGACCTCCTCTACAATCGAGAATACGATTGAGAGTGCTTAGGTCAAATCGTCCACCACCCTGGCTTAATGCGGGTTGGCGGACTTTACAAACCATAGAAATTCTTACAAATTTGCGATAGCATGCAAGGTTTCCTTACGATTTTTCCTTCGCCGTTAAGTGCCATACAGCATATTAGTTAATAAATAAAATATTTTTTTCACAAATTTATTTATTAGGTTCGTCCCGCGTTAATGTTCCCTGCAATATTTCGTATCAATAGGACTAAATGTTACCCAAACGAAACTAGTAGTAACCCATTCACTATGAGAAAAAGCAAACATTAATATAATTTGCCCACCTGCCCGGAAAATCCATTAAAAATATAATGCGTAATAAAAGTTGATAAAAGCGATATAAAAGGAACCATTGCTGAGGAACTTAGGCGTCCTTGGAAAATAGTATTCTTTGTGTCTGAGTAGTTTCATCTGATTATGTATTGCATTTGGCGTCAAAGTAAACCGTGAACTCATCCTGAAATCGAGAGAAACTCTATAGAGAGTTATTTTATCTTTTGCTCAGAGTGGAAAGAGTATGACGTAAGTTCATATGTGTACGTAACAGTTGCCCTCATTGTGGAGTTTGAGAATTTGAGAATTGATTTTTTAGTCAATGTAACTCCATTGTAACCTACGGTGGACGCAACTTTGTCCCGATATATTATCCACTTGTAACTAATATAACTAATTACTGTTATATAAAAAAGTATAATTTATTATTCCTTAATTGGCTACTCTTGCAATTCATAAAATAATCAAGGGCAATACCTATACAGGGTACATCAAGTGTGCTACGAAATACGAAGACGGGTGGTACTTTTAGTGACCACAAACACAATGCAACTGAAAATGTTGCAAAGAAATGCTAATATTTTTATGACTTTTTAAAATAAAATTTTTGGGCGGTGAGTTTTTGCTAAAATTATACTTAATTTAAACCCACGCGTACCATTGCGTCCCTAAAAATAATAGGGTGCACACTTTTATTGTAGTAAAAAATATGTATTTACCACAAAATACGATAGGAAAAAATTACAAAAAAAAAATTGACGCTGTTTTTTGCAATAATTTTAATGGCATTGTATCTGAAGTCACTAAAACTACCACCCGGCTTCGTTTTTGGTAGCGGTCTTGATATACCCAGTATATTTTATCGGTTACATAATGTACTGTTCTGTAGTATATCAGCCAATGCTGAACGCTGAAGTTTTCTACAATCGATAGTTCGATGTAGAGGTTGGCGTACTTCACATGTCCTAAAAATTCTTATAAAAGATCTCTATGGTATGGCGGTTTCCTAACGATGATTTTCTACATCTCTAAGAGAGTGATAGTTTAATATCAATAAACACATAACTCCAAAAAGTAAAATGCGCGTCCGATTGTTCAAACCAGCGACTATCATGTTTGATACCAAAGATTTTTTATCAACAGAGCACTATTCATGAACAAAATATATACATCTGATTATATAATATATGCGACGTGATTTTAAATCAAAGCCTAGAGTGCTTTCATTTAGTTTATTTTGTATCGGGTTCATTGTTCAGCCTATGTAAATATGGTTTTAAACAGACTGTTTAATTATATCCCCCTATACGAGGTAATATTGAACTGCGTTCATCATCGGGTAGATAGTATTTTGTAGTCGCCTTATTGTAGCAGTTCACAAAAATGTTTTAATAAATATGCTCTGAAAACCGGTAGAGTCTCTACCTCATACAAGAAAGTAGTAGAGCTTTAGAGCAGTTTGATGTATCGTGAATAGTCCCTAGTGATACTGCTGGTTGATGAAAATAATCGTGATTTTTTTTGTCATATTTCGTTCTGTGATTGAGAACTACTTAACAAAAACCAAGACTGGCTCTACCCCATTTTCTGTATCCATAGTTAGCGCTTATGATTTTATGGTATTCTAGAGGTTTTCGGGCGACAGTAATAATTTACCATCAGTAAAGTCGTTTACATACTAATCATATAAATGCCATAGAACTGATAAGTTAAAGAAGACTATCGTGCATATTTTTTACATCAAATTATAAAAGTCAGGTTCTTAGCCTAATCCTTTTCCTCGTAAAGAGTTTTTATATGCAAGACAGTTCTTGCAAATGAACGGTGCTGCGAAGAAAATTATTCTATTTTTAGAGCAACCCGGAAGAGTTCTTATTTCTGAATTCCTAAGGTCAAGGAAAGGCAATATGTTAGAAGAGCTACTCGTTTGACTACCATAAAAATGTTTTACGGTTTTTCGCGAGACAATAAGTTAGTGCCGCGCATGTAGTCGCGAACAAGAGCCAGTAAACATTATACTGGTCGTTACAGCGTAAGTCGGTATCTGCTCTCACATTATTTTTACAAAGTAGGGAAAAGCCAAATCAGATGCGATGGTTTACTGCGAAGCTTTTCGCTACCCGCTGGAGTACGTTTCTTACAAAACCAAAATGCCATGTTTAAGCTTCTGAAATACACATATTATATCACGGCATTGCATTTTTCAGATTTTATAGTAGGTAAATGATTTATTATTTTATCATCAACGGCTCCTAAAGTTGGGTAAAGGCCTCTTTTGAGATCAATCCTTAGATCTGATCAATTTAGTTTCACCACCCGGAGAGTCTAAACCCACCCAGTCGCCTTTTTAAATGGTTAGAATCATACTCGGTTGATAATTCACCCCTACTGCTGTGGTCGCCTGCATAAGGCGTCACGTCTTTCAGTGTAAAAGACAATTTCTGAACATTTTTTGAATGACATAGTTGCATAATTTTGTGCAATAAACGTAAAAGCGTATAAATCAATACATATAAGCGTAAATATAAACGTATCAAAGTAACTTTAACTAGACTGCTTTCAATATATTGTATTGTGTTTTTATTCTTCTTGAAGTGGGTCAATATTAAATCCATATTCTTTCTTTAAAAAACTTGTTTATTCTACTTTAAAAAGTTACACACCAGCCAAGAAACCACATTTAAATAATAACTAGTCAATAGCTTTTCTGCTCCATTTTCACGTGAATTACAAAAGGAAACATTAAAATCATTCCTTAAACCATTCCGTGTCAAAGCAGACAGTGCCAAACGATACCAAACATTTTCTTACTGAGAAAACTCTAACCCACATAATAAAGGTTTTATGTCATTCTTGAGTATGTCCTTGTTCCAAGTTAATTCGCTTTGCGGGTATCCATCCCGTTGCCAACTTATGTTGACGTCATTTACTGCGTATGTATGTAGGTTGCAGTCCAACTAGGCTAGATCAATCTCGTGTAATAAAATTATAAATGAAATAGCCGCTGCTTTATTATTATAGAGCGTGTAATGTTACTCGTGGCTTATGCAGGATTATTAAAGTTAGAGCACGAGATATTGGAATACAAACGTATTAAGGATACTTGCGAATAGAAAAAAATATTTAATTTTATTAGAGAATCAGTCTAATATTTAGGTATCTGTATCAACCAATATATGTCCCACTGCAGGGCACCGGCCTCCAATACAATCGGGAGCAGGATTGAGAGCGGTTAGGCTATAAAGTATACCATGCTGGCCTAGTGCGGATTGGCGGATTTTCCATACCATAGAAATTCTTACCAATCGTTCTCGTATGCAGATTTCTTCACGATGTTTTCCTTCACCGTTATAGTGCGTGGTGATTGATCAATACACATGACTCGGAAAAGTCAGAGGTGTGCCCTGGGATTCCAACTCGCGACCACCGTGAACATCGTCGCATCTGGTCCTATTACCAACAGGCCTCCACGCACATCAAAGACTTAATTAATGATAATCTTTAAAGATAAAGATAAAAATAAATAAAGATAGTTGACAATATTAAGTCAAAAACCATCAACGACACGGTTTTAAAGAGGTTTTAAAAAAGCTATCCTGTTTATTTCTAAATGTAGAAGTACTAACTTCGAATTTCAAATGTGCAGGTTTTAACCGTCAGATTAAGCCGGTTAGTCAACGCTAAGAGTAACTTCACACGGATATAGCCCGTCGCGTCACAGCCGTGGATTATTTCATGCCTCGCCATTTAAATAATGGTTATACCGTCATCATTCAGTTGTCCTTAACTCATTTATTATGCAAGCGGGCATACCACGTGTGATCGGGATTGCTAGGCGTCTCACTTTCAGCCCTTTTCTATTTTTATCCTATCGTATATGACATTTGACAGCCTTCGTGGCACAGTTGGTTAGACGCCGGCTGTGAAATGAGAGGCCGCGGGTTCGATCCCCGCACCGTGACAAATTTTTGTGTGAACCTCGAGCATTTGTTTCGGGTATGGGTGTTTGTGAGTTGTCTCGTAGTTCCTCATACCCACTACACAAAACTCGATCTTAGTGTGCTGTCACGACTATGTATTGTTTTTGTTACACTGGTGATCTGTACTAACAAGTTTGATTTTTAGGTATAAAATAAATATGAGTATTCAAGATTCAAGACTGATTAACTGCCTCGCTACAATACATGGATATTGAAAATATATCGGATCAGTTGCTCGCTTCACGGTAAGCATCATATAAAAGAGCAACATCACTCAGAAGCAGAGATTATTACTATTAGCCGCTACATGGCATTGTACTACGCTGTTCATCCCAAGACAATAGGTGTTAAGTCCCTAAATGCCTAGTAAACGGGGGCTGCAATATCCAAGCCGGAACATAATGGTGCCTCCATAAGGCTCCTTATCGGTAAAAAATAGACAAAGTTGTGGTTTGTACCCAGACGGCCCCCTGCTAACGTGGGATCTACCATAACCATCTCTTTTCAAGGAATATCTAAAAGTTGTAATGAATATATGCACATTATTTAAGTTGAATGTATTGTTTTAGAAAGGCTTTGCTAGTTTGAAATTATCCTGATGTGCTATTTTAAAAATATACGAGAATAGCTCAAGAGCGTAAACTCAATGATATACTGGTGGTAGGTCTTTCAAATGTGTGAGGCCGCCTGGTTAGGTACCACCGCAAATTCTATTTCTCCGGCCAAACAGCAGTATAAATGCACTGTTGTGTTTCGGGTTGAAGGACATTGTAGCCAGAGTAACTACTAGACATATTGAGACTTAATATCTTATGTCTCAGGATGGCGAGCGCAGTGCAAAGCCAAGCACTTCTTTGTAAGTCAAGGTGTTGTTTGGTTTTGCCACTGTTCTTGAGCGGTCGTATCGCTTACCATCAGACGAACGGCATGTTCGTCGCGCCATTTATTGCAATAAAAAAATGAGAGCTCAAACAAGCTTATTGATATAAATTAATACAATATTTATAAAAAATTTAAATAGTCATATATTTAAAAGTTTTATATCAAACTTTAATATGAAAACACGACATTTCCAGAGATTTGCGTAATCTTTTTGTAAGCAAGAAATATACGCGCTCTACCCTCAAACTTTATAAAGACGTAAAAGTCTAGGAATAAAGTTCGCTAATTGGCGCGCTTAGCTTTTAATACTTAGGTAGCACAAGAAAAAAAAAGTAATCATTCAGTTAGTGTAATGAAATAAAATAGACATAGAAACCAATTAAATGTAAAGTTTTACGAAGTAACTTCTTAAATCTTGAAGGATTATGTCAATTATTGCAGTTTGATGCTACTTATTGATTTGATGATTTTTTCGTCAAAACAGTTCGTTTATTTTATTTTCTCATATAAGTTTTAACACGTATGTGAACTTTTAAAATAAAATTCCCCTGGAATGTATTCAAAAGCAAAGCATAACAATCGCTGGAAATTGGCGCCATAAACGTTCCCTTTGTACATCCAATTTTGGAATGCACGTTGGAAAATATGTATAAAAGCACAGATCAAACTGAAAAATAGCTGGTGTTTCAATTGCTCAAACTGACGCGTCCAACGGTTTGATAGAAAAATGGTTTCTCGTAAACCTGTATACATGTTTATGTTGTGTGTATGTATATACGTATTTTATGTTAGTTAAGTTAAATATTATTTTTACCAAAATCATTCTTAATAATGTCTTTATTATACATAATAATGTACATTCAAGAAAGACAATTACTAAAAGGAAAAGTAAATTTCTATCTTCAATATAAGAGGATGCTTGCCGACATTGGAAAAGGTTACATAAGTATAAAGTATCTATGCGAAATAGCGGCGCAGAAAACCCATATCACTCTTAAATAATAAGGTGCTTACTTTATGAACCATAGACGTGGTCTATCTCTATCCCAGGGAAGGAATTAGGGGATTTTTCAAAGGAGAATTCGTAGTACCTATTTAAGGATGTGAAATGTAGGAAGGAGGCGTCGTCGGTCAATACTGGAGGTGGTGCGGTGCGGGAGCGGTGCGCAGGCGTGGCCCCCTGCCCCCGCCGCAGCCGGCCCACTCACGCAACTCGCGAGTCAGCCGCCGCGCGCTGCGACCGCGTGCGACACACATTACGAACCATCTCTAGTCATGTGTGATGAAAACATCACGGAGGGGAGCATCGTCTAGCTTCCGAACTCGATATTTTGCAACATGAATGAATAGATCACTCGCTTTTGACAGTAAGCGTTAGAAGCTGTTACCGTTGGCTTCCCAGGAGGACAGCTTTCGCCGAGTGTCTGGTTTTTCTCGTAAGCTCGTGGCCGTTGACATTGCAGCGTGCGGATCCCGCAGTGCGCGAGTGTGTGCTTAATTGGCGAATATAAAATACGACGAATCAGCTGAGACGCGTAAACATTTCAACTAATGGGACTGTTGACGATGGCATTGCCGAAAATTCATTGAACTCTAAGACCGGCTCTGAAAGAATTCCGACATGCAGCGCTCAGTTCTTCTGCTTCTCCTAACAGGTAAGTGTTTTAAATGATTAAATTAATCATATTATTGGCAGATTTCACCCAAAGGCGTGTGTTTTCGTCGTGTATGATGCGACGGAGGAGTTGTTTATATTACTTTCGCAAGTATTTAAGTGTCAAATTATCACCCTAAAAGCCAAAGTTTTGCCGCCTTATGCGTGTTATGAATTGTTGCCGGGTTCCATTATTTAAACTTGTGGGAATATTGCCATCCGTTATTTGTCACGTCCTTAGAAAACTAAGTTATAAAACTGGCACGGGACCCTCGTTCCGGGTAATTCATAGCACGAACGGGTGGATGGAGAGAAAAGAGTAATTTTTTTGCCTGTGTCAAATTGATTTCTTCAAACAACTACGGCGCCCTTTTGTTAAATTATAAACTAATGTTAATAAAGTAAGTATGAATCAGATATGATATATCTTTTTTGAATCTAATATTCTACCCATATACACAAAATTGTTACATACTCTTTATCATGATGTATCGATAAAAGATTTAAAAAGATGTAGAGGATAGATATTATTTTAGTTTCTTGTGCCGTCATTGTTAAGATGCACCCGCGGCATCTTCACAAAGAATTGTTTCGTCGGCATCAATTAATCGTGATTCGGCACAAACATTAGGTACTACAATATTACTATTAATATGAAAAGGACCGATCTTGTCAAGAATTAAATTCTAAAACACAGCAAATATCCCTCAAATTCCTTTCAACGATGATCTAGAAAGGCGAAGGATCACATAATTCGAGATATTTCATAAGGGTGGAGGATTTAGTCTCTTTATTTATGGAAAGAAGCGACAGGTGTTCAATGCAGGTAGACGTCTACAAAGATTCGACCGGCCGACGGGATTGCTTCGATAAAATATAGCCATTCATACCTCGGACCAAAAAATATCTGCACGTTTATTGTAATGCGGGCACGTGAAGGAAGAGGGGTCTTCGAGAGTTCCTGGTGTATGTTATATAATATCTATGAACGTTTCTCACCTTACCACTTTCAATTCAAACATTATAAGGACCTAATAATTCTTTTTTATTATTGCTATTATTTTACATTGTATTACCATATTTGTTCAAGGATTGTTTTGTTTCTACTGAAATAATTACAACGTAATTATTTCTAAAACTTTTCTTTTTAAACACTTCTTAATTAAATCAATAGTCAAAGGTTATTAGCTCGACTTTGAAAAATAAATTGACGGATTTAAAGTTTCCAAAGTAAAGAGAATTTATGCCAGCAGTTTCGCAAATCTTTTAAGATGAAGATTTAAAAGTTTTGTTCCAAGAAGTCTCATGTTTCAGAGCTCAGTATTATCGGATAGGGAGGAACAATTTTTTTTCACTTCTTTTAAACGGATATGGACTGCACCTGGCGTCTGTCTTTTTTTTTATCCTTCGGAGATCTGATTCGAGGCGCTCTGCTTTAATTTAATTTTAAAAGTACATTAATAATAATGGGAGAGCACTATCGTGATGGCGATTAATAGATGAGTAAATAAAACGGGACGAGGATTCCGCATCCGGGCGAGAGACCGTTAAAATTTCATCTCGCTTTGCAATGGCTTACTCCAATGTGTTTATAATACTAGGAACATTGTTATTGTACGGATCTCGTTTTTACTTCAAAGATGCGTATTGTTATTACTCTGCCGTTAACATCATCGTTACCAATTACGTAAATTTCGTCAATGGATTGGAGGAATGCGTTTTATGTCTATTTCTGGGTGCTGACAGAGAAGGCATAATCAAATCGGGTGTAGTGAGTCGATAAGTGGCTGGCGTCGGCTTTCATCTCGCTGTAGTGTGTGTATTTACACTGGGAGCTGCGCCGGCGTCTGCGGCCGCGTATTGCGTCTGCGCACCTCTGCAATGCAAGGGTCGCTCGACGCTCGCTACGTGACGTTTATTTATGACTTTACTGATTACGGCGCCTCACTGCTTCTCGCCTTTCAAGATTTTTTAACTGGTCCGATAAATAACAATCATATAACCACACTATGGAGTATTCGGTTTTCACATAGGTCCGCTAAAAAGTTTTGATGTTGCCCGCTAAGACAATTTAGTTCGTGAATAATAAAAGAAAATTGGACGTAAAATATATCCACTGTATTTTGTAAAGGTGGTTTTAGAGGTTGAAGGACCGCTGTTTTAAATTTCCCAAAAGCTTCTAACCGTCCCAGTTGTCTTGTGTACGTAAATATGTTGCAAAAGTTTTCTCATTTGTCGCTTACGTTAAGACGGAGTACAAGAAATGTTTACTCGAAGTTGGAAAATTAAGCCTACATTTGACGTTTAAACAAGTTTACCCCATTCAATATTATTATAATTTATGTGTCAATAAAGTTACTGTTTTGCCCTTCCCTCTTGTAATTGTTATTGATACACATTTAAGCATAATGTAATGTAGCATGGAGTGTCCCGCATCCGGCGGTCCTTGGTTTGCGTAATGACATCACCAGACCAATAAAGTGGCATTAATTAAAAAATAAACAATGCTCTTCATACACATTGAAAAGAAATGATATTAAACTGACAATAATCTAATTATTAATTACGTTCCCATTTCTTCTGAAGATAAACGCACATTGTCAGACATCGAGGTACATTGTTTCCCCTTTTGAGATGCTCGTGTCCTTCCAATCCTTTTAGATTATAAAAAGATATACGGTCAGTGTTGGTATCCAATGGCGATAATGTAACTTTAATGTAGCGAGAGGCAATTCTTTCAGAATACAGATAGCTCCTTCTTATCACAAACAGGGACCGGTTTTTGAAAGGGTGGTTTGGTGGGATATATTTCTGGAGTAATCATTGGCATAATATTGAAAAATCTCAATTAATTAATATAATAACTGGGCGCCAATAACTATAAAGTAATTTATAAAATAGCTAAGCTATGTTCAATGGAGTTGTAAGATATTTAATAAGTGATATTAATAGATTTTTAAATACATAAA
This sequence comes from Hyles euphorbiae, assembly GCA_023078785.2. Taxonomy (NCBI): domain Eukaryota; kingdom Metazoa; phylum Arthropoda; class Insecta; order Lepidoptera; family Sphingidae; genus Hyles; species Hyles euphorbiae. Next base: position 8,176,132 of record CM041038.1, on the reverse strand, counting down.
CTCACGTCTTTTTCCCAAAAGGAGCAGGCAGAGGTGCTACCACAACACCCACATTTCCCCTTCTATTTTTCAATCCCACGATGTCATAGGGGGCGAGCCTATTGCCATCAGGCATATTCTTGACTCTGAATTGATATTGAAAAGAAAAATCCAATATTTATGCTACTTATTTCAACCCTAGATTTATCCGATATCCTATCTGGCCATTAAATTTATTATTTGCAGTAAACTCAGTTTGCCTTGTCAGAATAAAAGGAAAAATACGTAGAAGCTGTATTTTAACGGTACCGCAACTAATACCTCAAAGGAAATAGAAAAAGGATGGTTTTTACCCAATGCTTGATTAATACGAGTCTTTGAAGCAGTAATTACATCTGACTAGAGGCAAATCGGTGTCCTTTTTCTAACCGGGGTTGGATTTTGCCGTCCAGAGCAAAGAAACTCGAGATTTTTGCTCTTAAAAATGGCTGAATCTTTTTCCAACTTGATGGTAATGAAGAAGATATACCTTTTAACAAAATGGTAATACTTGTAATCCAATTTCTGCTAGCTACGTCTAACATTAAACAATTTAAAGATGGTCTGAATAAACTTTTTCTATGACTATATCATGAATAGAATATATGAACTTGTTTCACTCAATATTCCTTAAAAGGTAAGGCCTATCTGTCTCAATTAAATGGTCTTCCCATTATAATACCCTGCAGGAGTTCTATAGGAGTTCTTCTATTCTTCTTCATTACCTATCATAAAAATTTGATTGAATCTTCAGAGAGGTAGGTAATTGTTATTTCCTTCATACCATCCTCTTAACGACATGGTCTATTGATTCAGACTCTAAAAATCATGGCGTCTTTAAATATTATATGCTTCATATAAAACTCAAGAGATTTTAAAAAAGGAAGATGTTATCCAAGAAAATGCCTTATTTGCGTGTATAGTTTATAGTACAATTTGTTCATGAAGATAACCGGCATCGTGTAACTTGATTACTACATTGTGCAATAACTTCATCTTATGCTAAACATAACCTTACATAATGTGTAAATTCTAACTTTAAAGCAAGCACGTGAATAAAATTGCAGAGTCTCTTTTAATTACAATATTAATTATGCAAGAATGCACGAGCTTAGCCTGTATCTAAGCTGTATATTTATAGCTAAACGTTACGGTCGTTTATGCTACAGGGTGCATTTCCCCAGCCTCGTGTAATTGCTAAATTGCCTGAAATTCTTTTTGTGCTGGGACAAAGCGTCCATTGTTGTCACAAGTGGGCACGTTATTTCCCCAGAGGTGAACAGGCGCGGCGCTAAACTAGCCGATTTAAGCAGAGTTTGTAATTAAACTCCTATTGATCCAGCGGCGGCCGTACTGTTGGGACAGACTCATCATACAGCTTCTATTATACGCTCCATAGGCTGAAAATTAGAAAGTGTGGTTTAATAACACCACGTTATAAGGTTTAACCATTTGAATTAATTACAAACTTCAAAGATTTAAGGCTTGCGCTTGGAAATTTCATTTAATATAAGTTGTGGTAAAATGCTCAATTTTATGGCAGGGTAGAATTTAAAAAGCCTCTATTTTAAGCAACAAATACCTAGGTTCAATAAATTTTACGAAGTCGTTTAGCCGCTCCATGCTTAAATTTTACGAATCTCGGTCGTTTTATACGCCTGCCTGGGTTTAAAATTTAAAAAATAAAACTGCAGTTAAAGTGTTGTTCTTATTACGTTATTAGAAATTTTATGCCCTCTTTGTTGTAGATACTTCGTGGATATTATACAAATTATTGTAAAAGTATTACTTAAGATCTTTCCTAATAATTTATTTAATATTCATGTGTTTTTTTTACTCGAAGGGGTTTTTTCACTAAGTGAATATGTCGCCCTTAATATTTATGTTTCGTAGTCATAATAAAAGTTACGTTTATATTTGAATGATATTTTAAAAGAGCGTAATTCGTTTTGAAAATAGAACTTAATCCCCATGAGACCCCAAACTGGATATTTTGCGAAATGATGCAGAAGAAACAGTATTTACAAGGAGTTGGCGCAAGTTATGAACAAAAGGCTGCACATTGTATAATTATCGACCTTGAATGGCACGAGGGTTGTCCCGCACAAGGCGGCACGTGCGTCTAGTAAAATGATAATCATAGAGTGGCCGGAGGGTAGGTATAATCAACTGAATGACTAATTCAAGTCACTGCGCTTTGGTTCATAGCAGGCCTTTTGTGGCACCCTTCTCTCTCGACTAAAGGGTCACTTTGGGAACGTTTTTGTAAAAATATTTTGAGTGCTTTAAATTGTTGTGCATAATTTATAAGATTCCACTTTGACCGAGCCTTGGCATTCAAATTGCATTGTGGACTCGTTTAAAATGTACGAGTAATTACGTCGCAGTCCCGCTGAGAATAGTAAATAGACAAAAGACTAAGCTTACCTAATAAAAGTTTAATTAACTTAAATGTCGAAGGGTTACCTTGCCACTTGCCGGTTTACGAAACTGAATATTCTATTGACAGCGGAGATATAGTTTTATCGCTTTGTAGACGTGTAATTACAATGTTTAGCGATAACCGCACTGTTTACGAATGGTAAAGCATTGGTCAGAAGAGAAATAGGTTTATTGATAACTATTAATCTTTAGTAGTGTGTGGTGACTGGTGGCCTGTTGGTAAACGGACCAGGCGCAGCTACCAATATGTTCACGGTGGTCGCTGGTTCAAATCTCAGGACACACTTTTAACTTTTTGGAGTTATGTGTGTATTGATGGTCAATCACCACGAAACAAAATGGTGAAGGAAAGCATCGTGAGGAGACCTGCATACCATAGCGATTTACAAGAATTTCTATGAAGTGTGAAGTCCGCCAACCCGCTATTGCGGATTGCAAAATTTAAAACAAGAATTAGGCCATAAAGAGCAAACAATGTTCAAGAATCAAGACTATATAGCACACTAATCTAGCACAGCTTATCAAAGACTAGCACGTTCAAACGAACAAACTCCTCACTTTTTTTATATCAATATCTTGATAGGTAAAAGTCACGAGTGGGTTTAATGCTTCTTGAATGGTAAACCGTTGGCTGAAGAGCGCTTAAACTCTTGGTTAGGATTCATGGTAGATCGCAGCACTCAGCAGGATTTAGTCACGTCTCGAAGTGTACGTGGGGCTAGTGCACCAAATGTGCGCCAATCACGACTAACACACCGTGATAGATTATCATGTGAATGTAACCTTCTACAGGATGAAAATGTGCGGGATTATAAAGTATTTAGGTGCGTCGTAAATTAAGTATACGTATACTTGTATCATTTATCATTATATTTATGCATATATTACACATAAGTATAGGTATATCTCACAGGTTTTTCATGAATTTCTTTTGAAATATATTCGAGTAGATAGCAGTCTTGATATACCCTGTATATCAAGACAGCCTCCGTGGCGCAGTTGGTTAGACGCCGCCTGTGAAACGAGAGGCCGCGGGTTCGATCCCCGCACCGAGAGAAATGTTTGTGCGGCCCACAAATATTTCTTCCGGGTCTGGGTGTTTGTGAGACCGAAAAGTCTCTCGTAGTTCCTGATACCCACGACACAAGACTCGATCTTAGTGTGGGGTCAGGACTATGTATGTGACTGTTGGGTGTTATTATTATTATATTGCATTTAAAAGAAATTCATGAAAAACCTATAAGATCACATCCAGATATTTAATATGAACAATTGTAGAAAATATTTTTATCCAACAAATAAGGTATTCAAGTTTAATCTTGCTCATTTAGTATGTGTCCGGGAATTTTATAAACCTTGTTTTCGCTCTCTTGTAAAATGATGATTTCCCACTTGAATCACTGATCACAAGAGCCACGGATTTTCAACATGCCCCAGGCTACTTGGCGGTAACAATTTTATATATGTTGATTGTTTAATACTCTATTATTATATTTAATTCCACATTGAAGTGCACGGCCGTTTCAAACAGCGCGCGGTGACGTTAGTGTTCGAGCAACAAAAGGTAAAAATATTATGTATTCCATATAATTGGGTCAGCGAGTGAAGGCCTTATGGTGGGCTGAAAGGGGTGCACCCCGTGAACGTTGTTCTAAGCAGCGTACAAATGGCTATATTATTGCCAGTTTTATTACAACACCATATTCGTTTCTGCCAGAGGTGACTTATGAGCTCGACCCTTTTGGCTTCAGAAACTTGGCTACTACGCTTCTTCTGCTATAAATTTTATGAATGTTCATCCATGCTTTAAGGATTACATAAGCAAACGACGCGCCCCATAACAGTAATATTAAATGTCACAATGCACTAACTAAAAATCGATGGAAATATATTATGTAAAAAGCAAGGGGTCGACGCGGCAATAAAATTTGATTACAGATGATCATAAATCTTTTTTTTTTTTCATTATCTCGCGTGGCGTCGCGTCGCCTGGGCCGTCTGTGTGGAGAGCACAGACGCCCAAATCCCCCATGTTTTGACATACATACATACTAGCCCGTATTTATGATGTGGCATTCGGCTTGTACAGATTCTGACATGAGATTTATGTAGCCCGCATGTGTGCTTAAGAGATTGAATCGGTATTACGCAAGTGATCCTCATATTGCGAACATTTGAATCTGGTTATTTTTGTAATCCCTTGAATATACAGATTATAGTTGGATTTATAACTTTACAAATAAAATGATGCATAGTGGTGATTCGGCTCAACCCTATGTTTAAATATTCATTTGACAGTAGGTCAAAATAATTAATTGAGACAAAATGATCGTTTTATTTGGCGCGCAGTTAACAGACAGTCGTTCCGCTGTTTAATTCACATCAATTGGCTATTTGTTTTACAGACACGAGAATGACGTTGACTGGTCACATTTTAATAATAAAGGTGGTATGATATCAGCAACGAAATGCCGCATATTTTTATTATTATGATTGCTTTTAAATTATATTGCTTATGATGTATCAAATATTCGAGTAGGATATTTGTGCTAGGATACGTAAAATATAACGCATTTCGCGTAAAAGTAATTCAAGTTTGATGAGATTCATATAATTTCTTATAGTAATATGTATTTTTTATTTTGTCCTCTGTTATGATAAGATTTTCGCTAGAATATCCAATGGGATACCTAATGAGTTTTGCTGATATCTCCGGAGGGGATTTGGACATGCCACATAGCGCCACTGACATATTAATGAGCTACTTTTCGTCCCAATATGTGATAAAGGAAGACCAGATAACCGAGGTGGCACTTGTTCAAGTTTTAAGATTACACGACGAAAAATCCACGAAATTTCCCAATTAGCCAATTACTTCCAAAGTGTATCAATGCCAATATATTATGCCAGTAGACCAATGATTATACACTAGTTGTATTATTATCAAATACAATGAAAAACGGCTAATTAAAGTGCAGTTTCATTTGTTGATTACTGTTTATGTCCTTGTTGTTTGATATTGAAGTAGTAACACGTCAAAACATTGGTAGTTAGAATTATTAATTACGCACGATAGTAGTCTAGGTTGTTATTATTACAATATTATACATCTCAACAGTATAAAAATAAGTATTTGTATTATTTTTTCAAACGGCTTAGCTTTATACATTCCTTGCAAAAGAATAATAATACAGTAATGCGGGCTCTTTGTTAACTTTGTTCTTCTATTACTGGTTTTCCAATATTGCCTCTGTTAAAGACTTTATTGTAAATGGTTGTCTGTTTATTTTTTCGGAAGTTTCCTGCAATTTTTTATCAACTGTCCCATTGACCCAACTATATTTGATGACAACAACCGCAAGTATAATGTGCGTCCATTATAATTCCCTTCGTCAAAAACTTTAGTCCCAAACATCACGAGTTCAGCCGCGATTATATGTTTGCATTAAATATTTTTTCGTCAAAAACTTTGGTTCCGTTCGGGGCCAGTTAAATATTAATGGAACCTTTATCCGCGTCTCTATAAAATCTGGATGTGGCATACTTAAAGTGACATGTGGGGCTCATGATTCATACTCCGCCATCCATTAGTTACAATTTGCCGAATCACGCTGGCTTTTGAGGGCATCTCTTTTATCATACTTTGGCAACTTCTGCGTAACGCATTTCAATAATACTTTCACATATTTTATCGGTTTAGTCTAGAACCATTCTCGTTTTATGCCTTATGAATATTTTATCTCGAATATTGTATTTCTTTCTTATTGAAAGCTATTTTGCTTGATTCAGTGTGCGCGTTACATAATGCAAACCATGATATCTCAATCTCCGTAAATGGCAAATGGAGAAATAAAATTTAAATATCATAATATTTATTAATATTGGCTACACGTCCGTACATATGTAATAAATGAATAAGAAAATACTTGTAACTTATAATGACCTGTTAGTAGGTTGACGGGATCGTAAAATCAATGCATAAATAGCTTAGTGTATTGCTCGTAAACCTTATTAAGTGTAATATGCTTATCACTGGGATCTCGAAAGAGGCACTCTTTGTTGCGAGCGAGCTTGCTGCAGCAAAACATGGTGGTCACAAGTGGAATTAATGATACTTTGACACGACATCCTCATTATTTCGATAGCTCGATGGGGTGGCATGCACTCCGAAAACCGACTATACTCGTAATTATTACAACACTTTCACTGTCGTGTTTCATTCGGCTAATGAAATTACCGGAGACCTCGCACTTCTTCATCCCCTCCCCTCGCCCTTTTTCGTCCTCGCTTTGTCAACCTCGTTTAAAAAATCACCTTTACATTTTCCCCCATTTATGGACTGTGCTACTGCTACCTAATAATCAGATGATCGGCTTTGTATGTTGTAAAAAATATTGAAAGATGACCCATTAGATTTTTACAACTATGCTGTAAAAAAAGTCCGCAGTGAAATGTTTGGTGCCAGATAAATCTAAGCTATTACTGATTAGGGCGTCACGTCTCACTTCCGGGGCCTGTGAGCGCGCGCCGCCGGATGAGGCGAAACATGGAAAGCATTTTAAGTGGCTCTCCCAATAATATAGTATCTATTGTTACATTTTGAGCGTGACCTATTGGTTGTTTGTTCGGACCAACACTTGTACAATAATATATGGCAGTTAAAGGTTTTAAGTGACGGGTCGTAAATTTTGTCGTGATTTGTGGTATTGCAGACATTTATTGTGTATAAAATTTTGTTTTTACTTTTTGGAATTTAGATTATAAAAAGATATCTACTCAATTATCATACACAGTCTAAATTCTTAAGTAACACAAATATTTTGTGTTGTGTGGGTGCTAGAAATCACAAGTTTATTTTTTCTTAAAACGCAAACAAGTATTTGTTAATCACACCAGCATTTGGTTCGGCGCTACAATCCTTGCTTCTCAGTTCACAATCACTTATTAAGTTGTACAATAATTTGCTCCAAGCGAACACAGATTTCTAAAAATATAAATAATCAAAAGTGGCATAGTCCAGCCTTGGTATAGTATACATTGCGGTGGCTCGCGAAGCCACAAAACGCGCCACACGTCACTCCCAGTTATCTGATACAGCTTAAATGTAACTTGAGACTTGGCGAACTTGCACAGATTAATTCATTAACTGTGGGTAGGGTTCTTTTATATTGGAGTTTGGAAATTGCGTAACAGATACCTATAGTTACATAATTAACGAGCTACAAGATCTTTTATGAACATAAAGAAATATGGATAATAGAAATCCTTTATTTAAAATGTAGCTTAAGATTCCATTTTAATTTTCTACAAGCCTAACTTAGACTTTGAACATAACATAAAAGAATTACATGAATAATCTAAATAAGATTACTTGATTCAAATACTGGTAATGGTTTCAATTAAGCACCTCGTTCTGTGTAGAATGTAGATGCTCAAAAACAGATTATTTTAATCCTCATATTACATCTTGCCTTAGAAATAATCTTCATAAAATTCTCTTTGCCCATTGGATTTTTAATCCGAATATAAAGAGCCTGATTAAATGCATAAAATATGAAACCTGATTATCTTGTATTAATATAAACTTAGCTGCGTTGAATATGTAGAAAATAACTTACCTTTTCTTTTAAACTGAATACGTGACGTAGTACTGGTGGTGGGTCTCCTATATGTGATAGGCCGCCTGGGCAGGTTCCACTGCAATGTCTGTTTCTGCCGCCATACAGCAGTGTAAATGCATTATTGTGTTTCGGATCGCATTATAGCCAGTGTAACTACTGGACATATTGATACTTAACATCTTATATATCAGGATGACGAGCGCAGTGGAATGCCAAGTATTGATTTGTAATTCAAGGTGTTGTTTGGTTTTACTACTGTTCGTGAGTGGTCGTATCGCCATTCAATCCAATAAAAAAAGTGGTATTAGTTTAAAAAGAAAAAAAGCGCTCACTGTTAGTGCAGTGTAGTCACTTTATCGAGCTGGAATAAAAATAGTTGCACCGAAACAGTTTGCGTAAACAAATTCAATGGTTTACATAAAAGTCGTTATTGGCGATAGTTTTTTACGCTGTCGAAGCCAGGAGGGGTGGCGTTTGCCCCGCATTGTGCGACACGTAGATAATGGCGCCGCGTCTCTGGGGGATTAACCACATAGCCCACCCTCCTTACCATGTATATTTTGGATTACTTTTTCTTTGTGTAACATTCCTAATGGCATCTACTTTATCGAGTGTGCTAGTTGCCTCATGCCACCCACATTAACTATAAATCAAGCATAGAGGAATGTGACATATCGTGCTTTAATAATTGAAGTTAACAAGGGCCTGTTTCGAATTTCATAAGTCAGTGTCTCGTCAAAGACATGTCGATACAGGACGGCCTACATTCCCTATCACCTCTCTTCGTGACGTATCTTCTTCCCTATAGTGTATTGTGTGCCTATATTTCACCCCCTTAATGAGAGATAACAATAGGAGCAGTAATTAAAAGATTTATTTTTAGAATGTCTTGACTTAGGTTGTTTAGAACAGAACAATGACTCACACAGATAAAAAGCAATTAAAACTTTAATAATAACACTTTGAGATTTTTTAAAGCTTATTTTTTGGCGACCTTCCTAGTTTCATTATAAGACTCCCAAGTGGCGACTACGTGTCAAAATTTAATATGATTCCCATCTTTTTCCCGTATATTCTGTGTCTTGTGAGCTGGAATATACATTGATACGTAATAACCACAGTCCAATAAGAGAAAATAATTCCGCATCCTTCGAAATTACGAATTTAGTCAGTGCTTGCGTGGTCGGAGATTAGGGCAGTATCCGATGAACGTCCAACTTAGCTTCGAGATATACTGTTATACTGTATATATTGTACGAGTTGTTTATATATAAAGAGTAATCTTCGTAGCCAGTTCGTCTCGGCGGAATGAGATTAAATCGTCCAACTGTCGTAATGTTCCGCGTCCCATACATGGGCATCTGCGTCGTCGAGAGGGCGAGGGTCGTCTCCCCAACCCAAGTTGTTTATCTAGCTATCGATCCGGCCAAGTCATTGCGATCGCTCTAATTTGTAAGCCATAAATATAAAGGTCTCGGGGACGAGGTCGACACTCACAAATAGAAAGACCAGTACTCCCCGGCAATATGAATCCCAGATATACTGAATATTCTTAATTACCCAGTCGCCTCCAACTGCTACCTTTAATAAATGCCACTTATCTTTTGTAGGTCATCGGGTTATATAACCGCATAAAAATATTAAATCATCAATATCCAGGTAGCGGAAGGTACTTACTTATGCGCATTAATCAGGCAGAGTGTTTAATTCAAACAATCCCAGAAGATTTGCAGCTTCGTTGGAAGCGGTGACATGTTTATTGATTGGGATTGATGATTAAAACTATTTTTTCATCCAATATCAAATACGTCCTACGACAGAGGTCGAAACTCGGCTGTCATAACATAATTTATGCAGATATAAAGCATATTTATTGTGAATAAAGTGCATGCATGTATTTTAAGAGAAAGAATGGTTTGTATCTTAGCGCCAATACATGTCATGTTCGAATAACATGCGACGTGTGACCTCCATTGACTCAATGAGTCGATAATTTTAATTGACGTCACTTAACTTTCCTGCCAGGGGTGAATTAATGAGTTCCGGGGCCCAATCTCCTAGTATAAGTATGTACTGAAATGAAGAGGTATCTTTTTAGATGAATATGTAGAAAAATCTAGGCATTATTTCTTCAATTTCCAAGCCTCGAGTTCTTTCGTATTCTTTGCATTCAGTGACCACACTCGGCGAAATGTCACGAACTTAGCTGTCTGACATCGCATTAATTAGGAAAATAGGTCAAATGACTTTCACCTATTTTGCAGTAAATCATTTAAGATGTACCTTGTCAACGTAAGATTGGTAATGTAATCATATCTTTGCCTTTTAATGACAACATGAATTCATTTTGACTTTAAAAGTTTTTAAAAGGTACTTAGATATTTCATTAAAAACATTTAATACAATAAAACAAAGCCATAAAAATGTTCCGAACGAAATATCATGTGTGGGCAAAATTAAATGAGGCATGTGGAACTTTTTGAATAAAATATACAATAAAATGTTTTAACTTTTTGTGAGAATAATATAGAACGCGTGGGTGCTCTCTCACGTTCTTTATTTAAAAACAGCGTCGAAAAAGCGTGTGTCAGATGTCAACTATAATAAATTAATCTATGAAAGCAGCAAACCTTTTTTGAAATGACAAAATTCCGCCATCTCTAAACCAATCTTTAGCGCTAAGTGTGTACCAAAGCGTGGACCATTTATAAAAATAAACTGAGAAAAATGTCTAACACATGGTTTTGTACTAAACAATCTGATGCATTGTATCGATTTAACATTTTCGGTAAGGAATTTCGTTCCCTTTCAGACACTCTGTTAAGCCCTACTTGTTGTCGAAGACTATTGATGTCATGCAATTAATTATTTAGTATTTATTGAATGGGTGCACATTTATTATATGCTGTAACGGTTTGATGTTTAGCGAATGAAGACATCGTTTGGTGCTTACAAACGTTATCTTTATTACTATAATTAAAATGATATGAGTTTGACCTATATGAGACAATAAGTAATGTACGTATATATTGAGAACTAGCTATATTTCAAGCAGATTTATTCAACTCATGGAATAACCCGATTATTCTTATAGGCTATTCTTATAACAATATATAAGTGACTTACAGCATGTTTTAAAGTTTGAATTATCTCTTAAAAAAGTTTAAGCGGAATCTTTTTATCAGTTCAACCGTGATCAATTTAAAAAGAGATAAAAAGACTTGCGAACCTAGTATCGCACATAATTATTACAGACTTTGAAAAAGCCCAGAAAGCTACTTATTTATTAGGTACTAGATAAATATGGTAGAACTTCGGTTTAAAATTTGCGCATAGTGAGTAAGCTCTAATATTATTAAATTATTACAATATAATTATGTATCATATAATTTCTTTTAATTTTTTTAAAATTATTGACTGCGTCTGTGGTGGCAACAAGAGGCCCCGGGTTCATTCTCGCACTGGGACTAATTTTTGTGTGATCCATAAGTAGTATTTATTTCGGGTCTGAGTGTTTGTTAAACCGAAAAAGTCTCTCGTAGTTTCTGACACCCTCGACACAAGACTCAATCTTAGTGGAGCCAGGACTACACATACGTAGTTGATTTGTATTATTATCTATATATTAATACGTGATGCAAAAACTTTGGATCCCTTTTTACGAAAATTGCGCGGACGCAGGAGCATAACATTTGGCACACTTATAGTTTATGTGTAGGAGAAGTGGAGAATGCTAATATTTTTCAATAATAATGCTTATAAAGTACATTAAATCAAAAAATAAAACATTACACACACTGCCATGCATTTCACACACACATCCATACACAAGTATACATACTCTGGTGTCAAATTGTTTCTTTTCTTTTTCATTTTGTTCTTCTGACATAGACATATAAAAAAAAAAAGGTTTTATTTGCCTAATGAGGTAATAATATTAATATTAAAAGAGAATATTAATTTTAAATGAGGCAATAATATTAATATTAAGCCTAATATTAAATGTAATATAAAACAAGATTTTAATAATAATGCATAAAAAGTACATTGAATCAATAAATAAACCAGCATGCATTTGACACACGCATACACAAGTATTTGTACACGTATACATACTCTTTGGTCAAATTGTTTCTTTGCTTTATTATAGACATATGTAGTTGAATGTCAATCAGAAAAAATTGTTTACTGTGGTTTTGTTGAATATCAAACAGAAAAGATTTATTTGACGAATACTACGTGAAATACTGAGCGCTATCATTAATTATATGTATAAAGAAAGTTCTGTAGCAGCAATCTGCAATAACAACATTCAGGTACAGAAAAATATATATATTTTGCTATTGCTGGTTTCAAGCAATTAATGTAGTTTACGATTTTAGTAATTGCATATACTTTAGGATATATGTATAACTAATTTTGAGAGATACGTACATTTAAATGTGCACGAATTATCAGAATAACAACATCATCATACAGGTAAAAACTTTTTCTTTTCTTGATTTGGTCGAATTTCGACCGCTAGGCGACCACTAGTTATTAATAATTCTAATAGAAATGTTTATAAGTTATAATATATTTATCTTCTACGTACTTGAGTTTTTAATATTACGTAAATGAACATTGAACGGTTATAAAAGATTTTAGAAAGTGTATCCGTTCAAGACGTTAAATAGGGGATGAAAGTTTATAAGGAAGTTTGTTGTTTTTAAACTAAGGTATATGCAAATTGGTGTTTGTGCTTTTAAGATGTTGCGAATGGGAAATCTCATCGAGCACACGGCTTGTATCGTAATATGTTAATTATTGTTTGTTGCTAACGTGGATAATCTATTTAATACTAGCTGTGCCCGCGACTTCGTCCGCGTGGAATTTAAAAAAAAACTTTATTTTTCTAAAATAAAAGAACTTTTCTAAAATAAATGTAGCCTAAGTTACTCCTTATTATATCAGCCTGACAATAAAAGTCCCGTCAAAATCGGTCCAGCCATTTCAGAGATTAGCCGGAACAAACGGACAGACAGACAGACAAAAAAAATTCTAAGGTCATTTTCGTTATATGTATCGTGTATATAACGATATGTACTTCTTCTGTATCAGCCCATATACGTCCCACTGCAGGGCACGGGCCTACTCTACAATCGAGAATACGATTGAGAGTGGTTAGGCCATATAGTCCACCACGCTGGCCTAGTGCGGGTTGGCGGACTTACATACCATAGAAATTCTTATGAATCGCTATGGTATGCAGGTTTCCTCACGATGTTTTCCTTCACCGTTTTAGTGCGTGGTGATTGATTATCAATACACACATGACTCCGAAAAGTCAGAGGTGTGCCCTGGGATTCGAACCCGCGACCACCCTGAACATGTGGGCAGCCGCGTCTAGTCCGTTTACCAACAGGCCACCACGCACTTCACTATACTTACTGTATGATATGTACTTAGTCAATTTTTTTATTTTCAATTTTATTTATATGTATAGATGAAGGAATAACAATATACAATATATGGATTGTGATTGTGGTGTGTCTTACGTTTGATTTTGAGCATTAATAGTTCCTTGAAAAGAACGCTTATACAAAACAAAATTCTAAAACAACATCAAAATTTGCTGCAAAATTATTGAGACATTAATATTTTCAATAGTGGAATGGGGTTTCGATGGGGAAACACGTTCTTCGTTCTTGCTAGCATGCACCTTATTGAAGATGACGTCACGGCGTGATATTGCATTAATTTCTATTACTCCCATCACCAACTTTTATTTTTAACTTGCTTATTACTATACGGATTTTAAAATTTCTTCCTGATTATAAAATATGAATATGCTTAACGTAACCTTTCTATATAAATGATAATAAAAATTGAGGTCCTGTTACTTCCTTAATCTAGTCAACTTGTTACTTGTTAGTAATTGCTAAGAAAATGAATTAAGTAGAAAAGGGAAATGAAATCAACTCTATTACAGAGGCAGATTATAACCTTAGAAAATACAGAAACAAAATTAAACAAGACACAGAAAAAGAATAATCAATTTGTTATTTCATTTCATTCACAATAACTTTTGTTCTCGTGTACTTGTTTGTTCCCAGTAAGTTTTACGTACCATATCCGCAAAAGTTATTAACTTCCAGCAACAAAGGCTCTTTTGTTATGTCAATATATTGAAGTTTTTACACAAAAAATAATAACCGTCTTTCGTAGTGTCAATTTGTTAATGGTTTGAATGTGTCGGGATGAAATTATAATATCAAATTCACTAACATCGCGTATAATTAAATCATGATTTACGCATTGATTGGTGATATTCATGCGTTGTAATTTAATGAGCACATATATTGACTTGTTACTGTAGCATTTGCATTGCGGTTGGTCTTAATTAGCACAATTTTGTACATATTCAAATTACTACGAATTGGTGGGCTTATTTACTTTAATATTCCTGGAGAGTGGAGGGTTACTCTGCATTCCGACACTACGATGAATGTTCGAATGTCGCAAATGTACGAATGTAATTAAATAATATTAATTGTTAGAAATAGTAAACTTGTAACTTGCACGTTGACGTTCAACGTCCGATGATTCGGTTTTCGTGACAGAGTATACAGTAACCTCCTGTGGGTATTCTCATGCATGTCAGATAAGTCTTTTGCTAAGTTGGGGACCTTAACCTGGGCTTGTTCTATATAATCTGATATACAGTCCTTTACAGACTGTAACAGTTTGTTTATAAGGTCGTTATAATTATTATAATGTGTCACTTATAGTTAAACATCTGTGGTTTACACATAAAGATCCCAAAAACATATCATACAATAAATAGATACAACATGTGCAAAGCGTAAAACAAAAATCAATTGAACACGACTAAAACACAATCACAAATTGTTACGCATTCCCAAACTGCTGAACAATAGATGTGCCCAGACGAATAGCTCTATTGTCCCAGTCTGTAAACATCTGCCTGTACATCATAGAAAAGTGCTTTACAAAATGTGCAAATTTCTCTTCAATATAATGCGTTGTCGGGGCTCCGTATTGGTAAAATTGTACACGCCGTATTTTTGTTGTAATCTGTACGTTCGAGCTGTTATCGTCGTCGCATAATTTTATTTCTCTTTCGGTACCAGCTTTCGATGGGACCGCTGGCATTTTAATTAGTGAAACGACCAAGGTTCTTACGTTCCTTGGAACCTTTATAAAGTTATTTAAATGATACCAAAAAATATGTGCGAGCAGATTTTGTGACTGCTTATTTGAACGATGTAAATAACGATAGCAATCATTTTGAAGTTTTTATAAAAAAGCTTTCCGGAAACTGATTTGATGCTATATTGGAGTATTGGTCATTAAAAGTCGGTACTGTTCATGCAATCATGAACCAATAGTAATATTTAAAAAACTAGACCTGTTCCCTAACACTATCGCAAACCGGGTCAACGAGAAAGCTTTAAAAATTCATTCGCTTTTAATTCCGGCGGTGTAGTCGGTACTCTAGATGCACTCCCGTGTCTAAGTGATAAAACACTGCATTTGGCGCCCGCCGCCGATTCCCCCGGCTTGCTTTTATTGCAAGCCTGCAATGCAATTTTAAGGCCATTAATCTTTTCCAAGCTGTTTTGGTGCTCCGCTCACCTATGCCGGTACTACGTTAGCAACACAGTTGCATTTTGTTACTTTCACAGTTTTCTGTGACCCATGTTGGGAATTTTGGTTCGTTTTATCTTTCGTTGCTTTTGTTAGTAATTGGAAGTCCACTGCGCATTTTGGATCATCCGACAGCGAATACAAACGAAAGTATTATAAGCGATGAGAATTAAGATTGCCCAATTGTGTTTTTAGGAGTCATTTGTGAGTGATAATCGCTGCTATAACTGAGATTATATTACTGCGGCCATAATGTTTGTAAATTTCGGTCCGATGAACAATTAAAATCTCTTTGATATCGCTTTGAAGCGTCAGTTTGTGGGAGTCTAGTCTAGCGGACGCCGATAAAGCTGGCTATTGAGGAGATTTATAACCGCGCCAAAGTTAACGACTCAGTCGCCATTCAAGACACGCAGTCTCACTAACTTGTTTTAGGCAAAAAATGAAGTTTTAATGCTTCAGAGAACAGCTGAATTTAAGCAGTTAGAACTTGTCTAAGAAACTCTAAATAATTGCTATTATATGAACAGAGTGAGTCTGAATTAGCTAGTTGGAATTTGAACGACGCAAGATTATCTTGTAAGTTCACGTAAGTACCGAGTGAAACCACTCTTTGGAATGTATATTATTAAGACTTATTCTTTAAACATTTTTAGTTAACGCTAAAGGGATGTTCTTAATTGTTTTAAAAAAGATTTTAATCCAAAATAAGACGCGAGAGAACGTAAATTAAAAAGAAGATTGACGATAACAAGTTGACTGTTGCATGGTATAACAAAAAGTTAATAGCTTAGCAAACTTATTTTTTGTGCCCCGAGTAACTTAAATTAAGGGAGGTAATTTTTATGTCATTCGAGGTTCTAAATTGGAAAGGCGCACGAAATTCTGTACAGGATTTTTGTATAATTTTTACTTTATACAATCTAAATTTTATTATTGTTTCATTTTTCCTTTTAATCGCATAAAGTGGCGTAGCTGTGCTACATTACGGTAAAAAAACTGGGGTCTTGTGTTCGAGTCCCGGAATGGGCAGTGATATTGGATTTTTCTATTCATTATCAGCCCAGAGTCAGGAATTTGTGTGCGTTATGCCGATAGACTCGCCATATCGTGGGACGGAGCATGCAAGGCGAAATGTGGTGTCCTGATTGCACCTCTGCCTATACCTTCTGGGTAAAAGACGTGAGTTTATGTATGTAGAGTATTTAAATACCCGTGACTCATGAATAAAAGCTACGACATTTTATAAAGAATTAACAGAAACGTGTTTGAGACGCCGTCGATGCTAATCTTGAGGATTTAACTAAACGTTTGTTGTATAAAAAATCTAATAAAAGCGTGTCGAATGGCAAAGCAACGCGTGGCGACCGGCGTTCGTGCTTTAACATTAAGCAGTTTCTTTTGTCGGTAGGACTTTGCAATCGACTCATACGCATTGTTGGTAGCTTTGTACATAGGTATTTGTCGCAGTTGTGAGCTGCCCTTGGAGGTCCTTTTATAAAATATGTATTCAAAACATTGATTTCGATAAGCTGTGTTAGTCAAATTCATTTTTTATGCAATACGAGGGCTAATACCCGTTCCTATCGTTCTTTTTCGTTTCCCAACCCTATCATTCATTATAAAGGTCGGCAACTTGCAGATGTTCATTGACAGTTATAGTTACTTACCAGGAGCGAAGTTTGCGGACTTAAGATACAACTAAAATTATATTTACATCTTACATGCAATTATAGAATATAACTAATCAAAATATGGTACAATTACCGGCCAAATCGCATTGAGCGAATTCGTCTTGGCAACTTTTGAATGGGCAGAAATATAAGATTCCAGTCATATATTAGGAAATATTGTGCTTTATATTAGCAGTACCTACAAACAAAGCGAGTCCTTTCGAAGCGGGACCTTTGGCCGTTGACAGGGGCATAGAGGTTGGCACACCTATTTAAATACAATGCAAATAGAAACGGCATATCGTATCACGTTTACACAGCGATCATAAGTGCCGATTAAAACAAACAAAAAGATAAGACTTACTAGATAAAACTTTGGAAATAAATTGTATTAACACCCTATTTCGAAGTTTCTCTTTGAACTTTGCCCGTCATTGTAACGCAGCTACGATTTCAGTTTTGTGTAAAATGATATTTAAATTTTCATGTTTTACTTTAACATTTCAAATAATGCATATTTTTTTGTTTTTTTTAATCTACACCGAAACTTTTTTAATTGACTTTTTTAAAGGAATTATTTTTTCGCCATCAATAGTAAAGTCTCTAAATGAACACATATATTTTATTTCCATTTGTAATAAATAAAGTATCAAAGAAATCTGTTCAGTTAAAATATAATACCAACGGTTTAGAACTCAAGTTTAATTCACTTACAGAAAATGGCTCAGCTGAATTTCGGAGTTGGCAATGAGAGCAGGCATGGAATAATGAATTTTTAAGTGTTGTTTACCGATGAAAGTTTTATGCCTTTCAGTTTTGCGAAAACAAATGAATACTTTCAAAATTCATTTATATTGGTTGCATGTAATTGAATTATTGAAAGTTTGAAAAGTATTATTGGAATGAAACATTTTTTTCTATATTTTGATAATATCAGATAAGTATAACTTTATTCCATTAGTTGATTTGATACTGAAATGAATGTTGATTTATTATTTTGATAAAATCTAAACTTTGCTACAAAATAAATTCCACTTGTTGGACTTTTAATGGTTGAGTATTATATTTATATGCTATTTGAAATAGAAAAAGTAAATGTTGATAATTATTCAAAACACAAAATGGTACGATTATATAGATACATATACATATACATAGGTATACTTCGTGTCCCTAGTTCTTACTAAATGACTATTTGTAATGAATGTAGTACTGCTCAGTATATTTGTCTGGTAACGCAATGTGCAAAACACGGGCTAACATATTGCAACGTCATGTTAAATGACCTTAGATTCCTCCCTAATGGTTTCTCGTTCATTTCAATTGTAAAAACAATCACTCTATGCCGCGCTCTCACAGAAGCGATCCCGCAGGCGATCTCTAAAGAATAATAGATACAAGTTAAATTAATATTAACTTGTCTCAAAATGGAATTAACAATTAATAATGAAACCTATTCTTCTTAAATCATATTTCAATCACAAATGTCTTTATTTTCGGTTCATAAAATGAAAAGTGATGTCGGAGCAAGGAATGTTAAATTTAATATTTGAAGAATTTCGGTCTTGCAAACTTTTATGATTTCAAATATAAATGAAATCAGAGTAATGTAATATTATTTTATGCTGTCCCACGCGGCTTCGCCTGGCTGGTGTAACGTATCGATTTTCCTCGGGTTGCCCATCCAGAGTTAATTAGACCCTGTACCCGTCAGTAGGCTTTTAAGATATTATATTTGTGAATAGTTTCGATAGTGATACTTCAATAGTTCACTTTAATTTTAACAGATGGATGAACCCTCGCTTTCGTCAAATAAATTAAATAATATTATAAAATCAGTGTAGTGGTAAATATCAAACAATAAATCAAGCTTTAACTAAAACTTCTATGGTTTTAACTCGAAACGGGAGTTGAAAAATATATCTAACTAGCCCGGCCCAGCTTCGCCCGGGTACAAATAGATTTCTGTACAATAATATGTACATATTATACATATAAACCTTCCTCTTGAATTACTCTATTTAATTTAAAAAAAACGCATCTAAATCCGTTGCGCAGTTTTAAATAATTAAGCATACAAAGGGACATAGGGACAGAGCAAGCTACTTTGTTTTATACTACGTAGTGATGAAATAATTAGGCTTAATGAATACTGAAAACTCAATACCAAAAAAAAGCGTTTTGATTCCTATTTTTGATGTGGCTTACAGTCAAGTAAAAATCAATGGGCTAATGTTTGTGTATTTTGGAAGACCCAACTTCGTCATATAAAATATTTTATACTAGATCTTCTAATTAAGTATTGCGATTTGCGGCTAGGAGTAGACAAACTCGAAGTATCCGATAAGATTGCAAAGTAAGGTTATCGGATATTTTGAGGGTGACCCCTTGCCCTACCCGTGACTTCTTTATGTCCTTATATCCATTAATCTGAGATCTTGCTGACTAGGTTTGCGTAAGCATTGAGAACAACAAGGCAATAAAACAGCGTGACGTGCTTCTTTATATAAATTATATTTTCTTTATTTCAGATCTGCGTTATTTGCTCTGTGTTTATGTTAACCTAGTACTTGAAAGTAAATTGTTTTGTTAAAATATTCAAAAACTTGTGACGGATGAAACCGAACTTATTTAAATTGGTTAATATTTCAATTTTGATCAACATAATCGAAAAAATTCTGTTACAAATTATATGGCAAATAAAATCACGCCTTTTTCCCAGAAGGGATAGGCAGAGGTACCAGGACACTCACATTTCGTCTTGTATGTTCCGTCTCACTATTTGATAGGGGGCGAGCCTATCGACATGTCGCGCGGGCCCAAATTCCAGACTCCGGCCTGATAATGAATTGAAAAATGTACACGTGATTCAAGTGACCTCAGCTTTGTAACCAATTACATACATGATTTGAATCATATTTAACAGTATTTGTATAACCATTTATATATGTTATATTTATAAATATTGATCTCAGTAACAAAATAAATAAATTTGATGAGACAAGTCACAAGCGTATCAATATTCGGCTTCATTTCACTTCATCAAGTGAAGTTTGTTTGTTGCAAGTTGTTTTAAGTGATCCGTTTGAAGTTTATTGAAATACTTGTAAAACTCTTTAAACCGATATTATAATGTTAGGATATTAATGCCTTACTTAGGATGCTTTATCGATCTTGTTCTTGTACCAATATGAATACCTAGCTCGAGAAATAGCGATCGGCGATGCCTTCTTTATAATATAAGATAATTTTCGAAATCAATTGGTACCCATTTTAATATTAGACTCGTCCATTTACCCTTTGTAGAAAAGAGGTGAAATTTGGGTTTTCTGTCTACCCTAAGAAATATTGGGCCGCTTGTAAATAGAGAAGAATAGATGGTCCATAATTAAAGCTACGTCGATTTCTTTGATAAATATATGAAGATAAAAAATAATAATAATTATATTATAAAGAAATAATAAAAGTCCATCCAAAGGCTACCAAATTATTAAAAATTCACTTGCTAAAGCGAAAGGCTTGTCACTCGAGCAAAAAAATTGCTCTCTATTGGGAATAAAATATTTATGCCTTAAAAGTATTTTTGTGGCACCCATTAGACGTAATACATTTATCTAACGAGGCTTTATGTTAAGTACTTAGTAAGGAGCCGCGCCGTCTAGCCACATAGTGTCGCCGGCGAGACGGATAGATGTCGAGTAGTCATAAAATTCCATCCCCTGCGTCCTAGTATACTAAATGTACATATAATTTGCTCTATTTAAGATGTATTCCATATTTTTTTATATGTAAGCATTCCATGGAAAATTAGATGTAAATCCTAGCGCAGCTGACATTAAACTTGTAACTGGCCGCAAACAATTTTAAGATTTGAAAATAGAATAAAATGATATTCGAAAATTAAGCATTAACAAAATACGTTTTTTTTATTTTAATAACTTTTCCGGTACTAACTACCTAATGCCAATTTTTATATATGTCTTAAGTTATTGTTGAAAGTTTAGAGCCGAAAAATATTTTCATGTTGTTTCTTTGTATCTCTTCTTAAAGTAATTTATAACCAGTGCCTCGTGAATTATACATTTCTTCTTATTTCTTAAACTTGTTCGTAACTTTCGTATAATAAGCGTTTCATTTATAAAATTAGTATTTAATTTAATAACCGACGTAATTAGGTTTACACGAAGTAAATTTGTCACAGCGGCGTAAATTACATTAATTACAATACGACAATAAAAAGTTTGAAAATTTAAGTTGCTTTAAATTAGGTACTTAACCTTATTTTGTCGTAAACGTTTAGCTTCGCTGCTATAATACTTCGCATTCAATGTTTGTGCCTTCATATATTTTATTTACATAAATTAACGATAGCAAATAACCGAACAGCAGTCTTCTGTCTATATCAGCCCGTATACGTCCCAGTGCAGAGCACGGGTCTCCTCTACAATCGACAGTACGGTTAAAAGTGGTTAAGAGTGGTTTTAACCGAGCAGCAGTCACAACATAAAAACTCCTACAACTCATTTGAAGCGCCTATTTTACTACCATTTATGAATCTAAACCCTTCAGGTACACCCACTCACACACCTCAGAATTTCTCAAAATAAATCCAACCGTTTAGGAGAAATTGACTGACACTACAGGTAGGCGTGTATCTAGCTGTAGAAGAGCTCAATATTCTTCGCTATTAGTAATATGGTTAATTGAATAAGAGCGTAGATTTCGTCGCAGATTTAAAGTCAGATGCACCTCTGACATTTGAGAAGGTACCCTGTTAATGAGTGGTTGGAAATAAAATTTACGTCGTCCGTAATAGACGATAAAATTGGTGCTGTTACCGGTGTGGGCGGTTTTATTAGGGTTTAATAATAAAATTTCGAATACACTTAGATGTTGCTTCGTTGTTACTTTAGTATTTTTTATAGTTTTGTACAAACATACTATTTTAGTGGTTCCCACGCTGAAACTAGGGATAAATTGATATTATAAATGTTTATACAAAATGAAATCGAAAAATGTATCGTTTAGCTCAGAGACCCAATTCCTAAGCCTTGATTCCATTGGCTGCCAAATAGTTTTCAAAGGGCTTCTTTATTCGTTTTCTTTGAAGTTATTATATACAGCTACTATGGGCAAGACATACTTCGTCGTTTCTCGTAACAAACTCCACAGCTACCTGTTTGAAGCGGCCTGCATGCCGTGCTTTCTTGCAATCTTCATTATAAAGTTATGCGAAGATAATTATTCCAACTTTACGTATAAGCACTGCTACAAGAAGTTTAGCGTATACTTGTACTAAATTTCACGCTACAACCATTATGAAAGTGGCATTTTCTGTTGTATACTACTATACACTTAAAAGGCTATACGAAATTTTGCAACACAGTTCAAAAATTTCACACCGTCAATATAATTGTTAGAGTTAAATCAAAAATTCAACACAAAATCCTTCAAGTTCGTTACTTCATTACAAAAAGCAGGTAACTAATGCTTTGATATTCCAAAAGTTGCGACTTAATTCTGGCGTAAAATCATTTTATACACAGTAACTTGTTATGCAGCTAGTTGGGTATTACTTAGGTAAACCCGGTACATCTCTGGTGAACATTTCGCGGACTTGGGCGCCGAGCTGGAAACAGCCCCGTCGCTGTAGTAAAACTTTTGACACTATTTTCTGCAAACTTGGGTTTTGATTAGGTGGAGGAACTTTGAATCGATGTTTCTGCAGAATTTGTACGTATAATGTGACGAGCAAACGAAGCTTCACATGCTACAACGTTAAAATATTTATCAAAAAGGAATAAGATTATTGCAAAAGTGACCCTTGAGAATGATTATTTACGGGCGCATTTTATTAGAACAAAAACAATTCAGCCGTAATACAAGTTTTATTAAACCATTAATTAACGCATATTTTTAATTAATAGAAAGCGTAACTTTTTCTCCTATAATAATTATACTGAACGTAAAATCTTATTTCGACTAACGAGAAACCCTTTCATTTTGTAAAGCCCCTATTAGCCGAAATTAATTTACCAAGACAAATGGATACGTTAATTATGCCACCGCTAATCTTTTTAGTGAGGAAATGAGGGTGTTAATCGCACACCGTTTGTAGCCACACATCATTGTAGTACGGCTGCGGAGCACATACCATGTAACCGTGATTAAAGAGCTCGGTTCAACGGGCGCTCAATCAATCGGAAACCATGCTTTAACCGCAGAAGCCGGTAACTGGATTCGCAGCTTCCATTAATACACGTTAATCAACGTTAACGCTCATCGACATTTTTCGATAATTCTTAGAGATTGATTTACCTCGTTCTCCTGAAACATAATTTCTTTTATTAAAGGTGATTCTGGATTATGTAGGTGTTACTTACTGTTACTTACGTCTTTATGTAATCAAATTCCGCTGTATTCAACACCTTGTAATCTGTTTAAAGTTTGGATGAACAATGTGGCAGGTAATTACTCGAAAATGTGAGATGGATCGCGCTCTATATTTAATTCAGACGCCGCTTTCCTAGTAATCTCGCTGTTTGCTGCTAACTTCGAGGATGTTAAGGTTTAAATATTCAGAGTAACTTAATAAGTCCCCTGACACTAATAAACTCATCGCGGCCTTCAGCAAGAACTTTGGAACTAGTTAGCTGTAAATTATAAAGCCTTTCTTTGACCTAAGTAAACTTTCGGTCTCGCCTACTTAGAAATGTGATCGCCTTAGGCTTTAGATTAGGTTCCTAATCTTTTAAAGGCCAACCAATCACGATTATTTGGCAGGCTTTTTGGATCTTGTGTGGGCAGTTCGAACCGATTGTTATCTTGATGTTTTCTTTTTGTGTGAGGTTTGTGATTTAGATTTTAGATTTCTTGGCGTCCTAATTGTAAAAGCATTTCGATTCGTGACCTAGATGTTAGATAAGATTGGTAGAGAATGTAAAGAGGTTTAATATTTCGGATAAAAATGTTTTATGATTTATTTTACTTAAAAAGTAATTCATGCATTCAATAATTCTAAACCTAAGACCAAAAATATTTTTGCGATTCGCAGAATAGAACACGACATAATTACCATAAAAGAACGAGAAGCCAAGTTATTTTAAATCTAAAATATGATGGTTGGTAGGCGACAGGCGTCTTCATGTCCCATTCATGTCCGCAATCTGAAAAGATTAATGAGCGCGTTAATAAGGGAGTTTCTAGTAAGGCTCATGAGTAAAAACACGACGTGACATTGAATTATTAAAATGTTGAGTTACTGCCATCTAGTGTGAATTAATTAAGGGACCTTACAGTATTAAGAAGTGAGTCCATTAGTCCGGTGGGCGAGTGGCGATGTCAGGTGCTATTATGAGTGTCCATAATGGAAGCCGTGGCCTAATGGTGCCGAGGGCTCTCCAGGCGAAGCCCACTTAATTGGATATGAATAAACGCTTCCCCTAATTACTATTGTTGCAATACAATCATCAATTTTGCAAAGACAGTTTAGAGTCCTATTAGTGAACGGAATATAATGACACGATGGGTGGACATATTAATTGCGTCGGTGATTAATGTTTCGTTTTCAAAGTCGAGATCGACAAAACATATGTTTAGATTATTACTCATACTAAATAAATTCCGATTGTGATTCTAAGAATCAACGGATTATTTACTTCTTATAGGGTAAATATAACTGGCGTATTTTAAGATAAGCACTGTTCCTAAGCAATAGCAGATAATATATTTTCTAGAATAAGTCTGCAGTTAAATCTTTGATATACCGTTAATATTGAAGATAAAGAAAAACATTTTACAAATCCTTAACTATGGTAAAATCGTATACGTTGTGACATTCACAATAACAATCACATTTTTCCTGCTTATTTTTCTACGGAATACAAAGGAAAACAATATATTCCTTTGCGATATAGCACTTTAAGCGATATAAAATGTATTTGTTATTCATACATGCAAATAAAAATAGTAAACTCATCGATAGTTCCCTGAAGTGCATGATCGTCACAATGTTTGTATTGTAAGGATACGTGCTGGCGCCCGGAATTTAAATTCCGAATTCCAACGTTCCCTGTCATCCTGTTAGGGATATTGTTATAAATTCGACATGCAACGATTGAATTTCGAAAGTGCATGTATATGAATGGTAATCTGGTTGAGTGAAAACTGATATTAATCTGTTGTGTCCGACGGTTGAGGTGCATTGGCCGCGTTGACATTTAATTAAATTGAATGGTGTTCATTGCGATCCGTTGACCCGTCTCGTAGGCCCAATCAAAAAAATTTTTTTTTCCTTTTGCGTTTTGATAGAATAGATGGATAAATCGATTCAATCTCGTCATAACAATGATCAGGGAATGAAAAAGGCAGTCAGTTTTATGTTTTCGATATTGATTTATTTTTCATTAAGACAATAAAAGGATAGGCTCGCCTCCTATCACATCGTGCGACGGGGCATATAAAGCGAAATGCGGTTATCCTGGTAGCATCTCTGGGCCTTCCCAGAGGCCTCCTTAGGCGTGAGGTTATGTTTGTATGAAATAAAGGGATTGTGAAGCACTAAGTACAATATTTTTATTTTCTAATTAATTTCGTTTCTAGGTCGCAATGCTTGTTAGTATTCAGAACTTGAATAATACGATGTAATTTTTTAAGGCTTAATTCAGAAGCTTGTTAGAATGTTAATTTGTTTGTACAATATTACTTGAGTCGTTTAAATGCGACCTACGCATATTTCTCTTTGAACTAATGAAACTAGCATACTAATGTTTTTACATTAAAGAAATAAATTAATATTGTATTTCGAGCTTTTATCGATAGTTATACAGAAAGTGCATCGGTTGCCTCGTCGCTACGTGGAATTACATAATAAACTGTTTTTGTGTTGATGGGTATCACTTTCGAGCTTGCTATATGAAGGCTTACAGTGGCAATCAGTGGAATTGGTGTCGGCAAATTTTACAATTTCGAGTATATTTACGATTGCGCGTGAAAATTTGTTTCGATATTGCCTACCGTTTGAATGTATAATGTTTGTGTGATGTGTGGTGTGTGAATGTGACTAATTGCACAATTTTTGCTATTCACGTTTATTTTATTTTTGGCAGATATTGTTTCGATAGTTGGGCACAGCTGTGCAGGTACATACGCAATGTTCACCACGGTTTCCGTAAAGATAACATCTTTCAAATGTTGCGCATGAATTCGAAATATTATTCCGATAAGTACGCGCTCATTCAGTAATATAAATGTTTATATTGGAACATAAGTTTTCTGGCAGCTTGCTTCCTATAGAGTGGTGAAGTAAGGGAACCCAGTGGGTTGGTTACGTAACCGCTGACAGATCGATATTGTTATTGTTAGGAAGCGTAGTTGTGGTTGTGATTGGACTTAACTGAATTGGAGTCTATTTACTTTACAGTAGGGATTGAATTGAACAAACCGGAGTTAGTTAGTGGTAAACACAAGGCTTTGTGGCGCAAGGGCCTTCTCATTGACATGAAGGATTCTTCCAGAGTATAGCGAGGTTGTTGTAATGCGTGACAATTTCCTGTAAAGTTGTCGATCCGCGTTCCTATCGAGAACTTGTTAGTGCTTGTGTTGTGTGTCGTGTGCGGAGAGCAGGCGCATTCTCGAGGAGCGCGCGCGGCGGTACGCTGTGCGCTGTGCTCACTGCTCTGTGCGCGGGCGTGCAGGGTCAACGGTCGGCTGCGCATGCGCCTGAGAACCGATCATAAATATTTCACTTTTAACACTTGATACATATGCTTAGCAAATTGATTATGGCGTGCTCTGCCTGCGCTGTGGCTGGCACTTGTTTATGTCAAGGATTTAGGTCGAGTTAGTAGCGAGCTACTTGTAGGACAGTTGCTGTCGCGCAGCCAACACTTTCATGCACCTCTCTTTGATGTTTCGTGTGAGTTCAAAAGTACTGATGAAATATTAGCAACAAATTATTGATATATTTAATGTGCCTTCTGAAGGTTGCGGGTAATTATAAAAGGGACTTATACTTGGTTGTGACATACTTATAAAAGTAAATCGTATCATAATTGCATTTGTGTGCATAATATCTCATTATTGGCAGCTTTCAAGCTATCTCCAAGTCGTATGGAAACAAAAACTTAGTAATCCAGTATCTAGATTCTAGAACAGCAATATTCATGTCGGTTAAGGTCGGGCAGCGCAGAAAAAGAGCTCATACATCATAAGAAAGTAGTTCATGATTATGTCACAGTCTGTGAACCGTCACAATCGTTTGTCGTGTAAATGCATGTCGCCTATCTGACTTGATTTACGAAGCGCCGTGCTGCACCGCACCGCTCTGAAAGTTCACCGAGAATGCGTCCGTGTCGCCTTCACATAAATCGAACACGCTAAGTGTAAACCATGACCGCTGACCCGCCTTGTCTTTACCGTTTTATACACCAAACGTTCTAAGAACGTATCGATTCTATATTGCAGGTACGTTTAATACAGGGTATACCAAGACTGCTACCGAAAACGAAGCCATGTGGTAGTTTTAGTGACTTCAGACACAATGCACTTAAATTTTGTGGAAACAATTATGACGATTTTTTTTCTATCGTCGCATTAGGGTGGTAAATACATAGTTTTTCTTAAATAATAGTGTACATGCTTTGATTTCTCAAGACGCTATGGTACACAAGGCTTTAAATTATTATTTTAGCAAGAACTATGGATTTACCACCCAAACTCGACGAATGTAGAAAAATAATTAAAAAAAATTGCCGCGTTTAATTACGAAATTTTTAGTTACATTGTGTTTGTAATCACTAAAACTACCACCCTGCTTCGTTTTTGGTAGCACTCTCGATATACCCGGTATAAATACTAGATAATTGGGTCTTTTAAGCTAAACAGGTTAGGAGAAAACTTCTTTAATTCCTTTCCATAAAATCATATTTTCCGCGCGTCTCAGCAATGTTTGATTAATGATGCCACGTCATTTGTGATCGAATATTGGAATGTAACGAATCTGTGACGTTATTCCTGCTCAAAATTACATTTTAATTATAATATTCCGGTCATAAATATTAATGCGACGCTCCTCCAGGCGGGTCGATTTACCGGACGGCATGTACGGTCCACATCGCAGGACTTGTGTATCGCGTTGTATCATGCATAAATAATACCAAGTTCACGGTTGTAAAACGTCATAAAAATATGGCCGAGATAAAGATAAATTTATTAAAGTGTGCACCACGGGGTTATCGTGTGTTGTGCGTAAATTACATTTCGATTCCCGGAAATTGGTAGTAGAAAGTTTAAATTTATCGTTCCGTTATAAATATTGAACTATTTTGTGGGTAGTCGCTTTATCCTGTTTAATTTGGTGCTCAATTACATATTTTGACATTTCGATTTATACGTTATATCGCGTTGGTACTTAAAGCCGGCATTATTCAACAATCAGATAATTCGTGTTGTATAAGAGTTTTAAATTGTTTGTAAAATATGGTAAAATTATCTAGAGCCGTGCTTTTTTATTCCTAAGAGGAAGAGGGTTTGTTATGCTTGTTTGCATGGATGAGCTTGATATTGTTCAGTTAATTAAAACACGAGTCCAGTTACGTAGCCATATTTATTGCAACTCCTTTGACAGTTCAATGTTAACCTCTAAACATACTCTATATAAAACTACTACAATGTTGCCACTACAACATCTCCCTTTTTCCAAACACAATAATTTTACACTGAACAATTGTTTTATACACAATTAAAATCTTACTTAATACTTCTTCTTATTTACTGTTTCACAAATACAAATCTTAATATGCTAAACTAATTTTATACAATCAAAAACCAACTTAATAACTATTTCTTAATTTAACTTTTCCACAACTACTAATCTTATAATTACCATACACATAAACATTATAACACTTTAATTAATCTTATTCTAAGACAACATAATCTTTATAAATTGCAGGCTTCCTACTCACTCTGCCTGACTTAGTTATATAAGTACTATTATCATCAATTTTAAATCTTAATTTCTTTGATTTACTTTTATTACTTATGTTATCATTATTATTTCTTAATTCAGTCCTATTCTGGTTTTCTATTTCCATAGTACCTGACTCCTCATATGTTTCATTTCCTATGTTTCTGTCATTCTCATTATAATCCCATTCTTCTATATAATCATTCACTTTATACTTTCCTCCTCGTATCAATGCTCGTCTATTTCTAACAATTACCTCACCATTTTCATTTTTTACTTTATAAGACCTTGGTCCATCACCATAATCTATCACTACCCCACTTTCATAAGGTTTCACTCCATTATCATTTTGTATTTTAACTACATCTCCTTTAATTAAATTTGGTAACTTCCTAGATCCCCGATCATAGTTAAACTTTTGTTGCTTTTGTTTTCTGATAAGACTCTTTTGATATTCTTTTTGATCTATATTTTTCCATTGTTTTCCTAAACTAGGTATAATATTCCTAACATTCCTATTAAACATTAATTCTGCTGGTGTTTTTAGATCATTATTTATTGGTGTATTTCTATGTAAAAGAAGACCCATATAAATATCTTTATTATCATATATTAATTTTTTCAATGTATTTTTTATTGTTTGTATATGTCTTTCTGCTAACCCGTTACCTTGATGATGTTTTGGACTTATAATTTTATGTTCAAAATCCCATATTTTAGAATATTTTCTGAATTCCTGACTAGTAAACTGAGTTCCTGAGTCTGAATATACTACTTTAGGTATACCATAGCGAGAAAATATTTGTTTCAAACTATTAATGGTGTCTTGTGCTGATAAACTACTTAATTTTTCCACTTCTATAAATTTACTGTATGCATCTACTACTAATATGTATGCCTTTTTATATAGAAAAAATATATCAGTTGCTACAATTTCCCATGGACCTTTAGGTATTTCTTTTTCTATCATTTCCTCTTTCCTATTCTTATTTTGAAAACTTTTACATGTGTCACAATTTTGTATCAAATCTTCTATTTCTTTAGACATATTAGGCCAAAATAAAGTTTTTCTAGCTAATTGTTTACATTTCTCAATTCCTAAGTGTGCATAGTGAATTTTTCCTAATACTTCTTTTCTCATACTTTTTGGTATCAGTATTTGATTTCCTTTTACTATCAAACCTTCCCATTCTCCTAACTCATCTTTATAACTATAGTAAATCTTTACTTCACTATCTACTTGACACTTATTCTGTGGCCATCCATCTCTTATGTATTTTATTAATTTTACTAATGTTCTATCTTTTGCTGTCTCATTAATAATTTCCTGTATCTGTAAAACATTTCTTTTTTCTTCACTTGAACTAGAAACCCTATTTATCAAATTAAATTTACTTAATGTTTCCAGCCCCAATATAGGCAAATAATTTCCTTCACAAACTTGAAATGTAACTAACTGATTTTCTTTCCCAATTTTACACTTTAAAGATACCTGTCCTATTGTATGTATAGGATCTCCATTGTAATTTGACAATTTCAAACTAGATTTATCAAATCTGTGTACTCCTATTTTATAACAAAGTGACTTAGGCAAAACATTACACTGTGCTCCTGTGTCTAATTTAAATTCTATACTTTTATCAAAATCACTAAAGTATACATTTTCTGACCAATCTAACTTTGACGTTGTTACATTATTTATGTAGACATTATTTAATTTCTTTTCATCACTATTTACTTTTTTATCTGTATCACTATCTGTATATACCTGTTTTACATATCTTCCTGATCTACAATGCCTTGCAAAGTGACCTACTTTTTTACATTTTAAACATACTTTATTATATGCTGGACATTTTCTTATTTCATGTACTTTCCCACACCGTTGACATGGAATGGTACTTACTCTTGAGCGAGAACTCTCCACTGACCTTTTCTGAAATTGCGCATATTTTCTTTCTCTTGAAATTGATCCTGACCTTGAATTTCTTGTTCCCATGTCCTTGTTTATTTTGTTTATCTGCTCATTCATATTTTCTGCTTTATGCTAGTGTTTTGATGCTACTTCTGCTGCTTTGCAAATATTTATAGCTTTTTGTAATGATAAATCTGGCTCCCTTAATAGCCTGTCCTTGATTCTTCTATCTAATAACCCTGTTATTAGCTTATCTTTTATTAAGCGTTCTTGTTGTTCTCCAAACTGACATTGTATTGCCAATTTTCGTAACGCTGTTAAATATTCGTCAAAGGATTCGCCCTCGTGCTGATTTCGCATGAAAAATAAGTGTGAATTTACGCTTAAATTTTCTCTCGGCACAAAATAGGCATGAAATCTTTTCATTACAGCATCATACGTTGCAGTTTCTTCATCCATTTCAAATGTTGAATATATTTCGATGCATTGTTCACCCATGCAATGTAAAAGTAATGCTACCTGGACATCCTCTGGTTTTTGGTCTCCACCTGTCGCTTTTCTGTATATTTCGAATCTTTTCTTCCATATTTTGAACCCTTCAGCATTATGGTTCATGAATTCTGGGGGTTTTAATCCCGTAAATACGTTTTTCTCCATGCTTAACTTTTTCTTGTCAATTCACAAATAATATATACGTATACTATTTTGCTTACTTTTACTTGATTTTCCTCACTTTTTCTTGATTTTCCGCAGCGCCATGTTATGCTTGTTTGCATGGATGAGCTTGATATTGTTCAGTTAATTAAAACACGAGTCCAGTTACGTAGCCATATTTATTGCAACTCCTTTGACAGTTCAATGTTAACCTCTAAACATACTCTATATAAAACTACTACAATGTTGCCACTACAACAGGGTTCAATATGCATTAATTATTTACTAGCTGACAGGAGGGATTAAATCCCTACACTTAATTATGAATTGCGGTCAAGAGGTTGTTGGCCATCCCTTGATGTGGTGCCGGTACCATGGTTTAAGTACTATCAGGAAAAATCTTATACTACAGCGCATAAATTCGCTTACACAGAGTCATAGAAATAATTAACGTAAATCTGGGCGCCTTAATAAACATTATTTAATGTCATAAAAAGATTACTACTTGGGTACATGTAAAGGTAGTTTACTGTATCTTTTAATATGAAACTACTAGTTAGCTTTTAATTGGCTGGACACTGAAAGGCATATTTATGAATCAGACTGTCTTATTTCCAATGGTAATTCATATATACCAGTAATACGGGAAAACATAACATTAATTACTTATACATGAGTACGGTAAAACATAGCATGTATATTCGTGAGAAATGTTCGCATTGAAAGACATTTTCTAATAGACATGAAAATTCCAAAGTGCAAAAGTATGTCAAGAGAGATCTGTCGAAGTGTTCAGGAGATGCTTGAGGAACGTACGAAATTACATTTCAAACAATAATGGATCGTTCCTGTCGAAATGAACGTCTTTAACGGAATAATGGTTTGGAACGGACGACAGTAACATTGTATTCCTAATAGGGCATTGTCATGAAATGAACAAGAAAGGCAATATTTGACCGCGCACGTACGCAGTAATTCCTTCCCTCGTGTTAGGAATGTAATAAAATTTATCCGTGGCACACGATGTTTTCACCCTAAGGACTTACCAGTGGTTCCGTTTCACACTGGCCTTCCGCAGTCCACATAATGTGAGAACAGAATGAATGTATAAGAGTTGTTACTTGTTAGCACGCTATATCATTATTTTAACACGTGCATGGCTGAACAAAGACCGCCTCGGGCAAATGAATAGGCGACTTAATAAAGGACGCGTGAAGTCCTTGGTTGCAGGCGCGAAAAGTCCGCAGGCAATGAAAAGTAACAGTTGTTTCTTGTGTAATTAAGTAACACACGTAAGAATCTTAATAAAGATAATGTAAACTTTACTTTTAACTTGTATTTTAAACACTCCTTTTTCGACAGCTGCGTTGTTTGAATCTAGATGTATAAGAAAGTTTTGATATATGTATGTACTTTTAATTTAATAATTGTATAAATTAAGAAAACACATTTTAAAAATTAACTTTAACGGTACCATACTGAATGGGCTGATACAGATTTTTAAGACATTCAAATGTGACAAATTTAAATATATCTGGTATAAAAGAGAAATAGAGATTTCAAAATATTACTAGAACTATTCGTTCAAGCGTGCGGTATTTCGGCCGACTCTGCCTGAAAACATTTCATCCAATTCCAGCAAACTAATTTATAAGACTTTATTTAAAATAATTATAATATTATACATGTAAATAAATCCTAAAATGAACGTAATAAATATGCTTCGCCCAATCGGTTATACAACACCTGGCTTTTCTAGTGTAATAAAAAAATCATACTCAATTCACGCGTAGTTATTATGTTACCGTAATTTTACGGGCAATTTTATCCGCGTGTTTATTACAAATATTTATCAATTTGTTTAGGCCGGAATTACTAGAGCATAAAATGGTTCATATTTAACATGAGAAACAGTAAATAAATGTCAAAATAGGCATAGGGAATCCATAATATTTGAATTCTTTATTGAGAGGAAAATCTTTTTTTTTTAAATGAAAAGCGAGACGATGCCATATGCCTCATAGCGTTACAACTGCTTATGGCCAGTAGCAAAACTTTAAGCAAAACCAAACAATACTATGAATGCATTCCATTGCACCCGTCATCCTGAGACATGCGATTTTAAGCCTCAATATGTCTAATTACTTTGGCTATAATTTCCTTCAAAGCGGAACACAATAGTGCATTTACACTGGTGTTTGGTGACAGAAATAAGTATTGCGTTGGTACCTTCCCAGACGGTCTCTCACATATGAGACACCTACCAGTAAAATAATCTGCACTTTTAGGTGAGTCAAAAATGATAATTGCCGGTTCTTTTAGATTTTCTGTTGTCAGTTTTTATACGAAACTTATGTATTTAGAGTCGACTCAACGTGACTTCAGCCATGCAAAATATTTACTTTTAGTTACTTGGCGATTATCAAACCTTTAAAGAGAAGTATGATTAACTTGGATCGGTTTTATAATTAGCTGTCTCTACGTTTGTAAATACTATTTAAATACAGAATATGTCTAACCAAAATAAATTATATTATCCTTATTTATGGTTATTTTTGTAACCGAGATTAGTAGAAACTATAACATTTTCTTAACAATTCGACTATTAATAGCATAAGCTACGTTGCGGCAACCATTTGCGGTATTTAAAGGGTAGAGTATTTGTTTGTTTTTCAGTGAGCACGCAAGGACACTGGTATATTTATATAGATTGTTCTAAAATTGTCGTGAAAGTTTTTAATGAAGTAGCTCTTTTATTATATTTTACCACGTACATACAAACTATGTC
Source organism: Hyles euphorbiae (assembly GCA_023078785.2). Taxonomy (NCBI): domain Eukaryota; kingdom Metazoa; phylum Arthropoda; class Insecta; order Lepidoptera; family Sphingidae; genus Hyles; species Hyles euphorbiae. The sequence goes on along the minus strand of CM041038.1, from coordinate 8,141,403 downwards.
ATGTGTATACTTCCAGTAGTATATTTTAGGCACATTTATAAAAATTGCAATGACTGGATTTAGCAGATAATTTATATATCTACAAATATTATATAACTGTTTCTTAAAAATAACTTCGTTTCTTTTATGAATAATTTGTAAATGTTAACTAGGATTCCTTTTCTTTCATAGCTAATAAATCTGAGAAAAATATTTAATAAGATTTGATTATGGTCTCCATGAGATCCATGACTATTACTTAGATTGCAAGTGTTTTGTTCTATGTACTGTAAACTTGCATTTTACTTTGAATAAATAAATAAATTAAACGTGATGCTTAATTTTCAAATTCATTTATATATATGTACTACCAAAAAGAAAGACTGCTATTTTTTTACGAAGTTGCACAAGCGACTGACAAACGCCCGAATACTGGAACTCAACTTAAACATAAGTCGCGGTTAAATACTTTAATCCCGTAATTAAATGCACAGGCTAAGTTGTCAGTGCGCTGTTAAGAGCAACTTATTATTTGAATGGCGTTCCAGTATTCGGGCGTTAATTATATATGAGTGAAATTACATATATCTTGCCAGGCTATCGATCCTTATCTCTGTTCAAGCGACGCAGTTTATCAGTGCGAACCAAACTGAATGATCACTAGATGGAAATCCGATTTCACACTCATATGAGTCACTAGGACGGGTTTCACACCTTGTCTACCAACCCTATTCGGGTGAATATTTATCGCCTGACACCAGGAATTTATCCTGCCACCTGTGTTATGTTAAAGTGAATATTATAGATATGGGTATAATGACATGACTATGGATGCCTGTTTGGTTTTATTCAGCTCTTTTAATTTTCTTAAGGCACAGTTAAGTTAATTATACTTAATGATTCTTTCTGGGTGACAGGCGAGTATCAAACAAATATACTTCTACTAGAATTCGGTATTATGACAGCCGTGACAGATTAAATTGTTTCCAACTCGGAAAATATTACTCTTGTTCAGTTATTTTATGATCAACAACCAAAATTAAAACCACACTGTACTGTAATTTATATGAGGATTCTCTTTCATTAAGTATAATACAATTATATTCAATTCTCGCCACAGGAAAACAACTAGAACATTAAATTTTGTTTCCATTACTTGAACAAAACACGAACAGCATGCAACCAAGCGAACAATACTCAAATAAAGCTAATTTAAATAAATACGACACTAACTAAGGTATAGTTAATAACCAACTGTGAACTAACTTCCGCATTTTGTTTATGATTTCAATGCACTTTGAGTTGTGTTCATATCACCAGAGTGTTGTTATACAAGCATCTGTTACGCTGTTAAGAATGTTTATTCAATGCATAGCTACCCGTACAAAGTACAGGCGCCTGTGGATTCTTGTGGACCTTGAGACTTAAAATCGAAGCATAACGTAAAAGTCCCGTGTGAGCGTAAAAACTGGATATTCTTATAAGGTAAAGTGCACCATTGTTCCGCGGTGTATCAAAGTATTTTTATCGTTTCGTTTGTAATTGAGTGTGTGAACGCATCGGCTAAGTTGTTGAGTAAATAGTAGCAAATGAAGATTTTAATTACCTCTGAATAGATGGATTGTCTCAATAAAAATAGAAAATTGATGTAGCGGAGTTTTTTATAACTTAAGCAGGAAACTTTTCTTATAGGCTTGGGAACTCATAATTAGATAATAGGTACATTTCTTGCGGGTGAGGATGGAGGAATGGGAGGGCGATTAGACACATACAAATTTCAATTCAATTGGAATACTATACTCTAACTAAATTTAATATAAAAAAAAATATATTAATTTTTTATTGCTTTGTATGGCTAGACTAGCATGCCGTTCGCCTGATGGTAAACGATACGACCGATCAAGAATAGTAGCAATACCAAACAACACCCTTAATTACAAAGTAACTTGGCATTCCACTGCGCTCGTTATCCTGATACATAAGATTTTAAGTCTCAATATATCCAGTAGTGCAATTAGTCTGACTACAATGTTCTTCACACCGAAATACAAGAGTATGTCGTACAGAAAACTTTACTTTCAAAATATCAACTTAAAAACTTCAGGGTTTTCGATTGATCTTCTTATATAAATTCAAGCAATCCGCTGTTTTTATGACGAGTTTCTTGTTAAAAACAATTAAATGTTTGTTGTAGGCGTGAGATGTGAAGATGTGATGTGAGATGGAAAACTTTTTGTGACAATAATTTGCGGTTCGGACGTGCTCAACGTGCGTAGCGTTCCCAACGCAACTTTTAATTTGAGTTATTTTGTACAAAGGAGCCCTGTCTGTTCTGATTAGTTAGGTGGCATTGAAACGTTGTTTGGGTGTTGGAAAAGTCTTAAGCTTATTGAGTTTTGTTGTGGGAATACAAAATTGATATACTCTTTTTCGATACATTAGTGATCTTTCAATGTGTTTAAAAGAAATTTACCAAATAGCATATTTTGGTACTAGTTAGAAGACGTTTGTGATGTTCAAAATGTTTTGAAGAACTAGTCAAGCATAAAAACATTAAAATAACAATCTAACATTGTCATCATCACATCGACCTATAATAAAACAATTACCACGGCAATTTCAAAATAGAATTTTATATCGTTTTATTCGTCTATTCCGGCTGCCTCGCTCACAATAAAATCGAATTACTCGATGGAAGTGTTTGATTTGTGTATAGTTGGAGTGTTGAGCTAACACGACGACGCCGAGTTAAAACACAGCCTGTCTGAGCCACTTTGTTTCCTCTCTGGCGGAGTGTAAATAAGCAGATGTAGCACAATATCCACAAGTTCCATCAGGCGAGTAATGCTAATGCGTTTTGGAGCACCACTCTACGTCGATGCACTTCGTTGGCCCGTCGATGGAGCGTGGTTCCCATATCGTTGTGTATGATTATATTTTCATTGAAATGAGCTGATAAAAGCCACCGGTAATTACTGATTATATGAATTAATAAGCGTTTTATTTATAAACATAAAATTATTTTTATCCTTCGCTTACATAAATGTGGTAAACCGTTCCGCTAAGTGAAGATATTTAATTCCAACGACTGGATGTGTTTATAAAGTACTAAGTCATGTACAGGCGCCGCGCCGTTGCAGGAAGGAAAACCACAAGAGAAAATGTTTTAGTATAGTAATAGAGTGTAAAAGCCGGATACCACGACAGTTACGCCGCCTCCACGCTTGACCAATGGCGGGTCCATGAATAGCATTATAACGACATACATTAAAAGCTTACATCTGCCCACTTTCTTATTTGTGAGCAGAACGGGTTGAAAATGCAACGATGCTACAACACCGTATAATTATTTTTTATATGCCGTGCGGACGGTAACTAGAACTTACGAGTGTGTTGGCTACAAATAACCGTTCTAGGAATACCTGCGATGCAAAAATATTTTTGCTTAACAGAACCCGCGTCGTACGATACGCTAAAGAAATTTAATTACGGCCAAGTTATCAATTTTTCATTTGGTTCTATTTTATTAAACGTCGTAAAATATGTTTACGAGTTTCAGAGTCCTAACAGAAATTTGAATAACTGTTCCCTTAATCCAGGAAAAGGAATGCCGAGTCGTTCTCGCGTTTCAAACCCAAATTGGTTAAACTTCGTAATGCTACCTAGCTATAATTTCAGAAGACATTTCCAATTAAACTTCGCATCGCCTCCTACCCGAGCCCTCCCACGTTCATTGGTTGCTAGATCATGATTGGGTGTCTTATTTCACGTCCTGGTTACAGATCTTTTGTACAAATATTGCAGTGTGCATTGTCGATCATTTACAAATGGCAGCTTTTCATGTTGGTTTGTTTTTTCATAACAAAATTTCGCCTTTGTTCCGTTTGAAATTTCTCGAACCCACGCGTCCCGTATTTTGACAACAAAATTATGTTTATACAGGATTCTATAAAAGGTAGAAAAAGGTGAATATGAAAATACATATTTTTTTTCCGCGACCATCAAAACAAAGGTGCTCGAATTTGATTAGTGATGAGTAAAAAGTGATAACAGAATTGTAGTCGGGTGTTCAAGATAATATACTGTCCATATTTATATTGGTTTAAACGTCATTATAAGTAGGAATATGATCTGGTATTTACGTACATTATTATTCAAATTAATACATAATATTTGCCTGTAAGTTTTTGCGGGGTTGGCAACTTGTACATATACACATTGTATGTTTACTATAGAAATTTTTGATTTGTACCTTCGGTTTGCTGACGTCATCTCTGCTGTGAACATCGCAAAACGTAAGGAATTGTATGGCTAATCTAACTTAGGATCTTTCGAACGAACTGCTTCCAAACTGATTTCGTAAAGTTCAATATTGTGCTGATTTTCAAATCAAATCCATTACATATCCAAAATACTATTACGCAATTATCTATTCAAAACGTGCATTTATTAATAATAATTATTGTTTTCATTAACAGACCTGCTGCTGCTGAAACTAATTAAAAACACTCCTACCCTACTTATACATATTCTATATATTCAAATGCGAGAGAAAATAATGCCACTTCATTTGCGTTTCGCACAGTCTTGGCTATTCATGCCACCAACACTACTCGGTACCAATCTGGAGGAAACAATGCTAACTGTTTATGCAACTCGACTCGATAGGTACACTCTAATTGGAGCATTTAATTTCGAGCATAGTCGACCATGTTCTTTATTAGTTTTACTTAACTCCTACAAGTTGACCTGATTGTTACTGGGTCTTGGTGACTTGGCAAAGTTTGTCACTTTGTCTTTAAGTGGTTAGGTAACTTGCTGAGGGTTGATATAATGTTGCCGTTTTAACTTTCCGTAACAGTTTTATTATAATTAAAATTGATTATTGACGGAACATATTTTATTGCTTTATGTAGTTTATAGTAAAATCACATAGTATAAAACAAAGTCTTTCTCGTCTGTCGGCCCTTATGCATGCTTAAATTTTTAAAACTACAGAACGGATTTTAATGCGGTTTTTAATAGATGTGACTCAAGAGGAAAGCTTATGTTATACTACATACATATTTGAGTGTCCAAGTACTTAAGAAAAGTAGTGTTGTAGAATTAAAAAACATTTGTACCCAGGGGAAGCTGGGACGGGCCGCTAGTAATTATTATAAAAAGCTTAATTTTCTACCTAACGTTATTCGTGCTAGAGTCTGCATTTCTACTCAATCTATTAAAATTACCTTGGTTTACAATATTAAAAATTGTAAGAACGTAATTGAAGTGATTTTAAAACAAATCCTAAAAATTAAATTAAGGGGACAAATACATACATAATTTGAAGCTTTCAAATTATTATTGGACAATGGCATTGAAATGGGGAGGAATGTCGGAGGTATGTTCATTGAAAAAATATTTAGCTTTTTTGCATAATAAAAATATGCAAATATAAAGCCTCGGTTTCAGAATTCATTACTTATTATGGCTTATAATATTCATGAGTAAACAAGAAATAAACGAAAAAACTCGTCTGGAAGTTTGTAATGGCTTTGCTTTAGAAAAATGCATTTAAAATATATAATAATTAATGGTTATTATGATTAGTGCCAATTGTTGATCATATTATTGAGATATTTTTAAAATAAAAAAGCAGTACACCAAACAAGAAGATGTGGGTTTGATTTTCACACCGAGGCACAATAGTTGGTAACTAAAGTTTTACTGGTAGGTAATGCCTCAGGTACTAGATCTTTATTTTTAAATTATTTGTAAAAAGTCTTAATTTATTTATTATATTTGGTATCCCAACAGTACACATAATAGTTTTATATTAAATGTAACAATAGATCTAATATAAGTATACGTGCAAATAACAGGCGAGCATAACATTGATTTGTCATTTATTATATACTCTACAACAATAAATACTATAAAATATATACATAGTAAGTATATATAGTAAAATATATATGAAATAAAGTATAACAAAACATTAATGAAAAAATAAGACTAAAAAATACGAAAATTAAGAAATGTTTTTGTGTAATCCATGCAGAATAACATAACAGTGGTCAACAATGGTCCAATTTAACTATAACGATAAAACATGTTATACAATAATTTATCTTTGCAACTTTTACTGACATTAATAAGTTGTTAAAATAAAACATCAATCAACCGTCTAAAGAACTCGGCGCTGTTTAATAGCTATTCTCACAACGTATGATTTAAAATATTACCAACTTGCCCTTAGGATAATATTATTACACCATCTATTACATCATCTCTACAGTTTTACACTTGCAATATGAAATCAATCAATTTTCTTTAGGAAATGTGTTTTCGTCTGGAAAACGACAACCGTGAAAAACATGTATACCTTCTAGCTAGGCTTTACAGTATCAGGGTCCGTCTTCCGACTGAGTTATGAGTAGTTATAGTAATAAGCCTATTTACTGTTTTAGGAAATTTGTACCCGACCGGAAAGTTTCTTCCGTGAAAAACCTGTAAAACACGCCAAAGTTACCAACGACTCGTGTCTTATCCAGAGATCAGTGGTTAGTGTACAGCCGGTTACAAGCAGGTTTAGTACCGATATCGACGGCGAGAGATAATTGTCTCATTTGTCGATTATACCAGATACACCAGTTTGCATTTTATTATATGTACTATCGTGCAAATACAAATATAAAAAAAAACACTTTGTAAGTAAATCGACAGAGTAAAGCTCTCAGACAAAAATCGACTACCGAAACGCATCAAACGACTCTATTTTATCGGCAAAAATATTATCATAAAGAACAAACACGTTAATAGACCCATTTAATTAACGTCTCCAGTAACGTGGAGAAAATAATATTGATAATTTGTAATAGGAATTATCTTTATAAATCATATATAACCGGAGCCAATACATGTGTACTGATTATACGTGTGACGTCAATCTCCTTTGAGAGTATTAGTAGCCGGACGGCTGATGGGTCGCAAGACGCTATATGCCACAATATGTCGGCAACATCCTACAGATTACATTGGATACAATAGAGCTTCCTCGTGATTTTGTCCCTTACTACAATATGTACATAAGAACATGTAGCGGTCCTATTATTACACGAGATCAACACGGCCTGTACTTTTACATCTATTGCAAGTATCAATTTATCTCGCGCACTATATTAAACACACCAGTCAACTCGAGAATATTTGCTGTCCTCTACGTCCGAAATACATCTCGTCCGAATACAGCTCATATATAGCAACTACCTTTGACATTTCAGTTAGTTTCATATGCAATTAGTAAATTAATATTACGAAGAGTTCATTCTATCTTATTTTCGCGCAACACGTATCGTCTACACAAACTAGTCTTTGATTCCGTCTACCTCATTACGTATGAGATTGCAAAGCTCTATTTTTCCAGGAATTTCTAATTAGGAAGGTGTACGTGTTGGCAGCTTATCCGGCCAATTAGCATAGCAAACGAAGGAGCTTACGTCGCGTGGTGGCTTATGCGGTTTCCATTTGGCCTCGTTATAAGGGGAGGCGTGCATTATAGAAGAGTACACGATGCACAGATGGCGTCGGCTGTTTTGTATTGCGGCCGTTGTATGCACATACGCGGTATCTATTCCGCCGCGGCAACAATGTGCGCGCTCCAACAGAGTTAAAGAGTTTACATTTCAGTCTCATGCTGCAAAGTGCTGACATTTTGCATCTGTGCTCCCTACATCTGAAGAGGCAGTATGTTTTGGCTTCTATTTGTAGAATATTTGTATAAAAAAGCGAAATAAGTTTATAATTCCGCCTCGATTTTAATACCTGAACTGAAATATTCTACAAAAACTAAAGAATTAAAATGAGTCTTCCCAATTATGTATTCCATGTCGGCGCGGCAAAATACTTTCCATTTCTAGTTATTTTTCTCATTCTCTAGGGGTACGTTGATCCCGTTTTTAAATTAGAAAGCCTACTCACTCCATTTGTTAAATGATTCGAAATATTGGCACAAAATATATGTTTTTTACGAAGCCTGCCAAAATTCTCGCTCCGTCTGACTTGCAAATTTTAATATTCTTAGTTCATTTCGTTATAGTAATATTACGAAATGCCTAGTTCTGTTTTATCGATATGCTATGTATTACTGCTGCGTGGCCGAAAATATAGTTTAAAATAATTCTTTACACAATTTGCATTTTAAATCCGACGTTCGTTCCTGAGGGAAATCTTTTCGGCCTACACTTGAACATAGTTGAGTTTTTGTATAAAAAAACACGCAAAAAACCCCCATCACGAGTGTATTACAATTTTCCTGTCGCATACCTTCCCTAAGGCAACCTATTTTCCCAATATCTGTGGAGATTTGTAACAGAGGGTGCGATTTTCGGTTCTTGGCACAATATAGGAAATTAACTTTTGTAGGGTGATTGTAAAGTAAATTGAAATAGTCTAGTAACATTTTTAATATTGTTTATATCGAAATATTACACTGTACAGAATTATAATTAGGAAGAATTTTAAAAATCCGTTTGATAAGCTACAAATATATCAAATTAGGGGGTAGGAGTAACAGAAAAGGATGCAAGATATGCGACATGACGTCATCGTTCTTAAGGTGCATCCGTGAGAAAGAGAAAGCAAGTATCCTCACCTCACTATTAAAAATATTATTACCTCAGCTATTTTAGAAGTAATTTTGATGCGATTTTATGTTTTTCATAAGCGTTATTTTTAGGTAAAATAAAATACTGGTCAAAATCAAACCAGGGAAACATCCCTATTCACAATGTATTGCATATTTCAATATTTTTTATTAAAGAAAGACTATAGTTCGAAGAGTCTATCGTTTTGCAACAAAATTGCATGACAATTTTATACCGAAGATAATAGCATTTTTATTCCACTTCTTTTCCTAAGATTAAATTTTCTGCGGTCCCTATTCACGTTCATAGCAACGGGAATTGTAATCTATTCTTTTGTGAATATGTAGGTTTTTAGTAAAACGTGTATTGTGGTGAAAAAAAAAAATGTTCCAAACTTTATTCCACTAAATACATTTTGTCTCCCCTCGCTTCTTTGTACACGAAAGTCACGCACGAATCCGAAACACGGAAACAGTATAGAAAGCCATAATTAATGTCGTATAATGAACGTTAAATTGTTTTGAAATTAATAATGTCGGAGTTATCAAAGGCATTCAAACTTTGTACAAAATGTGTAAAGAGTGGCGGTTTAACAGCGATGAGGAATATTCCACCGTTTTTTAATTAAATGAAAGAACGTCTCGGACTCTTTGCAACATCTCGAAAGGAAACCGACGTCAAAGACGCTCCCCTCGTTGGCAACTTTAACTTCCGCAAACAAGAACAAATTACCAGTTATACTGATACCGATATTTTTCACGATCTTTGCAATTTTACCTTCGAGTCCGGGTATAAAATCTTCCGTGGAGACTGGGAGATTCTTTTGAATATATTGAGTGGAAAGTTGCTTTATGCCTTTTGGCGTGATGTCAGATGGAATAAACTTTTTGTATTTTTTATGATATTTATCCAAACAGATAACAATAGTTGTGATTAATAATATAATGCCAATAATGTCTTTTTTATTTTTTAAGACTAGCAAAAAATGTACAATTCTGAGTCTATAACCTCCATCGAAATCCTGAATAACTTAGTTATAACAAAAACGCACTGAGTGTATTCGTCACTTGTTTATAAAACTTTGTTAATATTTGTTCTTCATTTGTTATATTTGATCTTCAGATTTACTGTTATTTCTATGTTTTCAATTTCGTCCGCTGTAATACCGGGACCGAATTCCAGTCAAATAAACGTAACGAGGGTGTAGCGTCCGCTGGGAACAACCCTTGTAAACTATTTTATTTAGTTTTATCCAAACTACGAGTACGTATTGGCGATCAATACAATACAAACCTAAATAAAAGCATATCTTGCTTTCAGTGTCTGAATTGCACAAAAAATATCAAATCTACTGCAATATTTATATGTATTTTTTTTATATAAATCATTAGTCCTTATTTAAACGAATTAAAAGGAGAATAGAACCTATTACCCATCTGAATAGATATTCAGCAAGTATGATCATGAGCAAATCTTTCTTAATTTACTCTCCTTGCCTCATTACTGAAATACCTCTCAATGAACGAATGCAGGATGATGGATGAAAATATTAAACCACAATCCTCTGTTCTATATAAAGTATTTTGAACAAAATTTTAAATAAACTAAAAATATTATATTATATTTTCTTTTTTTTATAAATAAATATTTGATAATGTTAATTCAATCTAAAACGGTGAAGGAAAACATCGTGAGGAAACCTGCATATCATAGCGATTCATAAGAATTTCTATGGTATGTAAGTTCGCCAACCCACATTAGGCCAGCGTGGTGGACTATATGGCCTAACCACTCTCAATCGTATTCTCGATTGTAGAATAGGCCCTGCAGTGGGACGTATATGGGCTGATACAGACAATACAATTTAAAATCATTATGACAAACCACATAGACAAAGCCATAAATATCACTAGCATAAATGTGTTATTGTTCATGCTTTGACGACATATTGTATTTTTTATAATATACTAATTACACGTGTATGTGTTCTTTTGCCCTAAACAGCCGAGCTGCGTTTTGTGTCACAGAATATCGATGGCACGTCTCAATTGATCACATTACATGTACTATATTCCGGGCGTGTCTATTGAAATAATTTCCTACGTTTTTATCATCTCCGGATATCTTGGCCTTTTACAACATTTGGGATTTCAGAAATCGATTTGATCCGGATTACTTGAAAAATAAGGTATAAGCCTATTGAATGATGAATATGTTTATGATCCTTCATTTAGACAAGTAATACTTCTCTTCTAGAATCATGATTAATACTGTACTAATTTGTGCATTCGTCAGTTATTGGGCTCTGCTGACCACGAGATTAACAGCTAAAACCTATCAACGCTGACTAATTACGTATTGATAAATATCATATGCAATAAAAATTCTATTGAAGATTTCTATGCTATGCAGGTTTCCACACTATGGTTTTCTTTACTGTCAACTGTGGTAATTGAATATATCAATACATCCATACTCTGAAAAGACTCTGGTATTCAAATCGATAACTCGCGACTACCGTCTTGGTAAATAGGAACCGGTTTATTACAAACACACTACCACCCACTCCATAATTGGTAATTATGGATCATTCTAAACCCCAATAGCTAATAAATACATAATTAGTTTTGTTGGTGTATATTGTATAACACAAACTTTCCACCTGATAACTATTAATTGAATTTATCGACTAACAAACGTGCCAACAGTCCCAACAAACAAATTAACAGAATTTAAATTGGTAATTTCAGTAAATGTCCAAATAGCAACACCGCGAAATGTAAAATGGATGATTCACAAATTTTAGTTTGTAAATAGGTTTATTTAAACGTAAAAACTTAGTATTATGAGATAAATGATCTCGTTGATTTTATTTATACCGCTAATAGACGTTTTCAATAACTTCGTGACTTTTTGGAGATATCTGGCATTTCGGGGTTCATGAACTGTTATTACAGGAATTTAACGAGCGACTAAAGTAAACAGATCACGGCAAAGAAAGTAATAATTTTTTTTATGGCTTGTCAATACCCTCACGTACAATGTTTGTACACAAATTGAAAGAAAAATCCACTTGGCTGTGAGTAAGTATCGATTATGGAACACATTAGTGTGATAGCATCAAACACTTGTCGGGGGCACGTCGCCACTCTCTGATATGAAACGAATGTCACCCGCCATCGCCGCACCCTGGGGGCCACACGCCCGCACATTACACTCCAGTCATTGTGTGCAATCACCACGTTTAATACCTGCACAAATGAACACTAAAAGCATAAATATATTTTAAATATAAATCTCGTTTGAATAGTTGATTATACCCCGACCATCCATTATGCAAATGATACTCTCCCTACGGCGCAAAATTACGCGAAAACTTAATTACTGAAAACCGCATAGAAAAAGTAAAAATACAACGCGTCCGCATGAATCGGTAAATGAAATAACTCACAAGCAGAAGTTAGGAAATGCTTTTCGAAATAAATTTGTTTTATGCAAGCTCAACTCTGGGTTTCGAATGTCCGAGGCTCACGTTTTAAATGGCTTGATTCGCGTGGAACTGGACTCGCCTGCGTTTCAGTATTACGATGGAAACTAGTCTACGGTTTATTTTATTTACGTAGTGTCCCTGCAGAGTGATCAAACTTGTAACAGTTGAATCCTGTCGTCTGCCCGAATAGGCTCTGTGAATAGATCGGCTGAATACGTACAAAGCCGGCGGAACCTCCATTTGCATAATGGAAATAGACAACGCCCTTCCAGCGAAACCTGCAAAGCAACCACCAATTCGTACGCTTGCGGCCGAAATGTCCATATCGATTTGGAAACTTTTCGACTATTTCATATAAACAAAGTGTGTTTTTCGTAACAACAAACGGGACACGAAAATTCGTACTAAGTGACGCATTTTTTTTGTACAAATATAATGTTTTTATAGCGGATTATTAATAAAGCTATTTTGTGAATAAAAAAGAAATATGAAATGTCAAAATTAACGGTAGTGTTCAATCTTAACATGTTAGATTTTTCTATGACCCAGCATTTTTTTAATGGAACAATAACTTCGATCAAAGTTCAAAGAATGTATTAAAGAGAGATCAATACGAAGATGCGGTTGATTACGTAGGCACGCCGACTCACGCCAATAAACAACAGCTTAATCAGTCAATCGTGTAATTACCATTAAATGTGCACGCACAAAATAAATTAATGGTTAAATAATTGATGGCACTTTGTTATCGATTTTGAAAGTAAATTGATGTTAGTTTAACAGCATGATTACTTATTGAATCCGAAATGATTTTAGATAGTCATTCAAATGTGAGTTGCGAGTGATTCTTTATTTTCGGGTCTCAAATGGTGCGTAGTGTTTTATGAAGTCAATCGAATTTCACGCCAGCCTACGTTTCGGCTCAATATATTCTGCCGTTGAGCTTAGACATTGGTACAAAGTTTTATCGTACTCGTTCAAGCTTCCCGTCATATTGAGGCTCTTAAGCGGGCTGGTGTTGACAATGGATTTTTTATCGGCGTACCGGCTGTTCCTGTGTGCACACACGCATCGTTTGCCAGCCATAAAGTTACAAGTGCCGTTGCTTGTCTACCCAGCCATGGAATTTTGCAGTTTCTCTTCATACGCCCATAAGCGTTTCGTACACAGATTCACAGCCCATTGCTTTGCAACATAGAACAGAATGATATTTACTGCTGCCGTTTTTTTTTCACGATAACGATGAGTTATCTTCTTTTTTATTTACGAAGCGATGTTTTTATCCTATATGAAATATTTCTACTAAAATGGTAATGTTGTTTTGTTACCTAACCCATTAGGACGAACTAAAAAAAAGCAAAACAAATTTTAAAAATTACTTTAAGCAGCACGATATACAACCTTTGTTGTTGTTTTGATTAAAAGATAAAGCTACAACTTCCATTGGTTCCAAAATATTGCAAGGCGAGATAAGCGCGCAACTCTTGCAAGTCTGAGATAAAATATAATTTAGTAGCCCTTCTCGGAGAATGTTATCTAGCGACACAGGGAGCTCAGGTTGTGTGTGTTTACCCATTCGCCTCCACAAAGCAGCCCAATATATCAAGTTGTCGAGTCTACTTTGCCGTGAGCCGCAAGATGTTGCTACACGAGCCGCTGTTTGTCGAGTTATGGGACGCCATTTCCATTATATCGGGTAACGTTTCATGTCACACTCTTGCGAAGGCCGACAGAAGCATTATGGCCGGTAGCCGACTCCGGAACTCATACAACAACTACCTACCTTTGCAAAACTTGCCAACTAGTTAGTCCATAGCGAAGCGTATATAAAACAGCAAACTGAATCGTGAGTCGGTGAACATAAATCTATCTTGAGGCTCGGCTTGTTCCGACAGCGGTTCAGGGGAAGCAGAAATGAAATAAAAGTGCACAAATCACGCGTGAAATTGAGTTCGACCCGCTGTTGAAGTCATTGTTCGCTCGGAAACTAACTGCCACTCCACCAATCCGACGACGGACGTATCGGAATTGCCACCTTCGGTTCCAACTTTATGCTTAAGAATTCTTGCAGCGATTCTTTGTTAAAAGTTCAAGTCTGCAATTCAGCGAATTACGCGAGTCTAGACCGAACATCGTCAATAATTCAGCTAATGTCAGCAAAATCAGCGGGAACGAACAAACGACGTAATACCAACTTACTTAGCAACTTTTACTGGTTTGGAAATCTCGGCAGTTCGACATTTTTTGGGTTGTGTTAAAAAAATATCGAAGAATACATGATTCAAAAGTTTTGGGAGCTGGCGCAGGCAGTGGGCGGGTGTGAATGTGTTACAAAGTTTCGTGTTTTCAGACGAGATGGCGCCCCCGAGACTCATTTATCTGCCAGCATAAGGAAAAGATATAATTAATTGAAATTATTCTGTCAGCCTTATATAACTTGCATGCGTGTGTTTCGCTCGTTAGCATATCTAACATTATTCTCAAGATATTCAAGCTCGGCATTATGCTAAGGTTTTCAATTTTCATCTTGCTAAACTTGTTGTGGGACTTATAATCTTGTTATAGGAATTAGAATTACAGACATTTCTTATAGACGAGTTAGCGGATGTTTTAACTTGCATACCGACGCTTTTTTATTAATAATTGTGGCCTTCTTATTCAGCAGGACATATTAAACAGTGAGTATTTTAAAAATAGCTGAGAAACAGGACAGAATAAATAAATGAGAAACAGGAATTATTTTAAATGGTTACTGCAGAAATGCGTGGCTTCATGACTAAAAATGTGAATTTAGATTATTTTCAATTTAAAAAATATACAAAATTCTTAACTTTAAAATCACAAACATTCAGTTACACAAAGAATTTTCATTTCACAAAACAAATCCAGTAATACAGCGCATTTGCATTTATCACGTGGAATTCATTTAGTCCTGCAAGACCAAGAATTAACGTAGTGTTCCCAACTAGATTGCATTCACACTACATATTGTAGGATTATCTAAGCAGTGTGGACTGCTAGGTGGGTCGGCTCTCGGGGCGTCGCGTCGGGTCATTTCCATATTATTCGGGACGCGTCTGGGAATGCAAATGTGGACGGTACAAGTTCCATCCGAATCTCGTCCGCAGATTCTCACGCCCGGACGCTCGCCTTATCAGTTTCCGGACTTGAGAACTTGTTTAATCCATGTATCACACTGTACAACGTTTAATGCGTTTTGTTAATACTCCGTGGGAACATTGTGTCACATTTTATATCGGATGGCTGTCAAATGGTAGTGGGTAATGGAGTGTTCTGTGATCGTCGCCGCCTTGGTACTTTTAACCAACACATGTTCATGGCCCTAATAATCTTATACCATTCTTGTATCGTGGGTATTTAAAATTAATAGTGCGTTTTCATCCCATAAAATGCAGAGCAAAATCAGTCATTTGTTGATTGCACAGATATTTGTCTTGTTTTGATGATTGAACCTGTATCTTCTTGTTCTACAACTTGATTCACAACGTCTGCATCACAGCAATAATAAAACATTGAAATCAGCCCCAGAGAGATTTTAGGTGTGTGGAATGGTATCTAAGAAGTTTTACCACACAAAATATAAGCCGTTTGTTAATGTTTAAACTACCATTTATTCGAAACTGTCAATTTAGGTGAGCATTTTATATTATATTCAAATAACCCTCGATTTCACAAGCCGACGAATCACATTAATTTGTCAGGAATAGTAAAAACAATATAAAAATAGCAAAGCTTCACGTTAGCGTTCCACATGCTCATTCAAACGTAGTCAAAACTTGATTATTCTGGCTTCATAACTTGCAAATTGGTATAGATGCGATCCTGCAATTCCCGTTTAAGGCATAACTACTCTAACACAGTTAATAAAGTACTATACGGCATAACTTCTATTCAACGTACCTCACATGTATGTATTTAAATCTCAATCTATGCAGTTTGCTCACTTGGCGGCTACATTTACCTAGGCAGGAAACTTGTGTCTGCCAAACTAAAGTTACACATGAATTGGCTATAATACTAATGCATTAAATTAGGCTATAGAGTATTGTTATGCAA
This sequence comes from Hyles euphorbiae, assembly GCA_023078785.2. NCBI lineage: Eukaryota > Metazoa > Arthropoda > Insecta > Lepidoptera > Sphingidae > Hyles > Hyles euphorbiae. The sequence goes on along the minus strand of CM041038.1, from coordinate 8,125,230 downwards.
TTACGCTTGAGGGTAAACTCCACAAATATTTGTTGAAGTGTAAGTTTACTTACTTATTAATATCGGCTACTAGTATTACTCACAATGGCTTTCATAATGTTCCCTGATTCCTATTTAGGTGAAGTTAATCAACGTTATTGTGCGGATTATGGTGTCCTTGTGTCACCGTACTACACTGAAATAACTAATGTCTCTGAAGCCGTAAATTCTGTTAATTAACTCGGAGGCTTTCAACGGGCCCAATGGATTACGATGACAATAAGAGTACTTTGTAACGTTTCTAATCTGCGCGACGTTCCGTCGAATGAGGCATTTAGGGAAACATGTTTAGTATTACGTAAATTACTGTAAGGGCGTAACTGCCATTTGTTTTATTATATACCCTGTTGAATCTAAGTTTTTAAAATGCGTTGAATAATAACAGTTCATATCGTGGTAATATTATTGCATAAATATTGCTAAAGTTAATAACAAAAGCGCGTTTTCATTAGTTCGCTCTAATATAAATGCAGAAAAGCAAATTTTATTCATAAATCTTTTGCATTCGCGAAGCTAACTCAACAATGACAAAGATACGTTTTAATCCAAGTGAAACGGTTGTTTTGTGTAATTGGAGCACTATCTCGAGTGTCTGCAGGCGAAGTGGTTAGAATTTTCTGTCGTACAAAAAAATACAAAATTCTCGGAGGAACGTTCGGTAGTGCAAAGCGAACTTCCCGTTTACCTCTTTGGCATCACTAATGCGCACTCACTTTAATTAAATTACCGTTCAAGCAATTCAGGAGTGCACGGGTGCCTGCTCAAAGAGTTGAATTTCAAAATCTTTAGTTGGAAATTCTTCACGTTCATCGATTCCCACGTTTCCTTTCAGGGAAACGTATTACTCTATTTTAAATCACCTACATTTTAGACATTTAACAGAACGTAAATCAGACTTTTTAAACATTATTACCAGTTCCTACGAAGGCGAGTCGGTCTTCTGGATATGGTAATAAAGTCGTTTCTCAAAAGAGTTATTTTTGTAATAGTAATATCTTCTCGTAGTTATGATAGATGTAATAGCAAATATTACCAGAAAATATGATATTTCTTTGCGAAATTCATTTTTGTATTTGTATGACTGTCAACAAGTAAAATACATTACGAGGCGAATGAGAAAGATAAAGAGAGACAAAGTCAATTATACTATAAATCTTTATATTCCTTAAGAAATATCTTTCGCCGGTTTAAGATGTATTTTTCTGTTAATATTATTCTTATTTTGATCGATAATGCTTTTTAAACAGGTGTGCACGCGTGGCACCTTGACTCTTAAATAAATGTTTTACAGACGATGTTCCATCTCGCATTAGACGTCGCAATGTTCGTAATTTATGAATCCTCGTGCCTCGTGGTACCTGAGTTATGCCCTAGCTATAATATTTTAAAGTACATGAAATCTTAAATTGCTCGTTTTGCCGCGGAATATCCCCTTTGTGCCCATTAAGATTGATGTATGTTCTTGTCTTTCGCGCGAAACTATAACGATCATTTTTATACGTATGTTGGCGTCGATATGTAATATATTTTAATGGCTCGGCAATATATCTTGTTATTTATTACGGCTTTAATAAGACCATTTCACTATTAAGTTCGTTAATCATTCTATTATATTTATTATTAAGCACACGATACAAGAACATGACGATTACTAGAGCACATTTTTTAATTAATGACAGTCCATCCATCTAACGGATTAAAAAATAAAACTAGAAACTACTGAACTCCTCTTTTAAACAATCCATCATGTTTATTCTGGGAGTACAGTGCTAATGCTGAGTAAGCAATACACAAGCATGCATCGAGGAGGCGAGATTTGTCTTGACGACAACGGTACGTTTCAAAAGCAAAACTCAATGGCAAACTGCAGACTCACACCGACAGTATCTTTAAAAGCAAAGAGAGTGCATAGCGTACATCTTGCACGGCTTTGTGAGGCAGCCACAGGTCGGATGTTTGCCGCAAACATGCCAATCTCCGTGATGCGAGCCCGGAGAGATTTGTTGCACCTAGCGCGAGTTTTAATCTTGCATATTGGGCTGTGTTGAGTACTGGCAGTGATAATTCGCGGAAATGTGCCATGTTGTTCGTATGAATTTCGCGTTACTGTTTTTTCTTGAAGTATGCGGATTTACCGTAAATAGTGGTATAATTTAACATATAGCACCTTTAGAATTATAGAGACCGAACATAAAATCTTATTTTTTGGGAAACGTTCATTAAAGATTTATGAGAAATTTTGTACTTATGGAAGATACATCTAGAAGACCGATTTATACATATTTCTGCCTTTCATGCGTCAATAGGTCCTTTTTTCATAATGGGTCAATAGGTCATTTTGAGCCAAAAAATGATTAAAGCCAAAATCTATTTTTTTGGATTTGCTCACTTTAATTCTAAAACTGCGATATTTTAATAATCTTCTCGAGAAAAACGCCCGTATCAAACAAAGTAGAAATTAGTGGTAAAATATCAAGTTTTCGTTGCTCATACATATATGTATATGATATATTTTCATTGTAAGAGACGATAGTGGTCAGTGTAATAATGTTGCATTAACTCCGAAATCATGTAGCAAATCCATTTCATACAAGTTTCCAGTAAATGGACCCGCACCGAAACGAGTTCAAAGAGGAGATTTTCGAGGATTTTCTGCTCGCTTTTAAATCCGTTGAGTTTATATAAATCGCACGTTTTCGTTCGTGTGAAAATCTTTGTTATTCACGCTTTATTTTGCCTAACGCTTTGTTAGGGTTTCCAGGTATTACCTTATTTCGCTCTTTACAATAGATACTGTATTTTTATACCGCATATTTACATTTTGATAAAAGAAAGCTCAGGTGTTCTAGTTTATGATACACAATGAGCTCACGCGGGAAGTTTTGTTTTTATTAAAGCGTTGTTTTTCATCCCGTGGGTTAAATTAAATTTAATTTCATAGCTGTGCTTAGTTCCTGCATTTATAGTTTACGATATTCGGAGGCGAAATTTGTTTAGTAATGTATTTTTTAATGTGAATAATGCGTCCGTGTTTTGAACCTGCATATTCGAGTGTGGTGTAGGATGTATACACCATACAAACGAGCGGTGATGTCCCGCTGCGGCCGAACATGCGCGCAGCTTGACTCCATACCGCTCACTGCAATTGCTTACGATTACAATATCACCGGCCGAATAAGGCCTAATTTAATATAATATAGCCTTATTTGGCCGTATTGAGTTATGCATAATATTGTTTTTTGTAATCTTGGACATGGTATAGTATTTTGATTCTAATGGTCATGTGCTATGCACGCACACTATCGATTGTCGTTAGATTTACTCTTTTAAACCGACAAACTTCTGCCTTCTTGCTAAAATTAGTTAAAACTAAGTTAATTAGCTACACCGCGACATATTTAAGACGGTTAAAAGATGTATCAATTTGATCAAAATACTACTTCTTTATGTTGTAATCAGACACAGTTAGGTAAACCGTGGAAACTTTTAATGGACATCACAAAACATTCTGAAGCTAGACTAGTTGCGCAATTTCTTCTCACTACAACTAGTTATAGTTGTACTGAAGAAAATTTCTACGTTTGGTGCCTCGTATCGACGATAAAGTTAACAGATTGCAATCAACTCGCGCTCAGCACGGCCCAAGTTAAATTGCTTTGCATCCCAGCTAATAGAACCTAACCATCTAGACATACCTGCACTTAGATTGTTGATTTGACATTTCTGTCTGCGAATTGCCTCACTCAAATAGTACTTAGCAAACTTTGACAGTTAATGTTGCCTAAGTCCTAATTACAAGCCTTAGATTTAGTAAGTTTATGAATAAACGGTTTTGGTTGAAATAAATTGTCTGTACACTTTTGTCATTAGGGTAATTTAAAGATCATATTTTGATTGTTTTATTGCGAAACGGTTTGCGTGCAAGCTTGTTCGATAAATGTTTAACGTTTAATGGAAAATAGGGTATCAAAGTCGTCTCTACCAGTGGTTTTCGTGAAATTTACATTTTCCTGTTACAAAGCCAGCGGTCTGCGAGGCAACAGCTTCTTATCCAGATAATGTTATTTTCTCGCCTTTTACGGTCTGGAAACTCGTTATAACCAAAATCGATTTATTTCTACTGTCCACCGGAATCCTTAATGGTTTTAGCAATTCAATAACAACCTACATTTTATTGAATGTCCCATTGCTAGCTAAGAGGCTTATTTTTATTGTTATAATATGAAAAATATTACAAAATGTGCGGTAAGAAAGTACATTTATTATAATGTTTCAACTTCGATTCCTCTCAATTTTATTTTGTTTTATCAATATTCATATTTATATTAGGATAAGGTTAATCTTAAATTGCAATATAACTTTTTCAAATCTAAACGTGTATGAAAGAGTAAATAAAGATCTATGTTATAGTAGAGCCATATCAGATAAATTGGTGACATTCCAATTATGAGTCATGACCCGAGTGCTTCGTACCGTCACAAATGCATGCGGAGGTTTATGAAACGGATGACAGACAATGGTATGTCAGGATCGAGTAAGGATCTAATGAAAGTGGAAATCAACCTCTGCTTGCCAAAAAGGAATAGGGGCTTGACATCTAAAGCTTCTTATATAAAGTATATCGAGACAGCTATCGAAAACGAAGCCGGGTGGTAGTTTCAATAACATCAGACACAAGGTAACTAAAAATAGTGCAAAAACAAAGGATTTTTTTGTGATATTTTTGCTATCGTTTTTGGGTGGTAAATAGTTTTTTTCTTAATAATAGTAAAAGCCTTTTATTTAAGACGCTGTGGTACGAAAGGGTTTAAATTATTATTTTAGCAAGAATGGATTTACCACCCAAACAGGATGATAATTAAAAAATGACAAATTAAAATATTACGTTTCTTTGCAAAGTTTTTAGTTGCCACTAAATGTACCAACCGGCTTTGTTTTTTATAGTAGTCTTGATATACCCTGTATACAGTAACAGATAGGATAGGAAACTCAATCTAATTAATTTAGAGTTTAGGTATACAAAAGCTTGTAGGGGAATTAAGATGTTTCGACGAAGTCTAAAGCCGATACTGTTCGCTAGTACACGATTATTTAAGTTACTTTTTAAATTATTTTAATTCCGCAAATCTGTAAGGTCATCGTTTATAATATATTCACATTAAAAAAATAAACAAACCGTAAAGGCGACAAATGAGGGGTGTGTAAATAAAGACAATTTTTCACCCTCTATTTGCATTTATACGGGAGAGCGTGAAAGTTATTGTTGTCCAGGGGTGGTTTGCAAGCGACATTACCTCGTAGTTGTCTTATCTGTAACCACCACTTCAGTAATTATGAGCAGGCAAGGGTGGTATAAATACAGACTTTGTTAATTTCACAATTATTTTTGTGTATGAGCTCTCGCCTCTCAGAGGATTTGAGGATAATTGTATTAAGCCTCTTTTTCTCTCTCTTATCTCATTACTGAGTACTTAATTTTACTCTTATTTTGGTGTGATTATATGTTTATAAAAATAATCTTCACGATTTTATGTACCCTCTCTTTTAATATCTATATAAACAATGTGTGATAAATGAATTTAAAGCGTAATTTTTTTATTGTTATATTTTGAAACTACACAACACAGAGCACAGTAACTGTGTTTTGTCGTATAAATATATAATTTATAGATATATAAAGTATGTTCCTCATCACGGCTTGGCTTAGAATAGTCTTAGTTCGTCGTATTTACTTATTTACACTGTGGTATTCTATTTGTTAATAGATGTCTGATTAAATAACGCTACATCTTTACACTTCCCAATACCTCAAATATTATTACAAACAAAATAAACAGTAATCACCATTGGTCATTCAACAGGGTCATTCATATGACACATTTTTTTGAATGTAAACGCTGTATACATTTATTGCGTAATATAAAACAATTTGACAGCCAACCGCGAAATGTTTTCAGAGTGATTATCAAACAAGGCGTGCAGCTTGTCCAAACAGATGGATGTAGCAGTAAATCTCAGACATCAAATAGCGATAAGGGCTTACCGTTATGTGTTGACAAATGCTAAGTGTACTTGTTCTACACGTGGGACGACTCAAAACTTGACTAAGACGCATGCTGTTAGGGCTTGTACATGTTGAATAAGGTATGCCATTGTTGCCGAGGTGCTATGAAATGCGACCTGTCGTGTACTCGCTTTAATGACATTTGAGGTGTGCTTTGTCTACGTGTATTTGCATTAAGCATAATAAAACTGTGTTTGTTTATACGATATATCAAGATAAAGATAATTCGTGAATTGAATTTATAAATAAAAAATCATGGTTGTCTGTTTCTAAAGTGCCGGCAAACCCTAGTGTATGTGCCACTGTTATAATAATTTGATTTTTATTTAAATTATTTTTCTTAAAATAATTTAGCATTAAGGAATTTAAAACTTAATTAATAATAAAAAATACTAAGTGGAGAAAGGCAAATAAACGATTTTGACTCCATCTAAAATAACTCTTTCGGTATTGCTTTAGATATTCTTCAAAACCAAACCTAATAGAGTTCGACTTGAATAGAATGAAGACGTAAAGCACTATATTGAAAATTACATCGTAAATAAACCCACCCGTGATATTGGATCTAGCTGTCTGCATTCCGACAGCTAAACCTTGATATCCGAATTCCCTGTCCCAGTTTGCGCATCCAGAATAGCTTCGATATTTTAATCATGCCTTTCACTCTCAGGGACTTATTCAGCTTTCGACTGGGATCCAAATTAATTTCGACTACCACTGACAGAACCATTCACTCCAATACCATACTATTCATCAACGACAAAGGATTTATAGTAAAGACCTGTGTAAAATATGAAAGTACAAAACAATAAATCGACAAAGAACTTTGAAAGCATGATATTAAAATGCTAAGAAGGAGCCATTCTAATTAAAAAGGACAAAGAAGAAGAAACAAAGGAAATTGCTGATCTGGTGTTTACCGGTCATCCGGTGAGCCCGCTAATGATATTTACCGCCTATTAGTATTTAGTTAAAGAGAAATCTTACAATGCTTTGATGTCCTTTGAAAATTGTTTACTTGTAGACACATCACACAAGACGCAATATCAAATCTACTGCTAAGTGAGTAGGAAATAGGAACAATGAGATCTCAAAATCACCGTGCATCTGTAACGTTTTGTTTTAAAACATAAAAGATGCACTATTTTTGTGTGAAATGGTGCATCTTTTATGTTTAAAACAAGGTAGATATTTAGCTTCATTGTCTATAGCTTAATAGTCAATAAATGCATATTCCTTTTGTTTTCTGAGATTGAGAACGAGTATGGATTAAGATCACCTACTTTTCGTCGCAATCGTTTTAGGTCACAGACAGTAGGTGACTTGTTACTATGTCACCTAAATATTCGGAATATAGGAATGATTCTACTGTATTTTAATGCGGCAATAAATTACACTGGCCTACAAAAAAAAATTTTTGGTTTGGTGCAGCTCTGTACGCATCAGTAGTCGGTATAGTAGGTACGATGAACCACATTCCTGCTACTAGATGTCAGCTGACAGCTCTACTTTACCTACAATTCTTATTTTAATTTTTTTACGGTTTTATTCAAAATTAGTCCATGTTATAACAAGTTTTATGGCATTAATCGTACAAATTTATTATGGCAAATAATTCGAGATGTTGCATTAACAATCCTGATATGTTTTGTTATATATATGCGGTGAGTATATAATAAAAGATCAACAGAAACCAATAAATGACACGGTAATTCGCTTGAATTCTCTATACTTTGGTACTGAAATTGGCAATCAAGATAAAGTGTGGGCACCTCACATTGTTTGTAAGATTTGCATTGAACATTGAAGGTGCACTACCTAAGCAGTCACATGGATCATTTTGAACATAATTTAGGTAATTTTAGCGAAGAACAAGGTGAACGTTTCCACCAGGATATAAAAACAATGGAACACAGGTCCCAAGGCAGATGGGATATTCATATGATGGCTGATTATTGCTGGGGAATTATGTGGGGATTGTCCAGGACAATCTCATTCAAGAAAATCACTCAAAAAATTTTTTCTGGATGTATAATTTCCAAATAAATTAACATGTTTTTTTTAATTTGTTTTTTTCTTCTTTCTTATGAACAAGAGCTGATATGGAAAATGTGACTAGTTTTCTCGTATCAGCTCACAAAATACATCCAAAATCAGGTATAAAATCTTAGGCACCAAAATGAGTGTAGGCCAGTGTTATATATGTTACACATAAATTCGATACCAGTCAGTGACTACTATTATCATATTTATGACATCTTAGAAACAATAAGGTAAACGAAGATAATATATTTTTGTAAGTATTTCACGAAAATTCAACTATAAGGGACATATACATTCTTACTAAAATCATGTATTTTTGGACAATGAGAATTGAGAAATAGGTACCTCCTGGTTGTGCTTCACACGAACAAACAACAACAATTAGTAATTACGTAATATAGTAGATTGGCAATTTACTCAGATTGGCAATTAAGATTTTTTATTTAATTTTAATCTTTTAAAAGCCCCAAGCGTGAAATACAAGAAAAGAAAAACAGAAGACAATGTTTATTATTATTGTTTGTAGAAACGTCCGGTAAACACAGACAGAAGACAATCCGTTCCAATTATTTTAATTGTTTTGTAAAACATAAAAACTTAATTCCAGGGTGTTGGTTAATTCGTTTAAAAGGTTGAGTCATCGTAACATAATCTATTGTTGATTTGTCGAAGCAGAAGCGAGGCGCCGGCCTGTAGGAAAAACATAATTGAATTGGTCTCCTTTTCGTATCGCTTTAGGTTTGTGTTAATGGATTTCGTCGTCAAATTAAAAGCCTTTAGAAGACTAATTATTTACTTTGAAATAGTTCCGGTGGAGATTTCTCTTGCGTCCGTCGTGATGTTTTAATAGGAAGGAACTGCGCTACCTAATTTATTAATGACAGTTGCTCTACCACTTAGAGTCGTGCACTTTTCCACGTTGTTTTACGAGGATTTGAAAATGGACGGTAATAGCCCGTAATAGTAGGTAATTTTTCTCACTTTGTTCCACTGCAAAATAGAGCGCTCGTACATATTGTGTGATGACCAGGTTTAAAAGTAATTTATTAATGGATGAAAATAACGTATCCCGGCCATAAATACGTATAAAATTACGGTACCCTTTCTTTCTAAAAACATTTTGTGATTTTGTGGAACACGCATTATGTTAAAGTAAGTATACTGTGTACTGAAATTATAATGCTAATTATATCGACATTTTTTCTATGCGCAAGTCAAAACTCACAGTTGAAAATGTAAATACAGCAGTAATAAAACATGTCGACAAATTCAAAGTAATAACCGAAAGCAGGTTGAATACACAGTAAATACACATATGTGCATGAAGAGCTCGGGTCCCACGGTACTCTAAGACACACTGTACCCAAGTTATGGCGACGACTAACACGGCTGCGGTACTTTGAGCAAATGCATAAACACGACTGGAATGTGTAGCGCCAATCCGTCTTCTCTGAAAATTGACAACTATTAGGAACGGTACAATATGCCGTGGAACACTCCAGTAATTACTATAATTCGAACAACTCCACACAAAAAGCATAACGTGGCGTGAAGTTGAACATATAGTTTGGATTCATGCGGAATAATGAGCTGGTCGCATCAATCGTGGTTTCATTCATCGCGCCCATTATGCGACCACGTATGAATGTAGAACTCATTTGGGATTTACTATTCTATCGCATTATTTATTATTGTAGTTAATTTACTCAATTTGTGTATTTATGGAACGTTAATAGCTGATAGTGTTCGGAATATAATGAGATTGCATAGTAGACATAAAATACATTTATAATTAGATAGTTATTCAAATTGCCGGTTCTTCTCAGCTTAGGTACATACACACTTGCTTTAATGATTAAGGAAAACGTCGTGAGAAAACATGAGAGTTTTTATAGGGATTTAGAAGGTATATGAGACCTTTAGACCACATAAGACTATCATGATAGACTTAAAGACAAGCAGCCGGTGTGAAAATTATAAGACAAAGCATTATAAAAATATGTAGTTGAAATTACCTTCCCACTCCAATGAAATACAGGATAAGATAAGGCAAAAGTCCTTTACAAAACTTATTGGTCTAATCATACCAAATCCTTTTACCTAGGTATTGGCTCCTTCGATCTAGGTTGATCAAATGGGATGGCCGACTTTAAGAGCTTTTCAATACTAAAAATACATTTTGCCCGAGACTGCAAAAGTCTCCAGTGAGGGGTCGCGGCAGGCAGACAGCCGGCCGTTAAATTATAATAGAGATGATTTTGTACCTAAATAAAAATTATGTTTGGCATCCCCTACACAATGATTGCGAACTACGTAGTTTTAACTTTTATATTCATAGTTTCAAGCTAAGATTTCACACAAGATTATTCTTCCAAAAGCCTCTTGGGAAATATAATATTTGTATATCGGATTTGAGTTTCCGATCGTTCGAATATTGATTGGGAATGGAATAGACACCTCTCCGCATTCTGTAAAGTTATATTCGCACAAACCAAATTGGCAACATGAAGGTTTTGGTTCACCCAACGAAACATTAAACAAATCCGACAACATTGCATCGCTCTACCGTAAAATATTACAAAAGAAGGAAAATTTTTCAATTTGATTTCCCGAGGGGAACTGCGTAAACAAAGATTCCACATACAAGCATATGTAATGTTGTCGAGCTCAAATTATCTCTAAGAATCATATCACGTGGGAGTTTCCATACAAGGGCACTCGAGTGAAGTGTAACGCGAGAGGTTGACGGCCCTAGGTTTCGTCGAGTGGTGATCACGCGATACCATGGCAACATTTATGAAATATAAAGGACCACTGAAAATAATAACGATCCTCTTGAGTACGAACCCGCTTTGTGTACTAGTTATGAAACATGAGTTCTACTGCATTTTTAATAAGAAAGACATTTGAACGCACATGAAGATGTCAGAACTTTTCAGCAGTAACCTGTTTAAAAACACCATTTATATTTATAAAAATAAAGCAGTCTTTCGAGACGGTTGTGTGCTGTTTTGTTTATTTAAGTCGTTGTATGTATAATATTTGTCGAGTGAAGTATTATCCGTATACAAAATGAGATACGCAGCGACTAATTTTCATACAGACGCCACAATTTACTTTGTAATAGAGCATTGTGTTGTTTAATCAACTGCGCGTCGTAACTTCGCCACTATCTCAGTTGACAAATTCCTGAAGCCATTCTATTCTAAGCTTTGAATTATCGTTTGTCTCATTTCATGAGTCAGACGTAACATGTTCTGAGAATTCGTCTGTAATAAGTTACGGCCATTCTACGACAACGCGCATTCTTGCTCCAATCACATGTCTCAGTTACTCATCTTTGCTTTACACTGATCCGGTGAAAGTATATCTATAATATTTTTACTTGACTTCTTCCTTGTAAATAACTATGGTATGAGTTATTTTATTTCCTTTCTCTTCTTGTCTTGTTTTATGGCGTATGGTAAAAAATATGGAATATATTTTTTGTTGTGTTGTGTATCAGCCACTGGAACAAGTAAATAAAAAATATATAAAATTAATATTAAAAATATTGAGCTAGTTATTTTATTCGTTTACTACGTTAATAACTGGTTATAAAGTATTTTCAAATCCGATAATTTATTTTTTTACTTTAGTCTTGATCAGATATTTCTCATGAGATTTGAAATCAAAAAATAGTCAAATTGAAATAAGAAACAATCTTTCTACAAAAATCAAATAATTTCACAGTCTCGAGTTAGTTCGCAATTTCTCTATCCAAATGAGACTAAAGGCTAAATAAAATAAACAAGCACTAATGAACATCAACTAGTAAGAGTAGTAAAGTACAGTAATAGTACAAGTCCGTCACATCCGTCTCAGAATGTGGTCATGACGAGGGAAATTATGTAGGTAGCGGGGTTAATCAGCACCGTTATAGCTCTTAGTTCTGCGGACATTAGTCGAGGAAATCGACGTTTAATTGCTAGTTCTTTTATTTTTATTGCAACGTTTACTTCTTTCAGGGTTTACAATATACTCTGAGATTATACGTATTATATGGTATTGGCATCAATGTTTCACAGAAATCGAGCAACCAATTCTTTCGTTTGTTGTGATTTGATTAATTCTTAATCGTTTTCTATTTTTTCTATAATGGTGTGCGCAAGTCTCCTTTTAGCTTCTGTACAATTTACGTGGTTGCATTGTGTAATTAAAAGAAACCTTATCAATCAAATTTTAAATGAGTTAACTCATGTCAATTTAATTTGGCATTGCTTTTCGTTTTTCTAATACAACAAACCAAAAGTTGCTTAAATCCGGCTTTATTGGCTCAAGGGTTGTAGTTTAGAACATTTAGGCACATAAAGCCGTTTTTGTCTACACCGCAACTATATAAATACTGACGAACTAAAGGGTTTAGGGACAGAATTGTCCAAATCACTAGAGCGGACTGTAGTGTCCTCAATATGATGTGGTCGGGCGGCCGAATGTTACAGCTCTATCCAACAGCATTCGTACCCTTTTTGGCAACAACTGTGCGGAAAATCTGAATATTAAACAATTTGTTTTTTGTTATGTAGGCTTTTAGTCAATTTCTCGTAAAAATGAAAAAGAAAAACATGTTGACGACATAAGACGAAGAGGCTTGTGTCACCTTTTCACGCATTTTGCTCGCGTATTTATGCTCCGTAAAATATGTTTCTCACGACTATAGTCAGCATAATATATGATCATCAAAAAGGTCTGAAAGATTGTATGCGCTTCAGCGATTTTTTGGTCTTGTGAGTATGAAGATATAAAGTTTTCATCAGCTTATTCAAAAACAAAAACATAATTACAATAACAATTCTGAATGCTTTGCATCGCATAGTTCCGAAAGCAAAATGCTGACTTGTGAACGGCATTATAATAAAGAAAATTATGAAGCATTTTGCTATAAAATAAAAACAACGGGTAACCGATAAATGTATCGAATCGTATTATTCGAATAACCTTTGATGTCAACTGTAATGTTCATACGTTACGTATGTCGTAAACAAAAATCGAGCTTATGGTTATTTGTCCATAATAACGGTTTCCGTGAATCTTTCAAACAACAGCGGAATATTGACAGGCCGCCGACATAATGACATACGTTCCGATTGCCTTCGCGAGCACGGAAGTAACTTCGGATGAGGAAAAATGACTTTGTTTTCAATGCCCATATAAATTTTACATCGTCGTTTTTATGCGGCGGCGGCCGGCGACAATGTTTATCCGACCGTGGTTGTTGGTGGAATTTTCTATTTATTTTCGCTTTACGCTTTTTAATGAATGTGTATATTTTTGAGGAACCGGGATTTTAAATTACCGCGTCCTACTCAGATTGTACGGTTAATAATAAAGTTATAAATATATACATTCATACATAAACTCACGCCTTTTTCCCAGAAGGGATAGGCAGAGGTGCCAAGACACCATTTCGCTTTGTTTCTTCCGTCCCACGATGTGATAGGTGGCGAGTCTATTGCAATATCGGACACAAATTCCTGACTTCTGAATTCTGGGCTGAGAATGAATAGAAAAATCCAATATCACTTTTCCCAACCCGGGATTCGAACCCAAGACCTCAGCTTGGTAACCGTACCCTAGTAAAACTACGCCACCGAGGCAGTTATAAGGTTATAAATAGTTTATTTCTTAATATTTTTTTCTGAGACCAGTTGCGCAAAGCTATTAAGAATCTGGGGGCGCGGCCGAGCCCCCGTCCAAGTCGAGCTATAGGCCGTAACATCCTTTTCTCGAAGCAATTCAGACCATTTTCAACCCCCTATAACTTCGTTGTGGCTAAAGCATGAAGCCTGAATTTTCAGTTACTAAGCAGGCATTGTGTAAACACGGTATATTTCAAATTTCATTCAATTTGAACCAGTAGTTTAAGAATTGTAACTAGTCAAACTTTCTTAATTTTGTCACTCACTGACTGACTGACCGATCATCAAAAGTCTAAGGCACTTCTAGCAGACATAGAACCTTCAAATTTAGAATATAATTAGTGTTTAGTGTCTAAAGTAAGGGAAAATTCAAACATTTCATAATTTGTGTCTAGTTTTCTAGATAGACCAACTGCATGAATAACTTTGTAATCCCATATAAATGTATAGGATTACAAAGTTACATTTGCAGTTAATGCATCTTTGTACCCGTATATAATGGAATAATAGTTGTAGATAGATATCTATATATATGAGGCATAACAGGAGGGGATATAGAGAGGGAAATGGTGTATTCAGCCCATGAAACTGTACTACATTCCTCTAGAAAAAAATGACGAAGAAAAACTTGCAAATAAATAGACTAAATAGCTCGAAAATATCAATTACAATGAAAGAAAGAACATTAATAATCAAATCCGCTATATTTGTGATAAATTGATACCTACAAAAATAAGAAATATCCATAAGACAGAGGCTTTAAGAAAAATCGTTAGTGATATTCTAGAAGTAAGAAGTACCGAAAAGGAAAAAAGTAGGACTCTACAAAAAGACGTGAGATCCCATCAAAAACATCCTGTAAAAAAAATCCAAGTCTCGCAGCTCAGGTTTTCTACCGCAAAAAGTTGTGAGATGCATGTAATACCAAGTCGATTAATTTATTTAGTCCTTAAGGGACCTTCTATATAAAGTTATTACGTTAGTTATTACCATATCAATAGTAAAAATTCTTTACGTTTTAAATAAATAGATCGACTTGGCCAGCAGCATTATGTACAAATTGTACGATTTTTCATGCGATGGCCAAGTCGATCCATTTATTTAAAACGTAAAGAATTTTTACTATTGATATGGTAATAACTAACGTAATAACTTTATATAGAAGGTCCCTTAAGGACTAAATAAATTAATCGACTTGGTATTACATGCATCTCACAACTTTTTGCGGTAGAAAACCTGAGCTGCGAGACTTGGATTTTTTTTACAGGATGTTTTTGATGGGATCAATATTTTCGTACGAAGATACCCAAATATTGTTACGACATAGTTATGCTATGAAGGAGAGAAAATTTAAATAAAATTCAGCAGGCCAACGCTTTTTCGGGCGTATCATTATTTTTTACGACGTCTTCTTTTACCTCAATTTTTTTTCGGTTTATTGTCGTTTTATACAAATTTTAAAAGCAATTCGCTTCGATTTCTCTCAACTTATATTTTTTACGATTCTCTATGAAGTAAAATAATATAGCCTATTTTAGGCTGAGGTTTAAAAATAAATAAAAGGATTCATTTCCAACGTGTTAATTTACTTAATGTGAATATTAAAGCGAGATTTTTAAGTTATTTGTTACCAATGACATTAATTGAAGTATTGGATGCGAAACCAGGAAACAAGCTACATACTATCGTGAATATTGATTAATGATTGCCACCCAGCACTCAAAGGCAGTAGGTCCCTTTGACCGGTTTATCAAAATACCAACGTACGTGTTCCAAAAATAAAAATGGAATACCTACAATATTTTGTCGGTAAACTACTGTTTTCAAGCGAAGCGGGCTTGAAATATATTTTTATTAATCCCCAGACCCTAATAAAACGATTGACCTAGGATTGGCATCGGGCCGGACCTAATTCAATGTGTCTAGGTGGATATTGTTACATAAAGTTTTATTTTTGTTCATTTATACTATGGGCGACAGAATGTCTGTATTGTCCAATTTGACGGAAAAAATAAAGTTTGAAAGGATATTGAGATACCAGCAAGATATTTATTTATTTATTTAATCTTTATTGTACACTGATTTATTATAACTACATAAGGGATACTATAAAATACAAAAGTACAAAAGGCGGTCTTATCGCTCTGAGCGATCTCTGCCAGACAACCTTTGGATGCATATAAGAGAAGGAGATTGAGAGGGCAGTGTAAGAATAAAGAATAAAAGCTCAAAACGAAAAAAAGAAAAGAAAATAATAATAATAAAGTAATTAATATACAAATAATAATATTAATACATATTCGTAACATAATACACATACACTATATATATAAATATATACATGTATATTATAATTATAATTGTAAGATATTATTGAAACATATTCGAATTTGAAATATATTGTTACTGACCATTGCTTTCAAATTACCCAATTAAAGTACAATAAGACCCCGATGTTAGTTACAGTATGAAAGAGAGTTAAACACACTGGTTGTATTGGAATTCCTTGTCAATAACATGTGCGTCAATGATACTCAATTGCCGTAATGGACTTTATTGAATGGCACATCAGTCAATATAGCGGCCGCGAAGCAACTTCATAAATTAATCAACGAACACAAAACCAGAGTATATGTAGCAGTTATGTAAATTGGACAGTCGCGTGACGTCACAGTCCAGCAACGCCATGACAAACGTGCAAATATTTTATCCATTAATGGAGTCCGACACATTACCGCGTCCCCTTTATTGATGTGCCGGAGAGTCAGGGCTACGCGAGAACGGACAAGCTCGCGTCGAACCATTTTCATGCAAATGATTTAATCACAGACCTCTTTGTGAGTCACATAATGGCTTGGTAATGTTACCACAGAGCCACCATACACTCACAGTCTCTCCTCTAATTAGTATTGCACAGGTTGCAGGTAAGCAATGTTATCCCAGTTTTTTTTTTGCAAACTACATTCCAGGAAAATTACCGTATTTAGTTGAAAAATCGCGATCGTCTCCATAATATGTGGTATCGTAATGATGTCATAAAACGAACCGAAGACCGAAAAGATAATACATATAAGAAGAGTTAATTATACATATAAAGAAACATCAATCGCGAAAAATGAGCAGTTATGTTGTTCTCTATAAACATTATTATAAACATGAAAATGCTAACAGATATCACAAACTGAAATTGTTATCTGAACAAAAGGCGCTTTAAGACTTTCTTAATATTATTTGACAACGAATTTGTACAAGAGACTGTAAAAGTGTAAATTAAATATGTATTATTCAGAACTCAATTTGGTGACTTGAATTTGACTCGTAATTTTACATTTGAGTGTCTCCCAAACAAAAATGTAAATTGTCGTCCGCGCGCAATAATATTGTAAATGTTTTGACAAGGAGCCGACTTAGTTCAGTCGTAGTTATTACACCCCGGAGCAACCCCACTTAACTCCCCGCCACGCAATCGGCAGTGCTATTGGAAA
This sequence comes from Hyles euphorbiae, assembly GCA_023078785.2. NCBI lineage: Eukaryota > Metazoa > Arthropoda > Insecta > Lepidoptera > Sphingidae > Hyles > Hyles euphorbiae. Next base: position 8,107,921 of record CM041038.1, on the reverse strand, counting down.
AAGCGATATCAATTCGTGTAACTTTTTTTTTGTGTACTACGCTACGTCCGAAGGAAATTAAAGTGTGCGGAATACGATGTGAAACGAAATAAAAATCATTCGATATCCAGTATCGATGTTTGTGATCTTACTGTTTTTCTTGTGGTGTTATTGTTTATGTAACAAGTATAACTTAAATGTATTTCGCGTAAGATAAAATCTTTAACCGTATTTACCACTGCTATTGTAAACTAAAAGATTAGTCGTTAGTGTAACTGTTCTTTCTTTCCAAGAAATAAAATTAAGATTTCAGCAACGAGTAGAGCTGAATTGGCAATTTTCGTGTCTAGAAAGTCCTAATATAATGTAACATATCCTCGGATGGAGTTGGAACTTGAAAGCGCTGTGAATTTTTCTTTGTTCTAAGAACCTCACGTGCTGAAGCTTTTTATTACCCACCTTCCCGCCTCCCACCTACTGTATAACTGGGGAGCGCGTGCCGGCTGAACGGTGCCATTTCCTTACAAATGAAGCAATCCTTCCGCATACAGGAAATTTGCGTCTTACCGGTTAATTGTCTTCAACGGAGTCTACAATACGGCAAAATAATTATTAGTCCAATCAATTAACGTGACAATTAACCGCTACCGTTTGAAAACAAAGAGGGTTTACATTCTAATTAATTTCGATGATTCGAATTTTAAATTTGAAACATGATGATCCACTGTCACGGCTGTTTCCCCTAGTAATTATTTAGAATAATGGGACTCCGACACAATAGATTTATGTGTGCACAGCATTAAGTGTTGATACACGTAAATGGGGATTGTAATAATTATTAATAATATATTCCATAACGAGCGCTCGTACAGCAAGAACGTGACACAAATCCTGGACTAATAAACGAGCGGGCGCCGAGTGAGGAGCGCAGGCCTCGGCTTGCGGCGCAGTCTGCGTGACGCTAACTCATCCGTCATACCCACAAGAGCACTTTCGCCTTCACCCGTTGCCTTACAGTCTTATTTACGTTTTACTTTTTCCTTTCCTCATTTTCATATGACACTTTATTTGCTCATTTTATACCTCGTAATTACGGTAGCTAGAAAACTGAAGAGAAGCAGGAATTATTTCTATATATAGTTTTTATGAAGTTTCATAAACTTACTACACAACAACGTCATCAATTTAACGTCATCGCTGTGTTTGTAAACATAAAGATGTAAACATTTCTCTTTAGAATACTTACGTAGCTCTTGGAACAAAGCCAACAATTTGCCACGATGCCCTTTTATCTCAAAAAATATACAAAGCGTAGCACTTATGTAACTTTTAATATTCCGTATGTGTATTTTCCTACATTTACGGCAATAACGTATTTTCCTTTGTTTCAGGGACTGTGCTCGCTGTCGAAGTTCATTTCGAAAATAAGGATAGTGGATTTTTCTTGAAACACACGCCACGATGGAACGGCGCCGGGCCACCTCCAGAGCCGATGGGCACAGCTTTACCTGGAGCGTTACTATCACTCGACCGGTTCACCGTTCTACAAGGATCGGCTCCGGCGTCAGTTCGAGCTACATATGGACCATTCTCAACTAAGCAGACGGTGCCAGCACGGTATGCTGTGCCCGATCCCTTAGAACCACCGAGGAGGAATGCGACGTTAATGGAATTACAAGAAGCGACGGCACATCGACTCGATGTGTCCGCTCATCTGGTGTTCAGAGAATTACCGAGAGATGCCCCCGTTTTGCGCGTGCTGTTCCACACTGGCGGAGAAGGCGGTGCTCGGAGGGCAGCAACACGACCTCGACGTGTTTGTATAACTTTACATGCGAGCCTTGGATCAAAGACTTTGATGGCAACTTGTGGCCCAGAAGGCGAAGAAGGTGCTTGTCTAGCGGAATTAACAGTTCCAGCCGCTTGGTGGCCGGCAGACGGAAAGGGCAAAAGACCGCCGAGAACAGTTCGCCTCGCTTACAGTGCGACGGAAGCTGGCACTGGAGAATCTGGAGAAGACGCATGTGGCAGGGTGTCTGTCCAGCCTGCCTGGCCCCTGGGGTCCGTGACGTTAGCAGGCGCGAGGGCGGGTTACAGGGAGGCGCGAGCTGGTGATGCCGCTCTTTTACTTCCTCGAGCACCTCTCTACCCACATTCAAGAATACACCTGCCTTTCGTCGTGCGTCGGGATAGCACACACACAATCGGCCATGTTGTCATCAGGTTAGTACATCATCGTATTCCTTAAAAAAAGTTATGTTTACTGACTACTGTCAATAATATTATGCATGCAAGCACTTACGTATGAATGTCATCGAACTCTCAATGCGACGGCGACGAGGCAAATTAAGCAATCGCTAGTGACATGGCTTCACTAGTCGCTTAGAGCTGACACATTATTTCATCGCATTCAAAGTACGACAGAGTATTTCTGTTCGACATGAATTTAGAATAGGTATGTAAGGAATGAGGGACAGTAAATTCAACAGTGAATTAACGAAAATACAAAAAATGAAGTAACTCGTTTGCCTGTATTTGATTTTAGAAATGAATTTATTTTAGAGAGAATTATTTTGTGATCATAAAAATTTTAATAGATTAATTAAAAATTAAATCCTATTGTAATCAGCGCTCAGTTTGTTTATACAACACAGTTGACATTGGGCAGACAGCACTCAATTGCGTTTGAAAAGTTAACATGCAAAGTGCTTTTACACAATGCGAAAACAGAATATCACAAAGCAATTATTCAAGAGAGTTAATTAAAAAATATATTCATTACGCTGAGTGGCACTTGTGCACCGCTTGTCAAGTTTTAACAGGCGCGGCGGATTGAAAATGAATGAGGCGCCAAGAAAGTATGTTCACATTTGTGTTTAAGTACGTACGGCTGCGGTTACGTAACTAAATGTACCAGGAGCATCGCAACCTGGATGCACCAATTAAAACTTTACCACCGTCAGGTCGGATTAACAAAGTTATATTGTATGACGGTTAAAGCCATGACTGACAAGCGCTTTACGATAGGTACATCAACTTAGTCCTCAATCTTTTCGTTCTTTAATTTGTAACTCTTGTTAATCCATAGTCTAGACGACTCTAAGTGGCTATAATGTAAAGGATAACCTCGTTGAAAAGTTTCTGCACTCCTCTTGAATAATTTATGAGGTGAAGTGTGAAATCGAAGTTAAAAGGTGATATAGTTTAATCTTTCGTAGAAAAAGAACGTACACCGTGAGATGTTCACATAAAGTAGGTAAAAGTACCTTATTTTATTGCATATGATAATATTTTTCTATCATTTACACATATACGTAGCAAGCCAGGTCTCGCAAGGAGAATAGGGCTAAAATGGGATTAATAATTTAGAAACGACACCTCATCCCATGATAAGATGGAAAGTCAAATATATCACCTTATTAAGTACCTATTAAAACAGTTTTCTCCCGAAATTTTCTAAGTACTACCAATCTTTGCAACCAGTTCCCAATAGCAGCGTTTCTGGACTGGCACAGCCTGCCTACTTTAAAATAAGAGCGTTTTACCATCTTAAAAACTAGCTACGTATCTTTTTTAAAATTGCAATCGTTTCTCGTTTACATCTTGTAAGTTTTCATAAAAAATACACATTAGTCTAATCTTTTTTGATGTTTTGAAGAACTCAAACAAAAGATTGTCTCAGATAATAGTTCAATGACTTGAAAAACAAAAAGCGATTTTCCTATCCAGTAAAATTTCGGTGGGTCGAAGAAAAAAACTCGTTACCCATTTAGTACAAAGTGAAATAGCAGTTAATCGACACTGAATATAAATGAAAACGGAATATTTAGTGCATTTCAAATGGCCGGGTGCGAGAATGAATACTGAATATTTAGCGTGAGCATCGCTATTGAAACGAATTCACACCAAGCTGCTAAAAAGTAGATACATTTATCCAATTCTGATTTTCTGTTCTTTTTTCATACTTCGAGCATGCAAGTATGATTTTTTACGATCCCAGAGCTGCCGGAAAATCCGCAGGAATGTTTGAAATATAATAACATAGGAATATTTATTTCGTTCTGATCCGAGGTACTGAAAGGAGAAATGAATAGCTTTTCTTCTTATAAAAAATGGCTTATTATTTATAAACCTCTTGGAATACTCATCATAATGAATGACACTTGTGTTGCGTATCGGGTTTAGCGTTGCTATATATGCCAGTTTTAATTATCCCATAAATCACCATCAAATTGGTGTATGGTGGACAGTTGGTAAATCGACCAGAAGCGATTCCTAAAATGTTCATGAGGGTCGTGGGTTCAAATCCCAGGTCACACCTCTTATTTTTCGGAGTCATGTTTGTAATGATTATAGTCAAGCACCACGCACTATAACGGTGAAGGAAAAACATCGTTAGGAAACGTGCATACCATAGCAATTTGTATGAATTTCTATGGTATGTAATATCCGCCAATCACTAGGCCAGCGTGGTGGACTATATGGCCTAACCGCTCTCAGTCTTACTCTCGATTGTGGAAGACGGCGAGTGCCCTGCCGTTGGACGTATATGGTCTGATAAAGATCTAATCTCCAACATCATTCATCTAGCAAGTCTCAACCTCTATTAACAAACAATCTGAGTTGCAATATTTACGATTTCACACACTTTTATCGTGCACGTACACATAAAAACACGTCGAAATAAAACATAATTTTGAACTGGTATAACCAAATTCTCAGAGAAGAATTTTGAAATAGTATTCGCAAATTTTGATTTATGAGTTATTTCATATGAATGTAATTCATACGACACGCTCGAATAGAGGATTGAGGACGCTTTGTTACATAAACATTATTCTCAAGAGATGTTCACAGTTGAGTTAGTGGTTTTATAGTAGGCATAACAACTCTCTGGGACTTTTATACCAATATAACATACATGACAGTCCCATCGTACCATGCAAATAAATATCTACACAACCAATTAATCTAAAACAAACTAAAGTCAATAAGTTGTTGAGAATGACTGTTATCAAAAATACGACTATTATTAGAATTCAATTTTACTTTCTCCTTTCAAGAGAGATCCGTTAAATCCAGTCAAAACAATTTATTAAAGTTAACAAAAGCCCTTAAAAGTCTATCCCACGTCTACGGCGAATATTTCGAGTCCTTTTGTGCTAGAAATTTCGGTACAGTTGTTAGTAATTGGCAGCAGTCAATAAACTAAATCAGGAATCCCAAAGGGAGCTCCAAAGTTGGCTTCTAGTTTTAAAACCGATCCGCTTTGAGCCACTGTGATGTCTAATTTATCAGATGTCTATTTATAAATGAAATCGTGACGCTCTCATAGCAATCATTAATCATACCAATGAAACACAAACACAGAAACGTTATACAAAATATAATATATGTATTACTAATCCCAATAATCGTAATTATATTTCCTTATCGTGCATTGAGGCTTTCACATAAATCACGAGCCTCATTAGGAATAGCGCAATGGTAGAACAAGGATCACAAATCATGCCATATATATTACACGTCGCACCTGTTACAAAACTTTAGGGGTACGTGTGCCTTTGAGTTATGATCGCACCGAAACAGTGACGTTGGGGAATAAAGCAGTGTTGCCACCCGTCACGATTTTGCCGGGACTGTCCCGCTTTTGACGATATTATCCCACGTCCCGACGACCAATCAATGTCGTGCCGATTTTGATATGCGTCGATCGCACAATATACTGTGAAGCTTAGTAAAAAAATCCAATAACGATTGGAGGCTATTGGCGTATGAGATTTTTTCTGCAAGTACACATCGAACTCCGGTCATCGGAGATAATCCGATTGTCTCCCTTTTTCCCAAATAGTTGCCACCCTGGAATAAAGCTGCATGGGTCCGAATGCTTTATAACACCACGCCTCAAATTCCAAAGCAGTACAATAACTGTTTAACTACTGGTATTTTAAGAATTCTCTCCATGCGTAAACCACGAACCAATTCCGCTATTTTTGGTTTTATACGCCAATGGACGTGTAAATAGAATACTAAGAAAATTTTAGTCATGTGGTTTATGTTAAAATGTTTAATAGAGCAGGTGGATCGTTGAATACAACGACGCGAGTACCATTTTATGGCCCCGACATTTACATTCCATGGGAAGCTAAGTGGTTTTAGAATTTATTTCTCGCGTGTGATAGCAAAGATTTAATAGTCAGTGACTGTCAATGTATTCTCGAAATAGGGACAATATGTAAATGCAGGTGTTAGGTGTGGTAGACACCTACATATTATTACGTATCTAAACGTCACATTTAACATTTCCAAAAAAAAATATGATGAATATTATATATTACGGAAATTCAACGTATAATACAATACCTGTTCTTTTTTTCTATGAATGGCCATTTCCATTGACAGTAGCAATGCTTAGCAATTGGCATTCCCCTGCGCTCACCATCTTGAGATATAAGATATTACGTCTCAATATGTCCATTAGTTACGGCTACAATATCCTTCACACCAGAACACAACAGTGCATTTACACTGCTATTTGGTGGGAGAAATAGACATTGCGATGGTGCCTACCCTAGAGATAGCCTCTCTCACGTATGAATTACATAACAACAGTAAATTGTTACTCAATCTAAATTGTTTTTATAAGTATTTATAGTCACAAAAAAGGCTCAGCATACTTATAAATTATTATAATTATAACCTAGGCGTGTAATAAATAGTTATTAATGAGGCCTGGATATCTAGATTACTTTGGACTTAATCTAACTAAGCAGTATACATACCCTATAGTATACCTTATCTTATAGTACGAAGTCTAAGCCGCAGTCCGATACAGTTTCAATAGACCAACTATTGATTGGTTAAAATTAGTTCTAAGCTAGAATACTTAAACAACTTCAGAGTGGGTTCCACGAATACTCCTCGTTGGTTTTAAACACGAATATTGATCTTTCTATCCAATCTAAGCCGCTTGTTGAAAATGAAGACAAATAGGGTTGGTAACTATTTTAACTTTCGCTTGGATGGTGATATCAAATTAAAATCCAACATACGCTATACATTACTCATCACAAATGATTCACGTTTTTAAGCTCTGCAATTTGTTTTTACTTATGATAATTACAAATCTATATTGTTTTAGTATTGAATCAATCCAATTATACATACATAAATGCCAAATTCCTTTATTTAAAATCGACGTTCGGTACGAAACATTAAATAAATCCAACAAAAATTGGGTTATGGCAATATCGCGCATATGTTTTACTATAATGGCGTCTGCCCAGTAACCATACCGTGTTATGAACGCGTCAGACAAAAATATTTGTTTTTAAATAGTAATCGATACGGCAGTGATATTGACACGGTAGATTTTTTTATTGCTAATGGGGCGTTTTAGTGGGTATTGTTGCCAATAATTCATACAGGTAAATGATACAGGTTCATAGCCCTTCATAGCATTCAACGTCCTAGTTATAGTGGTAAACGCCATAATAGTAAAATATTACAATTCTCTGTATAAGTGTAAGTTGTAAGTGTAAGTCTTTGGCCTTACAAATGAAATGAAATAGAAATGAAAATGAAAACTCTACATCAATTTGCCCGACCAGGGATTGGAACCCGAGACTTCAACATTGTATTAGTGCAGTAATTATCTACATATTTTGGTTTTAATATAGTTTAGGTAGTTTGATTTTGTTTTCATACAATTAAGTTGTTTATTAATACATAAGGTATAGTCGTGTTAAGAGCGCCTCTTTCGCAACAAATTGTGTGTACAGTTTGGCAAATATGACTATTCACAGTAACTTGATATATGTTTTTTTAAAGCAGTGTAATAGTACAAATACGTCACCGTTGCAGTAGTGCATTGAATTCTTCTTTAAAAACAAGGTATACAAATAACAATTATTTGCAGAATGAAGGTGAAGTCAGGACTGCGGTTGCTGAGCGTCACAGCCGCCAACTCCCGCTGGGCAGTCACTGCTGAAGTGAAGACTCGGTCGGCCACCATCACGGCTACCAGACTCGAACAAGCTTTGAGAGATGATGATGAACTTGACATGTAAGTTATAGCATTTATTTATCCCGCATTTTTAGGGAGTTTTTAATATGTTACATGATTTATTTAAACCTTGACAGAAATCAAAGGGCACTATTTGATATATTATGCATTAGTTTAAAAATAAAGTTTGCAAAATATATACTTAACTATTACGAGTAGATTATATGTATGTATAAAGAAATGAAAAGCGTTAAATGTTAATGTTTTGTATAGTTAATGCATTTGTATACTACAGAATACATTACTGTAATTCACGTATACAGTTTTGTAGTTGGTATCAAGAAATCGTTTTTAATATATTGGTGATTAGAATTTAGGTAATTACTTTGTTTACACATCAATTACATACAGATACATATAATATCATTCTAAGTTCAAATTATTTTCATTAAAAACGAATTCGAAATACATCTTTGTAGCTATTAAATGACGTTAATATTTTATAAAAGGACATAGATGAATTTGGTTTTATCCAGCAGTGGCATACGGCGTTCCTAGCCGGCGCAGTACGGATATAAAGGATTTGTTGCATTTCTTCTCGACACCGCCTTCCAGCTATTCCCGTTTTACGATATTATTTTAAGTGGGTCAAACTGCGAAACAGCCGGCATTAAATCATACGGTTAATAATGTATATGTTCGAATGGCTAAATGAGGAATGCTGATAAAGTTAATTTGAACTGCTCTTTTACGTCACTAATTACAAAAGCTCGGTTCAAAATAAAGCGTGTACAATAACGAAGTGAAAGCAGAAAATTCTTTATAGTTCCATTTGTTTTAACGTAAATTGCAACAGAATGAAGTCGTTGTTCTTATTCATTTATTCTGTAATGAAATAAAGCCCCTCCCTCGTTTCGTCGGCGGGATTTGTTCACAATTTTGTTCAAGACTCACTTTGCATTTGCGGAGCTATAAATCGGCAGGGCGCTTGTGCGCTTAATGGAACTCGGTGTCACGACTTTTGACCTATCATTGTTTAGATAAGACCGCCATTTCATGTGAAAAGTACTGTAATATAGTATCGTGAGAGTTGATACCGTAGCTTTACGTAGCTTACGTGACTATTGATTTATTGTGACTCTCTCACCCTTTGTGTTTCACCTTCAACTGTGACGTCCTTGGCTAACCTTTTATAAATGCCTAGTTTATTCAGACTTTTGAATTATGCATGATGTTATATTACATTTAATGGTATGCAGGGATGGTGACGAAAGTAGCGGTGCTGGAGGGCCAGGTTGGGAGGAGGTCCTTACATGGCTGGTGGAGGTAGGAGCAGAAGGTGAGGGTGATGCCGAAGGATCGGAAGGCGAATCTGGGAGAGGCACGGCTAGACTGAGCTGGTCAGCTAAGGTGTCCTCATCGTCATCAACTGCTTCCACAACCGAGGCCCCTCCTCACGAACACCGAGTCAACACACGTCTCGATATCGAAAAAGACGACATTCAAGCTGTTTTACCTATTTCTAAGGTAAGATGCGAATAAGATACAGGTAAGTTATAAAGCTATAAGATAACGTAAGATAAAAAGAAAACATAATTGAACAAATCCGTCCTTTTGTTGGAGAAAGTAAATATTATCTACCTGAGAAGATATAAAATTCACTCGACTTGGCAATCTTGATGTACGTAGTTGCTAAGTTGGCCGTTCCAACTTGGCTTCCATTCATAGAGTTTTGGCAGCAAATAAACTGTTATATTTAGCGATAGAATCTTTTACCCGAAGCATTATTGGGCAAACTGATTTATTACACCTTTTAGATAAATACAAGTCAGTAATAAATAACTTTAGTTCTTATTCTCTTGTAATGCGAATATTGATTACTATCTACGACCACCCACGTAATAATTCGACTATCATTAGAGGTAGATGTCCGAAGACATGCAATTTATAGAGCCATCGATTGCGGCGATAAATTTGCCTGAAGAAATTATCTTCATAATTAACGGTGCCAACGAAGCCCCTTTTATTACAATGTCGTCATTAAATTTCTAACGTTTTACAGGAAATGTAATTAGTCTGCTATCTGCAAAATTTCCCGCTAAAATAATTTTATTATAATTTTTTATCAAGAATTTTACGAGTCAATTAACTATAATACATTATTTCCATCAAATGTTGATATACCAGGAACAAATCGTCGAGATTAACTTTTAATGGCGCACTCTAAGTATAAATGAAGTGCTGTAATGGGAGCTTTATCGCCTGCTAATGGAGGCTGAGAACACTCCAGCCTCCCACGTTAAATATACTTTCGGCATCACAGAAATGTTCATTAATTTATAACCACTACAAATTAAGCAGTAGTTTAACATTATTTTTGGACGTAATACTCTCTAACCTGAAATTAAATATTTATTAAATATTTCATTACGATCATTAGTTTTAAAGATGCAACTTTAATAATGCCCAAAAAGAACATTATGGAAATTACCGTGTGAGGGAAGGTACCGAATTACTTTCTCGGGTATAATTTACGGTTGCGGTCTACATGTGTGGCCCGATACTACGTTATTAGAGTTACAAAATAATATTTATACAGCAATTACTTTATCTCCATATTAGTGTGAATCCATTATCCCGTGCCCCGAGGCGATTGGTGGCGGCGTTCGAGGTCGAACGAACCTCTTCATATTTGCTTACTGACGGATGAGCGCACGCTGTCTGCCGCTCGGCTAGATTATTAAAGCAATTAAACTATGACATGGATGATGAAGTGTATTACTGTGGGTGCAATATGTGTTTCAGCATATTGAATTTCGTCTCATTTCCAGTAGGTACGCAGTCTACAAAATTAAATTCTTGTTAGATTGTTTAGTGTCTACAAATGTTTGTGCTTACGCTTTCATTTACCACTTAAATGAAGACTCAACATTATGTTATAAATTTTAAGTAAAAATACGGCTGATATGTACGTATGTATATGTGTTTCTGCTCAGAAAATTCAACAAAAGTATAATGTCCAACCTTAGAAATTGAATAAGGTCTAATGTTGTGTAGCTTACAGGTAGTATCTAGCTACTGGCACTAGCTAGACCCAATAATATATCATTGGCTAGACCACTATTATGAAATCTAAGAGAGAGAGATATGAGAGATATTTTACATGTTATTAATATTAGCATTTAATGTAATGATAAAATCAATAGAAAACCATTAATAACCTCAATTTATATTTTAATTGGACACTGCGGGTTTTGTACGCGTGTAATTGCCGCTATATGGGGGAATACTTTCTTCCTATCGTCAATACTATTCTAATAGCAATTGATGTCTGAATGTAACATAAAACAAATATGAAACAGAGTCGTAAATATGAATGGAAACAAGTGTATAAGTACGCTATTTCCATTGGAATCGTGTTCCCAATTCAATTGCACTAAATTCTAAAACACAGCCGTTTGAATACATGTAAATGGTTTAGTTCCGAATAAAAATTGGTATTTCCAAATGCAAGTGAATTGTACCTGAATAGAACCTTAAAATGGGCCAATTAAAACTGTTGCGATCTCGTGAATATCTACGTTCGGTTGTTGACGAAGTTTATTTGAATGGCAAAATTGACGGTGTTCTTGATTGTTTACCCGTCGCACAATACGAACTGTTACATCTAGTTGTGAATTGCATGTTGCAACCGACTATATCGAAAGTAGCACGCAGTGTAGCCAAACTTTGCAACCGAAATCCTTTTATTCGGCAGAACTGGGAGGTACTGAATACGGCAGTGCTAACGGGACGCCAGGTGTCGCAGTCCATGAAAGTTCTGATTGTTTCGCAAGCCGGCCAAGTGGCTGACGTCACACTCCAGAGTTCTTGCCACTCCGAGGACGAGAGTGTGCTCAAGGTACGAAACTTCTAAAAGCACTGTGAGTAATTAGAACGCGAGTTTCTTTTAGTTTTTCAAAAGGTTTGATAGATAAGTGTGATTAATTATTGGTTGGGCTGATACTAGATTACATCGCAATTTGATGGTAGCAGATTACTCTTTTCGTGTAAGAATATTTTAAAACCTAGCTATTTTTTTCTCTGCTTTAATAAAGACTTTTATTTGAAACATGAGTTTATTTGTTTGATAATTTAACGCTATTTTGTTTTAAATCTAGGTGTCATCGTCATGCAGTTCGGTATATGTTGATGGCTCTGAAATTCGGGGCTCGTCAAATGCCTCTGTAATCGTAAAATATGGAACGTACACCGGACTCGCGAGATTCACTGTTTGGATGCCGGAGAACCCACTTGAAATTGACGTGGATGATAACAGGCTGTCACAAATAAAAGGTAATTAATAAAATATTCAGCATTTTACAAACCCTCCGTGGTTTTGAATATTTCATTTAAACTAGATTGGGTTTTGGATAAGTGCTTGCTAATGTTGGATATATTTGGATGCAGATATAGATATTTTTCACTTTATATAAACATATCAATTAATTAGTACTTAATATATCTTTTTACTTTCTTGTGTGTTATTTGTAATATTCGCTCTTTCAGGCTGGAAAGTATCTGATGATGCTAACTCAAAGGATAGACTACGACGATCGCTTTCGTCTCGTGGTTGGGGTGGATCTAGGCCGGATAATACTAACTCCTTGACAGACCAGCGCTCATGCCGATTGAGATACCAACAGAGTAATGTTGAGGTATGTTGAAAAAAAAATACTATAATTTTTTTTTACTAAGTGTTATAATAATCTTAATACAATTTCGCTCAAATTCGTTTTTGCTTGAGAATTAATTTATTAATCATAAGCATAAGAACCTAATTTTAAATTACCAAGACATTATAAACATTATGAGTTAATTGTAAACATATCTAAGCCTTAACGTCATAAATATTTTAAATGCTTTACTTCAAGTCAAGGCTGATATATTTTAGTGCCTATCTTTATTTATATAATTTATTTACATTACTGAAAACGTTAATTGTTGATTTCAAAACAACATTCCGAAGACGATACTTTGATTCTTCAACTCATACAAACTAACAATTTCAGGTGTATGCCCGGTTCCTTGCCAAAGACCACGACTCAGGACGGGTGTCCTACTTCGTGTCTCGGCGCACGTGGCTCAAAGTCACCGAGCTGGTCATGTCGCTAATGCGTGTGGCCGACCTTCGCATCGCAACGCTGCGTGGGAAAGTACTTCAGGGTCGCAGCACCGGTCGCACTGAAGTGCAAGTACTGTCGCCCATCACAGGTATATCCATTACTGATACTATGTTTTGAATATATTCAAAGTAGTATTTTTAAAAAGTGCTTGCATTTAATTGTGTTAAACTCGAATAAAAGAGCGACCAAATATTTATTCCAAAACTTTCTTCAACCATTATCTTTATCAGCATTGGTAGTCTATGGGGGGTTTAAAAATCTTTTGGAGGTAGTCATCTATCTTGACACATTATGGCAGTAAGGTGAACTTAATTTAAAAAATACGCTGACGTTTTGGTATAAGGAGGAGAAGCTAGCTGAAGCTCTCTTAATAATCTCGTATGGACATCTTAATATAGTTGTTATTCTGAAAATTTTAGGTCGTGTGATTGGTCTCCGTGAGGTCCGCGTGGGTAATGACAAAGTGTCGATATCCCGGCTGTTGGTACGCGTCATATCAGGCCTTCAATTGAACATCTCTCCAGACACGGCTATTGAAAACGGATACGTCTCCGAGACGACTGTCACTAGGCGACTTACAGCACAATATCAGGTGAGGAAATCTTTGATCAATATATGTATATTCGATAGAAAGACGATTTTTTTATTATAGTTTTTTCTTAATTATATTTTAAACATTAGGTATATTTATTGTTAAAAGAGTCCAGTAAACAAAGAGTTAAATAAAAGACAGTTAAAAAATTATCAAAGATGCCAGTTTATCTTGAGAGTTTGTTTACAACTATAATATTACAATATATTTATAAATATATGTTGACTTAAGTCATGTTTTTTGTCTTCTTACTGCCAATTAAGTTTTCTTATTACACATCTATAAAAAAATACTTGATACTTCCAGGAAGGACTGTTGGACATAGACCTGGAGTTTTCGGACGGCAGCCGCACCGCGTTACGAGACGTTGCAGTTTCAGACTATTTCTTATTGGTGGAGAGTCTTGATCCAGAGGTCGTGGCATTTGCTCCAATGTTGGCATCAAAACATCCAAGAGTAATTGCCATAGGCGAAGGTATGTGTAATAATAATCAATATTTGGCTTTAATGGAATGCATGGGCAAGTACTAATGACATAATACAAAAATTCTGAATCATTGTTAGAAATCCATAAGCATAGTTCATATGAAATTGTATATCAAGAAACGTTTGCAAAACTCATTAATCATCCCAATAAAATTTAAACACATTAGCTGTCATCTATTTCATTTATAAACTAATCAATCGACTCGAAACAAGCCCTAACTGGAATGAATATTTTTTTTATAATATTCCAACGCAATTCCTAGAACGAGTGTACTTGAGACACCGTCCTTCAAATTTCGTACCAGATGGCCTCCTTCAATCTTTATTAGTGTGAGAATGAGCCGCCCATATCATTGAATCTTAATGTAAATAAACATTCGTATGTTATAAGTAAGTACTGAGTGACAGCGTGCATGTTTTGTTGCCGGCTGTGATTGTACGAAGAAAATGTCAAGTTTGCCTTTATGAATTACTAGGAGTTGGAATTTGAAATGATATAAATGAATCACAAGTAAATCCTCGCTGTTTTAGAGAGCATGAACCTCTCTAGTTTTATTTATTGAATGATAGCAAGTTGTTGTTCAGGCTTCATTATTCTAGCATTATGTTCACATGGTTTTATTTAATAAATTTAGTTCTCGATATGACAGTAAAATTTCTCGATACCACTGACTTTCCAAGTAAAACCGCATTAAAAATCATTAACTTAATCTCAATTATTTATGTAAAAATTAGGTAGTGGTGAACTCCTACGCGTGACTTTGCTGACTCCTGAGCAATGTCGTTCTGGGCCTTTGCGACGAGTAGCATTACCCGGGAAAGGTGATGCTAAAACACCAGCAAATATTAAAAACATCCCCGGAGCACTCGCCACCGCCGCTGCGAGTGTCGACGTCGATTTCAGCGGAGGCGAAGTGCCACAAAGACCTGACACGCCTCAGAACGACGATATTATGGCCCGAGGTGGCTTGAGAAGCAGCATGTCTGAACTTGGAGAAGTTCTTAAAGGTACTTATTTTATTTTGTAACTTTATGCAACGTTTACGAGTCTTTTCAATAACGTTTAAGATGACGAAACATTTACTATTTGCTACGTAAGATTCCACAATATTGTTTGAGTACGGTGTGTTTGGGTAACACTGTAATAAAAGGATGGAAGGGATAAGAACGTAACCTCCTATCTTTTTATGAGTTTATACTCTTACTTCTTACGCACTTCCGTTACGGTGCTACCCCAACTCACCTTTCCTAATATTACAATTTGCATCGGCGTTAAAAAATCGCCTTAACGTCATATAAGTTTTTAGAAAACAAATAAGTACTTACAATTAATATGTTACGTTTCTAGGTATTTCGCCATTCAAGGACGAGAATAACCACGAGCCCACAGTTCAGGCGCAACATTACAATTCAATTTTCCGACCGAATCCAGCGCAGCATCCTCGGCAGCACCAGGCGCCGCATATGACGCCTGTCGAAATTGGTAAGTACCTCTAATAATTAGCCACAGTTGAGGTGTACCACATATGCATTTTTATTCATACTTATTCTTTTTACAGGAATGTATGTTCTTCTCGGAGCATTCTGCTTTGCGATTCTGGTAAGAATATTGCCTTCTTGATACTTACCTTCTTGTTATTATTTAGAATTAGAGAGAATAAACGATCAATTTATTTTTTATCGCCAGGTCTTCGTAGTTTCGTGTGTAGTGTACGCCTCTCGTCTGAAGCCAGCCAGCGCGGAAGGAGGAGGTGGCGTGTGCAGAAAGATGCCAGCGCTAGCAGAAGGAGGTAGATTGCAAGTTGCTGGCCTGGTTGGCACCACCCTCGGTCTTGCTCGTGAAAAGCCTTCCAGAGAGTCTACTACTAACGCCCATGATTGGGTGTGGCTTGGTAAGCATCTTAGAAATCTCAACAGTTTTATTTAAAAAAAAATAAGATCTAAAAATTTTGACATTTATGTGTATTTCGAGCTCTCCATAATCGTGTTTAACCTAACGTTAATTATTTTTGGTCTACTTGATTCCCAATAGATTCTTATTTTAAAAGTTTATTGACCACCGTCTTATCGGACAATTTCTAGGTCGTGCAACCATCGAGAGAAACGGCAACCGCCACCCAGCGAATCGCAACTCAACCCAGCCTACTGAAAATGGCAACCACGAGATTAGAATCACTGCGAACCCTCTGAACTACAACTACGTCGACCCGGACGATGCGATCCGCGACAACGGCAACGTCATGGTGACCAGTTTCGACAACCCTAATTCTATCGAGCTGCCTTCTCAGAATGATCGAAAGGTTATCGACACTACGACTTACTGTAAGAAGCCTGCGAGACACGCCCGTCAGCACTCAGGCGATGGCCACTGGCAGTAAGTAGTTACATTTGAACGTTCGCTTTCGCTTTGAGTGTTTGTACATTATTTTATTGGCATTCGTAGTTTTTGTATAGCTTATATTAAGTTGTTTGCTCATGGGATTTAAATCGAGAGAACTCACATTATTACACCAGAGACTGTACATATCGTCACAGTAGTTCATTAATAGTCAGTAGTAAAGTTGTAAATAGTACATTTTTATTTAATTTCTAAACCAAACAACAAGTAACTCTCGATTTATTTCCAGAATAAGCATATCAATTTGCTTGTGTGTTGTGTCGTGTGTCTGTTAACTATAATATTTAAGGTATAATTTAATACATTCGGTCTTCAGGCCGGACTCAAACGACCCAGACGACTACCGCCCACCAGTCCCACCGCACAGGAACTCCTCAACCACGCCCCAACCACAGGTGCCAGTGCCACCCAGGAACCCAAGCAAAGTAAGACATATTTCGCTAATATTATAAAAATGTACATCAACTTAATATTTATCAGCTCTGATTTCTCTGCGATCATCGTGATAAAATTCTCATTAATATTATTTTCCCGTTTCAGATTTTGCCTGAGACTGTCATGCCCCCAACCAGACGCAGCTACTCTAGGAATCATCACAAAAAACACGACCGAGAGGAACCTTCCAAACGATCACCGGAGATCGCCCGCCCAGACAGGTAAATAACGAGTAATTACTTATTGGTAATAATAAATAATTTGAAACAATACAAATTACAAGTCTTAATTGTGATGTTTCTTTTACAGAATTATTGATCTAAACAAAACCGACGCTCCTTACATATCCAAAAGAGACATGAAGGAAAACAAACGAGACTCGGCACCAATGCAAAATCGAAGCAACCTTGAAGACAACGCTGTGGAACAAATGACCAACAAAGACGACTGCGCTCGACTCTTCGAGTTCGACAACGACGCTCCGCTCATCATGGAGAACAAAGACTACAGGGAGATTGTCGGCCTCAACAGAGGCACCGATGACTCGCGACGCACCTTCGCCAAACCAGAAAGTCCCGACTACATGCACGACTCCGGAATAGGTAATTTCTTTACCTTCTTATTTACATGATTTATCAATTGAATCATTATACAAGTAGATTCTATTCTGACTAATACGCTCTGATTTTCTTTACCGTGAATATATTATTCCAGGTCTCCCAGAAATACAAATGAGACACAAGAACAAGAACAAAGACCCGAAAAGTGACTTCGTGGATGCCGTCAACCAGAACAAAGGTTAATAAATACAATTATATATCTTAAATCATATACAGAAGCGTAGATCCTATCAGTAGACCCAGGATAGAGCATAGGAAATGATTTAAATGGGATATAGAGTACCATGACACTAACAAACGTCATTGAATTTAAATCACTATAGTAAGAAAATCATCGCGAACGGTATGGTCTAAGGCCCGTATTCACAAACAATACTTTACTCAGTGTTGAAGTAACCCTATGCTAAGTAAGACATTTCTCATAGTGATCGTTCCGCTCAGCCTTTTTATTCATAAACAATACTTGAGTTACCCTTTTACTAAGGGAACGCACAGTGTCCAAAGCGGATCAGTGATTGGTCAATTACTGTTGCTAATGTCTCTCCGGTGTTTGACAATTGGTGTCCGCGCATGTGCCGCGAATTACTCGTGAGTGACGCCTTTGACAACTTCAAATATTTACGTTCCAAATATTTATTAAAATTTATTTCCCACATTTTTAAGCGGTAAATTGTGGGTATTAACATAGGCCTCCCCCCTTCCCAATGATTTCCACAGTGACGTGTTGGAGGCAGCCTGCATGCAAATAGATTATTACTAACCTGAAAACTCCCGTATCTGTATCGGCCCATATACGTCCCACTGCAAAGCACGGCCTCCTCTACAATCGAGAGATCGATTGAGAGTGGTTAGGCCATATAGTCCTCCACGCTGACCTAATGCAGGTTGGCGGACTTACATACCATATAAATGTTTATACATCGCTATGGTATGCAGATTTCGTAACAATGTTTTCCTTCGCCGTTTTAGCGCGTGGTGATTGACTATCGAAGAATCAATACACACATGACTCCAAATAGTCAGAGGTGTGCATTGGGATTGGAACTCGGAACTACCGTGAAAATGTTGGTAGTCGCATCTAGTCCATTTACCAACAGAAAACTCCTAGATGAATAAAATCTTAATACACCACAAGTAATTGGTGAATAGGCGGTATTGAAAGGCCTCTTTCAGACTAATGGCAAAAGGGCATGAAGAACAATATCCCTAGTAAATCGATAGCGTCTTCTAAATTGTTTGTCATTGTAAAAATCAAAAGGATTTTGAAAATCTCGAATAATATTTCTTGCACTTATCGTCCTGCGTTCGGTGTCCTTACCGAACGCAGGACGATAAGTATCATCAATATAATTGCCGAACTTCTCCTTGCTGCTGTAATCCATTGTATTGAAAATGGAAAAAACCTAATACAAATCCTTAGTGCAAAATACATAACATGAAATTGCAATTTACATTCACAGCTGTCACTTTTACTTTTTACAATCGACACTATGCGTTGCGTAAAATAGCTGTTGAGTTTCTTTACCTGAGGGTCTTCTTAAGTGAACGCATAGTGTCACTCATCACTCAAGTATTGTTTATGAATCAAAATTGACAATTCTGTGCGTTTGGCTACACTATGCGTCCTCATAGTATTGTTTGTGAATACGGGTGTTAGAGATGTTTGTCTCTTACGAGTTGTTATTAATTGTAGGCAACATCTCCCCAGAGGTGAAGCGCGCCACGATAGTGGGCAACCCGATGTTCTCGCGCGAGGAGGCGGCGGCCCGCTGCGACGCGCCCGTCGAGTCGCTTGGTCTCGACGACCTCCACATGGACTACGATCAAATCATGCACTATTTCCACAACCTCAAGGTATAAACTACCACCCACCGTCCCACCACGCTTCTAGTGTAGATGTTGCTGTGTCGCTTGCATCGATACCTGCTCGGATAGCGATCACGGCGTGCTCCTATCATAATACTTATAGAATTTCGATGTTCGATGTACTCTCTTATGAAATATACAGCCTAAATTTTGATGCATATAATAAGACGATTAGGATAACGTTTTATATGAGTACTTACATTTTATAAAAATATACATTCGTGTAAATGCCATGCAGTATTACATAATTTATCTGTTAAGTTTCATTTGTTAACAGTTGATAATATCGTCTCACGATTGAGCAAGTTTTAGGTTTCGGCGTGCGCCCAACACGACATTCCACGATTCACCGTCGAACCATGCATTACTTTCTCATCAACGTAGAGAGCTAGTACAGCTACCTATACTCACTAGCATAGTTCGTAGAATATTAACTTCACTTTATCTAGACATCCAGATCTATATAGATTCTGCTGCAAAAATCTGACTTATGTCTATTTTCAAATTTTTCGCAGGAATCAAACGCCTGAGTAGAGCAGATCATTGCAAAGATCCGGCAGATATTGTCTACGTTTAAATATCAGCATATCATCAAAGCTCCGCCAATCGACGTATACAATGCACCCACAAATACGTCCGGGGCAGCCGGCAACGAGGATACTACTATTGACTTGCACAACAACAACTCGTGCGCGAGCGAACACGTGTACGAGAACGTGCGCCAGCAGCCCACGCAGTTGTTGTGCCACTCGATCGCGCACAACAACCATTTCATGAAGACTCAACTCAAGTTCTTGTTGGAGCACTTGAGCGAGCCATATGAGTGAAATTGTTGGCGGTCATGGTATTATCCTCTATACAATATGTGTCCGAAAGTGGATCCTTGCAGTGATCGAAATCGAAAATTATATACAAATTGTAACTGTTTTATACATAATATTATCGTTAAAAATATTTATAATCTAGTCATCTATGATACAAAGCTGCACATATTTAAAGTACCTAATAATGTTAATTGTGTGCAAGTAGTTAATACTCATAAATGTCGATAAATTATATATAT
Organism: Hyles euphorbiae; assembly: GCA_023078785.2. Classification (NCBI taxonomy): domain Eukaryota; kingdom Metazoa; phylum Arthropoda; class Insecta; order Lepidoptera; family Sphingidae; genus Hyles; species Hyles euphorbiae. The sequence continues at coordinate 8,087,312 of CM041038.1, read as the reverse complement.
TGTACACGCGAAATGTTGTCTGTATATTGATACACTATAATCTTCTAGTTATGGGCATAATTGATAGTAAGCAGAATCTTTGATATATAGGTTGCGAATCGAGAATCTTCGGCAAATGTCTTCATTGAAAAGTTCACATACCAAATACAAAAATCTTGCATTTGTGTTAGATCTGTACATATTTTTCCACTAGATTGTAAAACGCTACCTCACTTTTATCTTATAGCTTAGCGGTTAGCTGTATGTATATGCAAGAAATGTGTAATATGTAACGAACGCATTTATTTGCGTGGAGCGTCGATGCACACATTCGAAAACATTTCTCGCCTAACTGTATACTTTACACGTCTGGGTAAACACGATAGTTGTTAAGACTGTGAAATGCCAGTGTTTAGAAAATTAACTTATGATTTAAATATAAAGTTAGGCTAAGGCACAGAACTAGTCAATCATATTTATTTGTTATTTAATCTATTTAATTTAGCCGCCCGCATCCCCTGCAACACCAATGTATGTACCCGTAAGCGAGATTGATTTGAGGACCCAATATTTGTAATTTTATAATTTCCCCGCAACTGCTCCACTCCTGTATGTATCACGGTATATTAGGATTTAAATATCTTATAAGTTAGCATTAATTTGTAAACTTTGGAGTAAGAGTTTTGCACATTGTCCGCACGCCAATATGAGAATCGTAGGGATTGCAACCCTGCCGCATGTATCCTATCCCATTGATGCATAATTGACAAGCCTAAGTTTGGCATACAAAACAAACTATGTCGTGACGTCATCGAGCTCAAGTTGGCGTGTGTGCATTATCGACAACTTACTAGTGTTGCAGACGTCGGGTGTAGGTACTTTTACGAAAAATACTAATCACTTCTTGATTAGAATTGATAAAATTTTATTTTGCCAATAAATTGCCATTCTAACTTAATGCTACGGTTTGAAGTTGTGATATATTGACTGCTAGGAATTGATTAACACGCAGTCTGTCTTATATATAAAAAGCCATATCATATAATAAAACCTAGCGCTTGTATGATATTGTAAACACTATTAATTTATTAAAAAATGTACATTGCATTTACATTGTAAGTTAGACGTTTAGGTTGTGTAAATATTGTTATGAAGTTATATAATTTATAGGTACGTGGGGACGACAACTTAAACAGCATATATTATGTGGTAGTTAGTGGCTTGACATAATACGAACAGAGTAGAGTTGCGCACAGTAACAACATGTCTGTTATATGTACCGTACACTTAATAGTAAATGTTTCGATCTTGTGTGTTAATGTGATCAAATATAAATTAAACATACAATATATACGTTAGAAGCCAAGCAAAAGCATTGAATCTACCGCGCGCCGCATACGGCGTGGCTCTGCTTCCTCTATACTCGTCATCACGACATCTAATACTAATAGCGTGTTGTTTGGCTTTTGTCGTTAGGTTAGAAGAGTCATAAGTTATAAGTAGGTACTCTACGCTGTAGTATTTGTTACTGTATCCTTTGTTTTTGTTGAGTTTTTGCCATAATTGTAAGAAAGGAGTTTATAAATAATTATTGCTACAAGGTTTATACATGTATGCAAACCGAGGCTTGTCACGAAAACTCTTTCATGAAATGTCAAATTTAATAAACCAATATTAAACTAGGCTTTTGTTTTATTTCTACATACTTTATATATGATAAGAAACTTTAATAGGCAATAGATCAATAAGGACTCTTCCTAAACAATATTAATTCCAAGACGTAATTTATACCTATTTAAAAAGTAACTTGAGTTATTTTTTTATTATCTACTATCGAAAAACGTTCATTATAATTCTGTGGCCTGGTGCTAATAGGGACAATATCAATAATCATTATTTTCAGTGATTTAGGTGTTATATTGTAGTATTGCAAAAATATTTTACTTTTATTTGGCCACACATTGGCCTTTTTTACGTAGTAACTTTTCAATGATTGTTAATACACTAACGCCCTTTTAGCACAAAAAAATATACTTTTACACTAAACTGGCATTACAATCTCGTTTCGTACAAAAACGTACATTGGCCCTTTTAGCACCAGGCCACAGAATTATTTATGAGAAACTAAATTAATATTAACTTACTAGCTACCTGTGTACTATAATTACTATGCTTCAAATAAAAACTCAAAATTTAATACTTTTTTACTTGTCCTTGATATTTCCGAACGCTTTGCGAACCCCTTTTAACAAAGATTATGGAATAATAAATGTTATGCAACAATTATTTGATTTTTGTTTCTGGATTTCATTAACTTTTAACAGTATACTTCTGGATTTTGCGCTATATTTTAACAAACTACATTGAGGTACATTTACTAAAAAAAAATGTATTGAAGAAAAACTACTTATTGGACATTTCAAGGATAAAATAACACCAATAAATAACTTACAATAACCTATTTATTGAACTACTCAAATATGTTAACAATATTTACAAATATTTTCCGTACCAGCGGTGGTCGAATGGCGACAACATTCTGTGGCATCCACCCATGTTATTCTGTATGATGTACTTCATGGTGTAAGGGTTTTTATTGTTCTCTTCTGCCCACTTTTCATACTCTGCTTTCTTCTGCATCGACTCATAGGAAACGGCTTCAGCCTTGAAAGGTAATCTCTCTGCTACTATCTTCAACATTGGGTATACCTGGAAGAAAACAAGATGCGGTAAAAATTGCTGTAGAATATTATAGTAAAACAGGCTCGTCTTACAGCAGTCGCTTTAGCAGACGATATTCAGCAGGTCGCTGTAATAATCCTAGGGAGACATTCTGTGTTATGGACTTCTTGTGATAGAGGTTTTTTTATTGCAATAAATAAATAAATAAATAATAAATAACACCCAACAGTCACATACATAGTCCTGACCCCACACTAAGATCGAGTCTTGTGTCGTGGGTATCAGGAACTACGAGAGACTTTTCGGTCTCACAAACACCCAGACACGGAAGAAATATTTGTGGGCCGCACAAACATTTCTCTCGGTGCGGGGATCGAACCCGCGGCCTCTCGTTTCACAGGCGGCGTCTAACCAACTGCGCCACGGAGGCTGTCGATTATCGATTATTGATTAATAAGGCATGCGTGTCTACACTTGCCATTCGTTTGATGGTAAACGATAGGACCATTCATGGACAGTAGCGAAACCAGAAAACACCATGAATTATAAACTATAAAGCAATGCTTGAGATTCCACTGTGCTCGTCATCCTGTGACATAAGATATCTCCATCAGGTACTTACTATACAGGTGCTGGCTACAATATCCTTCAAACTGAAACAGAACACAACAACAGTCCATTTACACAGCTGTTTGAAAGGAGAATTAGACATTGCAGTGTACCTGACCTCTTCTATACAAGAGACCTACAACCAGTAGGTATTGCTGATGATGATGTAAACTTTAGAACTAACGAATTCATTAATACATTTCGCTAGTGTAAAATCTGTATGAAATTATTAATATAAGCTATTTAATTACTAACTGTCGATGAGTTTTTATTTTATTCCAATACGGAAAAGTGATTGCGCTGATTAATTATGGTAAATTCAGTACTGAAAGAGCACCGCCAAGTGTGCAGAAACGATTAATCAGCTATCTAAAACAAAGAGCTAAATCCGAAACGCAACACACTAGCGTGTGTCAATACAACGGGTCAACCAATGTTCTCATAATAAACCAAGAGTCCATGTCCGCCAGAATTTCCTATTTTTATCAAAGCTTCATAATATTCTTTATAATTGCAGTCAGAGGCATGCGCGCACACACTTTCCGGTTTTATAAAATGACGAAAGTTTGGCTGCCAGGGTCTCTTGCTCTACTAGACACAAATACAATTATCCTGTCATCACCTCATAGGTTTCCAGCAATTTCACTCACCGGACGCACCTGAACATCAAAAGTGATTTCACAGTTTACAACCATAACAATTTATAAAGAATATTATTTTTATAGCTCAAATGTAGAAGACAGAAACGGGAACCCAAGACTACTCATGAGTTGAGATGAAATAATATTACATTACTGTCTATCTTCTTCTTATTCTCATGAAGCCATACTTAAAAAGGATCTGCACAAAAAGACGTTTATGCATGCAACAAAAGAAGGGGGTGTGTCATTTTATGATCCGCAACGAAATTCGAAAGATCGCACATCGTACGTAATATACTGTACGGATGTGCCTAGGTACTCCACAAAATGTTTGAATCTTCTATCGTATATCCTAAACATAGACTAAGTTTCGAGATAATTATAAGTATTATAGAGAATATTATTGACTTAGAAGTGGAAAACGCATAAGTTACTTCAGACATCAAACATTCAAACTTCGTTTCTGATATTAGCATAACCACCCAGAATTACCAGAATACATATTGCCGTAAACCTATCCAGGAAGTGCTTCACACTCTAACATATCTTGAATTCTAATAGAATTGTGTTGGCCTAATAAAATAGCAAATAAATAAATTATTACTAACCTCTTCATATTCACATTTTCCTCCAACTTCCAATATGATCCTGCCAGCTTTGATAGGTGTACAATAGTGGTCAATTGCGCCTTTTCCACCGCCCATACGTTGTCCTTGGCCTTTCTTAGTGACTGGTTGCCAAGGCGGATCGACCCTCCATATAGCAAACATTCTCTTCATGTCTAACTTCCTTGCAACCACTAAACGGGCCATTTCGAAATGTTCAATACGTAATCTGCCACCACCTAGTGCCTGGAAATAGTAAAATATTATCAAGCCTACTAAATCCTTAGTATAAAAATTACGTCAAACAGTCATTGTCATTGAAGAGATTTGGAGAACAAAACCAAATTGTTTAGTAAAGAGTTAGCATCCGAAACAGAAGTTAGATCATTTCTTTAATCATGTAAGAATACATTTTAATTTTATTTTAGGAGTAATCAGCTGAAATGTAGTATGCTAATACCAAAATAGCACATAAAGTCATTTGAGTCTTTAAAAACCCCCAGATTTTTTGTCCTTAAGCTATTATAGACCATAGTCAATTTCAATGAGTTATGGCTATGTATGTGATTCTTGAATGTTTTTATTTATTTATATAAATAAATAAAAACATATACTGGCATACAAAGTGACAATTCACCTTTTATAAATGCAGTTTAAACCAAATGATACACCATTTGGTGATGCTAATGATACATCCCAATGATGATACAATTTTTTTTCATTTTATACAACCTAGCCAAAACTGAATATGCAATTGATCTTTATGATGGGTTTCTCTCTTAAAATCTGTATACTTACAACAACACCATATTGCTTGAGCTGTAATGTTGTGTGCAGAGGCTCTGGCCCTCTCATATACCTCAGTCTTTTCTGCATTTTTGGTGGTTTCAAATTGGGAGGATACACAGGCACTTTCTCATACACACGCAATCTCTGTCGCTCAGGGATTTCAATGTCTGTGAATATGTAAGTATGAATAAAAATAAAAATAAATTAAACTTTGTTTACAGTTCATCCTTTGAATACAATGACAAAAGCCCAAGTATCATAATTATTATATTATTGAATTTAAGACTACAATTAATATTATGGACTAAGTTACCTTTTAACTAACCACTTCGAAAGGAAAGATATTAAATAACTAATTCACAGATTCTATGCATTTATCAACACAGGTAAGAACTACACTTAAAGTTTACATACTTAATAGTATATTTATATGAATGCTTACCGTCATAGTTCTTTGGCGGAGGAAAATATTTTATGCCAGCTATAAAGTTTAGTTGAGTGCTTTCAGGCCGCAATAGACCTAAAATAAATAATAAATATATTATGCATTTGTTCATTCAACATACATTCTAATATTAATTTATCAATAACTTTTATAGATTTACCAAATGTAAAACGTAATGTTCGTGTCAACATTTTAAGAATAAATAATGCCCCTTGTGTTTTATTATTATAATCATTCAATTAAAACGAAAAAAGTTACAAAATCTATACGAAAATTTATATTGACACAAAGATTTTAAGGTTATTTTTTCTTTTTCCATGTCATCAAAAATAAGCAAAGAATTACAGTTTACATGGTTTAACTTTTTACTACATTTATTTAAGTGACAAAAAGTTAATTATATATAATTCCTATTCATAAAATATATACAAAACGTATAAAAACATCCACTGCTGATGTGATTAGATTATTTGATAGACATAATCACGCCAGGTAATGTCAGTACATTTTTTATGGTTCATAGAAAACGTCAATGCTAGATTTCATAGTGACATTCACACCCCTCCCTTGCCGGTATCACCCCCGCCAACACAAGTCGCCATTTTGACAACCAAATGTCAAAAAATGTCGGAGAATCGTCATTGCTGGTCATTGCTTATTTCGTGTTGATGAGAAGTGTTTGCGTCGATTAAATTCCGCCTCTTTTAATCCACAAATACAGCAATACCCCGTAACGTTTCGACATTTATCACAATGTATCGCAAGTGTTGTGTACCCAAGTGTAATAGTTTACGACAGGACGTTAAATTACATCAATTTCCCACAAGGGAAGAAAATAGATCGTGGTGGTTACAGTGCATAGGAAGTGATTGTGAGGACACGAAGAATATGTATGTTTGCCATAAGCATTTCGAACAAAGATTTGTCAACACGGCGACAAATCGCTTAAAACGTGGCGCCTATCCAACCTTATTCACTGAAATAGAAATTACTTCAGGAAATTCGTCAACGGCTGTTGAAGAAACTGGTAAGTTTCTCGAAGTACGTCAAAAATATTGTTACTACGCCACACGTACCTGTTTATTTATTTATTGTCGTTTTCAGTTTCAAAAACGTGTAGTGTTGATCACACCTATGCAAGGAAACGCCACATTGATCACTCCTATGCACAAATACCAAAATGTACTCAGAATAAAGTGGCACGATCTGAAATAAATGGTATGTACTACAATAAAAATTTTACCAATATATTTTAAATGCAATTAATAATGTACAGGAAAAAATATTTAACAAATATTCAATCAAAAACTTTTGCATGTTCTCAAATATGATTAGAAATGAGATCCAGAATATATTTTTTGCTTATATTGTAAAACCAAAATTAATTTTGATTATCTTGAAGGATAATTGTGATAAAATAAAATTTAATGAAACAAGTATTAGAATTATTTATAAATTCCTTTTCTATCTGTTTCCTTTCAGTTACTTCTACTATGAACTGCCCTCAAACTGCTATTGCATCAAGTAGTATTGTAACCCAGGTTCCACAAGGTATCAATGAAATTTAGTATGTTTTTAATTTGTTCTTTTATAACATCAATAATATTTTACAATCACTTAATACTTGTTTGTATTTTCAGCTACCTCTAGCATAACCCCCAGAAAGGTTGTTAGAAGGAGGCTAATAAAAAGTGTGGATACATTGTCTCCACGGTGTAAATTATTCTACAAGGAATACAAAAAAGCAAGACGTATAACAAATTATGCAAGCAGAGCCAAGAAGGCTATCAGCTTTAGCAAGCAAAAGTCTTTAGAGGATCTAACTACAAAAATGAATCCATTAACAAAAAAAATACTGTGGATGCAAATTAATTTGTGTGCAAAGAATAAGAAGGCTCTTAGATTTTCGTTAGAAGAGAAACTCATAGCTCTCTCAATTTACAAACAAGGACCAAAATCGTACAAATTTTTACAGAAGATATTTATTCTTCCGTCAAAAACAACACTAAAAAAATTAATTAGTCAGTTAGATATAGACACAGGCATCAATCCAAGAATTTTTGATCACATAAAACAACAGGTAAAGTATCACATTATTATAAACAATATGTAATTTATTATATTATGTATTATAATACATTACACCATGCTTCAAAATGCTATAAGCATAATCAAGTATTTCAGGAAAAAATCTAGTATAAAAGTTTATTACTCCCTGCATTCCTTGTATTTGTTTGTTTACATTGTTTATAAGTTCTTTGGCATTTCTTTCATCTTCAGCCACATAAAGACCATTGCTGAACATAGTTAAAAATGTATATGCTGTACAAATTAAGTTGTAAATTTGTACAACACAGTATTTCTAAAAATAAACCCAAAAGTGTAATGTATATATGATCCATGAAGTAGTTTATATTCAAATTTTATTTTATGTTTCAGGTGGAATCATGGGATTACAAAAAAAAATATTGCACTGTTGTTTATGATGAAATGGCCATTGAAACTGCACTAACATACGCAACTCATAAAGATAATATAGTGGGTTTTGTTCATTTGATGGAAAAAAAAGATAAATTTGCTGATCATGCTCTCGTATTTATGCTGAGAGGAGCTGTTTTTAAGTGGCAGCAACCCGTGGCATTTTATTTTTGTGAGGGTGCCACTTCCAGCCTCGAATTAAAGAACATTATTAAAAATATTATTGCGGCAGTAACTGATACTGGGCTTGTACCAATTGCTCTAGTGTCAGATCAAGGAACAAGCTTCCAAGCTGCTATCAATAGCTTATTGGAAGACACTAGGAGACAACAATTAAATGTTGGAGATACAATTGGTAAGATTAATCTATCTGCAAAGTTGTAATATTTTATTAGAACAGAATATTTTGCAACATTTCTTCTGTTACAGATGACACTATTCATTTAAATGGAAATTCTTTGAGCATAATTTTTGATCCACCTCACCTAATCAAAGGAATCAGAAATAATCTTTTAACAAAAGATATGATGTTTGAAGGGAAATTAGTGAGGTGGAATGACATAGTAGATGTTTACAATGCGGATTGTAAGCACGGCGAAAGTAGGATTCTGCACAAATTGACAGATCAACACGTAATACCAGAAAAAATTAAAAAAATGAAGGTAAATATTACAATCTTTCCAGATTAGAATTCATGCTGCATGTTTATATATTCACTTAATTAATGGATTCATTCCATTTGGTCAATACAGTAAATATTTATAATGTGATTTACGTAAATATATATTTATGATGCTTTTCTCTTATGTAAGAGGCCATCTGGGTGGGTACCACCACAATCTCGATTTCTCCCGTCAAATAGCAGTGTAAATGCACTGTTGTATTTCGGATTGAAGGGCATTGTAGCCAGAGTAACTATTGGACATATTGTGACGTAACATCTTATGTCTCATGATGACGAGCGCAGTGAAATGCCAAGCATTGGTTTATTATTCAGGATGTTTGGTTTTGCTACTGTTTATGAGCATTCGTATCGCTTACCATCAGGCGGACGGCATGTTCGTCTAGCCTCTCATTGCAATAAAAAAAACTTACTTGAATTCTATTATTCAGCTTATTAACTTATAAAATATCTTAATATAATACTAAATCTCAATTTTTTGCCGCATTTAAGGGTACTGAGTACAATAAGATTGCGAATCGTGAATTTTTGGGTTCAATCCCCAAGGTTGGCTAATCCAGTTTCTGTGAGGTTTTCGATTAGACTTTAATTTATATCCAGTGTTTTTTAGCTTACTGCTTGGCTTGCTAATAAGTTACACGACTTCTGGAGGGCTCTTGTATCTTCGAGGCGTGAGTGGGCGTAACGATTTAATTCATTTGCGATGTTTGGTTGTAGGTGAAGAACTGTGTACGCGTTATAAGCAAGTCTGTGTCAGCAGCATTGTCGTACACCTCCGCTTTTCGTGAGTATATACCATGTATATGTTAAAAATATATATTGCTACATTTTTGCCTAAAAATATACGCAACATATGCTGCATTAACTGTCGAACCAAGAAATAAACATCTGGGTACGACGTAATAGAACTATTGTGTTCATTTTAAAATGTTTTTTAGACACCACATTTTTATACATAAAGTTGTGCCGATTAAACAAAAGAGGACTTAGTTGGCCAGCCATTAAAATAATTGAATACAATGACTGACCATTAAGCTTACGCGGCCATCTGGGTTCGAAGCAATATAAGTATTATGTTCATTTTAAATGTTTTTACACCTAATCATTGTATATAAAGGTGTGCCGAATAAACAAAAGAGGACTTAGTTGGCCAGCCATTAAAATAATTGAATACAATGACTGACCATTAAGCTTACGCGGCCATCTGGGTTCGAAGCAATATAAGTATTATGTTCATTTTAAATGTTTTTACACCTAATCATTGTATATAAAGGTGTGCCGAATAAACAAAAGAGGACTTTGTTGGACAGCCATTAAAATAATCGAATACAATGACTGACATTAAGCTTACGCGGCCATCTGGGACCGATGTTATAGTAGAATGAAGGCCATTTAAAATGTTTTTGAATTGAATGCTTATAAAAGTTCAGGTGTCCATAAGGTACAAAGAGCATAGATTTTGTTTCATGACACAGTGAAATTAATGGAATGGAAATTATAATTGCGTGGCAGCCTTTTATGTACATAATGTGAACAGGTGTCTCCAAACTTAAACGTTTATATTTGCAAACATTAAACGTGATGCCAAATAATTGTGTCTCCCACGCCACGAATACCCGTGATATTTATTTCTATATTTATTTATATTTGTTTATATTTGTTTTCAGCTTTTTACCCCGACGGCAGACCAGTGAGTCATAGTATGAAAAACACAGCAGAAGCAATCGCATTTTTCGACGACCTATTCGACAGCGTCAATGGCGTGAACACTAAAGGAAAACTAGTGAAGGGAAAAAATTTGCGCAAGGCAATTTCTGCTAGGTCCGCCCATCATGAATTTTGGAATGACGCAATAAAAATTTTGGAAGGCATAAAATTTTTTTCAAAAAATGGTAGTTTAAAAAGTGTGCCTTCCATCAAAAATTGGGTAATAACCCTGAAAAGTTTCCAAAGGTTGTGGAACTTAATGGCCTCGAAAAATGTAATAATTATGAGGCCTAGATACTTCAACTCTGACATAATTGAGAATTTTTTTGGGCAAGTGAGGGCATACAATTATAGATGTAATAACCCAAATGCCTATGCATTTATAAATACGTTCAAATCGTTACTCATGACGAGATTTATTAATTTTCATTCAGAAAATTTTAATTGTGAAGAAGATGCTAGCCAAAGCATTTTAAAAATAAAGTCGCTGTTCAACAGTAATAATTCTGCACCAATGGCTGACGCCGCATTAATGGAATCAGTCAGCAAACAAACGGATATTTGTAAAGAAAATATTCAGCAACAAGCAACACGGGAAAAAATCAATTTACATTCGAGGGCATACACGGCTGGGTGGGTAACTAGAAAAATATTGGCAAAAGTCAACCATTGTTTAATATGTAAAAAGAACTTGTTGTCAACAGAAAGCTCAACTCATGCTTTTATTAAAGAAAAAGAATTTAAAAGTATGCATGGTAAAAAAAAACTTACCTACCCATCCGAGTATGCTGTAATAAGTTTTGGTTACACCATAAAAACTACAAATGAATATTTGGAACAATATGGATATACAAATAATATAAGTTTAAAAATAAAAGAAAAAATAAGTTCCAAATATTCATTTGATTATCTGGATTGTAATATTCATAAAGAACTAGTTGCTGAATATTTTCTTAGTATAAGTATAAAATTATGTATTTTTAATTGGTGCAGTATTATAAATAAAATATTAAAAGGGATTGACGTATCAAGAGCGGAATCATCGAATTTGGGACCAATGCAAAAAAAGGCGTTGCTTAAATTTAAGAAAAAAATAAAAAATAAAAATGTGAATAAATAACAGATTGTTTTTTTTTTAAATTATAATAATACAATTCAAAGTATAAATACAGGAAAAGGGGTCGCAACTAGCAAATTTTTATAAAGCTGTAAGGTTTTTATAAAACCAAACAAAACTATTATTAGGCAGCACGGTTTTTTTCCATTGCCTGAACTCCACAGCTAATAAGGCTCAGTTGCACCAAGTAACTTTGCCAATACCTTTGCCTATGAAAATGTCATCGCCATACATTTGAGGCGTATTTGACCTTGCGAATGTATGGAATTGACAGTTTCAAGGGCAAAGGTATTGGCAAAGTTAGTTTGTGCAACTGAGCCTAAGTAAAGCATAACTTATGTCATATTCTATTCTCGCAAATTTCGTTACGGTCCAAAGCCAATGTTCCTGACATGACCGTCTGTTCTGTCTATGTAGTCTGTGGACATAATACTTTTTAATCGTGTTTACTATTGTGTTTATTATACTGAGTATATATATGAAAACTTATTTACTCTTGAATGTCATATTTAATTTATTTAGGAATAATTTAAATATTGTTCTCTCATATTAACTAATGTTAAAATTACGTATTTATTATGGAGGTAAATCAGAATTGTATGAACTTTTTTCCTTTGCCATTACTTAGAAATAAATTAAACTATTCAATGCCCTGCTTGCAGAGTAGTATTCCTGCAAATACTAATGTTAAGTATGTTAAAGGAGATGTGCCATCTTGGGCCGTTTTGTGTACGTCTAATACAAATTCTAGAAAAAAATGTGGAATTCAAATAAAATACATTTAGATTCATTGGACAACAGGGGGCTTTATACAAAAATGTGATTGTTTTAGTACAGAAGCAATATTTTCTTCTATAATCTGTCCTCCATGATGCCTTATTGTCATTTTGTTCAAAAATGCGCGAACCCATTATCTTTAACTTGAATATGTCTTATTTTTAAAACCTCCCTACAAATTATAATTATTGTCTATATTTCTTTTTCTATATTCTTCGCTTTTTAAAAACGATATATGTTGTTGAAGAAGTCACTTTTATTATTTTATTTATATTACATGATTTTAGTTTAAGAACGAAAATGTTTAACTTGACAGCAATTGCAAAACTGTGTTATCCATTGTTATTATCTGTCTACGTCTGTGGCCGTAATTCGTATTATTTTTTATTATTCGCATACATTTCGCAAATGTGTATTTGCTTCTCTGGTGATCTGGCTTTGTTTTATGGATTCTGATTCTCGCAGATGATATATCTTGACGTTTAAACGCAATTACTAGTTCGTATTTTGGTGAGTAAACATATATATTATTTAGAATGCCACATGTAAGTAATACTTTTATGTTTTTCTATGTTCATATTTCTCTTCTAACCCACAATTCTGCTTTTCAGCACATCAAAAGTGGCGCTTTGCTTGAATTGCACTTCTGCAATCAAAAATTGAAATGGATTCTATCATTCAACAGAATCTTAGTAACTACATGGGATGCCAATTCACTCTCGTGTAGAGTATGTCCAAACGTTTTATTGCTGAAATGGCAGAACAAGAAGTAAGTATTCTATTTTCTTTATTAACTTGGGAAATGTATGTTTTATGCCAATTAATCAAGGTCAATACAAAGTATGGAGTATTACAAAAGTATTCATGTTAGAGCTGAATTGCATTGTGTCCACAGGACAAGTCTACTTGTATATAAATATGTAAGAAGTGATATTTTATATATTGTTGTTTAAATTGGTAAATGAATTACATTTTCTTTTATTTCCCTCTGGACACTCAAATGATTTTGTGTTATGTATAATATATTATATTATTATTATTTCCATAATAACAACACTATGTCTGATGGTAAGCACAAATGCCGTCCAGGTGGAATATCTAATGGCATCAGACAACTGTCCCAAGACATTTCATACAATTATCCGGCCGGCCTGCTAAGATGCTTCTTTAAACAATAGTGGAAAGACCTGGGATCATAGGAAGGAGGGAACACATGTGACTGCAAAGAGTTATTTATCCATAATAATTCTTTGATAACTTCAATATTAAATCTTTTTTATTTTGTTTTAGTTATCAGAACAAGCAATTATCTGTACAAACTGCTGGCTGCAAATAAATCAAGCTGTAGACAATGAGCAAGATTTTATTCCAACTCCGCCGTAAGAAGATTGTATCAATCTCGATTCTTTTGGACATATATAACACCCACAAGTGCTTCATGTTGAAAGGAACATAGCTGCACACTGGACAGTGGGTTGCTGTAATCATACCATGATCATACTGTGGTATTTAGCCTTTAGGTTGGGCTAGGCAATAGTACAATATCATCGGAGCATCGGCATTGTTCCTAGATGTTTTGACTGGAGATTATTTTTAGGCGAATATAATTAAAAAATATAAAGCAAGATCTGGTTGTACTTTATTGTCCTTAAGTTTTGTTTAATTTTAGTTTTCTTTCATCAATTAATCCTACTTTTTCCTTATGTGTGCTCAGAAATAACCAGTTAGAATTATTGTCAAATATATTATTTGAAAAATAATATCTTAGAACTTAGGATAATATTATTTTTAAGTATGCAGAAGTCTAATATACCAAAGTATATTAGACTTCTAGGGGTAGACCAAATATAATTTTTAAAATGTTAGCTTGTACAGAAATGATTGCTAGTAAGTTCTTTTACAAGACATTAAGGTATAGAAATAAACATGGCTGCTATCAGATTCGATTCCATTTTTATAGCGTATTCATTTGTATGGACTATAATAAAATGATTATTTATTCATATGCACATAGGGCACACCTCTGACTTTTCGGAGTCATGTGTGTATTGATAGTCAATCACCACGCACTAAAACGGTGAAGGAAAACATCGCGAGGAAACCTGTATACCATAGCGATTCATAAGAATTTCTATGGTATGTAAGTCCGCCAACCTGCACTAGGCCAGCGTGGTGGACTATATGGCCTAATCACTCTCAATCATATTCTTGATTGTAGAGTAGGCCCGTGCCCTGCAGTGCGACGTATATGGGCTGATACAGATGCTAGCAGTCGCGACAAGTGATCAGTCAGTGCCGTGCTGTATCTCATGCCTAGCAGATTTTTATTGTGGATTATTTAAATAGGTTGTTTAGCAGGTATTATGCACCGCACTTACGGCCAGATATAGGTACACTTTCTTAATATTAAATAACTATAAACATGACGAGATTCTGACAGACTTGTTGCAATTTATTGTATAGATATTATATTATATTAGATGATCAATAAAGTATGATACTAATTCCGTTGACGTAAAAACATTTACGAGTTATATAGAGTACAGTAATTTATAGCACAGACGACTAAAAATAATATCACAAATAATATTTGATTTATAGGAAAACTTCATATTTCATAAATGTCAAGTTTTGACATCGGTTGTCAAACATGCCGTTTCAGACGCCATATTGTCCCCTTGTAGTGTTGCTGTTCTTGGCTTGGTATTTATTTTTGTATAAAGCTAATATGCAACGTATAATAGTATTTCATACAGAAATCGAATGCCAATTTCACTAAGTAAATTTGGTGTAATGTACTACAAACGGCCCAAGGTCCATACATTTCTGGCCCATCTCCTTTTGAATATGATATGAACAATGAATTACTAAATTTCAAAAATCAATGTGTGCGAATAAGGTCTGATGATATTTTTTGTAACTCAACATAATAAATTGAGTTGCATTATAATACCAAAATCTTCGGTGTGAGTCGTGTATGTTTTGCACTTTGTAACATGCCAACATATTGAAACTCTTTTAAACAACATTTTAAAAGTTGTATACTTATTGATACTTTCATATTTACAGGATACTAGCGTTCTCCATGCTGCAGTCGATGCTTTGGAAACTCTTTTGATTAGAATAGTCATGTTAAACATAGTTTTATCATACATGATTCACAAACCATTTGATTAATTTTCATACCCCACTTGGTACATGGAGGGAGAGTTAAGCATGATTAAGAATTTCAAAGTTTTTAATCGAAATGTGGTTAAAATTATAAATTATATATAACGTTAAAAGGTCCCTTTTTAAACTATTGAACGTAATAAATTATGACTTCTAATATAACTACACATTTTATAAAAAAACGCTGGGTCAAAATTGCTACAAATATCTCTAACAAGACATTAACTAATAACATAGCTAATCCTGCAAGCAGGATCGTAAGTAGGTAATTTTTTTATAAATAACGGCCTTTGACATCTGTCAGCAAATACTTCACATTATTGAATAAATTGTCTGTTTGTATTTTGTAAACAAACTTTGAATTTTAAAATTCTTTATTTTACACGAATTTTATTGAAAAAATACCCAAATACTTAAAACAAACAAAGGATGAAACAATACGAATGGTAGGTAAGATAGATTTGTCCATAAATTTTCACATTCAACAGTTCATTTTAAGAATAGAATTACATTTTATTTTATATTTTTCTATATTTTTGCAGCTCCTTGTAACAACCAAATATGGAGTACCGAACTATGCTTCGCTTACAAAAGTGCCTTTATTTTAATATCTATCTTTTCATGGCCTGGGTTGCGGTCGTAGCGTTTTTCTTGTATGTGAAGGTAAGAAAAAAAATGGTTAAATATATTCTAATTTTGGAAAAAGGAACCAATGGTCGTTTTTGACCCATTTGTTATCGCTCAATGATATATATAGATTTTATCTATTTATAAACCTATTCCATGATGTAATAATTTAGCAGAGACTGCCACTTGCTGCTGGTAGTACAATTAAAATTGAATAGGTCATTGTTATGCTGTCACCGTCAAATGTGTAATAATCTTTAGTAAAGTATACTGATATTAATGGTACATCAATTATATTTTCAGTTTGATATGCTTGGCCACCTATCAAAATATCTATCGATGACAGTATTCACCTTGTTGATATTCATAGAATCAGCAAGAATATATATTGGACATTATGGAAATTTATCATGTAGGGTAAGTTTTAATTACCATGATTACCAACAGATATTGAAGATGCCTCATTAGGCATAATTGTGCCAAATATTGTGTGTTCAATACTCTATATGTGTATAAAAGCTGTTGCTTAAAACTCTTTAACAGCATTTTCTTCTATTGTTGACCCAAGTTTTCTTCTCTCTTTACCATCCAATTACCTCCTATATGTTTGATAATCGCTAGCTTACATGAATGGTGAGTTTTAGTCTGATGTTGGGTGTTGCTATAATATCTTTACCACATTTTTGTTGTTATTCTTATTTACAATGCACCATCCTCTCTCCAACTAAACCTTATAACTTAATGATAAAATATAATTCTGGCATATATATATATATATTTGTGTGTAGAAAGCAGATAGACTACAGCATTGAATAATAAATAAATAATTTAATTTCAGGTTCCCGAACTGGCTGGCTTTCTCATGTTAACTTTGCTCATGCAAATGCCGCTTGTAAGTTTCTTCTTGTTTAATCCATACCTGCTAAGCACTCCTGCTGAAGTCACTCTACATGCCATGTTATGGTTGCTAACTATAGCAGAAGCAGTATTCAGTTACTTGGCTTTAAAACAGGCATCATCAATGGCAAAAGAAATATATTTTTCTCAGCAAAAAGACAGGTACAAATGATTTGCTTTTTATGTAAGATATGTGATTTTTATAACTAGTCATTAATATTTAATTTGGGTTATCATTGAATTCTTGATGAACTAGTTTTGTTGTTTGTTCTAAGAGACATAATTTTTAGTTATAAGAACCAAAGCAGGTTATAGCTTTTATATTTTGAATTTAATGTAATCATTGGTATAATAAGTGACTAAATGAAAAGGAATGTCTTAATGTGTATAGCTCTTAGTTATATAATTTAGGAAATAAGGGGAAATAATATAGTGTAATAGTAAATTAAATTCATCATCATATCAGCCACAGGAAGTCCACTGCTGAACATAGGCCTCCCCCAATGATTTCCACAATGACCTGTTGGAAGCGGCCTGCAACCAGCAGCATACACAATCTTAAAAATTAAATTAAATACTTTTAATTTTTGAATAGGTATGTGAAATATGTAATGTCATTAGCCTCCACCCTATTAACTGTAGTTATGTGAACAGCAATGGGATGAAAAACAATGGGTGTATTAATTTTTCCCATCACTAGTACAATTATAGCTTGCTATTATTTAGTTACAGAATTTAAAATGGCTTTAAAATAGTTTAACCATAGTAATTTATTTTGTATCTATATTGTTATCAAATATGTTATGAAATCATCTTGTGAAATGTATGTATGTATTAAAAGGTGTGACTAATTTAATAAGAAATATTTATTTGCGTCTTGGCAGTAAAACTCATTTTTTTATTCTTTTCAATGTTGAGCAAGCAACAGGGATTGTAAACATGCTTGGATTTTTATTTAAGTGGAGGAATAATAGTACTGACACATACAATAATGCATTTTAAGACTTTTATTGTTGTTACACAACATTTAAATGCTGACATAACACATGAATTCACATAAATTTAGGCTTTGATTTAGAAAGCTAAAATGTATGCAAAGCTTTGGTTTTAAATGAATGTTACAAGTTAATACACAAGACACACAAATATAGTCTATAACACAATTACAATATAAAGTAATTAGTATAACATAGGCAATATGAAGATTATAAAACTTACAGACACAAATCCACCAACTTAGTATTAATTAGCTTTTCTTAATTTTATACAAATTGAAATGGTTAAGTGACTTAGAGGAAATATTAATTAAGAATAAAAAATAGGAGAGGACTAATATTTTATAAATTTAGTACCTTTGGTATTCTCTATCTTTAACACAATTTGAAACAAATTGTCACACACTGAGCACCACTATTAAAATACTATAACAATAAATTGGTAATTTTACCTCTCACTGAATGAGGACCTACATTACATTGGTATCAAATATAAGTTCTTAATAAGATTTAGCATATCTGAATACAATTTGTTAAATATTTTTAAACTTTGCCGCCAAACATTCCTCAAGGCACTGAGTATTGAATATTTAAAATGTTATAACAAAATTATAAAAACAAAACAAAAATACATTTGTCTCTGGTCATATGCAAATACAAAATTGTTGTTAAATTAAATATCTATTTATTTCTATCAATAATTATAGCCTCTTTAGCACTACTTATTCAAACACGGCACTTACAGTACACAATCTTAATTATCCAACAATTTCCTGAATTTACAATGTCCATCTCATTGATTTGGTGTTGTTAATACATCATGTACTTAATTAAACACTTCTAGGTACACATTAAAAATAGTTATTATATTATATTATGGTCATTGACAATTTGGACAATCATGTTCCTTCTATAAATAAATTATTATCTCTAAAGAAATCATCAATCTTACACCGAACTAAATGCAATGTTACATTGAAACTAGCCAGTTTCAATTCAAACCTTTTCACATCATCATCAACCCCAAAAGACTTCATGATTTGGGGCAGGTCTGGCGACATTTTACAAATAACCTGAAATCAAACAGTACATAATTTTAAAGCCTTGACATTTCACTAAACTATTTCCTAACTGATTACATTAATTTGGTATTCAACATGTGGTGCAAATATTTAAATAAATAAGATATTATTCAACATTAAACATGCTGAGCTAAATACCTAATTTATAATATTTAAGTATAATACTTTAGCATAAATGTATTTAAACATTATAATGGCAACTTAACATTTGTACTCACTGCAAACAACTGCTGTGTAACCCAGCCATGGTATTTCTTAACAGATCCCTCATATGCCATGCAAAATATTTTTTTCATATTGACATCATAGGAATTGGTCTTTAAAACTTCTATTGTTTCTAAAAACACCAACTCAAAAAACAGCAATGCTCTGAAAATGATATAAATATAATATTAGTTACATACTTATTATAATAAATATTTTTGAAGTTGGTTAACTTTTTTGTGTTTAAAAATTTAAACTAAATTTTACACAAAAGTGGTGGTTGAGAATGTCCTGAAGATTAAAATTGAAATTGATCGTAGATAGTGTATAAAAGATTGCATTGATTACTAATAATTATTCTTATGTTGTACTTTGATGAATCATACAGGTAGATAAAATGTATAGTAATCATATAATTTATTTTATAGAGTTTTTTTTTAACATTAGCGACAAGAACAACAGCTGTGTTCAATTTATGTACAATTCACAGTAAAACAATACTGAATCTATTTACCTGTTAAGCCATAAAACACCTTCAGTAACAGTTGCTTTGCCCAAATTTTTCTCTTGAAGCATTAATTCAAGCAGGCAGGAGCTTTCGTCGAAATCAAATAGCCTTTTTATTTTCTGAAAGAGTACAAACTTGATATATATATTTTGTCCAACTACATGCACTCAAATATGTACATGTTGATGAGTCATTACATTATGCATTGGTATTGAGTAAATATTTAAAAATATTGGTATAAAGATTTCAGAAAAACAAAACAGCACAAAGATTCGACAAAAAACACAAATATTGGATGCATTGCAGCACACACAACGCCTGAAATGGAAATGGGCCGGGCATATTGCCCGATATTCTAAAGACAGGTGGCCTAACCGCGTAACGAAATGGACAGGTCCTGGAGGAAAAAGAAAACAAGGCAGACCGAGAGCTCGCTGGAACGACGATGTTGTAAAGATAGCTGGAAAAAACTGGATGGGAATCGCGCAAGACAGAAATAAATGGAGGCAACTGGAGGAGGCCTATACCCGAAAGGGGCCACGACAGTAAATAAATTAAATATTAAGTAACTATAGTTATAGGTAAATCAAGTAAATATTAAGGAACCATAGTTAGTCTTAGATTTTATTTCTTTATTTTCTTATTTTATTTTATATTTAGTTAATAAAAACTATAATATGCTTGTAATATGTTACTGTCATGGAAATAAAAAGGCTTATTATTATTATTATTATTGAGTAAATATAACCTCACTTACGTCTATATTTCCTTGCATGTCATATTTAACTGGTGCAAATACTGTGCCAAGGCGCTCTGTAACAGGTCAACCATATCATTTGAAACAACTCAACATATTGATTAAATAATAATTATAAATGTGAAATAAACTGCGCAACGTACCAACTAGAGACACTAAATCATCCGCCGCTTCCAAGAAACTTACTATATTTATCCTCCCATTTACTACCGGTGGAAAGGGTTTAATGTTAATATAAAACCTTTCATCTCCCGTCTCTCCCGTTGAGCTACTCGCCATTTCCAAGGCATGTACAATACTTTGAAGAGTAAAATTACATTGAATTAATTGCTTACGATTTATCACATATTCACTTGATTATTGATAAGTTTATCACTAAAATGATATTAATTTCTGGAAATAAAAACAATGTTGTTGTCATTGTGGGACGTCATAAATTCCAGTTGCCCACTTCATTAAAGGGATACCACTTTGTAATTGTGTTTATATTAGAATTATAATTTATCCGTACCTAAAATGGTTTCACTGCAGTAGGTTTATTTACATTTTTGGCTTATTTTTGTTATGATATTCCTAGACTGGAAACACATGTTTTAAAAAGTCCTCACTTTTTTAATACTTATCTTTTCCTTTATTTACACTTTATTGTCAATTTCGACAGCACATTACTTATATTAGTATGTAAATGTCTGTTTCAGCACATTTCCTAAATCATCTTCAACCACTATCGTCAAAACTTTGCTTTTCGGCGAAAATGTAAACGGAACCAAAAATCTTTTCTCAGGCAACAAATTGGTGAACTCGTAGGAGTCCAAAACCATCCCATTGGATTCATCTCTTACTTCTACTATTCGTATGCCTGCAGTCGATATTATCATCATTTTATTTTTGTCAAACTTCAAATACCGCGTAATGGCTTGTCGTTCTCTTCCATACTCATTATTAAACCATCGATGGTAAGATAATAAAACTGCGCAATTTCTTGTCCAATAAATGGAGTCATTTCCGTTCGTTCGGTTGATATTTCTCTTTGAATCAGATAGTTTATTTGTTATACTTGAATAAACGCTAGATGGTCGTGTTATCGGAGTAACGTTTGGACTTCTTCTTATGATATCCGATTTTGACATTGATGCAAAGTTTCCCAAAGTGGTTTTACTTCTTGGTCCCAAGACTCGTAGAGGTTCTGCAACGTTCATTGTGACGCTGATATTTCTTTGAAGTGAAACCGTCGAATGTTGAACTGGTTTTCCACTAAAATTGTTCATGTTATCCTTTGTTAATGCTGACCTTTTCTCTCCAACAACAAAAACTCTGTCTATGTTATCGAAGCCTCTGCCCATAATGCCATCTTTTGTGTGTCCGAGGTCAAACGTGTGACCCAATTCATGAAATACAGACCCCAATGTTGTTGCAAAACATCCGCCTAATGTTCCACGATATCCGCTGTCGTCCATAAATCGTTTCCAGTTAACTGGTGTGGAATCTAAAAATTTTGGGACAATTTCGTCTACGGTTCTAGGCCATGTATACAAGCATGCTGTACCGAATAGAGCCAGTCCACCGCCACCTAATGCTGCATACGCCTCCGTTAGCGTGATTACTTCTTCATGTGTCATTGGTTTATCAATGTCGGTACCTTTAAATCTTGTGCAAGAGATAAATGTCAAATATTTTCTTTCATTACTGCCCAAATCTGAAAGCATAAGTTCTCTTCCAAAGTGTGACCATAATTCAGCTTGTTTCATTTTTCTTGCCTTGTTCACATTGAGCCCACTTTTAAAAACTATACATTCGGGTTTTTTCGGATTGACTTCATGTTCAAGTTGAAACGTTTTGCGTCCAATACCACTTTCAAATAATTTCTCGGCTGTTATACTTTGAATGAGCTTAGCACCGAGAGCTATTCTTGCACAAGCACTTTCTATTGAGTTGTCAACATCAGACGGGCTTTGAAAAAAACCGTCGTGCCCTTGGCATATAATGTACACTGGTGTGACTCTGAGATTAGTTTTCCTCGGGGTGTAGTCTAAAAGAATGGTTTTTCTTTGTTTTTCCGTGTATTCAAGAATAATAACATTTTCTCCTCTATTTAATTCAATTATAACTTTGAATTCTCCATTATACACACTCCATTCCGAAGTGTTTTGAAGTCCATTGCTCGTCACAGTGCAAATTAACTTGTCCTGGTTATTCGAATTGCCTCTTGTTATGATACCTTTGAGGAGAACAACCGAATAGTTGACACTGTCTCCATTTTGAAAGTTTGTTATGAATATTGACGAGTTGTGCTCATTTTCAGCGTCTTCGTTTATTCGGTTGTCCATTACCTGAAATTCGTTGGATGTTGTTAGATGTTTCTTTGAGATTCAGTAATGGGGTCGACCTTCATTAACGTTACGCAGTCTCCTCGATTTCTTTTATAATGCTCAATCTACACATAATTGGGTTAACATATTTTGTAGTGGTGATCGCGATCAGCCGCTCATATAGATGCTTGAATCGGTTTCACAGATTAACATTCGGTGTAGTTAGTGGAGCGATTCGTTTTATTTGATTTTGTATGTAAACTTTAAAGGTCGTTGCAAATGAATAGTTTCGCACTTTAGCAATGACTCACCATGATGCGGTTAGCGTGTAGCGCGCAGAGCCGGCGCGACGGGAGGACTGCGGGTGCGGGCGGCGCGGCGCGGCGGCGTCGGCTCGGCGACCATTCGCAGGCGGCGTGCAGTGCCGTTCCTCCTCACTTCCCACTAAGCTTGGTCGAACGTTAGTGCGGATGATGTGCGCATGCCCGCCGATGCAGACCGACGCGCCTCGGTAACGATTGCGTCCGCCAGACAGGTACGCGACTGCCTGTCTCCGTTCGCAAGAGGGAAATTTGAACAATGCACCAACATAAACGAGTCTGCGTCACTCTCATCTATCACACGTTTGTTTGTTTTGTTGTTTATCTATTAGCGAGAGCAGACGTCGTTTTCGTATCGATAGTGATCTCACTTCTATTGTCATGATAATAACAAGTAGCTACCTACATAAGCTTTGCATTCTTTACGACGAAACATGGGCCTTATTTTCTCACCTGCCATGTCTTATTGTAAAAATGTGTTTATAAATGTATCATCCTGATTATTAACCGCGTCAAAATACTTAAAATATTTTTATTGCGTGTATAAAATATACAATACACAATATAAGGCTTTGTCTTTAAATTTAAAATCTTGCCTTAACGTTGTCAATCATGGCTAATGAAAGACGATAAAATCGGCCTTGCATAAAGAAAGCATCGGTGCGCAATACAGTACATTTGTAAGTATTGATTTTGTAGCAAATAATAGCTATAAAATTCCTTGGCCTGGCTTATGAAACCCCATCGTCGATACAGAACGCCTGCCACAAACGCACGAGCTATTTCTTGAATAATTCACTTTGAACGCATGCTACTCAAGGCATTGCATTCTTTGAAAGATGTGAGAAAGGATTGTAGGTGTAATTTAAGGATTTTTATTTTATATAATTGAATTTAGGTATCTGTACATTTTATATGCTTAAATCAATTGGAAGTCATAATTACATATTATATCATCGCTGATAAATATTTTGTTAGACATCCAAAAAAAGTATAACTCTTCTAATCCAGAATATTTGCTTCCGAAGCAAGTAAAATTACCTACGGTATTAGTTTCGCGTATACGAACTCAATGTTTGATCCAATCTGGCGCGAGATGGTCTTTATAGCCTAATCTATTGTGTCCCGGACGTGTTCGTTAACGAACTTTCCTCTGTGTTGACATTACTTTTGTGTACTCTGCCTTCGTATGTTTTCTACCTTGATTTGTAGTTTGTATAGTAGGTACTGCAGGATAGAGTATAGTATGGTCTGTCCTTAACGTACTAAATAAAAAATGACATTTTATAAATATTTCAAAAGGTGTTCTATTTTTAAAAGTTGTTAGTGATTCCTCGGTTCTACTGCCTGGCAGTCTGACTTAAAATACGAATTAAATAAACAGAGATGGAAGTTAAATATGGATTGTTTTTTACTGTAGGGCGTAGTGGGTATTAATTTAATACTATAATAAAAATTATTTTGTTTGTTTTGAGCGATTAATCAATTTATTATTTTTTATTTTTGTGTTTTCATATTTGGATCATCAGTTTTGGATCTATTTTTTTTTCAGTAATAATTCAGTATTCAATGACTTAAAATGTATAAAAATAAACTATTATTAAGCTATTTTTTTGCCTTTAATTTTTTAAATTATGGATTTTTAAATTTCTTTTCTGATTTTGACTGAAGTAGTAGTGAATGAATAACTGGACGATAAACTGATCGTTTTTTAGTAGGCTCTAAACCCACCTAGGGTAATCATTAAAATACGTAACAGAATGATAAAATTATGTTAATCATTTTCCTGTTAGGGATTTTCTCATAGCAATCACTTCCTACTTCATATTTTATGAGAGTTGGAAAGTGGGTATTTTACAGCACATAATAATGAATTTGTTGTAAGTAAAGTTTTAGGTATATGTCCTACAGCGTATGGCATTTATGTAAATTTGATCTTCCTATCTTTTAGCGATTTAATTAAAAGGTCCTATGTTTTCAAAAGATTTATTTTTACTTTTACTTACAACATGTAAAAGTTCTCCAACCCGCACTAGTTCAGCGTGGTGAACTATATAGTCTAACCACTCTCAATCGTACTCTCGATTGTAAAGAGGGGGCCCGTGCCCTGCAGTGGGGCGTATACTGGCTGATATAGGATGACTTTCAACATTGTTTCATTTCTATGTCGAATATACCTATCAGTATTTATGTTTACTTGATTTCATTATATTCTAATAACGCTGTTGTAATTAGAATATCTTGGAATATTTTTTTCCTGTTGAAAAAATAATCAGACGTCGGTTTTTAATTTTTTTCCGACTCTACAAATTACATTTTTCATATTGTATCTAAAAATTTGTCTAATTAATGAGTTGATATCTTATTTGATATGTTTTTAGTCTCCATGACCAAAACAAAATATAATACTGGTGAGGAAAACGATAAGCTCCCAAGGGGAAATATAACAGAGCGGTAGAGCCCGGGGGTGAAGTTGACACATTGCTTTTATCGTGCAGATGTGTCACTTTTAGAGATACGTATATTGTTTGCGTCGGATAAGTGTTTTTTAAGCCATGTGACTTTTTGTGTGATTATTAACTTTTTTGCGTCGCCCCTACTTGGACAACAATGGCGAGTTATTTTTTTCAATTAATGACAAATTAGAATGCTTTTTTACTATCCTTGGAAATCTTACAAGCATTTTTTCTTATTCAAATGGTTGATTAGGTTTCAAATTCATAATTAAGTAGATAAATCTTACCACTATAAAAAATATTGTTACTTACGTAACGACGAGGGGTCAATACTTTCTTCTCACGTTCAGATCGAGTGTCGGAGTGACATATTCAAATGCTGCCTCTGTCATTAAGCAGTTAGTAATATAATTAATGTGCGCGGAGGCGTTGGTATTCCGCGCGGGTGCTGCCACCTAAGCTGACCAATCGGCGCGACGGTGACGCAGGCGGCCTGATGACGATGAGCTGCTTGCAGGAAACCGACAGGGCTGCTTGCAGGAGCCGGTCGTTGTCCCAGTGAACGCAGCACTTTCGCTTTTATCGGCGAACGAACCCGGCCCATTACTACCTCACTCACGCGGTTACACCATCACATAGCCGTTCGGTTTTGGCTGCGTTTGTCGTTTCGGCATGCATACAAATAGCGTTTTATTTAGGGTTGTGATGTTTAGATTTCTCCACGCCACTGCCCGTTGTGACGTACTGCTCATTGTTTTAAAACTGTTTTATAAATACACTTTATGTGTAACACATCAGCCGCAACCTGTGTACGTTCACAATTAGTTAACAGACTCTTGTTTCATCAAGGTCCGTAATTTGCATACATAGGGCTTAATTAAATGTATGCTACCAAGTATAGAATAATGGAAAATTAAACTAGTCCTATTAGAAATGTATGTTGGTACGTGCACAATAATACATTTCGTATTATAAAAATCGCGCAGCTACGCATAGATCATTAATCATATTCTCATTACTTATTTAAGTACATGCCACAGTGGTTATGTATTCGTGGCCAATAAAAGTGATTAATGGTTTTGAAATAAAATCGATTTGAATTCGTATATAGCTTGTATTAAAGGAGGGTCCGAACTCTGATTAGCATAATTATTGTGTAACATGCGTGAAGAATAAAAAGTTAATTTCTTAATTTTGCCTTTTAGAATATAGTAGCTGGCGATGTCGAAAAACCGATCGCTTTAACTAAGCATTATTGAAATCGGAAATTCCAAACTCAACACTCATCATCGGCATTTGATGAAATCTCCTTTCTATAATATTATTTTTAGCATCTCAGAAAGTACTGTGTTATCGTTCAGGTACATTTTGCTATGTTTTTTTTTTGTTAATGTTTTCTATGAAGTCTCATATTATTTCTAGGGTGGTCCGTAATTCCAATTCTTGATACGTGTGTATTTAGATTATTAATAATACACATTATATATTATCGGCCTTGAATGAATTAAAAAAGACATACTTTTGACGTTTGTAAGTAAGTGTTGTGTTATTGTTTCATTTAAAATTATTTTCATATATAAGGCAATTTAGCACTGCTTCATTTGAAATTACATTATATGACAAATAAATAAAGTAAGTAACAATCGTCAAATCGAACAATATCCTCATCTTTTTTTACATATACATATAATATATTAACTCACACCTTCGTCCCAGTTGGGTTAGGTAGAGATGCTACCAGGACACCCACGTTTCGACTTGCATATGCTGTACGACGATACGATGGAGGGCGAGCCTATCGTCATATCGGATGCAAATAATTTTTTATTTAATTTTTATTGCTGTGAATGGCGAGACGAGCATGCCGTTCGCCTGATGGTAAGCGATGCGACCGCTCATGAACAGTAGCAAAACCAAACAACACCTTGAATTACAAAGCAATGATTGGCATTCCACTGCGCTCGCTATCCTGAGACATAAGATGTTAAGTCTCAATATGTCCAGTAGTTACTCTGGCTACAATGTAATAAATTTGATGTGTGTGATGTAAGTGGCTATCTTTTGTATGCAATTTGTAATGTATGTTTGTTTGCTTTTGTTAGCTAATAGCTATGAGCCACACAAAAAATAAAAATGGAATAATTATTTTATATGAACAGTAACTAGTCTAATAATATTTTTCTTTTGGGTTTCTCATAATTTGATAAGTAATTGTAGTTACACGTGTATTTGCCTCGGTGGCGCAGTTGTACTACGGTACGATTACAAAGCTGATGTCTCGGGTTCGAATCCCGAGTTGGGCAAGGCAATTTTTCTATTAATTATATATCAGCCTAATATGGCGATGGGCTTGGCCCCTATAACATCAACACAAGGCCAAACTTGGGTGCCTTGGTACCACTGTCTACCGCTTCTGGGAAAATGGCGTGATACCTCGATCAATATTTGTAATTACAAGTTTTATTTGTATATTTAACAAATAGTCTTTTTAAAATTTCATTTTAGTTTTATACTTATTCAGATACATTCTATGTTGTTTGTACGAAATGCACAGTAGAAAATGGTCCTCATGTATTTTATGTACATAAAGAGCGCATTAAGAAACATACAACCGTATCTTGATTATTCTTAAAGTACACACCATAACGCTTGTTTACAATGCAATTTAAAATAAATAATACGGACCATTGGTCAGAATAATTGGAACAATTATATTTATCTGACTATTTACGGCATGTGGACGTAATTGCAATATCTTTTAAAAGAGCTGTAAGTACTAAATTCATATTTCTTAGTAATATTATTAAAAATGAAAATGACATTTAATTTGTTTGCGGTTTTTAAACGTTTCTACCTGAATTCTGGTTCCCAACCGCATACAAAAACGAAAACAAATTAAACGCACAAGTTTCCTATTTAATTAATTTCAATATTAAATATCGTGTATTGGTAATTTAAACATTTGTGTGTTGTGACTAATTTATGTCCTACAAAATATTTAATTGACAGACATACTTTGTAGAAATTGTTTTCTTGTTTGTGACGCGTAGTTAATATACCGTTGCATTGGTACCAAATATGGAGTCTAAAAGTATAGATTTTTCTAATGTTTCTATAGAAAATAACTTACAATTTTGAATATGTTTTATCTTTTGTATTTTACCTTAAAAGTCTGATAAATACATTTTAAAACAAATAGCAACTATATATGTATAATCTCACAAGTCTCGCATGAATTTAAAATTCGTCGATAAAAAGTAATGACGCGGAATTATTTTCTGATTCAGTTTAACGGTGACATGTGTTAGTGGTAGCTTTCTTCGCGCATGTAGGGCCGGTGTTGCATCGTCCACGTATTTCGGCAGCTCGTGTGTAAGGGCTCGGTACGTGCCCTACGCTATGCGTGCTACAATATTTCGTAACATCAGTCTTTGTTAATAATAATGAAGATCTCCGTAGTTTCATCACAGTGCGCTCGTTGAATAATAACGTCCAGTTGAATGAACCATTGCATTGTGTCCTTGTTTTCTGTGATTTTCCATGGCACGTGCTCGCAACGGCGGCTACTTGCCGTGGGCAGCCAGCAGTCACACTTCACGTGGCCACAGCGTCCACCAGCGCCCGACTCATTCCTCATGCAAGCAAATACAATAAATTAACACATGATTGGACACGGCCACTCAGACAACTGCGCACATACAATATTTCTCATCGTTTAAATCATTCATGATGGAATCGCAGGGACACGACGCTTTTTTGTATTATTTATGGTTAGTGCGAAGTTTATCGATGTAATTGTTTATTCTGCTAGCAGAAAATGCAAGCAAGTGTTACGAAGTGCTTAGTAGAACATTACCATATTTTTATTGCGGTTGTTGTTTCGTCGATGACCCTGATCATGTCCAGATTTAGGCCGAGCCCTTCCTTATCAGATCGAATTGTTATGCCGCTCGTTTTCTACTCGTTTCATGACAATAAAAAAGCAGGCTAGGCTGTTAATTCATAACTATCTTTACGATACTATGTACGTCTTACTGCTGTAAAAACTAGCTGTTGCTAAGCGCCGCGCATTTTACAGGTTTCTTAATCTAACATGCGTGTAGATCATTTGCTCGCCGTTTAGTGTTCCAATATGGTTCGAAGTATACATGGCGCTGATGGAAATGGATACCGTTTATTAATAATATAAATAAATAAAATAAATACACCTCACAGCCACATACATTGTCCTGAACCCACACTTAGATTGAGTCTAGTGTCGTGGGTATCAGGAACTAAGAGAGATTTATCGGTCTCACAAACACCCAGACCCGAAATAAATACCTGTGGTTCACAAAAATATTATCGCATATGGAGTATAAGAATGAAGCATTTTAGTAAATGTAATGATTAGTGGAGGGTACGGGTCGCGGCCTACGTGCCCGCCCACTGCACTCCACGCTTGCAAGTCGATCCTGTGTAACAATAGCCACTTGTCCAACCTGACCTAATCGCATCGACCATTCAACATCCGTGCAAGAAACTGACCACACATACTGAATATGAAATGCACGCAGTTAATGTGTCACTTTTGTCAGAAGTAAGCATTTTCGAGTACGGTCATCGACCCTATCATTGCGTAGGCTAGCTACTTTCTCTCGGTGTTGGGGCGAGGAGGTGCGAGGCAAGCGCGGCGAGAAGGGGGTCCTGCCAAATTAAGTGCGTGAAAGGCTTCGTACAGCCGTTCCGGTAATGCAGCTCAGCACCGCTGTTCGCGGGACCCTTCCTGCCAATCTACCTGCAATTATAACGTTTTCAATAATTTACACACCGGTAGATATTAATTCCAAGGAGATCTACTGCGTCGATCGGAACGCCTTTATTAATAAACGCAGAACATCTTGCACATTCTTACAGAACAACCGACATCTTTATAGAATGGTCAATGAGGTCGACGACCTCACACCAAAGTCGTAGAAATCGCGAACCAACTGTGAGTTGACCACTCATAACTCTGTTGGGTAAATGTTATGGCTTGTCGAGCCGCATCAACGTTGCGTTTTCGTTTTCTCAAAATTCAAACGATTGATCTCGTACAAGGTATACATAAGCAAGGATTTCAAAACTAACTCCTTGGGCGTCGCGATCGCGGTTGTACCGTTGGGTGTTTATTATTTTAATATTATCATAAAATTATAATCTATTGCTAAAATACTGAATGCGGAATGTGTTACGCAAAACTATTTCTTTGATCGAAAACTATGATACACTGATTGATCGAATGTAACTGGACAGATTAGTATGAAATAATGGCATTAGAAAGTCAGTAGCGGATTACTCAATTAATGAGCTCGCGAGATAATTAATTAATCTTAAAAAGATAGTATATTTTTAGATACATTTACTAGACTGACGATAGTGGTGTATAAAGTGAAGGCTCTATATTATTTGTAGTGTAGTTATGTGAGTGCACGTTCAAGATTTATCAACGCATTTGCATACTATTTTCATAATTACACACTGGGTGTATGAGAAA
Source organism: Hyles euphorbiae (assembly GCA_023078785.2). NCBI lineage: Eukaryota > Metazoa > Arthropoda > Insecta > Lepidoptera > Sphingidae > Hyles > Hyles euphorbiae. Next base: position 8,055,960 of record CM041038.1, on the reverse strand, counting down.
TTGCTCTATACTTAGTAGTTTTAATTTTATTTAGTGTTTATAAATATTTTTAACACTATTCGTGTCAGCGATTACACCAAAAAATATATATTTTTAGATGTGAACGAAAATAGACGTTGCATATTATATTATATTATCATGTAGAAAGTCCTACACCTGAGTTATTTTAGCGAAACTGAAATTTTAAGCGTTAATAGTTCAATGTGCACTTAAAAAGTTATGTGTACTTGTTAACTTGTAAATGGCATCCATTTTCGGAAACATTTGCCTGTCTAGCAGATGTTCGGGCTTTCGCTTGGGCTGGATGCTTATAGTGGGGCTAAAAATACATCTCGAACGACACATTTTTGCTGATGACGTAGGTCATTGGGACCTTGCACTATTACATTTAATACCACAAATACAAAGGTAAAAAATGTATGTGCTTCTCAAATTGATCAAGACTAGTCAAAAATACTAAGTTTATGATGTATAAAAGAAACAAAAATAAATGCTAATATTTTTTTTATTTCCGTTACTGTTCTCCTATATTGTTTAAAAACTATTTTTTGGTTGACTTTGCATATAATCTTAAGCTTGCGTGTTATCAGGGACTTAAAAATTTAGCAGGACATAAAATCTCCCGTATTTCATCGTGTCATTGAATATACGCGTGACGAATTTGTAACGATAGTCTTTTGGTGCCTAAAACTATTTGACCCACTTTCAATTTTATGGCTGTCAATAAAAGCTAAGAAATAGCCGCGCTGCTATTTTTTTTCTAGAAACGTGCTGCGCTATCTTTATAAAATGTAAAAATATAATATGTATAGATACAATATTTTTCTGTTTTGTTTTTCGGTTATTATTCTTATTCTAGTGATTGAAAAACACGTAGCACTTCGTCCAGCGCGGACTAAGGCATGTTTATAAGCCTCACACAACTTCGACATTCTCGTGGAGAATTTTCATGTACGCAAGTTTATGCCAATGTTTATGATTTCATAGCTTTGTAGTTGTACCGACTACACACATAGCTATGAAGTAGTCACGTGAAGAAGACCAAAAATAATCTATTTGTGCTTAAATATTTAGAAAAAAATACGTTTGTACACTATGAACTTATTGATCTGATTATATTAGATTATAAGTCTGATTACATTTACGAAACGATGTACGGTCCAACAGATGATAATTATTCGTGTTTAATAAATAAGGCATTTCGGAGTCATGTGTGTATTCATAGTCAATCACCACGCACTATAACGGTGAAGGAAAACATCGTGAGGAAACCTGCATACAATGGCGATTTGTAAAAATTTCCATTATATGTAAAGTCCACTAACCCGCACTAGGCCCGCCTGGTGTATTTTACCATCTAACTCCTCTCATTCATACTCTCGATTATAGAGGAGGCCCGTGCCCTGCTGTGGGACGTATATGGGCTGGTACAGAAAGAAATAAGGCTGTAACCTCTGTATATAATATAAAGTTACCCACAGGCCAGTTACAAGTTCATTACAACATGTCGTGAACTTTGCTACGTGCTCGCCACGCAAAGTGTCGGCTAATATCCAGATTGCTAATTTTATTATTACGCACGAACATTATTTAGAAAGTATAGCTCGTTATATTTATAAAATGACACTTTGGTGTTACATAAATTTGGAGGTGTGTAGAGTCACCAACCTATAATAGGCCAGTGTGGTGGATTTTAGTTTTTAATGTATATTCAATGTGGTAGAAGAGATTGGTGCATCATAGTGGGGTGAATAACTTACAGAGCATTGTTTTACCATAACTGTTTTTTTTTTAAGTTTTATCACGTCAGCCAGGCGCCTGATTGTGAAATAAGTGTGTGTGTAAAAAGTATATTTCCGTTCCTACTATATTTACCTCTGTATACTCTGGAACCAACTGTAGGATGAAAACAGATCATTGTTTTCATTTGATAATCCTATTCTTCAAGAACGCAACTTACATCACGATAACTGTTAGTAATTGGAAAAAAAGTAATTTTGACTAGATTTCTATAAAATCTGGCATTTATTAGTGTGAGGGGAAATTTAATCTAATTTCACATATGAAGGTAACAAAGTTCTGAGTATGGAACATTAAGGCTAGTAAACTTTGCAGGAAATCGAATTACTGCAGTAACAGGTGACGGTGTCCACTAATGGATTTTCAAATATAATTCCGTGTACCTATTAGAATATTGCATTAGGATATTTCAAATGAAATTTCTATGAGTTCGTTAAAGGTAACAGGACAGGAAACTTGCGTCATAGGCCCTCGATCTAGTAGAGGGCCGTTCGAATATAGCAGCGGTTGTGAACAATTATAGTGCTCGTCGCATTATTTTTGTACGAGTGAGTCACTAGTGGCATAAAAACTGTTGCAGAAGAATGAGAGCAAGCGCGGCACGTTATAAAGGCTGCTCGTCACATACTCGCATCAATGGGGCGGGCACATAATTAATTAGCGCCTTAAGAACGATTTGTATACTGCGCGTGTGGCGCGGCGGCTAATGACATGACGGTCACGTCACGCCGGCGCGTTGCGCTCCACCACAAGTTACGAAAAGCACTCGGCGCCACCGCAGGAATATCAATTGGACTAAATTGGGCGGCTCACAAAGGTCGAAGGCAAAATTATTTATAAAAAAATTGCGAAACTACTACATAAAAAGAGTTGGCACATTGGACGTGCTTACGACGCCACGTTCTCTCTTTTGAAGGTCATCGCGACATCGCGAAGCTGCGCGTACCGTTAAAACAAAACTGTCATCATTTAAAGGAACTAGTTTAACCGCGGTACGAAATCATCATAACTGTACAAAAAACTACACACGTGACCTAAACATGCATTTGAAGGCATATAGATATGTAGGCGTCACGCTCGCCAGTTTGGGTATAATTGTGTAAATATGTAAGTGAACTTTCAATTTTTGATGTTTTGCCTACGAGCGTAGTCAAGGTGTCTACGGTCTACGAGAGGCGTGCGCGTAGTGGCGTGCGGTTGCCCTGGGTCGGGTGTCGTATTTCTAGAGCATTGAACCTCCGCAACCTTGTGCGTTGAGCCCGACCACTCTCCGCGCGCTGACGCAACCGCTTCAGCCCCTTCTCCACTTCGACCGCAACCATATCGCATAATTACTCCTTTAGGGTACACCTGTTCTTAACAAACGCCGCTATGAATGATTTGATGCCTGCTAATCGATGCACGCGATATCTGAATTAATTGGATATTGTTCTGCATTACGCAAGAGGCGAGGGCCCAGCCTATTGCAACTCGTACAGCGTATACAAGCCCCGTGCACTATGCATCATCAATATTTATAAATCTAGGATGCTATTTATGGTTATTTATTACCATAGATTCCATTGGAATCGTAAGTATTGTGAACAATTTGCAGCGTGAGAAAATTGTATGAGTTATCTGTATAAACAATAACGTACCACTGAGTATCGAATGAGCACTAATTACGAGCAGTTAGCAGGCACGTAGGGTGAAAAAGAACAATGCAGCGTCTCGGTGAACCGTGAAGTAGAGGTGTGAAGAGGCGCGAAGGCGACGAGCGCTAACGAGTCGCGGGCGTCCGCAAATAGTCCGCGAGAAGTGCGAAACGGTCGCGGGGCTATAATTATTGGCGCCTGCCCCGAGAACGTTGCGAGGTGACGCTTACGTAAATCGCTGACATAATCGAGTCGACGACCGACGCTTGCGCAACTGCAGCCGAACCCGCAACCCCACGCACCGCACCCCCCGCGCGCCTCGCCGCTCCCACTACTTGTGGACATTACCTAATTGTACCCAAAATGCATCAAAAGGACACCGGTCCAACGCCCGAGTTACGACATCGACAATCATTAGTGCAACAACCTTCTGCCTAGGCAGGTGGCGAGCCGACGCAGGCGGCGCAGGCGGCCCCGAAGCAGTTTATTGTGCGTTTCGATTGACATTTTAATATGTAAATAGTATTACGTATTACTGCGCATAATCATATTAGACTCGATGCGAGTATCTCCGAGTCGAAAATCGCCTCCGTCTATTAGCACAACTAGGCGTATCGAATGTTTTACGAGCGCGAGCGCATGATAACGTTATGTTGACCAATCTGTATCGCATACATCGCACTGTTGCGTATGCGCTGCAGGCTCCAGGACGGAACGGGCTCCGACCAAATTGTGGGTATGTACGTGACGTATATGGTACAGTTATCCTTAGTGAACGAAAGTGAAAACTAAATGCGGGTCCGGTCATCGACCCGCTGGGGGGTCGTCGACCGCACCGAACTGCAAAGGCCGTTTGTGAGTGCTGAGGCCGTGCGCGCGACATTTAGCTGCGGCCCGCGCGGACAGCGGCGGACGCGCCGCTCCGCCGGTATTGCACATAGTAACACAAACTCCACTTATTTTGGAAAACATAAAAAAAATATTTTATGAAAGGGAAAGTTGCGGCCGTGATCCGTTTGAGGAAAGATGATCTCAGCCGGGTGACAACTCCGAAAGAATGTTTTCTTATTTAAAGGTTGGTTTGATCAGTAATGGAATGTGACAGGTCTACAAGTGCATTCCGTTATAATTGATTTAATTTTCCGGTTAACGATGTAGATTAAGATATCATAATGTTCAAGCTCCCATTCTGCCTCAGAACCAACTAAATCATTTAAATGTATGTTTTAGATTTTTAGTGACATAATTTGATGACGATAATTTAGATACCTTATGGGATTTATGACACTTATCGTTTTTATTAGTAGTTGTGGATAGATGTAGTAAGTATCTATGTTATGTTACCAATACTATTAGCAAATGAAACATTGTTGTATATTTGTTTTGCTTACGGTGTATGGTTTTGAGACATGAGTTATTTGTAACAGCAATTGTATATTTTGCTGATTGGCCTATGTTAGTTGTGAGAAAATATAAGTACAATGTACTTTGTATGTAAGAAATGGAGGCAGCCAGAGCCAGGACAAAATACATCTGTATTCTGTGGAATACGACATTTTGGAAATTTTATAAAAATAAATGATTGAAATTGTATAAGCATATTTTAGATCAAAATACGCAGTCTTAAACTCTCACAAGTATTTTTCAGAAAAAAATGTGATACATAATCACTTGCATTTAAATATATTTTATATTCCATTTATATTTCGTTTCTCCGTCGCCATATTGAATACAACACAAATCACATTTCAATACATATTCATGTACAAGCAATCAATTGTAACAATGCAGTTGACATTGAGAAATTTAATCCTAAGCCTTGTTATCGTCAAGGTGATCGGAGATTCTATAACCGAACACATGTGCTACAACATACTTTGTTGAATGTAGATAATCTCTTCGCATGAAACAGGATGTCTCCCGTAGATCCTTGGAGGAGGTCTATGTTTAGTACTGGGTTTCATGTGGGTACAGATAACCGCAATAATCATGGTTATGATTTACAGGGTATATTCTTATACTTTATGGTATAAGCATATAGTGTCTGTGGTCACTAAAATAAGCACTTGGTTAGGTTTTCGGTCGCAATCTGGATACACCTAGATAAATATATACATGTATATTTACTTTCTTTTTCTTGCAATGAATGGCAAGAGGAGCATGCCGTTCGCCCTATGCAATGGTAAGTGATACGACCGCTCATGAATAGTGGCAAAACCTAACAATGCAATGTCTTGAATTATAAAGCAATGCTTGGGATTCCACTACGGTCGTTACCCTGAGATATACTCGTAGGATGTTAAGTCTCAATATATACAGTAGTTACTCTGGCTACAATGTCCTTAAAACTGAAGCACAACAGTGCATTTACACTACTGTTTGGCGAGAGCGCGAGGCCTCTCACGCATGAGGGAGCTACCACCAGTAAATTTTCTCTTATCATTGTGTGTTTTTCCGTCGTTTACGTCTGTCATCTATAAGCTCGGTGTAAACCCAGACATCAAGTTTTACCTGAGTTCCTGAAATCAATTCGCAGATCAGACAGTCCAGCTCCAATATTTTCTCATAAATTTATCCGGTGTGTAAATTAGATCTGTTTGTAAATGTTTGGTTGATTAAGATAAATAAGTAAATAAAATGGCCAGGAGTACATATAATTTGAATAATACAAATACTTGGCTATATAGCCTAACTACTCTCAATCGTACTCTCGATTGTAGAGGAGGCCCTTTCTCTACAGTAGCACGTCTATGGGCTGATACAGAATACATATAAATTAATAATGTCGTTTCTATATTATTTCCAAATACTATTAAAATATCCATGTTATCTACATAATTTTGCATGCGATATAAAATGGTCGTATTATATATTGTTTTTACCTGCCCATATTGGTACGTTTGTGTCGAATGCATTCTGTTCGTAGAATAGCTCAGGTAGTTCGGAATTCGGATGATATACATATATGTTTACCAAACAAGGCAACCGAGTCGACGTCAAAATAAGTAATAACTGGCTTGCCGAGCCCAAATATTTATGAGTGTGCATTTATAAGTTGATTACATTGGTTCCATATTCGTAACATAATAAAGTACGTAATGTATTGCATTATTGAAATATATAGCCAATTTCAGTCAGGTCGTAAATTACAGTAAATAGTTATTTTAATTTTCTAATCAGTAATAGGAAATTAAATTTATTTTTAAGTGGTGTAGTTATTTACTAGTAATTACATTCACTCATATCTGTATCCCGGAAGGGGTAAGAAAAGATGCCAATACTGACGCCACACATTTACATATTTCCGTTAAGGTGTGTCGCCATGCTTATTGCGGGACAATTGTCTTCTCAGAAAACACACATAAGATTTCTGAATCCGAAACATTGAGTTTAAGCGAACTGCCTCAATTGACAACCGACACCGAGACCCCGCAGTTGGATAGTTTGCCTTTCTCAGCGCTGAAATTTAAGCAGAGTTGTCTTTCTTTAATCTCTGCGCTGTTTGATAGTATTTCTAGACCACCTATGTGACCTAGAAGTATTCAAGAAGAATCTAGGTTTTAATTTAAAAAGAGAACCGAACGACGATGCATTATGATGTCATTCGATCTCACATTTGTCTGCACATATGCCTTCAATTCTATAAACTTTTGATTAGAATTAATAGTGCGTTTATCGCAAGAAATATAACTAAGCGGATAGTTTAAATTACGCTGCTAGGTGAGTATGCCAGCTACTTTAATATTTTAGAGCCGATGCAAGCAAATTTAGTTTTTCCCACTGCTCGTCCCCGATATCTATCCGACAGCAATCTTTCTTGATTTCGTCAATTAGGCTCACTCAACATTCAGCATCCGCTTCGGCCGACTGCAGATGGCTCGACGTAATGTATTAAACTATTCGACTGCTGAAATAAATACTCTGTCTTGGTCAATAAAGCTGGCCACGTGAGATGATAGATGGTCACGTGAGTCGGGACACAGTTTGTACACGTGACTGTTCTAGCGATTCACATCACTCAAACGGAACTTCGGTCGAAATACAGTTTAAAGCTTTGCCACGCATACAATAGCAGTTGGCGGTGCGCTCTGCCGCCCGTGTTTGCTGCATCTGCTGTGTACAAAAATAAATAACGCAAAAAAATACACCACCAAAGGTTACTACAGTACAACAACTTTTGAACCAAATAATACAACAAAAATCTGCGATATTAAATATTTTCTTTTTGAAGCGCTACTACCACTTTATTAAAAACACGAAATATAAGTATTCTGATGGACCAACAAATCGTTGACATTTGTTGTTATTGACTCGACCGCACGCGGCACATTCTATTTTCATAGGTGTTTTTTTGTTCTCTTTGAGTACAATTAAAACACATGAAGTGCGCGCGAAAGTACTTTTAGGTTTGGCATCGAGTATTATTGAACGACGCTATGTAGGCAACTCGCTACAACTAGGCCGCGTTTCCACCGAACGGGTCTTAACTTTTTGTTCGTGATGATGCGGAACAGCAGAGAGAAATTTGGTGAGATAAAGCAGCACTCGTTAAGGAGGACACGGTCACGAGGAGTCATCGGCTCCGAACTCGACGAATGTAGAGCACCGATGTTTCTCCTTGGGCCACGGCGCAACCTGTCCGCTGTTTGCCATAACCGCCCGGGGCCAAAATAAGCTTGCTTCCACATTGAACGTGCACGTGGGATCGGATCTATAACACAAGATAAATTTCTCCGAGCGCGTAATCGCACTCGGGCTCTTACGGAATCCGCCATGGCACTCAAGAGGTCGTAATTTCGAGTTATGGAAGCGAACCCATTGTTATGAAATGCCAAGTTAGTGATGTAGAAATGTCGTTTAGATGATTATCTTAAATGTTTATGGTAACAAAAACGTGGAACGATTGTGCTTTCTTTCAATGTCTCCGTATAAGTACGCATTGTTCGTGGAAGAAAAGGCAAAAATTTCCGATAATATTTTGGAAAGCACACGGTGTCCTTATGTAAGAGTTCAACGTGACACTTAGCGCGAAGGCGATGCGCGTCCGTTCAGCGCGCCACTTTCTTTACGGTATAATATTTGGTTAGTTCTCTAGGCGCATTTTATTCACAATAAAGTTGCAGCACGAGACTTGATTGGCACGTGAGCGGCTTCAAAATACCCTGTGGAATATTTTAACTTGAATATAGGAAAAAGAAATATTTAACACATAACTCATATCTCATTATAATTTTATGTATATTATGTAATTAACAATAACTGCTATAGTTACCGCTCTTTTATTAACAGCAGTAATTAGAATCACAAGATCCAATTTGACACATTTGTTTAAATCTAATATTTATGCAGTTTGCTTGATAATGCTTGCTGGAATACGCTATTGATTCCAGTTACTACGTGACGAACTGAATGTTATGGTTTTGAAAGGGCCGTCACGTATAACATTGGTCGACATCTTTTTAAATTGGTTTCCAATACATTTTACTGCTAACGCCGACTACTTTCATATTATTTAAAATACTTCAATACCATATGACTTACGCTCCCGCTATTTCGAGCACATTTTTTTTCTAAAGTCTAGCTAAATTATTACTGCAATGAATGTAGGTGTAAGAAATTCTTTTCGGTTGTCAAATCAGGACATCTGTTAAATGACCGCAGGCGACAAACATGAACACAGGAACGCTAAACATTCGTTCTAATTATTCCGCTATGTTTACAAAACCTGATGCTGATTTATATCTATGCACTAATGAACAGCGGAGGATGTTTGTGTTAGCGTTGATGGCAGCGGGTCGAGTGTTGTTCGAAGAAGAACCGCGCTGACAGCAGCTTCACCAACGCGGGGTCGTCGACCTCCGTCAACGCTGTACATTTGGCGAACAATGATTTGGAGTGGCGAGGTGAATGGCCGCGCACGGAGGGGCTGAGCGTGGGCAGTTATTGACCCATATTGGAGGTGAAATGTAGATCAGTGGGCGAGAGCGGCGAAATTCGCCGTGGAGTCTGCGCCGCGCGTCCGCCGCGTGTCGTAGCTGCGCCTGCGCCGGCGCCGCACGCACTGCGCACCACGCACCACGCACTCAACAGTTTTGCTTTGTTTTTATTATACTACAATTGTATTACATCTGGGTTATGAGTATTTTTAAACAGACTTTATTGGATAGCAACAGTTCTTTTTTTTTTTGCAATGATGACGAGACGAGCAGTGGCGTAACTACCCCATCGGGGGCCCGTGGCAAAGTTCATCATATGGGGCCCCTCGTAAATGTAAAAAAAGAAATAACATTGTAATTTCGAATCGAATCTTTTTTAAGATGCTGGCCGACTCTCTGGAAAAAGAGGGACTCTTTGCGATGAACTCTTTTTTCCAGTAACCGCCTCACAGGAAATGAACCTGGCTGAATCCTGACTGTTCTAGAGTGAGAGAGAGTGTGAGAGAGAGAAGAGCGGAACAGAGGCTGCAAAGTATTTGCAAGAAACTTGTCTATTGGGAAAATAGAGTTGTCTAGGCTGAAGACGGACCACGTCCGCGTGATATCGACGAGGGCAGAGGTATTAAGGGTTATCGAGAGGTTCTACGGACAGCTTTAAACCTCGGTTGCCGATCCTACTGTTACCTCGGCCGAAGACCCGAGAGCCGAGTTGATCCGACACCTTAGCGACGATATCCCAGACATCAGCCTGTGTGAGATTGCGACGGCCCTGAAGCAAATTAAGAACAACAAGACGCCGCGCCGGGACCGGGGACGGAATCAAATCAGAGCTTCTGAAAGCGAACGGAACGCCGATACTGAAAGTCCTTCATAGGCTCTTGAATTCCGTTCTCCTCGAGGGCTCAACGCCAGAGGCACGGAGTATGAACTTAGTGGTACTGTTCTTCAAAAAAGGTGATAACACTTTGCTGAAGAATTACAGGCCCATCTCGCTCCTGAGTCATGTCTATAAGTTGTTTTCGAGGGTCATCACAAATCGTCTCGAACGCAGGTTTAATAACTTCCAGCCTCCCGAACAAGCCGGTTTCCAAAAAGGCTTTAGAGTACGAATGCTATTTCACAACAGAAGTCATCACTCCATCTGGCTGGAGGGCGTTCTACACTACGTTAGAAAAGACGCAGTCTCCACTCTAGAACACGTTTACTCCAACGTTTATCAATTCTTTGACAGATGCGGCCAGCACACTGCCACATCAGCTTGCTAATCCTATGTATCTATAACTTTGGTTCTCTGTCGGATAAGGTCATTACGGATCTTATCCTTCAAAGTGACACCGGGCATAGCACGCTCGATAGGTCGATGAACAACTATAAGCTAGTAGATCAGTCGTACTCTAAGTGTACAAGTCTCAGCACTGTAGGTCTTGACAGGTAGGACGCACTGGTTGAAAATTTTCGTTTACAAGCTTTGTGGCAAAGGTGACGAGAAGACTCGACGTAGTATATTTTAGATCCTCCTCGTAGTCTCTTTCTCAAAGTTGTTTCTACCTAGTTAAAGGGTAAGCCCCAGGTAGGTATATTTGGAAACAACTTCAATCTGGTGGCCACATACAGTAACAGGGTGGTGGTTGATTATTCCTTTGGTTTGGCTATGTAAATGTTAATACATATTCGCTGTGAGGCTGAAGCCAGGCCGTCCAGCAACTATTGCAGCTCCCCCAGAAATTTTGCCTTCCAGACTATATTATCGTCAGCGAAACGTAGGAGCGTTTGTTTAATATAATATTTATTTATTTTATTATTTATCGTCACTGTCTCTTACGAAGGGGACATTCGGCTTAAAGTGACCTTTCTCAATCACAAATCGTTTCACACCGTCATTTTTTTAATTACACGTATCTGTAACGTATGGAGATTTCATATTTTACTGACTTATTTTACGAAAAGTTTTATTAATTGCATCACTGAGCGGGATACTATAATGAAAACCGAAACCAAAACATTTAAATCAAATATTATGATGAAATGGTTGTCATGTTTAAAATGTAGACAATTATTTATTGTTATTTCGTTATAAGTGTTACATAATTCTCTGCTTACACTCTGTCGGGCTTGAGCTCGAGGCCCTATCGAGCCAAGGCCCTGTCGGGCCTGAGACCCTGTCGGAGCAGGGCCCTGCCGGGCCGGGGGCCCCTTAGGCCCGGGGCCCGTGGCATTTTGCGCACTCTGCCACCCTATTGTTACGCCACTGGAGACGAGCATGCTATTCGCCTGATGGTAAGCGATACGACCGCTCATGAATAGTGGCAGAACCAAACAACACCTTGATTTACAAAGCAATGCTTGGCATTCCACTGCGACACAAGATGTTAAGTCTAAATATGTCCAGTAGTTACTCTGGCTACAATGTTCTACAATGCGAAACACAACAGTGCATTTAAACTGCTGTTTGGCGGGAAAATTAGCCTTTGATACTTTAAATAAAAATAGCTACCGAATAAATGTACTTATTGTGTTTTTATTTACTATATAATATGTGGCGTACTGCCGAGTTTGTTGCTTCAAAGGCTTGCTTTTCACATACCATTTTTTTATAATGCTTTGTAATAGGACCTTTACTTTCTTCATCTGGGTGAAAAATCTAGCACAAAACAATCATAATAAACAAGCGTTTAAACCGGTGTTGCTGGTTGGCAACAACGTTTTGTGGACAATAGAGTCGAAATCTGCGAGTCAGCCTTTACGGCACTTAAAGTGAACTGTGGCAAAAAATACCTAATCGCTTCAAAGAATTTAAAGCTGAATGAGAGAGAAAAGGGGACACTTCGAAGGAACACGCCTTTGTTATTCCTTCCTTATCTCCGCAGAAATCTTTCAGTCTGAATTTATTCTGTTATTGTTGAGCGCGGTTTTAATACGAGAATTTAACGATCGATTCATTTTATTAGAAGTCGATTTTCAATTGTTGTTCAATGTTCTCCGTCTTGTTAATTATGTTTTCATGAAACCAATTTGATTAATATAATAATATATTGTTACATTTATATATCGAGAAAGTTATCCGTCGTGTAAATAAAAATAGCATAAGGATATTCACTAACATCAATTTTAGGTAGGTGACATCAGTTGAACTCCTGCTTACACAACACAGATATAGTTCCCATAATATATTTATTAATTACGTCAATGAGGAGAGTAAATGTTAAAGGTTTTTAAAGATGCTGTTTTCTTCCGAAGGCTTTGGTAATGAACATAATAAAATGTGAATGTAATTGTATACAATGGGCATTGGGCATATAGGAAATGAGTACCATATGACCTATTTCCACACGTGCGTGTCCAAGGGATTGGCGGAAATAAAGAAAAGTTCTTTATAGCTCCTCGAAGCAGTTGAACGACTCTTTGTCCAGGGTCCAGACACATAAAAATGTCAAATTTCCGAAGGAGCCTTTTTATGGCATTTCGGATAACGGGTCGAATAACGGTTTAAAACAACAATAAAAAAGTACGTTCCTAGATTTTTAACTTGAAAGTATTTCAGGTATTTTGGGTTCATGCCTTTTAGTATTTATTTTGAAACCTAGGTCCCAAGATCCCAAAAAAGATGCTGAGGTATCCAGACAAAAGAGTTTAATGGAATACATTTACATGATCTGATCACACATTATATTCTGCATTCATAAATGTTTCATCAAATTATTTCTTATAGTTGTGTTGCAAGCGAACATAGGACAGCGAACAAAGAATAGAATGTTTCGTAAACTATTTGTATATTGAAATGTCAAGCAGATTGATGTGTTGTATGAACTTTTGGAAGTATGTGGGCTTGAAGTCTTTTGTGTCTGCTATGAATACACATATCAAGATTGCAAAAAACTTTGTTTAGGTTACAATTTATATCATGTTAATATTAGTTTCTATTGATAAAATACCAACTAGAATCTTTGGAAATCCCCAGCTGAACCTCGGCTTTAGAAATAAGACAACTTCGCTATTATTTCTGGTAGCCATGCTCCAAGAACTATCTAAAGAGGGCAAAGTGTCATCATACTTAAATTTTAAATTGCTAAAAGTATTTTTTTCTGTGGTTATTAAAGGCAAATGAATTTTTTTTTACAGTTACTACGCAATAATTTTGCATAATTTATTACATTATATGCATTTATGAAATCTCTATTCTGAATCATTTCACAAATAATAATTACATTTGATAACGGCCTCCTGGTCTAGAAACTTAAATTGGCAAACTAATTTAAACATGATGTTAGAACTTAATTTGGGAAGTTCGAATATTAGTCTACAGACCAACTTGCTGTTGCGTTCGCGAACCATGGAAAGAAGCGGCCACAGCTGCTAACATTAAAACTTGTAAAAGGGAGAAACCTTACGGTTGTCTGGAAAATTGTGAGACAATTGCCAGTAAACGTATGAAATGACTGCATGAAACCTTATATGTGCAGGATTAAATTTTATGGTAAGACTTTCGTATTCATTCAACTATATACACATTGATGTGTTGTCAATATTCAGTAAATTATACTGTCAACTTTTGGAAACGTAAAAACAACATGGATGTTATTTCAACGCTTTGATTATTATTCGTAAAGGGCAGCTAAAGTCCATTGGAAAAATCCACATCAAACTACAAAAGTATTTCATGAATAAATTGTAGAAGAATCTTTTGTTTTAAATCTGTAAACAAAAATGTATTGACAAAGAACAAAGACACAGCTTTAAAATTCAACGTGGATACAAGGGGTGAAACCCGACGCCAGAATCGATTTTACCCAGACTACTAAATTTTAAACCTGAACCTGATAACTGTAACAAAGGAGTTCCAACTTTATTGGAAAAGGGAAGCAAAATTTAAAACAAACATTTAAACAAATAACGTACTAGTTCAATTTGGATTTCAGTCACGTCGTGTTGCATTCCATGATTATGTAATTCGATAAAACAATATTACAACGAAATATTTGTTGAATTTTGTATTTAGTTGTTTTTTCATACAGTATATTAAATAGGTTTCTAAAAAATAATTTAACAACAGAGTAATGTTTCTAGGTCAATTTTTTTATTTAAGATTCTCTCATTGTACATTCCCTTTACGTTGTGTATAAGAACTCTATAAGAGCTGTTATTGAGTGATACAGAAATACCTACATTATTAGTCATTTCCATAATCCCCTTACAGGGAAATACGCAAGCCTTAGTTTTAAGCTGTGTGTACAACACGGCTTACTATATCGATTGGTAGTCCGCAGAGTGGTTATAAACGTCACGGAGTCTAATTATAGTGTGCGCGAACACCTTATGTCACAAAGTACAAGGTTATAGCGAGGAAATTTGTTCTAGACGAGTTTCCGAAAGCGGCTAGAAGAAAGTACTTTTACTGAGAGAAGGCGCGACGCGGCACAGTTTCCACGCGAAACGTGCTCGCAGGTACAACGCACGCACTCTGCCGGCGCCCGCGCGGGCTTTCCAACCAGGGTTGCCACATTTACGATACAAAAATCGGGACATGAGCGCTTGGAGACAATTGGAGTTAGGCTTGTAGGTGATGAGTAAGATAAAAACAAAAAAGCCAAGGATTTGTTCAATTGCAATACTATGCATCCATTTTCATGTAATCGGAACATATTTAGTTTTCGGCGTGTCATGTTACAAATGGCCACAAAATTGATAGGCTCGTGACGAAACAAAACCGGGACAGTCCTGAAAAAGAAGAGAAAGGTGGCAACTCTACATCCAACCTAGTCACAAATTTAACGAGCCAGTGATACTCGTCCGCCGGGAAACTAAGCGGGATTAATGTAATATATGGGTAAATTCACCGGATGGGAGAGGTGATGTCGCGACGGCTGTAACTTTTCCGACTTTTCCATTGCGTGGGGGTATATGAAAGTCTTTCTGTCCGCTCCATCGGCTTGTGGAAGTTTCCAGAACGATGCGCGGCTTAGTTGTGCACTTCTTGAAAGCTTTTCATTGTACGTACTGTGTTTGATTGTAAATAGTCGCATAAAGCGATGCAGCTTGAAATAGGTTTCTCACGGTTTACTTAGTACGTATTTTTATATTACCTGAAATGAAAAGAACACTGCCTGACTGCCGCAGTGGCGTAGATGTACTATGGTACGGTTATAATGCTGAAGTCTCGGGTTGGAATCCCGAGTCGGGCAAAGTGATATTAAATTAATCTACTCATTATCAGTTCGGGGTCTGAAATTTGTGCTCGACATATCGGGCCATTATTAGTTATTGCTATAGCAATAAGCTCGCCCCCTATCACATCGTCGGAGGGTACATACAAGGCAAGATGTGGGTGTCCTAGCACTTCTACCTTTCTGGCAAGAAGGCGTGAGTTTATGTAGATACCTATGTATGTATGAAAGGATCACAGCCATCCTGACCCACGGATAATTTATATTAAAATCAGTAGTTGTTCAAATATTGAATAAAATAACATTAAAGATCATCAGAACAATAAGACAACCTAGAATAAGGTTGTTAACAAATAGATTAAACTTTAAAGTATTTTTTTAAAATAAAATAAAATTTGCGAACCCTCTATGGTGTCTCGTGTGTTTTAAGTTTGAGTAGAATTTTTCTTTTTGCGCCGCCATTATATTTTTAATTTTCATATCATAAAGCCGGTAATCTCATTCATCCCGAATTAACAGAAATACATTCTTAGGGAGGTGTTAAAAACCTGTGGGTATTTATAGATGTAAACAGCTATAACTATTTATAGTTAAGGTCTGAGAAGCGTCGATAAAAATATCCGTGAGTCATGCGTGCTAGTGAGTGACGTAGCGCCGAGCCGAGGGGTGAATGAAAAATGATTGCCATTTATTACCAGTTTTTGTTATCTGACTCAAAACTAATTCAGTACAAAACATTGCTTGTGTTGTGATGACGTCACTATCACGGTGTTATTATGCGTAATTAATTGCAATTTGAGACAATTAAATTATTATCATTCGTTTTATATTAATGGCCCAGGTCATGTATGTGCCAGAGGGATTTATTTGTTTACAAAACAATGCATCTGTGGACTATAAACAGAGCTGTTCAATTCATACAATAAATTACTTTTACGCACTCTTTCCATACATTGATAATATGAGTATATATATTCCTGTATAAATAAATAATGTACTGCAATTTATTACAATCGTTATCTTTACTTTTAAAATTTGTATAGACTTATAGGGGGACTGAGTTTTATGAAAACTGAGCGACGGTTCAGTAGGTTATGAATTATAATCCATCACCTAATACTAGTTATGCTCTCATCTCGAATTTAGGATCAATCATTTTTGTAGGCGATAACTGAAACTAAAACCGAGTGTTTCTAAGCGTTTTAAAGAGTACATTGTCCTAATCTTTTTTTTCTAGTACATAAAGTTTATGTATGTATCAGTAAAATACAAAAGTAATTTATTTATCTGGGTGTGTATTTCACAGCTGCTTTCATACCCAAGAACTTAAGATCAATACACACCACTTTCCGAAGTTGAAATATAACTAAAAAACAACGATTTCACTACAATTATTATTTCCCAGAACAGCCCTTAGATATAAATACATTTAATGACATCACTCCGAGATGTGGATGTCTTACAGCATTCGACTGGTTCTCGGAACGTCTCGGTGCTTCCAAGAAGTTTTGTTTTTACACACCTGCTCCGTTTGTAAGGGCGTTTAATTGTGACTGTTCAAAGTGGCCATCAATAACCATGACAGCAAAGGTTAGGGTTTTTGTTCGGACCTGTTGCCTTGCCCGTTTTTTATTTACGTGTGTGATCATGACTGTATTAAAAACGTTTCAATGATTTGTACGAGAATAGTATTTGAACGTATAGTTTTTAATTGGGCGCTGAAATACAAGGAACTATGTTGTTATCGATGTGGTACCTTTATTTTTTTAATGTTAATACATATTCTATATACTAAAGGAGGTTTTAAAGGCGACAGATATAAATAATTGCATCTGGCGAACACAATATAAAGGAAAATATAACGCCGTCAATCGATATTTTTTCTGAGTAACAATGAGGACAAAAGCTTCATAATATCGTTTAAGTCCGTCTTCTTTTTGAATTGATATTTCCTCAGTTTTTTTTCTGACATTCTTAGCTATTTTGGGATTTCATAAGGATGAACTGTGGTATATTTTTAAGACACGATTTTATTCATGAACTCGGTTCTACGAATTAATAACTGGTAAGACTTATCACCTACATGGGTCGCAAATTGCACCTGCAGTTATTAATTCCCAGTGAACTAGTTATCTTACGATATTTTCCTTATAGGAATGAACATTGGCCACTGCAATCGAAAACATTTATACGCTACTTTTGCCCCCGTTTTTTTTAAATATAAAAATAAGACTAAGAGGAATTATTTATTTATCAATGTCTTTCACAAAACTGTAATTGTTTTAAATTTTAATATGACAATAAGACTGAAAGGAATTATTTATTTATCGATGAATATAATATATTGGTTTTCACAAAACTGTAAAATTTTGTTGCGTGTGCGTTATAGCGGCAATAATAATTTCACGTTTTATAATTATTAAAATGTCTTTAAGAGTATTTAGGCACATATAATTTAAAACAACAAAAAAAAAAAAATACAAAAAATCAACAGTGAACTGGTTTTCATTCAAATGTATATTTTAGGTAAAACATCTGGTTTCCTGCAAGATACGAGTATTGTTTCAACTAATTTCTTTTTTTTATTTTTAAGTCTTCGATTAGGCAGGTAGATTTTTGTGTCGGTCGGAATGACGGCAAATATATATTGAAGATCAATAAAAAATACACTTTTAAAACCAGAGAATATTATTTAAAGACAAAATTAAAGATGTTTCGTTTGTTCGTTTGTAGCGCGTGTTATAAAATAATTTCTGATAAATAAAAACGTTAGCAACTTCCATGCGGGCAAATGCTAGTACGTGTTTTGTTTGTCGACTAATTAATTCAGTAAAAACTGACACGCAGCGAAGCACTTCATTCTGTTCCACGCTGCATTCATACAAACATTATTGTAAAGTTTTTTCATTAAACCTGCATTTCATTCATACTAGTTTTGTAGTGCAGTTGAGGTAGCAAGCTGAATGTTTGCTTCCTGTTTTAATTTAAATTAGCTGTTAATAGTACTAACTTTTAAGGAACATGCGACAGTCACACACAAAATTTTAAACGCATGCATTTTTTTTTAATTCAATTGAATGGGGAGACGAGGCTTCGAGCCGTTCGTCTGATGGTAAGCAATAAGACCGCTCATTAACAGTAGCAAAACCAAACAATGCAACGCCTTGAATTACAAAGCAATGTTTGGGATTCCACTGCACTCGTTATCTTGAGATATAAGATATTAAGTCTCAAGTCATACAGTAGTTACTCTGGCTACAATGTCCTTCGCACCGAAATAAAACAGTGCATTAACACTGCTATTTGATGGGAGAAATAGACATTGCGAGGGTACCCAGGCGGCCTCTTACGTATGTAAGTATGTATATGTATATATAAGAGACCTACCATCAGTGAATATTGCGATACATACGTCTCGTGTCATGAAATTAGAAGCTAAAAGAGATTGTTCAGTCTCTCAAATATTGGTTGGTCACTCGACGAAGTTAACCTGTTGCGTTGCAAACAACAGAAATCTACACTTCTGACAATTAAATGCGGCAAACATGTAAAACAATTGTAAACCCCACAAGAGTTATTTTCTGATTTGGGTACCAATATACCAAGCTATATAAATTATGTGCATAGCAAATTATCCCATCAGAAGTTTAGGTTAATATGAGTAATTTTATGCAATTTAATAGCATCATTTTCGTCATTTGGAAATACCTAGCGACCGATAGGAAGTTTGCCGTATAGACTAACAATACCCCTTAATTACATACCTCATTAACACCTACCACAAATTACACAATATATAATACAATACACACAAAAACATATAAATTCCAAATTCTCAACTTCATTCTCAATTGACATAAATCATGAAAACCTTCGCTAAAACGATTCTACAACGCGGAAAACTCGCAACCCCCAATGCTAATTATACCGAGTAAACAATGTGAAACAGTATAAATATACAGCTTAGACGCACGTTTATGATCTGTAGGCGATAATGTCTGCAGAGGTCACGCTATCACTCTGAGACTTCGCCCATTGTGACCTTGCTCCAGATCACGCGACCTTGTTCCCTCCGCTCAGCTAACGAGCTTGCCTATCGCGTAATGTATAGTTATTCATTAGCAGCATTCGGCCCACTGCGCTTAATTGAGCCACATTCCCATAAGGATCAATGTCATGCGTATAGTTGGGTTCATAAACATGATGAAAGTGCCTAAATTGTTGAAAAAACTTGGGTTTGGAACATTGATCCCATACCAATACGTGTATTAGTTACAGCTACCACTCTATCTTTTACTCACACTCACACACACACGATGAAATTAATAATCTAACTATAAAGTTACATAAATAATATATGGCAAAAATAAAAAAAATATTTTTTCGAAAGTATGACGTGTCTTGAAGCAAATTTTTTGGGTACCGTCTGATTTGAATTTCAGTGATCACTGAAATTCAAATTTTGAAACTTATTATAAGTTTTATGGTATTTCTGAGCAATTAATCAAAAGAATCTCAACATTTTAGCAGAATTGGAAATATTCAATTATAAGTTTGGAAATTGATTTAAGTTTTCGTCTAGGAATGGTTTGTTTTAAGTCGTATTGACTCTTTAATAACTAAGTACTATTTCGCTTCGGGTAAGTGACAATCCAAACCGTAATTTATTTAGCTATAATTAAAAAACAACATCTTTGGTTCATGGTTTTAATCTCATATGTTCTGCATAAATTATTTGGCTCCGTTGATAAACAATGCCATTTGGATCGTAATTTACAATCAGCTCGTATAGAATATGTTTTAATTAGGATTTAGGAACTATTGCTTTATGTTCCTATCAAAACACGTAAAGAAGATTGCTCTACCGTTAAAATGAATCCAAGATCTCATGTTCCTTACTAGTAGCATGTTAATATTATTAAATATATATATTCATATTCTCTCTATTGGAAAAAATTGATTGCGCTCAACCTCAGCTTTCGCCAAGGTTATTCGTTCATCGACATGTTTTCGTATATGAAATGAAGTAATGAGGCTATAAAATGCGACGGTAAAAGTAAAATGTGGATAATAGTACTAAACAAGCAACCTGTCTGACTACAGCGTGTTCGGTGTCAATTGACTCATTGTATTTTGTGTGAATTCAATTATATTTAATGCGATTTTATCAGTGTATATCGATGCTGATGCGTTCAAATTGAACAACTTTCACATTTTTTGTAGCTTATTGAAAGTTTTAATAAGATTTTTAATAATATACATACAGAAAACATTTAGTTATGTGTATTTTTTTCTACTTCGCCTTATCTCGTGACGTCGGCGAAATATGTTTTTATGTACTTATTTCTTTGTATCTTCATATCTTGGTTTTCTTTAAGATATGGATTTGAGCGATAAGAGCGGCATGACTAAAAACAGTATGTTTCTAATTTCGTATGTACACCATATAATGCATAAATGAATGAAATGGAAGTCATTTCATGGAATTATATTCGCTTCAATCATCAATTCACTGGCTATCAAATATTTTAACTTTTATGTAACGGCAGGGTGAGGGCGGGACAGTCGCCTAACTACATATCAAAGTTTTGAGATTCTATCTGAGATATAACAGCAGAACAAAATGTATAGTTTCAAATGGCGTTAAGGGCTTTAAGCATGTCGGATTGCAAGGTGCGTTGGATTTGACAGGGGTTGGATTACTGTGTGTCTACTGTATAGGTATTTTCAGCGCATGAGGATATTTGGTGTGCACTGATGGTCTTCAAATATTAATCGTGTACTTTAGTTTTGTTTTCTTCTTCTTCTTTATAATATTATGTTTTGTTATATTTTTGGTGAATAACGAATTTATACAACTGTGCGTCATCCGAGGTTTGAGTTCAAAATCAGCGTTGTGACCTTAAAACAGCACTTGAAATATTGGCTGCGATCTATACATAAACACGGCATTAATATAGATTATAATTAGTTAATTTTTTTCTGTTTAACTTCCATTACAATAGTTTTAATCTTTTATGTATTCTGTTCTATGTTGTATACTTGCTGTCATGAATAAAATAGTTTCAATCTTTCTTTCTTAATTCTAGTATACGTTAATCTAAATAACTATTTCATAATGAGTGCTATTGAAACTTAACGTTTACTGCACACGATTACCGGCAATTTACAATAGAAGGTCGGTTACAGTTTACTCCACATTATTTACTCTATTCACACTTGTATACATTGTAATTAATTGCTCAATGAGCTGGGATACCGCAATAAGCGATCTCAGATCAGAGCGATAGCTAGGCAACCTTTAATATACGGCTTAACAGGTATTACTAAGTAAATATTTATTTTTATTTATTGTTCACAAAACATAATAAATTAATTATACAATTAAGGGACTTAAAGCTAAATATAAGTACGTACAAACGGCGCCCTCATCGCTTACGGGGATCTCTTTCAGACAATCTTGGGATGGATTAGAATGAATAGGAGTAGGCAATCGCAGATATGTGTTAAAAGGGAAGAAAAGAAAATAATTTACTACTGAAAACTTTATACATAAGTAAGTAGATACGCTAAATATATTTACTTGCTTTTTAGACTTAGTAACAGGCAAAGTTTCTTTTTCGTCTGTTTATATGGCATGGTTTTTAATTTATTGAATGCAGAGTGGGCTTGGCATGAATGTCTGTCAACATAAGTATCATTTGTCATTTATTAAACGATATACCCAGTCATTAGTTAACGCTTGTCATGAACAACTACTTATTTATATTGTGACAAATAATAGTGCGTATCTCAAAGACACGTTTTTTAATTGAGTTCGTACCACATAAATCATAATACATTCATTGTAAAACATAATTGAGAATGAATCAAATAGAGTTCCGTTGTTTTTATATGTATGTATAATAATTAAAGGTTACGACCCCAAAAGACCACAGATATTATACATAGTTTAAGTTAAGTACATTGTGTTACAAGGCGGCTGTTCTTAATTAATGTAACGCTCTCAAGACACTTCATTGTCTTGAATTCTAGCGGTTACCTTACTATATTTTTTTTCAATCAGCAGGTAATTAATGCTGGGCGTCTATTATGTTTTTTTATTAGAAAGACTATATGTAAAATATTAAAATGTCATTTCGATGAATTTCATTTGTATTAAATTAATGTGATTAGAGTGGAATAGTTCGCCAAGCAAGCGACACAATAAAGTACAAGAGGTATGGTCGCTATGCCCGCCTATGCACCGAGTTGAACTTTTCTCAGCTTTCCGTGCAGTGCTCCCCACCGCGACGTGGGGCGTGAAAGCACTGCGGTCGTGCGCGGGCGCAGTAAGTATGCCATGCGGGTCGACGAACGCCGGCCTAGACCCACATTCAGCAATTGGGGCATAATCAGCGACAGTACAGCGAGCGCGTTGACCCCACGCAGTGAAATGCTCATCTCTCTCCTTCACACTCTTTCTCTCGACATCGCGGTGTCAGCTTTCCCACTGGCTCACGTGCACCCGGCGACGACGCCCCGCGATGCGGTTTACGCATGACGCACCGCCCGTACACCGACATGTGTATTTTACTTATACATTTTTGTATTTTCTCTCGCGCATACCGCTTGCGTGTGACCATCCGAACTATTCGACGGAACTGACACAAGAAACTGTCATTAAAGTATCAACTAATAGTAGAATGTTCGATCTTCGTTCTCTTCTAATAGCTACCTATATTCGTCACAGAGTCGGGATCGCTAATGGAAAAAAAATGGAACAAGTTGCCCATCCGCAGTGGCATGTGCAAGCCGAGCGTGACGATCTACGCATATGCGCAGTCGAGTGCGGGATATGTGTGTAAAATATTTGATTTTCACTTTCACATGAGAATGCTCGTAAGAAAAGTAATTAATTCGCTATTTTAAACTGCGGAGTTTAATCAACTGCATGTACTCGCTTGCTATTAAAACATTTTTCCTTGTTGGTAAACACTAAACGCACAAGCAGGTATGAAAAAATTGATGCTTACAAATATTTCATGAATAGCGGTTTGTTGATTCTAGAGTCTAGGTATTAGGCGATTTGGGAAGGGCATTGTTTTCAAACTTTATCTTTTTGTATTGTTATTATGGTTTAGAACGTCCTCGATCAAATAATGAGAGGGTTTCTTTAAAAGTTCCCAAAAACAAATCTCACAAATATTGTATTATTTATTTAAGCTTGGTCTGTTTCTAAATTCACACTATAAAATTGGATTGTATTTATATTTGGTGGGTTTATATTATAATAATGGTGGACACAGTCTTATTGTTTAAAGGTAGATAAGGATTCAAATTGAATCGTACAGTAACAAACTAATTTAAAGTACCTACCGACTTTGTCCATCTAAACTATACTCAAATCATATCAACAGTGACATACATTTCGAAGGAGTTTCCTGGTTCACTTTAAAACAATTGTAAATACTTGTGATTAAATCATTTCGGTGTAGTGGGTGTAGTATTCAAATTAAATTTAAAGAACAATTTAACGTTATTTAATTTTAACTAGGTCAACCAAAATAATTAACGTATTGCTTTGTGTGTTGCTTCGAAAATACATATACAGGTAGAAGTTATTGGGATGTGCAAGCAATTGAAAACTAGAGAGCAGTGTTATTGTTTCACAATGGAACACGAAAGCGCTTTTTTTATTTTCATTCAGTCTGGCTATGTAGTGACTAGTGTATACCGTATAGTATGTCTAGTTATGATAGTGTGGATGCGCGCGGAACAAACGAACAAGAGCGAACGGAAAAGAAAGTAAAAATAAGTGCATCGATACAAGAACTAGGCAAACGTGTAGTGAGAAATGTGTGCAAGCGAATGCAACCGTTTCATCTACGGGGAAAAAGTGATGGCGATCCGACTGACTTGAAAGATTCGGAGCGGGCATTGTTTGCGGCGCGGTGCGTTCCCGCCGCAGCATGCACTTGCATTTTTCCCCTACTTCTTCACTTTCTTCTTATGTATACTTTCTAGGCTTTATGGTGAAATGCTGTGCGCTTTCTAACGTAACACCAGTGCAAGTTTTTCTCGTCGCTTACCATTGGAAATGAAAACGAATTAACATTGTTATTGATTCCACATTCATTAGTTTTTGTGACGCGCAGTCAGATATTTACTCTCGTCTGCAGACAGCAGCGCGTAAGTTCATTGCCGTCTGAAACGAAAGCGTCGCTAGACCTATAATCGCCGTTCTAAATAATCAGCTCTCCATTAGTTATTATAGCTTTGTAAAGTTCATATTTAGGTCAGCGTCTGTGTGGAGGTTTGCTCTGGAAATCTGCATAGGCGGATGTCGGTGCTATTAGATATTGTAAGTTTCTCTATCGGTGAAACTTTCGGAGTGAGCGAAGTGTGTCGCTCGGCGGGCCGGCGGGCTGGCGGGCCCGGCGCTGCTCGTGCTCGCGCACCCACGGAAATAGGTCCGCAACAATAAACTATGAAGCATGTCTATGTGGGCCATCGCAAGCGCGGGATCGCCGCGCGGTCGCTTGTCGTCGCTCGCTGAACGCTATGCAAATCGTTAGGAACTTTCTTCCGGCGCATTTGTGAGAGGGCATTGTAACGATTTCTCCTGCGCAAGCGCATGATGTCACACTTCCACAGCTTTGAACCGCCTTATTGTATTTTGTTATGACATTAAATTAATTATACATTATCTATTTTGTAGTATAATAATGCAATATTAGATTGAACTGTAGTCATCATTAGATAACATTTGAAAGATAACAAATTGTTTGTAATTAGGTTTAGCCGACGCGTGTATTATAGTCAGCTGATATGTATTGTCCGTTTGAAATCATTCCAGTTTTGTTAGGATTTATTTGCGGTGCTTCATTTTTTTGTCAGGTTGTTTTTTTTTTTGTTGAGCTTTTTCTTGAATTGATTGTGCATTGACGTTGAGTTCCCGGTGTAGGTATTTAGTGAAGTGGCAGTGTTTGTGAGACCACGACCCGCGCAACATGGGCCGCGCGGCGCGAGGCGGTGCGCCGTCGCGCTGCTGTGTTAACCTACTTGGCGAGCGTTGATCTCTTTGTTTGTAAACATGAATGAAACATGTTTGAGAAGTATATGCACGGTTCCGTACGATAATCAACATTTTAAAAATAAAAGTTTCCATTATGTCCGTCATTCTAATCATTGTCATATTTGTGTTTTTTTTATGAGATTAAAAATAGCCGACAAACTTCTCCTTTACTTTTTCATAACTATTTTAAGATTTGGTTATCCCAATGGCGTATTATTACAGTCCTTAAAATTCTTAGTCGTTAAGAAGTGAAAATAAATAATTGCCATGTTTTAGAGTGCGTGTAAAAATGTTGTTTACAAGTTAATTAAATAGTTGTAATTGGTTGAAATGTAACGACATTTTTTACATTACAAAGCAACTAAAATACAAAGAACATAAGTGGGTTAAAAAGGAATGGGTCATTAACATCCATATTTAAAATAATTTTGTTTATTTTTTATTTTTGTAATACACAGATCATAGTTGAGTGATATTTATATATTTGTACAGCATATAATTTTTTTCTTCACACAAACTGAATTCAAGTCATTCGAAAGGTACAAAACATTCAATAACTAAATAGATTTTATAAATGTCTACGAATAAGGGTGTTTATCTGTAGTCGTCTCACCATATATGTACCATCAAATATTTTCCCGTTCGCAAAAGACAAGCGTTAAAAGTCAAAATTAATTTAAACTCTTGTTTCCATCATTGAATAAGGCGCTTATTAATGTAAATTGGTATTTACCATTTTAGGCAAATGATCTTATTGATATGCCGTGAGAGGTTCCACGTATTGTCTGCGACCATTAGAGAGGTGATTTGAAATGTCACTTAGATGCCAGGAGCTAAAAGCCTCGAGTTCTGTTTCCGTGATTAGTCAACAATTATAAATGTTTGCATTCCACGTTATTGCAGAAGGATATACCTATTACATTGCTATTTTAAGTTTTGAAACAATGTATATTATTAAACGAAGAACTTCTTTTGAACTTATTCTATTGACTACTTTACTGATGAAAGGTTTCTCATATGTGAGAGGTGGCCTGGCTAGGTACCACCGCAAAGTCTATTTCTCCCGCCAAACAGCAGTGTAAATGCCCTGTTGTGTTTCGGATTGAAGGCTATTGTAGCCAGAGTAACTACTGGACATATTGAGACTTAACATCTTATGTCTCAGCGCGGTGGAATGCCAAGCATTACTTTGTAATTCAAGGCGTTGTTTTTTTTTGATACAGTTTATGAGCGGTCGTATCGCTTAGCATTAGGCGAACGTCATGCTCGTCTCGCCATTCATTGCAATAATAAAAAAAAGACTGATACCAAGTTGTTTGATTGCTTCTTCAGACTCCCCTTTCTCAATATTACAGAAAAGAAGATGCATGAAAAATGTCTTTTGACTGCTATTGTGGCGAAAAGATAAACTGCATTTTTGTTGTATATTTATTTTATTTTAATACCTACGCGTATAGTATCCATTCATTTAATAGATTTAGTTTTTAGATATTTGCTTACCATCAGTTGAACGGCAAGCTAGTCTTGCCATTCATTGCTATAAAAAAATAGTATTTATGTATTTGAAATAAGAAGAGTTCTTGGACTTTTAGTAAAAGTTTTAGCGTTTTTACATATAGTTGACAGGACCCAAAACGTTTACAAGTGAACAAACAACAGTTTCCTAGCAATTGCGATTATTATAAGCTTGCAGTTCATTTTATTTTTTAAACTCGATAACAAGATAATCTTAATGTCGCCAAATGTGTTGATACATATCTGAGTTATAAATAAAGCGAGGTGAGCCTTGCTTAAGTGCTTGTGCATTAAGTACAACAGTATAAAATTTATCCATTATTTCTTTTTTTATTTGGTTGTATATCGCGCCTTAAAATATATAAATTGACTTTTATTTACTTGAAATTGTGTTTTTGTGACAAAATACGTTATAATACACAATGAAATATGTAATTTATTAAAAAAGACTTGAGATATTTCCACTGCAGTTTTTGTAAAGTAAACATCCTTTATAAACAGATTAATATGATCCTACAGTAAAATGTTATTGATTCCCATTAGCTTTTAGTTATCACTGACGTAAATGGCTCTAAAATATGCAATAACAATAACAAATGCATATAGGATGATTTCGTATTTTGATCGTGAGAAAAATATTTGCTTTTGAGCAATATTATGAGTGCATGGATAACAATTAATGTCATTTTAAACAATACGTGGTGGTAGCTGCATGAATAGCGCTACTACGATATAATATAATAAGTTACAGAGGAGACGTAACTCGTAGGTTCTAACATCACTTTTGTGAATAAGTAATAACGCGCATTTTTATTTACTTTTTACTTTTACAGTAAGGACACTCAAGATTGTATTATGTATGTGCAGTTAAATCGTACTAAGACAGCGTGATAGATGGAAATAAATGAATTTTCACAAAAGTGGATGGATGTCAGGCGAACCCCGGACTAGAATCATAAGATAAATCCGTTGTATCCTCGGATCGGGAAAACTGTTTTCGCGATGCATCGAAAGTCCTTTGCAGTTTCATATATTCATGACAGAAGGCCTCAAAATATTCTGCAACATGGATGAAATTGTCATGTTGTACGGAATCATTGTAAGTGTTGGATAAGGGCAGACAAAAAACCAAGGATTGAAGAATTAAATCACAGAAAATTTAATTCTTAACCGGTTGTTAAAAAAGCCTTTTGTCCACATTACGTAATACCATTGTCTTTAATTACCTCATTTAAATAACCGATAGGAACAGTGTAATAACACTTAAAATTATTTACCGAATTAATTAAATAATGATAAATCAACGGCCTATTTTGCACAGTTTGCAAATCTAATACTGGATATAATAACAAGTGAGTACTCAATATGCACATAATGTCAACAGAGTCTTTAAAGTTCATTGGTTCTATTTCCATATCAAGTGCGTGATAACCATTGTTAAGAGCAACTGAAATTAGCTTAATCTGATTTATTTTGGGATCAATATTTATATAATTAAAATATGATTACTGAGTACAAAGTATGTTTGTGATTTAGGATATAGAACGCACGTTATTTCGGCCCACAAATATTTCTTTCGGTTCTGGGTGTTGGTGAGATCAAAAAGTCTAGTGTGGGGTCAGGACTATGTATGTGACTGTTGCATGTTATTTATTATTATGATTATTTATTATTCATAGATAGTTTAAAAACCTATTAGAGTTACCGAATGTTTTGCCTCCTTCCCTCAAACTGAATTCAAAAATCGTTTGAGAAAGACAAAATATTTGTTAACTAAAATAGGTTTTAAAAATGAATAAGGCTATCACTCTATGACATCGGCCTAGTAAGAATTTATGGTCATACGTACGTTTTCCGTAAGTGATATAAATAGTCTGAGTTGCGATAAAAATGTCATCCAGATTGATCGAATTGTGATATAATATCAGATAATTGACAGCCTCCGTGGCACAGTTGGTTAGACGCCTGCTGTGAAACGATAGGCCGCGGGTTCGAACCCCGCACCAAGACAAATGTTTGTGTGAACAACATGCATTTGTTTTGGGTCTCGGTGTATGTGAGACCGATATGTCTCTCGGAGTTCGAGTCCCACGACACAGGACTCGATCTTAGTGTAGGGTCAGGACTATGTATGGCACATAATCTTGTATACCCTTGATATAAAAATGTATATTTAGTTGGTGTGAGGTAATTATTATAAGCTTGGTCGAATATCATGCACGACTGTGGGAAACCCGTTATAGAGATAGCTATCTTCCACCATTAGCCATAGGATATTACAATGCCTTTAACATTACATGCATTAGTATATAGTCATATCGTGCTAGTGTAAAAAAATACAAACTAAACCACACGCATGAAATAATTACTTTAACCGTACTATTACGAAAATAAATAAATAATAATAAATAACACCTAACAGTCACTGACACACTAAGATCGAGTCTTGTGTATCAGGAACTACGAGAGACGTTTCAGTCTCACAAACACTCAGATATAAAAGAAATATTTGTGGCCAACATATTCATTTCTCTCGGTGCAGGGATCGAACCTGTGGCCTCTTGTTTTACAGGCGACGTCTAACCAACTGCGCAGTGAGGGTCTCATTATTTTATGTAGTTTGTGTATTTTCAATTTAAAAACCTTGTGGTAGTCACATTTTATTCACCTTGTCAGTATAGGATTATACAGGGGGTAGTACTACAATCCCGCAGAGAACCAATGTAAAGTTAATTACTATAGTACTATGCCTTTGGCTAAAACCTACATATATTTCATTCCGGGGCTAAGCTATTTGTAATCTAAAATGTCTGTTTTTATTAACAATACTCGGATTTTGTGATCAAAGCATTTAATTCTACTGTTATATTCTACGTATTTCAATTTGCAAAAAGTCGGTTGTGTAACGAAAGGCCGCGGGTTCGATGCCCGCACCGAGCAAATGTTTGTACGATCAACATGTATTTGTTTGGGATGTCGTTACTGCAGTGGCGTAACTCAAAATGTTTTCAGGACCATGTATTTGTAATATTTAATATTAAATAATGATTTACAGAGTAGTATTTCCTTGATTCATTAATCAATAAAATTTGCATAGGTATGCCTTCTAAAATGGATTGTGCTCGCTAAAGCATGTCTTTATCTATTCAAAATTACGTATCAAAAATTCTCAAAATTGTCACTAATTTTTAATATGTTAGATTGTTCTTTAGAGTGCCATTCAAGTCTTTTATAGTGTCAAAGATAAAATCATGCCTATTTTGTTTAAAATTTACGAAACGAATGTTCAATACAAGACAAACATGAGTTTAAAAGAACGCAAGTTTCGTTTGCATATCGTATAACCCCATGCTTGAAGATGAAATATTGACAAGAATAATTGCTTGCCATGTATATTTTACTGCCCAAATATTACACGTTATTGTTTTAGCATCACAACACTTGGACCGTATATGAACAGCGCGTGAGATCTGACCCCAATACATGAATACTTATCCACACAACACCGCTTATATGACGTGCTAAGTATTGTGTTATCCCCTCATTATTTACTGTGAGTATTCTTTAACAAACCGTAAACAATTAAAGATCACTCAAAGTTTGATCTGAAGGTTGTGTCGGTGCTAGTGACCATCAAACGGTCTCGACCCTCACGATCGGCTCCATTACGTAAACTCACCATAGCGATTTAAAGCAAGAACAATGTTGATCCCTTCACATTGTCAAGGGTCAGTGAACCGGTACCATTCTCAAAGAATGCAAGGACATCGATGGGCCGCTGGGCGTGCTGGTGCGACGGAGCAGTGCGCTGTGCGGGCCAGCGACAAGCCCGCGAGCTGCCCGAGCTAAGCCCGGCGTCGCTGCCTGCCGCTCTCTCAGTCACACTACTTGCCAATTAACGTTCACGCATTGCGCGATTTCTGTTTGTTCCCAAAAACAAACACAAATGATTTCGAAACAACCTTTTAAACGCATCGACTTGCAAGCGGTTTGTAGAAAATCAACAACCATTATTTCAGTATACGTAATTCTGTTTTCGCCGGTAAAATTGGGAGATAATGTTAACGAGCCTGCAAATGAACCATTTCGAAACACCGTTGCGTTAATTATTAATAGATCGCGAATGCAAAGTTTATTTTCAGACACAAGAATCCTGGAAACGAGAAGCGGGCTATAAATAGCACGATAATGCGAGTTCGATATTCGAATAATTTCTCGGCTATTGTGCAACACCTGCACAAGACAGGGGTAAAAAGCCTCGCATACATTGACTCTGGATGCTAGGACTGGTCGACTACCTTTTTCGCGCAAACTAAAAATAAAAGAAGGAAGACGTATACACGGGATGCAGGATTCTAGACGGTATTTACGGTGTACAGGACAAATAAACGAACAAAATAATAAGGCTCCACGAGAGTAGCGAGCGGCGGACGACCGCCGACGGCTGACTTGTTCGACATATCCTTTTAAAACTAAAAGATAACAAAGTCGCGCGTTGATTGAGATCTGACTCACAGCGCTCTTGTCAATGAGTATCTCATTAGAGCCCCATTGACATAATGTTAAATGTTTACCGCACGGTGCGATGAAGTTATTGACGTTATGGCCTCGTAATGAGGCAAACATTCCGCTAAGAGCACAAACGTGGAACTAGTATTATTTATTTGTACTTTTTATTGATTAGCGGCGATTTCACACTGAGATACCAGAATCGGCTGCGTTTGTCAAAAGACGCCAAGTGCAGAAAAAACAACTTATATAGGAGCTAGCTACAAGCAAAAATTCACTTTCAAGGTCCAATACACGTCAATTCAGGTATTAATTTAAATGATAATCTAGGAAATATCGACAGAGGATCATAAACAGCTATTCTTGTGTACCTCGCGCTTGAAAACGGATTTCGGTTTCTGGCATGTCCTGTTTGATCCGTTCTACTCGATAAACGTAAATGTCCTTTTGATTGCTATGTAGCCAGTTGCGCGGGCGTCCACCTCATGTTAACCTTGCGTTGTGTCAGTTACACCAGCCGCTGAATAACTGTACGGTGGCTGAATTAGAATTACAAAAATACTCTAAGATCTGGACTATCCCGTTAGAGAAAATGGGCCACTAAACATTCCAAATCTCCTTTGAAAACCCTGTGAACTCGACATTCTGGACCCCAAGAATGGTATTTTGGTTGATAAATCCATAATTCGCGAAACTTTCCGTCGCGTGGGTGAGAATATCTTATGGAGTTCACGTCTGCATGTAGGTACGACTATTTATAACCATGAATCAACATTTCATTGTGATAAATTCAGACGATTCTCTGATAAAGCTATAAATAAATGAACGTGTAGTTATGTTTTATACATTTTGACTCGTATGTTAAACAGGTTAGTCACTTTGTTGATGAGAACTATAATTTACGGAAGACGCTGACGAGATCCCTTCTCATTTAGTTTACTTATTGCACACTAGCGGCCGGCTCGACTCCGCCTGAGTGAAGATGCTTTTTGACTCCACTTCAGAAATATATTTCGCGTGCTAACCGTTTCTTCTTCTTCAACTTCAACCGATTACACTGTGCACCCAAAAGAAGCTTACAAAAAGAATAAAACTACCCCATTTTAGCAACATGTTTCCCTATTGGTCTCTTCTCCTATTGATCATAGCGTGATGCTATAACTGGCTTTGAAACAATTATAACTAGCTTATAACATTCCTCGATAAATGGGTTATCCAACACTAAAATAATTTTTAATTCGGACCAGTAGTTCATCAGATTAGCGCGTACAAACAAACATACTATGTATGCATTATATATGTATTTGTATAGAATTGTAGATTCTTTTATTTTCAAGGCAATATCCATAACATATTTTTTCATCATGATTTGGTCCATATTAAGGTGATTTGTTATTACCAACTTTTTCAAGTTCTCTTAGGAACGAAGAGTACTTAAAGTTGGAAATAATAATTAATAAGTACTTGGCCAACAACTTTCACGAGTACAATTAATTTATGTTAATTGAATTTTTGTTTGCAATTCGAGAAAGTTTGAGATCATTTGTAAAAGGGAAAATCTGAAAACGCTAAATTATTTACCATTCATTGGACTGGGTACCAGTAGGTACATAATAAAAATACATAGAATAAATTTTATTTACGACACGAAACATAATGTTTTTTAAAATTACAGAATTAATTGCAATCGAAGAATTATTGTTCACAATTTTTATCACTACATAGTATAAAACAAAGTCGCTTTCTCTGTCCCTATGTCCCTTTGTATGCTTAAATCTTTAAAACTACGCAACGGATTTTGATGCGGTTTTTTTAAATAGATACAGTGATTCAAGAGGAAGGTTTACATGTATAATACGTACATATTATTGTACAGAAATGTATTTGTACCCGGGCGAAGCTGGGCCGGGCCGCTAGTTATATTATAAAGGTCAACGAGCATACGGTTCACCTGATGATAAGTGACTACCGCCGCCCATGAATATCTGCAACACCATAGGCCATGGAGATACGTTGAATAATATTCTTTTAACTCTTAATTCTATACCTTATACATCCATAGGAAATGAATGGAACAGTTAGTTTGATGAAGACAATGGTAATGCGTTTGCCATTGTTATAGCTCAAAGTGCAATCGAAGAACTATTAATTGACGTGTTGAACAATATGGCATGGAGAGTAGTGCATTCTTTAAGTATATAATCGTGTTATGCCACTTTGGAGTGCCATGGCATAATATTATCGTTGCATTGTTCTCCAATCTCCTTAGATAAATGAATAGAACGTCAAAACTGTGTTGCAGAATTAAAATTGTAGCGAGATTATATATGATAATATTGAAATATTTTATTCAGTTTAATCTCACGATGTAGAAGTCAGCGTGTTAAACGCTAATAATCTTCGAATCAATTTGAGCGTTGATAGTTGGTATTTACATAATTTTCCACTGGCGGTGTACATACTTGATTGCTGCGAGTGTGTCGTGCGTGTGTTTGTGAGCGTAATTGCGCCTCGTAATTAATAAAATCAGTGGCACGTGGTCAGGCTAATGCTTATATTAGTCGATACTAAGCGAACTGATCATTATGATTGGTCCGATAACAGCTCGGCCGCTGACCGGCCTTCACACTTCGCGCCGCCCGCGTCGCCGCGAGTGCGCGCGACCTCGCCCGTCCGTCTCGCACTCCCTGCAGCCTCACTCTTTTGTCTATACATATCTATTTTCTTAAAAAATACTTTTAAACAATCTCATTGTTTGAAGGTCCATTGTTATGTACGTTCAAAACAAAATTACCTTGTCCCCGACTCTACTACTTTGAACAAATCGTCGAATGTATTTCGATTTGGTTCTACTAGATACCAGACAATGTTTAATAATGACACCATCGCGATCATATGCTTTAGGAAGTCCACTGAACATAATTCCTTCCAAAGTTAAATAAAAAATTACCATAAAGACCTTTTGGAAGCAGCCTGCATCCAATAACTTCCTGCAACCATTATCAGCTCGGTTGTCCACCTTGCGGGTGGACGTCCTATACTGCGCCTGCCATATAATATTGCAGATAAATATTTCGATACTAGTGAACAATATGTTATGCATCGGTAGAGGCATAATCTACTTTAAACCACTCCAATCGTGAAGTTTTTGGTAATGTTTAAGCCTAGTCTTTTTAGTATAACGTAACTACAGATTTTTCAAAAAATTCTATTGGTTACACAAAATATTTAAAAAATCGTATATATCTATTTATAATCCGTCGATAAGAGTTAAGTTTAGCCTTGCACTTTAATCTATCTGTATAACCTATACAACAATGTCATGGTATCTACATACCTATTATGCCTATAAATAAAAGTAGGTATTTTTATATGATGCTCGATACAATATTCACGAGCACAAAGTATCAATTTACATACATAGTCAGTATAATAGACTGTAGGTGCATTTGATAAATTATAGGTAATTGTTCTCATCATGTCGCGGAAGGCGTTACGTCACCGGTCGCCATTTGTCGCCAACACATTCGCATGCTAGCTCGTTTTATTGATATCGATGCATTTTTCAACGTGAACATTAAATTGACGCCATACTGAGGACTGAGTTTATTCACAAGATTGACTTTTTAAAGGCGTGTTTTATCATAATTCATCATCACTAGCTTTTATGGTGAAGGAAACCTGTATAGATCCTTAGGTTCACGACAATTACACTAGACCAGCGTATTCTTTTTTATTGCACTGAATGGAGAGAAGAGCATGCCGTTTGCCTGATGGTAAGCGATCCGACTGCTCATAAACAGTAGCAAAACCAAATAATACTTTGAATTACAAAGCAATGCTTCGCATTCCACTGCGCTCGCCATCTTCATACATAAGATGTTACGTCTCAATATGCTCAGTAGTTACTCTGGCTACAATATCCTTCAAACTGAAACAATAATTATTAAAGAACAATCTGTAGACATCGATTTGGCCCACAATTGGGAGAATTGAGCCACAAATCTTATAATATTGTTATGTATCTATCGAATCCAATATTAATATTGTTCTACAGATCTAATGTTGTAAACGAAAATAGTTGTAAAAGGCGTGACTTGCGTTTATATATTTTTACCGATAAATGCATTACAGTAACAGGTGCATTATAAAAACAATTCATATCAATAGACATAGTATAGACAAGTAAATTAGTATTACCATTTCATTCACAGAAATAAATAGCTTCGTAAATAATTTAAAACATTTCATTGCAATGATGATAAATAATGATTATCTGTTTGGTGAATATTAATTTATCATCAAGTCAAATTATACTTAATGCATTAAATAAATTGTCGAAGGAATCGTCAAACAGCAGCGTAAATGCACTGTTGTGTTCCGGTTTGAAGGACATTGCAGCCAGAGTATCTACTGGACATATTGAGGCTTAACATCATATGTCTCAGGATAACGTGCGCAGTGGAATACCAAACAATGCTTTGTTATGTGTGGTCTTTGGTTTTGCTACTGTTCATGAGCGGTCGAAACCGAAAACGAATGGCATGCTTGTCTCGCAAAAATAAATTATCTCTAATCTCATCACGAAGAAAAGGAAAAGGCAATTTATATTCATGAATCTTAATTAAATACTATTTAATTGAGATTATTATGTGTACAAGATACGTCTCCCCGATAAAGTAAATATTTATGTTATGTCAGGAAAACCGCATGTCCACTATAACCGTGATGATAAAATAGTAAAAATCAGATAGAGTAATAGTGCATAACGTTATCCAATCTCAGATAACTTTGATGTGAAGAAAACACTGGTGGTAGGTCTCTCATATGTGAGAGGCTGCCTGGGTGGGTACCACCGCAATGTCTATTTCTCCCGTCAAACAGCAGTTTAAATGCATTGTTGTGTTTCGGATTGAAGGACATTGTAGCCAGAGTAACTACTGGACATATTGAGACTTAACATCTTATGTCTCAGGATGGCGAGTGCAGTGGAATGCCAAGCATTGCTTTGTAATTCAAGGTATTGTTTGGTTCTGCTACTGTTCATGAGCGGTCGTATCGCTTACCATCAGGCGAACGGCATGCTCGTCTCGCCATTCACATCACAGCAATAAAAACTAAAAAAAAAAACACATATTATGTATACAATTAGCTGTTAAAAAGTTTTTCTCTCGCAGTCGGTTTCCTTTTAGATTTTTCAAACAATCATTTTTTAATCAATATGTACCCATTTATTTATGTCTTCATGTTTATTATAACTAAATGTTAAAATATGTATGTTAAGCGCTTGGGGATCGATTTTTAAATGTATCTCAAGATGAGAAGTCAAATAACATGCAAATTAAAACGGTGAACGTTGTTTAGCTGACGCAAAAGACGTATGGACATCAAGCAAGCAGAACTTCTGGAACCTTTCGTCGTACATTGAATTTTAAATCAGGAATTGAGATGAAATTTGAATTATTTTTTGTTTTACCGCTAACACTCAAGGAGACAGTCGCTAGGCGTCAGGCCTCGTGATCAGAGGTCTATTCACAGTCGACACGATAAACAGACGCCGTAACGCTTCGTCTATTTCATCGAGGAGGTCAATTTGCCGTCTAATCTACGTCACATTTGCCAAAAACACAAAATACCGTTTGAAATTACCCTCGGTAAGTTTAATTATACCAACAGTGTATCTAACCTTTTATTTTAAGTAATTAAATCGTAAATATTCATATACTGCATAAACTAGTGAGTAATTTTTCATTGGGTCACGCCAGACGTGTTTTTTATTCTATCGGGTTGGTAGCACTGCGCGTTGCTATAGTGTTGCTAGCTATGGATTGTAAAATATAGCTTGATAATTTTGACAGATCGCAGTAGGGATGAGGGTAGTGTATAAACGTTAATGAATCTAT
This sequence comes from Hyles euphorbiae, assembly GCA_023078785.2. NCBI lineage: Eukaryota > Metazoa > Arthropoda > Insecta > Lepidoptera > Sphingidae > Hyles > Hyles euphorbiae. The sequence goes on along the minus strand of CM041038.1, from coordinate 8,018,445 downwards.
TCGATTATTATTTTTCTATCGTGTTATCGATAATTGCGTGATTAATGTATGGATTTTATAAAAGTTTTTTATTTTTTTTATTTATTATTATTACTTTAAAAATAAGTTATTACTAATACTACTAGAAGTAACATATCTTCCCTCTCGCTTCAATGTGTACCCGTGTGCACGCACCATACGCAGAGATTTTGTTCCCGATGTCCGCTCTAGTTTAATATTTTTTTAATCTTCGTCTGTACTTTGCGTTGATGATAGCTAGCCATACTTTTCCTGCATTATTCGAGACACAGTCGCTCGGCTAATGCCAAGTGCGTCCGCAACTCTGTTACCAACTTGGGTAGTATAACAAGGTAACAATGGTCCGCCAGTTTGACACTCACGTTCATAATAAATCTTGCAACCACAAACTCGTGACATTCGCTATTCAAAACAGTCTTTTTCGTTATTTAGGCCGCGTCAATTTATGGATACTTCTGGTTGCCGTGCGCCGCTCGCCCTCGATGACTCACACGTCGACACCTTGCCATTTCACAACAACCGTCCGGTACCGGACGGACCGGCCGGAAATATTTTTGTTACAATAGTGCAATCATTAGATACTATTTTTTTATTTCCATTCTTTAGAATAACATCTGAAAATATACTAACTATATTATCGGTAACTTTTATTCAATGCACATTTTTTTAATGTAATCAGTAAATGGAACATATTTCGCCAATTAAGAAACAAGTTACTTTTATATTTACATTTATTGTTATGTGTTGTTTTCATTTCAAATCCGATTATTGATAGTCTGTGGTTAATCGTTATGCGTGGCACATCTCTAAGGGGGCGGTACCTGTCCATGAAATACAGTTTTTATTTGTATGACATTTTAACAAAAAAAATACGTAACTTTATAGATGTGAGCTGTCATAATTATCAAGCTATATTTTACAATCCATAATAGTTGAATATGAGTCAACGTCATGGTTGTAGGCTTGGCGCCGCGCCGCCGCCCGCGCCTCGCTATGTTTTTTTATTATAGATATAAAATATATTGCTAGTGATTTAGAACATAGCAATTATTACTGTATAAGATTAGATTACTTAACACGAAATGTAACAGTATTTTAAAAAGTGTGTAATGCATCTTATTGTTAAAAAAAATTGAACTTTTCCTACCTACATAACAAAACGTTATGTTTTGTAAAACATGAAATAATTATCAATTTCATTATCTACATCAAGTTTAATATAAGAATTTCTTACAAATAAAATATTTTATTCTTCTAAATTAAAACGACCTATATTTTTGGTCTACAAATATTACTTGTAAAAGCAAATGGCGCCAATTTTAAAACCTTCGTCCATATCGTAATATTGTAATCGCGTTACATAATGATACGCTATCATGCAATGTTACATGTCACGTGCGATATGAAACATAGATGTAGTGTATTGACGCTTCTTTAAGGTATTTCAGTCATATATGTTTATATAGTATTTTCATATATTAAAAATGTACATTTATGCACAACACATCTTACTCTGTGTTATGTAATAGTAAAATCTTGATAATTACTTTGAACCAATGAATTTGTTGTTGTAGTATATTGTTGAATGCCGAGATGACCTCGATCCGTTGAAAAAAATTATGCTATGTGAAATTGATAGGACCTGTCGGTTCATAGATGGCGCACCAATAGGCAGTAGTCAAATGCGCGGATTGTTATTTCAAACAATGTGGTTATGACTCCCAGGGGAGCTAACTTTAAACAATAATCGCTTTGAAAATTCAAAGAAAAAAGCATTTTGTTAATCCAAACAAATTGGATAAGTTTGTATTGTCATCGAATAATAAACAATTGTTTTAGGTAACAATGGATCTCTTCTTTCTTTGGCTCGTGACATTCGTAGCCGGGTTTTGGATCTGCAAGAAAATAAAAGAATGGCAGAATTTACCCCCAGGACCGTGGGGATTGCCTATTCTGGGTTACCTACCCTTCATCGACCCTAAACAACCCCACCTCACTTTGACAAAATTATCTAAAGTTTATGGGCCTATGTATGGACTGAAAATGGGCAACGTTTATGCCGTTGTGCTATCTGACCATAAATTAATAAGAGATGCTTTCGCTAAGGAGAACTTTTCTGGACGTGCTCCTTTGTATTTAACTCATGGAATTATGCATGGAAATGGTAAGAAAATTTATCAAGATTTTTATTTTGTGCTGTATTTTTTCTTGTTTCTTTTTTTATCCTTTGAACCGTCGAGCGACTCACACTTAGCCTCTGAGCCACGAAGCATTGGCTGTAACCCTCTTCGAGCAGCGCAATAATTTTGGTAGCTTTTACCACTTTCTCTAACATTATTGAGACAGCTAAACAGCAATAAATGAAGCTTTGACAATTAATAATATGAAATAAATTCATAAAAATTAACTAAAAGTTATGAAAACCGATATTATCTTTTGGAACTTCGCACCAAAAATGTAGGATAAAAAGTGGTTTTCTGTAAAAACGAGCATCAAACGAAAATTTGAATTTAGAACGTACTGTTTTAAACACCACGGCATTTTTAAAACCGGCCAGTAACATGTACAAATGATTGAAATTATTTTGGTACCGTATTTTTTTAAAGAAGAATTAAAATCAAAACCGCCCGTTTTTTTGCAAATGAGTGTATTTTAAAAATAAACTAACAGGTAGCTCGTAAGTTAAATATTGTACTACTAATCAAATGGACTGTAATTGTCTAAGTGAATAAAGATTTATTATTATTTTATTTTATTTTGTTTTTTATTGAATGAGACCGGCAAACGAGCAAACAGGTTACTTGATGGTAAGTGATCACTGCCGCCCATGAACAGCCACAACGTTTAGATCACAGTTGTTACCAGCAGATTAAATCGGGAGAGGAGCGGAAAGGAAGAAGTATAGTAAAAGGAAAGAGGTTCCTGGGCATCTGGCAATCTCACTCACTGAACAAAACGCGACAGCGAAGTTGTCTCTTCAACTCAAATTCCTGTGAGACAGTGGTACCACCTCGGACGAGCCTACCCATTCATGCTAAGTCTTGATTGACAACAGCGTGGTCCTACATCAGAGTTATGACAATGTGATTACTATTAATATAGTAAATGCAATACAACTTAAAGAGAACATGGATTGGTGAGAAACATCATCTCTAATCGAAACCAGACAAAGTCTGAATTTGAAACGCGACAAACTTGCATGGATCACCATGACTGTTTTCCACCGACGTGTAGAGTTGCTTTCCGGGCAATAGATATGATAAGACCTACAAGATTAAAAAAAAAACGAATTGCTTTAATTAAGGCACCATAGTATTTGAAAATTAACCGTAAGTTTATGTAACTTACGGTTTAAGTTATTGTAATATGTATATTACTAAGAAGCGGGATAAGATTTTCTTTAACGTGAATAAATCGCAAGCTGCTATAAAATATATCCCATATGTACTATACGTATGTTGCTTACATGCTCTATTTATTCAGTTCATATCGTATGGAAATCATATCTATACAAAATATAGATCATAACAATAACATGACCGCTACACTTATTTCATACTAACTATATTTTTTTAGGTATTATTTGCGCTGAAGGAGGACTTTGGAAAGACCAGAGAAAATTGGTCACGTCCTGGTTGAAAAGTTTTGGCATGAGTAAACACAGTCTGCTACGGGAAAAATTGGAAAAACGTGTTGCGAACGGCGCTCACAAATTGCTTGAAGTAAGACTTATTTCCAATTATATTTGAACTTTACTAAAATGAATGAAGTTAATAACTTGTTGAAAAATAAATCAAAATAAAACGGTATTAGTTAAAGATTACTGAGTTTTAGGTAAGCGATGTTGAATGGAGAACATGTTTTTTTACGCATACCTAAAATTTAAATTTCATTTCATTTCTCTTAATTATATCTAAGAGAAAATATTCATTATTTATTCGTTTTTAGGATATAGAAAAATCTTCGGAAGCTGAAATTGATCTTCCATACATGCTTACTAATTCAGTTGGAAATGTAGTCAACGAGATTATTTTCGGCTTTAAATTTCCCCCGGACGATAAGACATGGCATTGGTTGAGAAAAATTCAAGAAGAGGGATGTCATGAAATGGGAGTGGCTGGTGTTGTCAATTTCCTACCTTTTGTGAGGTATAAAAATATTTTGTCCTATTGCTGTGCATAATAGCACCCTATACAATTTTATAATATTTATAAAATTTTACACTTATACAGGATGTATCAAAACTGCAATCGAAAACGAAGCCGTGTGGTAGTTTTAGTGACTGTGTTCGTGGCAAATTTGCCGCGGTTCTTCGCGAAATTTTTAGTTCCATCGTGTCTGAAGTCACTAAAATTACCACCCTGCTTAATTTTCTGTAGCAGTCTCATATATCCTGTATAATATGATATCTTTGCAGATTTTTGTCGTCATCTATCAGAAACACAATACAAATGTTAATTCGCGGCCAAGCGCAAACTCACACTCTGTATGCAAGCGTTATTGCCAGACGCCGTAGCATGCTCGGGCTGGAAATGCCCAAGGGAGCGGAGTATCTGCCACACAGAAATCTATTCAACGAATACCCAGACGGACGGCTCAAATGTATAAAATATAGCAAGCATGCGCCAAACACCGAGCACATCTTTGACCCAAAAGCGCTCATTCCGACTGATGGAGAATGCATCTTAGACAGCTTTCTAATAGAACAAAAGAAAAGATTCGAGACCGGTGACGAAGCGGCTCAGTATATGACAGATGAACAACTTCATTTTTTACTGGCCGACATGTTTGGCGCCGGCTTGGACACCACCTCAGTCACACTCGCCTGGTTCTTACTATATATGGCTTTATACCCTGATGAACAGGTGCGATAGATTACTTACATTATTATGTCATTGTTTGATATACTTGAATGCACATGTAGTTGTACAGTATTAATTCTCGACGACCTTCATGACGCACTGGATGGGTAGCTGGGAAAATATCGTCTGAGAATTCTATTACAGGTTTTTTATTTATGCGATCTTGTTGTTTTACTTACATTCTTACTAATTAATAATGAGTCGGGTGAAATATAAATACCACTGTTAGCATTGTTTGTTTACATATCCAAACGTTTGTTATAGGAAATCGTTCGTAATGAGATACTTTCGGAATACCCAGAAGAGTGCGAAGTCGAGTACTCAAGGTTGCCTCGATTAATGGCGGCCATTTATGAGACGCAGCGAATACGATCCATCGTTCCCGTCGGAATTCCTCATGGCTGTTTGGAGGTTTGTTTTTTAAACATCCATTTAGGAATCTTTTTACATACGATCCAATTCTGATTCTAAAAAATATTATCATGTTATCGTTTGGAACAAAATATAACTTAAACATAATATAAATACTCGTGTGCCAAATCATATCGATTGGCGAACTAACAACGCATTGAGCGTTGTTACGCTATAAATACGTTGCCTCTGTCCAATCGTTTCCCTTTGCAGTAACTAAACCTTAAACGCCTATACTGCTGGTTATACAATCTGATTCGCCACTGACATTTATCGGACCATACAGAAGCATACCTATAGCAAAGGTAGCACGCGTACAGAGCCAGAATGTGAATCATTCTTGTTAATAGTTACCAACAACCCTGCGCAAATTAATCGTGTGGGCTATTTGCTCTTATTCTCAGCAATAAAATGATGATTTGCGACCATTTTATTGACTGAATATAAGATCTTAATAAAAACTTCCATTGTATAAACGTCAAAAAAGATTAAAAAGGAATAAGTTGATGTATAGCGAATTGAACTGTAAAGGCAAAAAGAATATACCTGTATTGATATTATTCAGTTTCTTAGGGATCTGTTGCGGAAATACCTAGATTGTATTACAACTGTCTGTATCTGTATCAGCCCATATACGTCCCACTGCAGGGCACGGGCCTACTCTACAATCGAGAATACGATTGAGAGTGGTTAGGCCATGTAGTCCACCACGCTGGCCTAGTGCGGGTTGGCGGACTTACATATAGAAATTCTTATGAACCGCTATGGTATGCAGGTTTCCTCACGATGTTTTCCTTCACCGTTTCAGTGCGTGGTGATTGACTATCAATACACACATGACTCCGAAAAGTCAGAGGTGTGTGCCCTGGGATTCGAACCCGCGACCACCGTGAACATGTTGATAGCCGCGTCTAGTCCGTTTACCAACAGGCCACCACGCACTTTACATTATATTACAACTGTATTATAACTACTTATATTATATTAAGTTAGAAATAGATAGAGATAGAGAGTTATACTAATTTCTCTCTGCTTATTTTACTTTCATAATCTTTGCCTTTCTATGACACAGCCTTTCGAAACTCGTATACAAATAACATAAACAGAATAGACCAGTGAACAGAATAGTGTTGTATTGGTACGTGTTTAACCCTTGCCATTCACACTAAGAAACAATGAGTCAAACGATCGAGCTTCGATTACACTCATTTCGTTATAATGATTCAGAGTTTCCTTGCAGGATACATATCTCGGCAATTACAAAATACCGAAAGGAGCTATGGTAATACCTTTGCAGTGGGCCCTGCACATGGATCCGGATGTGTGGGAAGAGCCGGAGGAATTCAGACCGAGTAGGTTCCTAGCACCGGACGGCAGCTTGTTAAAACCGCAGGAGTTCATACCTTTTCAAACTGGTATTTTATTTACTTTCCAATAACACTTTGATTTTGATTTTTTAATTGTTTTATTTTGTTTTCTTTTTCTTAATTCGGTTTGATTTACTTTCCAATAACAAATGCAAGATTTCGTTTTGTAATTATTTTGTTTTGTTTTTCTTTATTTCGTTGTGCCAGTAAATGGGTGACCTAATGAAAGTTGACTACCACCTTCCAATAGAGAAGGTAGCGTGGTGTTGCCCAATATTATTGATGAATAAAAAGAGATTGTGTTAGGAGCAAAACTTCATGTTGTGCCTAAATGTTTTTACCTACATTTTTTTATATGTGGCATTTAGTTTGCGTTTTAGTGTTTTACAAACAGTTATAAGTATTTCTTTGAATGACTTTCGAATTATTTATTTTGTTATAGTGTAATACAGTAAAACATTGTTTTTTTTTTATTATTTCTAATATCATGGGCATCAATAGCCACGGTTTTTTCTTAAATTGAAAGATGTGCTAACAAACATTTGCCACTGCGTCTTGCACCCGCCAAAATTCGTGTCATAGCCCTTAATAACTATATGTATATTTTTTTTAGGTAAAAGAATGTGTCCAGGCGATGAACTTTCTCGGATGCTGGCAAGTGGCTTTATAGCCCGTTTGTTCCGCTGTAGACGTATTCGATTGGCTTCCAAGCCCCCTTCGGAAGAACAAATGCAAGGAACGGTTGGAGTTACTCTAGCACCGCCTCATGTTCAATATTATTGTGAAACTTTATAGATAATTCTATATTTTTTGTATAGATTAGTTGTGTAGTGTTTGTGTCGTGTATTGATTAAGTAATCAGTGGGTTTTAGTGAAGGGTTTTGTTTGTAGGCATAAAAGGGAATATTCAAACAAAATATACAATTTTCATAATTATATTTCAATGCTTTCCATTCTTATTTAACCAACTGTAACAATCAGTGGGATACACGTAGACATTACAATGCTAAACATTACAATTCTTCTCCACCTACCTACCCTTATCCCACACCAACATACATACATTACAATTCTGACCTAAAAATAAAAGATTACGTAAAATGCTTAGGTAAATTAACTAATGGTTCTTCTACCAGATTTAGTTACAAACATCGACATTCTAACTAAACAGACTTATTTAATGAAAGTTCAGTTCAAAGCAACTTGGTTGCAACAAGATGAAGCTTTAAGAGACTACAGTATGATAAGATTTGTTGATTACTCCTACTAGCGACACTTCGCTCTAGACTAGCTGCTGGTTACTACGCTACCTGGAATGTAGTACAGTATATACTCCTGAATGGTATATCTTAACAAACTTACAAACATGAACACCTGTATGACTTAAAATAACCTTAACTAAAACTCACACACATGAGATCACACACAACATACATCTCGCAAGTGATACCTACTAATAAATAATGACCTAGAGCATGCATTTTATTTTGGTATAGGTACTAGATCTTACACGATAAATCCCTAAATTACATGGTCCTCAAGGTTTATGTTCAGATCCCGTCCAACATTCTAATACTGCAAACATACATCATTTTCATAATATTAACGTTGGCTATATCGATACGTTTTATCTTTCGTTTTACTATTTAAATGAACACTTTATGCACAGCCTCGACAATCGCTCGCACGATGTCGTCACTTATAAAAACTTAAATATTAAATTAATGGTCGTTGATGCGCTCTAAAACGAGTGATCACTGGATACTGGTGGGAGTGTGGCGTCATTGATCGCGACGGCCGAAGCGCAGCGCTGTTAATGGGAGCCGACGTGGCGAAGGTGAGGGTAGTCAGCGGGCAGCGCCGCCGCCATCCGCGGCAGAGGCGCGCGCGGCCGGAACTGCACGCGGAACGCCTGCGGGGATATCGTCGCTCCCACCGTACCTTCCAGAGACGGAGGCGCATCGCCTTCCACCATCTCCATGTCGAACTGATGCATCATGCACGAGAAGAACATGAACATCTCCTTGCGAGCCAGCACGTCACCCAAACACATCCGCCGACCCACACCGAAGGGCATGAAGAACTCTGGGCGCTTGACTTTACCAGTTTCGTCAAAGAATCTGCTGGGGTTGAATTTGCTAGGCTCGTCCCAAAGGTTCGGATCCATGTGCACGCAGTTGATGAGGGGAACGACTTGAGAGCCAGCCGGAATCCTGTATCCATTTAGGTGAACATCCCTGATAACAATGGAAAATCCCAATTAGATTGTCTATTTAAAAATAATTTCCTAGTAAAAATCACATTTTGTAATATTGTAATACTTACTTTGTAGGAGAGTGAGTTGTAGCCAAAGGCACGATGCTAGACATACGGAGAGTCTCTAGAATAGTAGTCTCGGTGTAAGGGAGACTTGTCATGTCTTCGATGGAGGGCAAGCGATCGCGACCGACAACCTGATCAAGTTCGTCTTGCACCCTTTTCTTCACGTCAGGGTTGCGGAGCATGAACACTATCATCCACAAGAGTGACGATTTGATGGTTTCCATACCAGCCGAAAACAGGTCTCCAAGAATTTGTTTCAGTTGCAATTCTAAAATAAAAATAACAAAATTAGCACCTATTTCATTCATGATTAACAAAAAAAAATCAAGTAAATATTAATTTTCTATTTTAATTGATGAAACTCACCATGATCACGACCTTCGAAGAGTTCACCTCCTCTTCCCTCACGCTTGGCATTTTCAATCTCGATTAAATAAACATCAATTAGATCTCTCACATTATCGACATCGAGAGTTTCACGATGTTCATCAATCAGAGTTTGGTAGAATGCGAACATTTCCTCGCGGTTCTTAGCTACTTTTTCTTGAGCTTGAGCTTTGCCTGGGAGGTACTGTAAATAAATAAAAATACATTTATCATGACGAACTAGGTATAAAGTAATTTATCAAATTTTAAACATTTTTAGAGATATTTTTATAAACGAAATATTATTTTTAAATGCGATTTAAATACTCACGTTGTACAACGGGATATATTCGCCGTAGTGAACTTCGCCGAAAAGTCTCATCCCCTCTTCGATCAAGTAATTGAGTCGTTCGAAGCGCTCGTCCCCCTGGCTGAACCGCACCGACATGGTAATGCCGCAGATAACGTTGGACACGCCCAGCGCTAGAAGAGGGTTGATGTCAATGGGAGCGCCTTCCGACCGGTGCAGGGTCGATATTAACTCGTACACCTCGTTCTGAAAAGAAATACACTATGAATTTCGGTTTTACATCTATGAGTTTTTATTACATTTATCAATAAGAAATTTTGTTGTAAGTTATAATTTTGTACCAACCTTAATTCTTTTCTCCATGATTTTTTTGCCGTTGCCCATGTATGTGACTCCGAATTCGCGCAGCTTGTCATGCAAGAAGCGGCGCTGGTTCTTCCACAAACGGCCCTCGCTGTTGATGATGCCTGAAACGAGGGAGGCGTTAACTACGGCTTCAACGCACGAGGGCGGCGCGGCGGGGAGGGGCGGCAGACCACGCGACGCCCACATACACATGTGCACTCTCACTTTACTTTAACTAATATATTATTCAAAACGACAAAATAAATAAATCGGAATTTACTTAAAAAATTTGAAATTTACTATTTTTTTTGCGTTGATTTGTAGAGAGCATTATTACGTAATTTTATAATAAAAATACTCACCGAGACCATCCAGAGTATGCATGAGCGGGGTGTGGGGTCTCCCGGTGAACTCTTCTCGGCGGAAGGCTTCTCTGATGAGCTTGTAGTCACTGAGAACCACCGTCAGCTGGTTCCCGAGGCGTGCGGAGAACAGCGTACCGTAGTTCCTCGCCAGCTCCAGGAAGGTCTTGTGTCGGACACCGAGGAAGGGCAGGTAGCCGACGACAGGCGGCGCCCACGGCCCTGGAGGCAGCTTGCGCATCTCTCGGATCACCGCGTACACTCTGGCAGCCAGCATCGTCGCGCCGACGAGCATGAGCAGCGGCACCGACGTATGCGTCACACAGTAATTCACCACTTGCCATAGCCCCCACAGTATTTTTGAATTTGAAAGTATCGTTATCATTTTAAAAATCAGTATACGTTGGTATCAGAATGAAAACTCAGTTGTGTTTAGTTGTAAACGAAACGTTAGCAAACATTCGTGCGCGGAACGTAAATCGCGACAGTGCGATGTCAAGAACACTGTGATTGTATATCGCGTGCGACTGACGTCTGCGCACTGGCGCGCCGCTGGCGTGGCCTTGCGAATAAATACGCGCAGGGTGGCGCACGCGCAGGCTCGTCCCAGCGGCCGCTCCTCTCTCCGCCGCTTTTCGGACAGCTTCGTGCGCTACGAAACGCGCGTAGCACAATGTCGTAGAACGTGTAGAAGATTTTTTTTTGTTTTGCCAAGGGACTGTAAGTTGGATGGTGAATGAAGACGATAACTAAACTGTTATGTAATGCGTAATTGAGGTCTTAATAAGATTTTAAGTGAATGTGAAAAAACTAATGTATAAAAAATAGTAATATTAAAGGTTTTTTTTAATATGAACTTGGTGTAAATGTTTGAAAATAAAATACTGATTGATTTATTTAGAATGTAATTGTTAGAGTCAATTTTAAAATATGTCATAAAATCTAAATACTATATGTACAATTAGAAATAGTATATTCTGATTCATGTATTTAAAACACCAATAAACTAAAAGGTAATTAATGTACTTGTATCAACCTTTCAACACATACATATTTGAAAAAAAAAAATCCTTGTGACGTTAAAATGCAACAACCTAAAATATTTTACGAAAACCCTGAGTTTATTTGTGTTATGTTTTCTGAGTAAAGACCGTTTTATTTGGCAAATAGGTAGTCCTTATATTTTTCTAAGCAATTTGCGTCTCTTAGTAAAGGCCAAATACATTGAAATATTATTGTAGTTACCATATTTTAAGATCGCCTTGTGTTTTTAAATATGTTCACAAATAATTTAGTTAACAGCGAAAACTACTAAGAATTGGCCGTAGATTTAGAAGAACTTAATATAAATTAATTTACATAAAGTGATGCAGAGAATAGTAGAATAGTAATGTATTCTCCGATGAGTTATGTCATAAGCGTACGGTTAGGACCCTGGCAACAAACAAACAAACAACGCTTAATCGAAGAATTATCCTCGTCACATATCTTGGGAAAATCCCTGACCAATATACAATCTGACTTTAATATTAGGCACCCCGTTTTAAAACCTTTTACATTTTTCCCAATAAATACAACCAAAAGTCACATACGTAGTCCTGACACCGCACAAGCCAACAGCCCCACATAAGATCAAGTCTTTCTTGTGTCGTGGGTATCAGGAATTACGACAGACTTTTCGGTCTCACAAATACCCAGACCCGACACAAATATTTGTGAACCTCACAAATATTTTTCAAGATGTGGGAATCGAAGCCTCTCGTTTCAGAGCCAGCGTCTAAAAAACTGCGCCACGGAGGCTGTCTAAATAGCTATAAACATTAAAAGAAACAGTGCTATTAACCACTGAAACAAAACAGAGCTTCATCGAACTGCTTTTATGGAAAGAATAATTGTCTATTACAATTTTGAAGTCATTAGCACCATTTTGTGACTGTGTATCAAATATCATCAATACTGCTCGAAAAAACAAACCTAACTTATAAATTACCCACAAAAATGCGATAGAACAATTGCCACGTTCGAAGCGCGATTCCGTCGGCCCAGTGCGTAATGTCGTATATTTACACCTTCCGAATTTAAAACGTTGACTTTGGGGATGGCCTTATAATTGTGTACGTATTGATGCTAATGTAGGCATCGAAATTCGGCGAGGGGTGAGGGGGCCGCCGAGGTCGCTCGGGTGCGCATGCAGATGATAAGATTAATGAATTGCGTAAGTTGGTGCGGTGCAAGGTGACGGCGGGTCAACGACTCGCAAGCGGGAGCCTTGGGCGAACTTCTACGCGGCTCGACCTCTAACCGACACTTAAATATCAATATTTAAATTATGCAACCACACCAAACACCTTTGTACTATGCCTGCGATGTACTTAACTAAACTTCAAATTAAAAAAAGCCAAAAAAAAAACAACATACCTTCACCGATCTTTCTGTGTGTATATTTGCGGGAGAATATTAATAAAACTATTCCAAATATGTCGGTGTAAGTTAAGCGTCGATAGCGGAGCTAAGTACACGAGTACTTCGCCAGAATTTACATACGCAATGCATTCGAGCTTATGATTTATTATTTAGGAATATTACAGCATTCGGTTACATAAACATGAGACTCTATGAGGAAAATGGAATGGAAACAGTTGGATTGAAAGTTCAAATATTATCTAAATATTGTGTAGGAAAATATTCCGTCGGAGATGTTTTCTTCAAATGAGCTAAAATTAAGTAAGAATTAATTTAATTAGAATTTAGCTATAGCGCGTTATGTAGAGTTATAGGTTGATGTTTAACATAAATTATTTATTGCTACATTTCAAAAAAGATTCTCATCTATATTTTTAAAATGTATAATGTTTTTAGTGTTTGTCAATGAAAGTGATGATTACATGTGAACATATTTTTGTTATTTTGATTTTCTATGCTATTTATAACTAATAAACCGAAAAATGATTTATTTAAATTATATCTAAAATAAATGCACAAAATAAAATATTTGGTTCAAAGCGTGTGATTTTCTGTATTATCTAACATAGAAACAAAGATTAATGCATATGGCCTCGCTTTGTTTGAAAATTCGCATGAAGGCAGACACGTTGAATAGAATATTTCGGGTATGAAAGGTTGTGGTCCAACGAGCACAATACAAAGTACATTTTAAAAATTCGTAAACTTGTTTTTGCATAATTAAAATTATGATTGTATGTTTCAAGGTAGATTACCACTCGGGCGACACGTGAGCTCGGATTTTGGTTAATTTATTAATATCTTATATTAATTATCGCGACCTTTTTTGTTACGGTTCATCGATTAATGATCGATTTCTAGCAATAACAAAATGTAAAGCTATCTTAATGGGTGGCCACTGGCCATTGGTCAATTTGCAACTTCAACTATCATTAAAGATTATACTGTTATGGTTGGACGAAGCATATTTATAACATAATATTTTGTATGACTGACCATTATGAAAGTTATAAAATTAACGATGATCATAGATAATTTCATTCATTTACAACAATAATATCCAGTGATTACTTATTTATTTATCCATTTAAGTTGAGTAATTTAATGTTGTTATTTCATAAATAATTTATTCTGAATACCTACTTCGATGTATGAAAATAATAAATAGACTTCTTCACTGCACTTCTGCATTTGGTTTGTTATTTATTTCGCCTTTTGTAGGCTTCCACTCCGCTTCACAGTTCAACAATTGTAAAACGTGCTGAAATATTAAGTGTTTTGGCTGAGTTCCAAAAAAGGTTGCAAACTCCTGACAGAGACTGACTTCCGTTCCAATACTCAGTGCTCGGCAAATAAAGCAAGAGTCAGGGGTCATAAATATCAAGAGCGTTTGGAGTATTGGTCACAGTATAGGCATAGTACACATTATTCATTTGATGACATTTCTTATCTATCTCACAATGATTTTATATTTATAGTTTTGCAGTTATTTCTCACGTGTGAAGCCCTCCTATTTGTGTTTATTTTCTATCTATTTAATTTGTATGGTTGTGACACACAATGTGAATCCCCTTGATTTTAACTCTGTGAATTAAATTAGCAGGTTCGACATATGAAAGTTCATTTCATATGATTTTACCATACGCACAGTACACACTATGTCCAGTTCTAGGTTAAGTGTCTACTTCGTATCCCTAGGCTTCGAATGTTATTGATCTTTTAGCACTCCCCTAAGTGCAAACACTTTAATACTATCTGAGACGGCGAACTGGGCTTGTTTATGCCTCGGAAAATTCTTGGGCTACATTTCTAAATGATTTATGTTTAATATTTCCTCGTAGTAAATGGTTTCTTAATTGATGTTGCTGTCGCAAGAAAGCCGTGTGTGATAGACATGAAAGCCTCAAGTTTGTGGGAGAAAATTATTTACATGATGAATGTTATTAATATGAAGAATATTAACTTTTAATATTAATGATAATTTGCCAATCTTAAACAGCAGTATATAGCTTGGAAAGGCACAGATTTTTATTATAATTATTTCCACAATCGATTGAAAGTAAAGTAATTTAAAAAATTCTTTGTGGTAACAATTATTGGAATGTATTTTAAGCAAAGGGAACATTTCTGTTAATACTTTATGTAGCATGTAAGCCAGTATTATTCTTTTCGCACGAGTAATCTAGCATGTTTCAAATTACTTTCGCTAAAAGGTTTATGCAGGTCGTTTATACATATAATAATTTGAACGTAGAAATATTTGTTCGCTGTTGCAATTTACTTTGATTTTTTTGTTTGTACCGATAAGGAAGATTTACTTCAGAGTAAAAGATATCTAGATCTTTTATTGTATCGGATTTTGGACATAGTTGCAATGGTATGCCCAACATGGGCCAATTAAAATTATAGAAAATGTTTTGGAAATTATAAAGAAATAAAATACCTGCTGTAACGGATGTAGGCATTTATTTGAGAAATAGGTTTTGGAACTGATACACATAGTACCACAGAAGTTGCAAATTACTATTGTTTTTCAAATACAATAAATCTTGATTTGCTTTGACAGATTTTTTTAACCTATTCTGTCCCACTGCTGGACAAAGTTCTTCCTCAACTCCTTCCACGTTCGCCTATTTGACGGATATATCCTTGGAAAATGTTGATGCATCCTTTTGAGAAAAACAGCACGTCGTTGTTTCTTTATTGCGATAATAAAGCCGGTAGTCTACGTAGTAAAACTTGGAGCTGTAAATTTATCTAATAAAAGAGTTATGTCCAACCATGAAACACGTCATATGGAGCGCAAAAATGTTCAAATTACTGGTTGAAAACCGATCCTTTTGTGAACAATAGAAAACCTTACAGATAAGCATGCCATTTGTTAAATTTAATCGTATATCAAACCCTTGATCGCTAGTATAATTTTCACATAGGAAGAATTTTGTGTGACTTTTTTGGTTTAGAAAAGATAGGTCGCTTGCTATCACGTATTAGAACTTAGAGGGGCACTTTGAACGCCGGATGGAACTAATGCAACCTCTAATATTCCAATACAAACGTGAGCTTCTGTGTGAGTACACTAGAAAATCAATGAACTCAATCAAATTTCACCGTCATATTTTGGTTTTCAATGGCATAGAAATCGCATATAATTAGATTGCGGAAATGAATATTATTATAATGATTTATTATCACGCTCGTTTATTTCCTTGCAGTACAATTTGGTCTCAATTTATCGTTAGGTTTAGCTTGCTTGCTTTAGCTTGCTAAGCTTAGGAAAGATACAGGTAATAATGGAGTATAAAATACATTAATAGGGCACAGTTCTGAGTTCTACGTAAGAACTACAAATACAATGTGATTAAGATTAGTTTAATGACCACAGTACGTTCTCAGAACTGCTAATAGTGTTGTTAATAAACATTTTAATCAGCTAAGGAATTACGCACCTTTTACGTTATAATTAGTATGTTTATTGCATTACGTTGGTACTAGGCGCAATGGCCGTCTTTTCCATTATATATCTGCTATTGAATTTTAAAGTGGATTTTTTTATCGGTTCAGAACATCGGTTAGAGTGAATTTGTGCATTTATTATTGTTGTTCTTCGGGTTATTTATAGCCTTCATTACATATGTGTTAATATAGTTAAAAAAAATTTGAACGTGCAAATCACCGAAACGACAAGACTGAATTATAATGCCAATGTAGCCTCTGGTACTCGCAATTTAATGCAATCATATTTTACATGTATCTTATTCAACATAAAGATTACGATTTTACGGAGCTGAAAAAAGATGATAAGTTTGTAATATGGGAATTATTTCTGGTTAATTTTATTTAAATCGTATATGAATGAGGCCTGACTGATTGTATTTTATAGTTGTCTGTAAAAATATATGTATTTCAGAACAAAACAATTACTTTATACACGAAGTCATTTATTTAAAGTAGATTGTAATTGACCTGATCGAACCAACAATCTAAAGATACCAAAGGCGCCTACTCACAAACAAGATGAGGTCATGATATTGTCTTAAACCGGCACAAAAAATGGACGCAAACAAAAAATAATGTAATTTACGCGATTCGGACAATGAGTACGACTTTATCAAAGTAAAATACGGCGTCTCATTGAGACTTGATTATCTGCGTAAGAGAACTAGTGACAATTTGAGTAGAATGTTTCGACGGCTCGTTGCTACTCGCCATGTTTATTTATCGATAAAAGTAAACCAGTGTTTCGGAGCTCCCGTTCGGTATTATACAAGTAACGTAACGTTGATAATTCAGTGGACATTCATTTCAGTAGGTCTCTAGCTACAATAAATTTACCGGTCACGTACTGTTCACTGCACCGGAGATCAACGACCGTCCCTTTTATCGTTACAGCAGCGATTTATTGCGATACCATAGTTATCGTATTTCGTTATTTCCTATCAACAATATTAGATTATGCTATTGCGTTTTGCGACCACGCCGCCACTACTTATGTAACTGTTATCGTGGAATTTCTACTATTGTTGGTTCTACGCCGTTTCTAATACTGTTATGTTTAATTAGTGTATGGAATTATTTGTGCTTCCTTATTTAATGGATGTAAATATTATTGTTTTCTGTTTACTTATCGAGTCTTATATAAATGTTCTATAGAAACACCTATGAGAATTATTTATCGCTTGAGGTGGAATCGTGATTTATAAACTTTTAATTTGTAACAATAATGTATTTATCAGAATAATCATTAATGTAAAATCCAATCGCTTTGTGATTAATATGAAAAATGATGTTAAAAGTCAAACATCTAAAACAGGAACAATAAACCGAACTAAACAATGAATTACTAGTGAACCGACGACACGGCTGTCCTCGAGTTAATATTGCTTAATACCAGTAATAATATAATCGGTACAATAAATATCAACAGTTAATCAGTCTTACAACTGCGGTTTAATTTAATCAGTTGTTGGAGTTAACATATAAATAAAATAAATACTAAGTGTACAACAGAACGTTATTAAAAATAATGTGCTATTAACTGATTATGAATTAGTTGATAAATCCTTTTTCAATGACCCCAATAGTAATCACATAATATTATCTCATTTCCTTACTGATATTTTTAATTTGAAGGTTCGTAAGAAGTAGTTATCAAAATATTTATGTGTACAATTTATTCTATATACGCATGAGAGACGCTTTTAAACTTATGTCATCCTTATTTATGGACATATTTGTGCATTTTTATTAGTTCAATAAATAATTATATTTACATATTTAGTTGTTTTTTTTTCGTTCCCGGTTCAAACTGGTTGTCTGGGAAATCTTTAGCAGATGCTTATGATTTTGTCAATAGTTCATAATTATGTATTTCGTGACCTTTAAAGTTGTATTGTTGATATACTTAAACTTCAACTTAATGTGGTGATGAGATGATAAAAGATAAAAAACGAATAAGGCTGTATTTATTAATAGTAACGTGTAGAGTTATTATTTGGTAATACATGAGTAATCACTTTTTATTCACAAACATTTTTAAGTAGCATTAATTGTAGACACCTATAATTTATGGTGGTGACAGCCCATATACGTCCCACTGCAGGGCACGGGCCTACTCTACAATCGAGAATACGATTGAGAGTGGTTAGGCCATATAGTCCACCACGCTAGCCTAGTGCGGGTTGGCGGACTTACATACCATAGAAATTCTTATGAATCGCTATGGTATGCAGGTTTCCTCACGATGTTTTCCTTCACCGTTTTAGTGCGTGGTGATTGATTATCAATACACACATGACTCCGAAAAGTCAGAGGTGTGCCCTGGGATTCGAACCCGCGACCACCCTGAACATATGGGCAGCCGCGTCTAGTCCGTTTACCAACAGGCCACCACGCACTTCATAATTATTTCAATTTATATGTTTAAAAATATATATGTATAATTAATTGGTTTGAAAAATTCTGCAATGATTCGATTTCTCCTTGTGCAATTTCGTTTGCTGAAAATGGACAAAGGCAGCTGTAAAAATGCATGAAATGTTGTATTCATTTTTTTTAAATTGTATTGATTGCCATGTTGAATATAGGCATCACTGCATTGACACCTGATGGTAAGTGCAATGCGGCTCAAGTAGAGGATTGATTGGCGATAAATTTTCTCACAAACCGACAAGCTATACACATCGCTAAACGCAATACATTTGTGTGGTTCATTAGTTAAATCTTGTGTAGGCACTCCGATCGCTACTCACAAGTATAGGGATATGCTACCATCAGAAAATTCCGATGGTATTCTTTATTTGTGTGCAATTAAGTGTGTATAAATAAAAACAAATTACATTGCTTATGTCTTTTTTTCAGACAGTGGTGCCAGTCCGCTCGAGCCAATCCATTCACATCCTTAAGCGTAGCTACAGCGCGACTCTACTAAATTAATTCGGACGTATGGAAAATTTTGGAACTTGGGTACATGATTTTTGACCGCGAACAAACCTTTAATTTTTTACCTTTGAGTCGATGATTCAACGTTCGCTTTCTTTACAACTCACGACGATAATTTGCACTACAGTCTGTGACTCACTTTATTGCTAAATAAACTAATCACTTCTTTGACGTTAGTATGCATATGTACCGCGGAAAAATACATAATATGTTACATTAAAATCTTGCGTTCACTCATTAGGGTCTTGACTGGGCTTAACGACTGCTGCCTATTGGGAATAACCGGGCGGACTTAATGCGATTCGGGGTATTTGCCCTTAATAGACGTAACTCGTGCTCTATATGGTTATCCACTAATCTACTTCATGAAATAGTTATACAAATTGTGTGTTAAGTAATTAACTCTAATCCAGAAATAAAATAATTTAAAATATTTTTCCAAGCGAGGTATTTACTTGTTTATCGGCAATATTATATTACATAAAAAATCTCAAACTGAAATTGGATTTTTCTATTCATTATCGGCCTGGAGTGAATTTGTGCCCGATATGGCGATAGGCTTTTATTTTTGGACGGAACATACAAGGCCAAATGTGGTTGTCCTAGTTGCACTTCTGCCTAACCCTTCTGAGAAAAAGGCGTGAATTTATGTATGTATTTGTATGTAAAAAATCTCATATGAAGTGCATGTATGTTTTTTGTTTAAATCTAACCAATTACATAAAAAATACATGTTTAAACACATAAAGCTATTATAGCATTATAGCTCTCATTAACTGTCATGGGAACATCGCATAAGCCAGCGTGCTGGACTAACTCTTAATCGTGGAGGAGTTCTGTATCTAGTAGATGGAAGTATACAGGCTGATTAATTTCATAATTTTAAATTCAAAGTCAGCAACTTTGTAGAATAGGCCCAAATCTGTTTTAAACGTATAAGAGGCTTATATCTAGCATTAGAATGTTTCCACACTGGTTAATTTTATTTTATTCATAGTCAGCAACGTAGTGGACTAGACCCAAGTCTCTCTTAATCGAAGAGGAGACTTGTACCTAGTATTAAGGTGTATACAGTTGTTTAATTTAATATTTTTTTATTCTAAGTCAGCAACATTATAGACTATGGCCAAATCTGTCTTTATCGTAGGAGGCCTGTACCAAGCAGTAGGATGTGTATGGTAGGTGCTGGTATTTTATATTTTTTCTTTGAATTCAGTTTATCGCACTGCAAATAATATAATCCCGCGCTATAACAATTACAATATAAATAAATAAAAAGTTGACAGTGAATATTTTCATTGTGCCATGTGAATTGGGTCGGCGCTCTCTTTTGCAAGGTTCGCCTTGTACTTAGACTGCTCACGTCAGTAGATTACTTAGTGTTTGGTTATCCTCGATTATTTACTCCTTGACACAAATGTAAGCTCGGATGTTAGTTTTCATTGCTCTATTGTGGCTTCAAGACATTTATCCAGCGCAGTCGACAGAAGTGACGCTTTGTATATTATTCATAGTTTTTTTATGACCTTCTCTGGCAGACGAGCATACGGCCCGCCTGATGGTAAGCGGTACTTCCGCTCACGGACCTTCGCAGTGCCAGGGGTCCAGCTCAACAAAGTCGATGTCTACCGTAAGGAGAGTACTTTCTTTAAGGCTTGGCCGGTCATAGCGCTCAGGGAACACCGAAGCAGAGAGTTCATTCCAGAGCTTGACTGAATCTTGATCATAAGTTTGCAATTACCATCGTAGGCACATATAAGCTCACACTTGTATATTTCAGAGGGTTGAGATGGAGTCCTCACTAATGTCGCGAGTTCACCAAACTTATTTTAATTCTAAAATGTGTAATCTCATTGCCGGTGCAAATTTACAGTTACAAAATCAATGCCATGCAATCAGTTCAAAGCCCATACCAGATGCAACTAAACCAATTATGCTACTACAATTTTGAAACAAAACCCATAATTATTCACAAGATTAATGTACCACAGTTCCCTGGTCTTTACCACTCAGCGCTGAAATGTATATTATAGATATTTCAGAATAACCTGTCGTCAGCAAGTCATCACGGTAATAAGTACACAATTTAGTTTGTAATTTTTTTTCTCGGGAGTTCCGACGGAACTGAAAAAGACAACATTGTATATAATGTACAGTGCACGTTCCCACGCTTAAATAAATTGAGAAATGTTCAAATATAAAATCGTTTAGACACAAAGTTTAGAGAACATCGTGGGAGTTAATTTTATATAAATATTTAAGATAGACCTATATTTAGCACGAGTTATGGAACAAAAAAATAAGATTAGACAAAACTTGTGCGTGTGCTACATATAGAAAAAAATTACTACGTGATCTCGAATATGAAAAAAAAACGAGTTGTCATCATTTGTCTGCCGGCGCCGCTACGGCGAGCGCGAGAAATCAAAACAAACGCAAGTACAATTGCGAGAGAAAGTTGGGCACAAACGACTCATGATATTATATCCAAGGCATAAATTGTTTTTCTGCTGAGCCCTTCTCCGTTAATAAGAAGAGTGATTCGAAGGTTATGACGTAAGCTGAACAGGGAAACTCATAATTCAGTAATTCGTGAATGTCGTACATATCTGTAATTGTTCATTTCCAGCTAGTCGTCAATTATGACCCTCGGGCAAGTTTTGTTATTTCTCACGTAGTAATGTTGAATTAAGTAAGAAATTATCGAAACTTTACTATACTTGTGAAAACAATTGTCAGACGATATATTTTTAGTTTTGTCACTTACAATTGATTTAAAAAAATAGTGCATAGTTAAATTTTATATTCATCGTCACGTCGATTTGAGATTGATCACAAATAAAATCATTACACATAAACGCGTTTGAAATGTAATAACAAAATTCCACAATTTATTTATTTTTATTTTTAATGTACTGTACATTTTTCAATTTTGATATTACATGTAATGTTCAAATATTACATATTATAACATTATTATTTAGAAAAATAAAAGATTCAAAATGCACTGAGAGTGACTTTGGACCGTCGCGTCCCCTCGAAAACTTAAATGATTAATCAAAGCGATTGGAATGAATTGAATAACGAATTATATTTATTTAATTGTAAGAATAAGCCAGTACATAGCTACATAGTATACTATGCAAAAGACTTCCTGTAACCGAAATGATGACGATAATGATAAATTAGTAATATTTGAAACTGCATTGTTGTCCCACGATTTCCTTTGCGTGTATTTCATAATTAACACTGAAATATTTTGCTTGTATGTAAAAATGCAGGCTGATTATTCGGAGGCAGAGTACGAGCATTTTGTTTCTAATATTTTTTTATATATTAGATAGATAGATAGATTTGGTTATTGTGGATAAGATTTTTTATGTTTTGGATTCAAGTTTTCATGAACTTTAAGTTAATTGGTGTCTCTCATGTCTGAGAGGCCACCTAGTTAGGTACAACCGCAATATCTATTTCCCCCGTGAAACAGCAGTGTAAATGCACTGTTGTGTTTCTGTTTGAAGGACATTATAGCCAGTGTAACGACTGGACATACTGAGAGTTGACATAGTGAGAGTTTGGTTTTGCTACTGTTCATGAGCGATCATATCGCTTGCCATCAGGCAAACGGCTTGTTCATCTCGAAATACATGGAAATAAAAAAATGTATTACCTACCTATATACATACCTTATCATGTTTTGTTTATAAAAAAACAAATATGTACAATTCATTATTTACTGGCGCTTATCCTTTAAATTAAGATCCTGAGGTATAACATACGCAAATAAATAGTTTTCTTATCCTACTAATTAAGAAATTATGAAGCAAGATATTTTCACTCATACAGCTTTATATAATTAAAATTTATAATATGTAATACAATTATCTCACGAGCCTACAGCTAAACAGAAACAAGTAGTCATATAAATCAAAAGCGTTTTATAAACGGCTTGATTTATTACAAAATAAATAATTCAATAAACTATTTTTGTTTTGTTTTGATTGAAACCGGCGCGACGCCCAGACTGTCACGTGTGCTTTCGCTACAAACAACTCATTAATCACAAGAGCACGGAAAGTATTCAACCATAAGTCACCTCCTAAGCTTATTACAGACACGCTTTACACAGCAGTAGAACAAGACAAATTAGTTGTATACTATAATTTATTATGTTGGGTCGCTTAAGCCCCATCTCCTCTGCTCTAAACCTGTCCAAATATTTTACAATGCAGAGTTAGCGTTTAGAAGTATGTTGTCGAGTAAACAGTTTTGTTTTCTGTTAATTACGTTGTTGTCAGGCCATTTCTTCGCGTCTGCAAGTACTTTAGGTCTTAAATCTTGTAATAATGATTACATTACAGTTAATTAGTGTCCGACACCATCTCTTATCAGTTACATTAAATATTTTTACAACAATTCCGCGCTTAATCCAGTTTCCGCGTTTTAGCAATTAAATTATTGTTTAAACTGCAACCCTTTATCGCACGCCTAATTAGCATAACAGAGTTGCATTCAGTCGCCACAAACAATAATAATTATATAATTTTGATGTCTTGTTAATTTTGGATGATTATTGTCGGGCGAGCGATTTATCTTTTTGTCCGTGACACCGAGATCACAATAGTTTAAGCGATTTGACGATTAAGAAATTATTATTGTAAAAATACATTATCAGCGACCTTCAATATGTGAAAAGTGGGTGACACCATTTTTGCACTACCTATACAATCGGCGGAATGATAAGAGTGTGATAACCGGGGAGCCCTGCAACACTCGAACATTGCGTGTCCAAGTCTCGACATATAAGCATTACTTACTTTCATTATTATACAAAGCATAATAAATTCATTAAGACGCCGCCTTATCTAGTGGACGTCATGTTAGATGATGGCTTTACGGTTTTTACATAAGTGGAAAATATCACAACATTGTTTTGATAGCGGCACTTTATATGTAATTACGAAATAGATAAGGATTAGTAACGCGAACTACTTCGCTCACAAACAATTCTCTTCGAATACATAATTGGACTTTATTTATGTATTATTATATTAATTACTGTTATGTAATTAATGATCTCAAAAAGGTTATCTTTGAGAGTATTTTTATTTAAAAAAATATTTATTATTAAAATTAAATTCATTGTTAGATAACTATTTCTTCATTAGCAACAAAATATTTGTCATTTTCGAGCCAAAAGCGAGCTGTGAGGGAGCTCATAGCATAGTTTGTAAAACTCAATGAATGTTTAGACGAGACATAATTAGGTCCCTAAATTTTAGAGTTCCACCGTGCCCCGAATAATGAATAGTATCGTCATGTACTTATGTTACACGAAGTCATATCATAGCGCAAGTAGTTTTCGTAAATTTTTTATTACTCCAATTTAAAGTTTAATATGAAGTTAGAAAGACAGACGATTTATTTATTAGTCAGAGACGCAATGTAATCTGGGTCATATAAAAACAATATCAAATAAAAATGCATCATTTATTATCAATAATATGTATCATTTATTGCAGAGTGCGTGGTGGCCTGTTGGTAAACGGACTAGACGCGACTGCCAACATGTACACGGTGGTCACGGGTTCGAATCCCAGGGTACACCTCTGACTTTTCGGAGTCATGTGTGTATTGATAGTCAATCACCACGCACTAAAACGGTGAAGGAAAACATCGTGAGGAAACCTGCATACCATAGCGATTTATAAAATTTCTATGGTATGTAAGTCCGCCAACCCGCACTAGGCCAGCGTGGTGGACTATATGGCCTAACCACTCTCAATCGTTCTCTGGATTGTAGAGGAGGCCCGTGCCCTGCAGTGGGACTTATATGGGCTGATACAGATTGCAGAAAATAACTGAAAATTTAACGTAACAACATATTAATGGCAGGGCTATATTGATAAATCAGTAACTGATCGATATTTGTGCATGGGAGATATATGAGAAATACTATTATAAGGCGACATGATGTAATCGAAACAAAAACAATGACTGAAAGAATGTTTGTCCGTTTGTCTGCCTTTGTGCACTTATATAAAGAACCAATTACGCTGAAATTCGGTATGATGTTTGGTGACACCCTGGTTTAACTCATAGGCTACCTTTATCCCGAAAATGTAGCGTTCACGTGGAAGCAGCAAGAAATTAAAATATATTTGTTACTCTTTTAAACACAGAAGAATGGTACGGGATAAGAGACGATTACATGCCTCGAGCCAAGGGACAGAATGAGACGGGATAAAACGGAAAGTCACATTTAATTTGAATATAAATAAAACAGTTAGTACTCGAAATAATATGTTGCTGATGTGTACTAGACTCAAAAAAGTATTTGCGCTCGGACGTAGCCCGCCGTACCCGGGCCGATAGTAATTAATAATATTCTCTGATAACTGATTCGATGTAGTTCTTATTGAATTATACCCAGAACAAATTAAGTCTCTTTGTAGTATAATTACTGGCATCCTATAACAAATAAATTGAACTATAATAAGATCAATTTACCATCCCATGGGACACGGTGTTCAACTTTATTAATTCTTTGCAGTTTTTATAAAGCGATTTCTATTTAAATCAAAACTGTTAAATAAATATAATATAATACATACATACATAAACGTTACGCCTGTATAACATAGGGGTAGACAGACTATGGATCTACACTTCTCGATCCTGACATACTACTCTCACTTCGACCACTTGCATTAATGTCTTCATGCATTCACGTTACACTACTACTACTTTACTACTACTACTGGGTACTTTTAACCTGACCTTTGCAGAGGATACTATCAAGTAAGTGGTAAGTTAGACGGGATCGACCCGTACCAACTTTTTCATTCACACTCGCCTTATTTATCCGTTTTGGTTCTCGTCTGATCACCGAAGTCAAGCAACGTCGGCCGCGGTCAATACTTGGATGGGTGACCGCCAGGGAACACCGCGTGATGTTGGCTTTTCTGTTTGTTACATAATAAACTTTTTATATATGAAAAAGTTTGCTGAAATAGTTATTATACAGATATTACAGAACATTTAAATATGTAAAGTCAGAACTATTTCACGCATTACACGCATGATTGGCGGCGAGACAGTAATCAACAGTTGCAATTTTTTTTGTCACACGTTTGTCTACTTATTAAGACTGACATAAAGCAATAATAAAGTGAGCAGCAAGAAATATGTGTCTCGTACTTGTCTATTGATTTAATATCTGGTATTGAAGACGCACTAAAACGATGATGAAAAAAATCGTGAGTAAACCTGCAAACCATAGCGATTTATAAGAATTTTATGTTATGTCTGCCAACCCGCATTAGGTCAGTGTGGTGTCTATATTATGGCCTAACCACTTTCAATCGTACTCTCGATTGAAGAGGCCCGTGCCCGGTAGTTGGACGTACATTGGCTGATAGAGGATTGAAGACATGTGCCATCGTGAGTTGCAACATTATGGAATAATTTCGGCATGTATCAACTCCTCAAAATTGCAAGCCAAATGAAATGACGCATTATTCCTTATAATATTATTTTTTTACTCCTTTTTATACCTATATGAATTATTTATTTATTTACATTAAATTAAATAATGAGGAAAACATTCCGTTAATCACTGTATTTTTTTCAAGCCAAGGGAGGGTAATTAGCCAAAAAGAAAAAGTAAAGTAAAACTCGAAGCGAAGTTGAATAACACATCAGCTCGCTACGGTGGCGTAGCAAGCACTGAAGATACAACGTTTTCTGGTGTTTTTATGAAAGACTGATTTTATCACGCATGCACACAAATTATTTTTGTTTTTCTATAATAAAATTATTCTTATGGCACAAAATACAATATAGAGATTTTTTTCAATATGTGAGCTACAAACATGAGCAATACAAAAATATTTCAACCATGTTCACAACAAAACGATTACTTAGGAAAAGGGACGAATGAAAAAGTATAATTACTTATTACGTGTCTAACAACAACTGTGGAATAGTGATAAACTACAAAAATGTGAATAAAAATATGTACATAATTTAGTATTACATATTTTATCCCGTTCATTTATTGAGAATATTGAATTGTATAAGAAGGTCAACCTTGCGTTTCAACAATGGCAATCTTCAAACGCAGCAAATGTGCCACTAGTAACAAATAATAGCCGAAAATATAAGACGATTGGCTGCAGCTGTTCAATTGTTTCAAACATTCGTTTACATCATCACTTAATTCTCTTACATTGCTCCTGTGTTATTTAATATTATGAGCCTGGTATGCTACTTTTGTGATACGGTTTCTACCCAATTCATCCATCCATCCGTAAGCCAAAGGATGTCCACTACTGAACTAATGCCTCCTCCAATGATTTCCACAACGTACCCAAATTGTACCCATTTACATATTTACATTTATTTTTATGTCTCATCATTATTTCCCAATAATTTAGTGTTCGTCATTGTTAAGTTATTCATATACAGGGAGCGCAAAAAAATGGCGCACTTGCTCAGATGGGTGCAAGGGCATAATATTAATATCGTAATAAAAAAATAATATTTGGAAAATACCTATCCGTTTTGAAGTTATGACCGTTTAAAGTTTTAAGTTTAATCACCACTTTTTCGCATAAAACCAATTGGAATGGATGAAGAACAAGATTTAAACACATACGTATTTTTTCGTTTCGTCGTTAATTGAACGGTTAACGAATTATACCACGAAAACCATTTTTAACAGCATCAAAACTTCCTTAGACTTCGCTTTAACCGTTGTTTACACATGGGTAAGGTCATGAACTCTTAGCTGTATAATTTATCCTTCTCTAATTTCAAAACAGGATATTTTTTGTTTCATTTCAAATAAACAAATCAGTTAAACAGGGACGTACTTAGATTTAAGCGTCAATAAATTAACAACATAATAACTTTAGGTGCAGTTGCATTGTGTATGGATTGACTATTTTGTTTGTCATTATTTTCCTTAGTGTCACAAATCCAAACTGAAAGACACCAAGAAATCACACTGGTCATCGCTTAAATCATGTAAGATTGCGAATTTAATTATAATTAGAAAATATTTGGTAATACCTACATAACATTTAAATTTTCTAAATAATTAATATACATTGAAAAAATAATCTGATGACACTGATTAATAAAAAATAAGATTTTTAAAACGATGGCCCAATTCGGCCCTATTAGTCAAAGGAAGCCGCCGGTCATAGTGTACTTCGTCGGATCCAACGCGGCTCGATTATTCTTCCTTTGAGGTTGCCGCCGCCCTTTGTGAGCGCGAGCCGAAAGGCGGCAATTTCTTTGTCGGTAACTTTTAGCATTTTGCAAAAGAAGACCGACATCTTGAGGTGTGTTCACACTACACACTTGATATAACTTAATTTGATTAAGTACCTACTCCGATATAAAAGTTACGTTAAAAAAAAGATCTTATTGGACTGATAGAATGGTCCTTACTTGCTCAAGAGCTTATAATATTATTTAAATATGTCATCAACCGATCCAGTCAGTTACAAATTGCCTATTTACTTTTGCTTATTATTGTATTTAACATTACTTTAATGTGTTTTGAAAATAATGTTACTTTAAAGTGATAAAATTTCTTCTAAATTCTTATACCTAGAGAAATGTCGTCTACCATTATAGCATAGAATTTGCATATGAGACTTCTGTGAGATAAAATTAGTGAAATCAATAAACACTAAGCACTAATTTACTGCACTGGAGACCCCGTGCCCTGCAGTGGCACGTATATGAACTGATACAGTACTAATACTAATTGTCCACATGAATTATTATGAACTCAAATAGGAAAGCTTTGTATCTAATGTGAACAGGCCTTTATCTTTCAAAAATCAAAATAATAATTTATTTTTTATTAGTTGAATTCGGATTGCGATCGCGTGTGCATGTATTACAGCCGCTGCCAATAAACAAACCCAATCCAAAATTTGCCGTTTTAGATTGACAGCTCAATCGTTTTTCTGATACTATATTGCCAATAATCAACCTCAGTAGTGAATAAACTATGGCAACATGACAGGAGACCAATCGAAAAGTAGAAAACAATTGACAACAAAACAGATTGACTTCAATCTAATTTTTTCGATTGATTATTGGCATCGGCCGTTAGTCGTGTGCATATTATTGTAAATTCGTTTTCAGTTATTTTGAGTAAATTTTATTAATTTCATTATGCTTTGAACATTACCCAATTTGATAGCTTTTGATGTAACTTGTGTTATGTGAAATGTAAAAGAAAAAGTGATTTGTGCTACCAAACTGTGACAGTGTTTTCGTGCGGGTTTTGGCGGATCCTGCGCTTCCATCCTTGCCTATCAAGGTCATTACGGTTTACATTACAAGGTCAGTTAACTATTTTAGTGGTCATTAATGACAACTAACCAGCCCATATGGGTCACCGACGGCCTCCGTGGCGCAGTTGGTAAGAACTGCCTGTGAAATGAGAGACCGCGGGTTCGGTTTCTGCCCCGAGACAATTTCCATGAACTATAATTATTTTTCTAATACCCGCGACACAAGATTTGTATCTTAGTGTGGGGTTAGTACCCATGTATGTGACTGTTGACACTTGACAGTATTAATTTAATATCTTTTTTATGTACCCTGAGCGTTATGTATACAATCGCACGACTTATAAGTAAATAATGAGCTCTGCTTATTTATTGTTGAGTGTCTACCGTTCAGTTGCAAGGTTCAATCACTTTAGCCGCTTAGCGTAATGTGTTAAGGGTTAGCATATGTAACGTTAGTTTTTTTTTTCTCGGCATCTTTCTAAATATTCGCTAGCGCCATGCAAATCCGTCTTAATTAAGATGCCTTCACCATATACTATAATGTATATTGGCAGGTGCGCCGTTTTCTTGTCCACCCTGTATAAAAATACAGGATATATGAATTTTGTCATTGTTTGTTTGCCAATGTAATCTGTCGTAACTAGATATCCAATTTAGCCAAATCACCGAATGCTCTACTTGTTACTGTGTTCGCGGAAATCACTGACATCATTTCTAAGTCTCCCGTATTTGTACAGCCGCCGAATTTAACATTAGGTTTATTATTCTAAGATTACTGTAAAAAAACAACAAAGTATACTATAATATATTTAATCATAATAGAAACTTTATAATAATACGCAGATTTAAGCCATTCAGTTGCTAAATAAATACAAGTTGAGTGCATATGGCCAAGTTTCTATGTTAAATATTAAATTACAATTTTCAATTTTTAAAACAATTGCACGCCATTGCGTCTGAATATTATCAATGTTTGATTTATTCACAACTGTTTAATTAATTTGATATTCACTTTTAATTTTACCATTGTTATCGTTGAAATAAAGAGCCTTCTGTACCTATAAGCTATAACTGAGTTAATAAATAGTTCTGTATCAGCCCATATATGTCCCACTGCAGGGCACGGGCCTCCTCTACAATCGACAGTATGATTGAGAGTGGTTAGGCCATATAATCCATCACGCTGGCCTAGTGCGGGTTGGCGGACTTACATACCATAGAAATTATTATAAATCGCTATGATATGCAGGTTTCCTCATGATGTTTTCCTTCACCGTTTTAGTGCGTGGTGATTGACTATCAATACACACATGACTCCGAAAAGTCAGAGGTGTGCCCTGGGATTCGAACCCGCGACCACTAAATAGTATAATAATAAAATTGTTTATTAAATCTTCCTTAAACTAGGTAACTAACAAAATGTTTAATTAAATCAAAAGTGCATAATCTAAGATATGACAATAATGAGAAACGGCTGGTGCTTACACTAGGATAGCCCTGTACAATAAACAAGACAGTAAAGACTGTCGCGATGCGTTCTTGAGCGATAAAGGTGGCTTAATAGTCATGATTTTTGGTACTTACTCTATCGTATGACAAGGGTCGCGTATCTGTACGTGGAAGCGCGGGCGCTCTGCAGTTCCAACCGTGTCGAAATCGTAATGTCTTATGTCTTCCCGGGATTGCGACGCGACGTAACCCGAAACGATCCATACGTTACGTGGTGTGATTCGCGCAACATATTGTACGAGTTATGTAAGCCATGGCAGCCGGAATATAAATCGCTTTTGTAATGAAAAAATATCACACGGACTATGGCATTTTGTACTCGATAGGCTTAACTGACGTTTTAATTTTGAGTAATGGAAGTTTATAGCTTTGATGGATGTTTTGTTACGAATAAGATTAATAGAGGTATTATTAGAAGTGTGGATTGATGCGGATTTATACGTGGTTTTTGCGAGTTTAGTGATTTGATCCCGCACGTCTAAAATACAATGGTTTATAAAATCGGATCTGAGTTTTTGTACATTGGTTGAAATTGACATTCAGTCGGGATTCTGTCTTTTTATTGCATGTATTCGGAAAACGAGCAAACGGCTCTCTTGAGGCCAAGTGATTGCCGACTCCTATAAACATCACACGTAGAACACTTAATTCTAAAATGCATTAGCCATTTTTAAATGGCAATCGAAAGGATAGCATGCGATAATATTTAATGGCATTGTTTTATGAATATAAGCCTCAAGGGCGGCCTTATTAAGTGTTATATTATTCTTGAAAAAATATCTATAAATATGCCACAGGTTACATCAAAGCCCCTTACCAAGTTTTATGAAACACTTCCCAATGCAATCATTGTATGGACTATGGCAGTGATTGGCATTTTGTGACATTTCAATCATAATCATTTAGTTTAGACTTTTATTGTTATTATACTGACTAGTGACTGGACGAGGATTTCTAGAACTAACTCATATCTCGATGATATTTAACATTTGATGATGTTGATTTCTGTTTAATTTGACTTTCATAAATAACGTGATTTCGACAATCCAAGAACAAATGTAAAGCTGGATTGGGTGTTTGCTTATATTTGTATTATTCCGTAGAGATGATAAATATGAAAACACCTTATTTCAATATTTTTACCAGTAAATAAGAGACTATGTATGCTTCTTACCGTTATATTTCTTATACAATCTGCCAAAGCTTAGATATTAAAATATTTAGACACGTTCTCCGTCGCTGCAGCGTCGACGCCTCGATCTTACATAGTTGTATAATAAAGGACGAGGAAGACGCTTGAATGTGAATGCAGCTTGTATCCAAATCTACATATTTGCGTGAATGGCCGGGGTGAACGACCTGTTTAGAGCGGAGTGAGCGCAATGCGAGCGCGACCAATCGATAAGGCGTTGCGTAAGCGCCTTGCACGCCCTGCAAAGGGATTTACTATAAGGAGCGGTTGTCCAGAGGCGGTTAAGACATTTTGCAATTAAGAACAATGTAAACTTTATACAAAATGTTATGAACAAATCTAGATAATACTGTTACTTCCCTGAAAGCTATTAGGTAAGCGCTTTTAGTGTTATCGTACTTTAAACGAGTTGTTGAAATGATATACGTTTAATCTAGTGGCAAGTTAACTACCCATAATCATGCGAAAGGCCTGGTGCTGTGATTGCTTGATTAAACATTGTTATTAAATCTATCGGTAATGTCGACGTCAACGGCTCCATAAGTGCAACCAAAATACTAATTAGTGCACAAAAATATATTCTAATTGACATCATCTCTAAGGGCCTTATTATTAAACTCGGATGATGAAGGGATTAAGTTTAGTCAAAGGCTTTATAATTGACTCAGTTATTTGTTTATTCTTTTTACTTTTTAAATTAGTAGATTGCCATAACAGGAGTATCATATTAGGCTGAAGTATATCCTAACTATTCAAAATAATTGAGTTGTCTCGATTATTTCTAAGCCTTGGACTAAAGTTATTACCTCGCTCATCCGCGTTTACTTATAAAGCCTAAGGGATTTGGGTTATAAAAAATCATCAAGAGTCATTCAACTTCACGGAAGCAAAGAATATTAAGCATGGCACTCATCTGAAGATGCTAAATCTACACACGATGTTAAGTGCTGTTTTTACTATTTGTAATTTATTTATCCTTGGGAGTTCAAAAGTGGACTTCTGTGGTTCAAGATGATGTAATAAAAGGAAAAAAACGCATTCGAATTTAAAATTCTATCATCCATAAAAACCAATGTATAGTAATTGAAAGGTAGGGTTGTATACAGTTGACCAAAGAATTGAAGTGATAATTTTGATGTCGCGGTTCGTTTGGTGAGTGAGATTTCCTCTTCCCATCCTTTTTCCTTTTCGTTCCCTTCTCTATTGGATGTGCCAGAAACATATCTATAATCCAAGGGTTGTGGATGTTCCTGGGCTTCAATGATCACTTACTATCAGGTGATCTGTTTGCTCGCTTGCCGGATGCTTAAAAAAAACTGTTTTTGTTTTGTGAAGACTGTACATGTACTTCGCTCTAAGGTCCAGAAAACGCGCAGTATATCGATGTTATCCAATTAAGGATAAAATTACGCAAATATGGATACAACATATTTGAATTAGATTTGCAAACATTATAACAGAGTAAATAAATTATTTAATATGACTATTAATTTATGTATGTGCGAAAAAGGTCCTAATTGTGGTCGTACAGTGACCTGTGACGTCATAGCGTCAAAACTATCAACGACGCACTTTAGTGACTGATAACCCACTTCTGGCAATTAACTGCGTTGCAAAAATTTAGAGTAATAATCGCTACTATGTTGCCTAGATACAATGCTCACTGATTGAACAGCTGCGTGCTTTTGTCTTCGGGAATCTTATGTAATTTGTTCGAAGATGTCATGTTCTTGATTAATCAAATCAAAGGTGGAGAAATTTTAATGAATATAAAATAAAATAGATAATGAGTTATATCATAATGTATCACAATAATTCTAGAAAATATAAAAAATATATTCATAGAGTGATATTAAATTGTTGGTAAATAGATTCATACTCAATATTATATCAGATTATATATTTTTTATATTTTTGTTTATATTTTGTAAAATTATAAAATGGTTTAATTATATAGAATTATATTCTTTAAATATAATTATTACCAAGTAAATAAAGCCGGAATTAGATTGTTTGACAATAAACTGGTCTTCTAATAGGATTTTTATTCAATAGGACGATAATTTGAATACACAATTTAAAAAATAATCTTGACCTCATTTGCAAATCAGTGACCGAATAAATGCGGTATAATGAGTCTTAGCCTTGAGAAGACGCCTTGGAAAAATTGGATTGATTTTATTTTCATCAAATTTTCTATTTTCCATCGACACGTTGTCCTTAATACATAACTGAATTTTTTGTATGTATTATCTACAAAACGATTTGTTGCGATTTTAATTTATATAGTTCTTGACTATACAGGCCACCGTTTGGGAAGTTGGAAATGATAAAAAACGATTACATCGTCTGTTAAGTTAGGGCGTGGTAATTAGTTATAAACTGGGTTAATACTACAATACCTCAGGAGATAATGTGCTGGTTTATCACCTCTGTCATGTTCCAAGGTACATCTTAAATGCTTAATCGACATTGCTATATATCGATGTCAGATAAAATGAAAATGTTAGAAGGTATTGTCAGATAAAATGATTAACGAATCAATCAAATGTTGTAAGGGCATCAATTTCAAAATATCAAGTATAGGATGTAGATTCAACTGTATTTGGATATTACTAAATCTTCAACCGTAATTATATTGTTATTTTGGGCCTAATCAAGGCCAACCTGTTGGATTTAATGTACAATTCCTTTATATTATATAATATGAGAGATCCGTGTCTACGATAAGGACGTGCCTATATTCTTTCATTTTTTGCCAAATAAAGAAACATTGAAAAAAAAAGGTAAGAACTGCATTAATTTTGAAATAACCTCAGGCAGTGCATTAGTATAATTTATAGTTTTCTCATCTTATCTCCTCTCTAATATTTATGAAGCTAGTTCTGCAAGCGTGATTTTGAATTCAAGCCTCGTGCCGAAATGAAATGTTCGCCTGGCGGATTGGGATTTGCTAGCCCCTTTCCGTGAAGGCAATTCGCAAAAGGCTGCCACAGCTTCTGCGGTTTAGATCTTTTAATTTAGTAGGTACTATTTTGGTGCCAAATTTCTACAGCTTGTGTCCAAAAGCCGGAAAATTCACATCGGAAACCGCAAATTTTGCCATAATTTAACACATAAAATTGTACTCCTTCTTTGAATACAACAAAAATATTCGTAAAATGATTAATAGTGGATAATGTGATTATTATTATTATCGTAATTATATTTGTTATAATAATTATTTTTATTATTATCAGTCAATTATGTTACAATACGGCGCAAAAGCTTCCCCCCTAAATTTAATTGTAAATATTTAATACAATTAGGGTAAAATTACATTATAGTTATTAGACTGACCAGAGAGGAGATTAGGAACAAATTTGACGAGTTCTTCTTCAACTGACGCATTCCTACCTTATGAAATTCATGCAGTATTGTTAAAAACACTCATGTCACACTTTTTATATTTAAGCAGGGGTTTATATGAATCCCCTGGCGCCAAGATTCTTGAAGAGATATAGAGATCACATAGAGGTGAAAATATTTACGTCTTAAAGATGTCTGACGTAAAAAAATAAGAAATGGAATTAAACATTTACTTTTGTATTGTCATTAATAAATATGCCAAAGTCACGCCACTGGCTATGGTTGTTATCTTCTGCGCCTTCTTTCTGATATAACATTCGGTAATTACTGCAGTTCCAACAACCTTGTAGAAGTCATAGATAACTCGTAAATAAGTACGTTCCAAGGTGACTGAATTTTGGCAATATGAACCCGACCTTACGATATAATATATCAAATGTTCGCAATTTATTATATACATGTAATGACATTTAAGTAATATACCTAAAAGTACTTATCGGCCTTTTTCATAGACAGTTAATAAAGCTAATTTACCTATCGAATGTTATGTCCCTTCTGAACAACTTTCGAATTCAATTTGAGCGAAGAATACAAAACATTCTATCACTTAAATAGGTTTATAAATTATGAATAAAGCCGCATACCAATACTTCGGGAAAATATTGCCGTCACGTCTATACGAACAAATGATATATTATACATATACGTGATACGAACGTGGTTTATAGAATTCCATTTAAAAAAATTAAGAACTAGAAGGGTCACTGAAAAAACATGAACGTCAAAAGTACTATACAATAATTTATTCAATAGGCATTACAGAAATTAATCTGGGTTGCTTAAATATAAAACTTTCAAATTTTATGAAGTCCGCAAAGTTTTAATTTTAATAACGTTTGATATTTAAATAGCAAAGGAGAAGAGGGAGTTTCTTTACAAAAAAATCTTTTTATTTCATTTTTTTCACATTTGTCAAATAGCAGGCAAAACGTTTATGCAAAG
This sequence comes from Hyles euphorbiae, assembly GCA_023078785.2. Taxonomy (NCBI): domain Eukaryota; kingdom Metazoa; phylum Arthropoda; class Insecta; order Lepidoptera; family Sphingidae; genus Hyles; species Hyles euphorbiae. Next base: position 7,981,808 of record CM041038.1, on the reverse strand, counting down.
GATTTTTTCGCGAATAGTGTTTCTGGAACAAAGCCATTATCAAGCGTATTAAGTATATTTATATGCATGACACGTTTGTTATGTTTGATTAATTATGTTGTGCGATATAATTTAAAATATTTTTTAATATTAAAATTACAAATCATATTTTTCCCAATCATTTAATTTAACATATAAATAAAAAATAATTCCTATATAATTATCCTCAGTTGTCAAAAATGTAACTATAAATTATTACGGCAGTACAATGCTCTCGAACATAATTATTATATTTTATTTAGACGCAAGAGGAGAGAATTTGTAAATACTTCCAGTTGCGCTTCAAAATGCTATAGTATTTCGAAATACACACCTTCGAGATCCCGTCCTGTTTTCGGAATTGTCATAGGACTGATATTGTGCTTTATAACCAAAAAATAAATATATACTCTATATTGTTACAAACGATTTTATGACCAATATTAGGATTTCCAAGTGATTTGTAGGGTTTTTAAAGCGGGTTAACGGCTGTTGTCATTGCCTAATGTCAATAACTGGGCGAGACGCCTTAACGTTCTCTCTAGAGGGAATTCTAAATTTTGCCAATTAAAATGGACGCACCCCGTACTAGGGGCCCTACTATATTCATCGAACGAACGAACGAACGAACGAAGGACCCTACTATATTCAACGAAACGAAGTTCGAAACTTCGGATGATCAAAGTTTATATACGATACGAATGTACCTACATAAAACTTATGGTCGTTATTGATTTATGGTCGTAACCATAGACTTATAGTTACGGTGTACGTTATATATATACATTCGTATCGTATAAAAAACTTCGTTTGTCCGAAGTTTCGAACTTCGTTTCGTTGAATATAGTAGGGTCCTTCGTTCGTTCGTTCGTTCGTTCGATGAATATAGTAGGGCCCTAGATTCGAACACATACCCATTTCAAAATTCTCGACAAAATAAACAATAAAACAATATTAACGCGACATTAAACAAAATCTACATAATACAAACTCAGTCAAATAAAATTATTGGAAACAATCCAAAGAATATGCATAACAATTACCCAGCTCCAGCTGAAGAAACTTGGACGGAGTTATTAGAATTTGCTGCAGTAATAAAATATTATTGAAGTAACTTTTTAGAAAATGTTAGAAAACAGAAATATAGAATTGTGATTAACGAAACTTTGGTAATGCTTAACTTTGCCTGCAATATAAAATTATTATTATTATTTGACTTAAATAATCAGAATAGTTTCATAGATTTATGCGAATATTACACATTGAAATAAAATTATTAATTATAAGTTAATTGTTTAAATTTTTTACGACGTTTCGGTTACATTACAGATTTCGTGGTCACGGGGCGGATTGTCGGGATAAAAATCGGCTTACCAAATCCACGATAAAATCCGTAAATTATAGTTTTATTTCAATATACATTCACGCCATAAATACAGTAGATAGCCAGACGCATAAAACTAAACTAGATTTGCGATCACACATTTTCAATAAGTAAGTGGAAATCTGATAAAGATCTAATTACTTTCAATGATCCATGAAATCGATTATTGGAGATGGTATCTTAAAATTTATTTCTGCCACTTGACGCAGACTGAGAATCGTTTTTTGTACATTACTGCCCTTTTTTTGTGCTTCAATGGGTTTTGTTGACATTAATGGATATTCAATTTTCACCACATATTTCATGGATAAATGTATGGTTAAGTGTATTTTTTTTTTGCCCATAGTTCAAATATAACTATACCTATTCATTTAAAATTAAAATATGATGTGGAGATTTGCCTATATAACATCATCGCTACGTGTACATTTTAATAATGCTTGAAAATTATTAAAGTAAGTGTTAAATGAAAAAAAAAACAATATATTCAAATAAAATTAGCACATATACAATGATCTAAACTGACCCATTTTCGTATACCTATGCCTAGCCTGACGCAATACTCTATTAGCACATACACTAAACAATAATGTGGTTTTCCTATTACCTGGTGAACATATTTGTTCATAAATTAATAATACACAAATACCTTAAAAATAATACCTTTATTCAATGTAAAAAAAAGAAAGAAACAAAGATTTATTTATTGCTGGTACAAATAGCTCACGTGAAGAGAGACCAAATAAAAATAACATTTAACAAAAATAAACTAAATACTACTACATTTAAAAATTACTTTTGTAATTTCTATTAATTTATTTACTTATACAGGTCCTATCAAGAATGCTACCGAAAACGAAGCCGGGTGGTAGTTGAAGTGACTACAAATACAATGTAACTAAAAATATCGCAAAGAAACGCGACAATTATTTTTTAAATTTCTTCGAGTTTGGGTGGATTATCCATAGTTTTTGCTAAAATAATAATTTAAAGCCTTGCATACCATAGCGTGTTTAAAAATAAAAGGGTGTACACTGTTATTTAAGAAAAAACGATGTTTTTAGCACCCTAATACGACGATTGAAAAAAATAACAAAAAAATGACACTTTTTTTGCACAAAAGTTGCATTGTGTCTGGAGTCACTAAAACACCACCCAGCTTGGTTTTCGGGAGCAGTCTTGATATACCCTGTATAATATCGATGGGTTTATATCAGCCGTGCTGTCAACTATATCGTTTCAAATAAATATACAAAAATAAAATAAAATTCGCAGACAAAGTCGCGAACATTAGCGATACAATATATATTCAGATCCAAATAAGTGATACATCGACTATCGAGTAATGAATGAACGTATTGTTTATTCATATTGTACCCTTAGATCGAAATGGTCGCAGGATATGATTCAGCAACAGTGGGTTTATTTTACGCCACCGTAGGGATTTTCACGATACTAATTCGTGAGTCATATTGTCATAAATCAGAGTTTATTGACACGAGTAACATAATACTATCATTTAATAGCATCTTTACAAATTCATGGTAGTGCAACGAACTTTAAGGTACGTAAATATGTTGTTAAAATATCGTGTTTATAATTATTTACCTGTACGCTGGATTATATATGATTATTTTATAATTTACTTCATTCAGTCTCTTAGGGAATATACAAGAAATCGAAGACGTATCAATAAGCTAATTAAAACTATGTCTAAGAACCCAAAGTAACAAAGGAGAATTTCCATTTTACTATTGAACTTAGTATCAGTGCGAAGATTTGTGTGCCTCGATGAAACCTACTTCTTGGAGAAGTTAACTTGAAGTCCAATAATTATTTTTTTTGTCTTCGACTCTGTGAACACAATGTAATGATAATTACTTTATTTTATAAAAATATATCGCTCGAGATAAAACAGGAAAACGTTTAAGGACAAACTATAAAAAATGCTATACTTAATTAATTTTCAGCAGTATCGGTATCAGGTTCAGGATATTTTTATCCCGTACTATAAATGCGTGGTGGCCTGTTGGTTAACGGACTAGACGCGGCCTGCCTTCATGTTCACGGTGGTCGCGGGTTCGAATCCCAGGGCACACCTCTGACTTTTCGGAGTTATGTGTGTATTGATAATCAATCACCACGCACTAAAGCGGTGAAGGAAAACATCGTGAGGAACCCTGCATACCATAGCGATTTATAAAAATTTCTATGGTATGTAAGTCCGCCAACCCGCACTAGGCCAGCGTGGTGGACTATATGGCCTAACCACTCTCAATCGTACTCTCGATTGTAGAGTAGGCCCGTGCCCTGCAGTGGGACGTATATGGGCTGATACAGTACTATAAATTGGCATTCTCTTATAACTGGTGGTAGGAAATTCCTGCCCCGGTCACTTCTTCATTAAAGAGCAAAAAATGAAAGTCGACAATAACAACGTAAAGACAAATGCGCAATAAGATCGTTCAAGGAAGTTCAGCGGAGATAATCCAGGTAGTAGTAACAATTGCGCTATTTAAAGTCGCAGACACAGCTCTCGCTATAAGCAATTAGTGTACCTATAGTCTACACGCGGCAGAAGCACAAGTCGTCGGGTTCAGGGCCACAGCTTGTCACAACAAGCATGTTTACCCACAAAATATTTAGTTGTACGAACACGTGGGTCACATATCGTATAATATTGTAATTAGTTCCCCATTACATGCTCTATTCACGGTCGTTCCATAACTTATGGTTTCTCAAAATCTTGGTCTTTTAATCGGTGGACGTCAATACTGCTACAAAACTTAAAAGTAATTATCAGTTTTTTCGTAATCTTATAAGTTAGAAAGTAATAATCCGTTTGTTCGAAATAAAAAAAAGACTTTTATAATTACGTTTGTACCTTACAATTTTTGTTTGACTTAACAATTAAAATAATAAAAGTATATTCATGAACAAAATTGCGATACAATTACTTATTATTCATTAAAATAAAATATTTTTTCAACTAATAACATTACCAGGGGCTTCCAATTTAAGCTTAGCCTGTCTTCTTGGGAAACCATGTAGAAATTGTAATAACCTAGATATAATTTATAAGGTCGATATCGTAATATGTGAACTGTAATTTGGGGAATCAAAACTAAATACAATGCACTGAAAAAAAAACAATATGATAAAATAATAGAAAAAGATAAAATACTCAATTGATAAAAAAGCAAACCGTGAATATGATGAGAAAAGACTCTGTCTCATTATAGTCAAAACTGTTTAATAACTTTGTAATCTTTTTGGCTTCGTGGACTGTTGCTCTTTTTATGTCGCACAACTTTCTTACTTTACTATAAAGGACATAATGTTAATAAAATGGAAATCTTTTGGCAAAAGTACTTTACACATTACACATGCAGTTGATATATTTTCTGCTTTGCTTTATCACCTCTACAAATTGTACCATTCATGCAAATAAGTCCAGTCTTCATTAATTAATGTAATGTCAGTTATATTTCGCTCGGTCTTGTTTGGCTCTTATGGAACAATAATTTTAAGCGAAGTGGAATATTTTACGAACAATATGATGTCAGAATATTGACTCCAACTGATAACAGCATTGTGTATATATTTTTAACTATTACACAATGTGTATTAAACATTACCAAAACAAGAATGCTATTTAAAGTTAAACTACAGATTTGAGTTACGTAATCCAATAAATGTTTAAAGTAGCGTGGTAAATAATATTTGTTTATTTTGCACGCTCGTACAGAATATTCAACTATACGTTTTAAAAGTAATATATGATAAAAAAAACATTTGAAAATGCATTAGTGATACCGTCGCGTCGGGTTCCTTAGAGCTTTTTACAAGAGCAATGGGCAGGGAGAGGAGGTTTTTATTAATTTATTTTTATACCATTTAATATTTATGATATTTATTGTTTATGAATCATTTGTAAATAGAAACTTATAGTAGGTTTCTCTTTAAACATTATGAAAAACGAAACTCGTGCAAAATTGCAAAAAACAACATATACCAAATATACGTATATTTGTGTAATAATAACATACATATACCAAGAAAAGAGCAATGCACTGTGACATCCCGATTTAAATATGTTACCGGGAAACATGTTATTCCTCAAAGCGGGGAAAGTCAACTGCGTGATTCATTTGTTTATCTGAAAGTCAAGGCTATGTGAGTACAAACTCGTAAATAACAAATAACGGAAAGATAATTTGTTGCTCTACTCAGAAATATATGTTAATAAAGCGGTGCGTGACATAATATGTTGACTCGAAAGTGTTATTAAAATACTTTAGATATGAAGAAGTTCAAATATTTACTGTAGTGTGAACTACTATGTACTCAAGTTTAATGTAAACGAACTTGTATCACCCTTATTAAGTACGTATATAATGAGTTTAATTTATGTGAAGTACATGGTCGCCATAGTGGATTAATACCCATAATGCCGCTCCCTTATGTTGAAACTGTTCGAAGCCACGCCGGCAATTTCATCGGCAAACGACTTTCAAATATCCATTTTCAGTCTTTGAACTAACAAATGAATATATTGCATTGAAAATCCAGAAATAATAATTTTAAGTATCTATGGCTAAGTTGGTTAGACGCTAACTCTGAAACGAGGTTCAGGCTCGATCCAGCACAGAAACAAATATTTGAGGTATTGGTTTCAAGTCTCTCTTAGTTTCTGATACACACAATTCAAGACTCGATTCTTGTGTGGGGGTTATGTTCAATGAAACGACTCGAGTGTCAGACAACAACTAAAGAGAATTTATTCTAATATAGGCACTATACAAAAGTATTATATATTATACAACAGAAGATGTTGTATTATATATACAACTGAAGAAAGAATTATATATACAACAGAAGATGTTGTATATATAATACTTTTGTATAGTGCCTATATTAGAATAAATTCTCTTTAGTTGTTGTCTGACACTCGAGTCGTTTCATTAAACATAACATGGGGGTCAGGACTATATATGTGGCTGTGGTTTTTATTTATTATTTATTTATTTAATACAAACATAGGGTGGAATGCCAACCCGCACTAGGCCAGCGTGGTGGACTATATGGCCTAACCACTCTCAATCGTACTCTCGATTGTAGAGTAGGCCCGTGCCCTGCAGTGGGACGTATATGGGCTGATACAGAATACAGAATAGGGTGGAATAATACTTACATATTATTTACGCTCGTCATTTGTAATCAATTAAACAATACTTGGATTTATTTAAGGCTTATCGTCGGTATGAATGACCCGAACGAAATGTTTTCAATATGCGTGTCGCAGAAATAATTAAATATTATCATTTGGTATTCCCTGCCATCCGGTAGGTGATGGGATTGTAATATTATGATTAAAGTTAACCTGAAATACGAAAGTAATATAAATAAATACAAAAATAGGAAAGTTAAGTATGCGGCATAAGAACAAAATGTACATATTTGCAATCCACACTATGCTTTAAATAGTTTTGTATGAAGTGAAATAATCAATCTAAAGGGAATATTCATAATTGATGGAACATTACGGGTCTCAAAAAAAATCAAACATCGTATTGCGGTCGCCATACTAAAGTTAGGAAAAAACCTGATAGAATATGACTAAATTTTATAAACATGTGCGCACTACTTCAAAAATTATTTGCAACCACAATATATATAAACAGTAACATTTTAATCCAGCATTAACACGATAATAAATTACTTTTAATAAAAAAAATATAATGTACTTGCAGTCAGACGAAGTCACGTGGACGGGCAATGGCCGATGTTTTTCAATAAACTGCCTTCACTCAGAATATCACGCTAAACGTTTCTATCGCAAAATACTATGCTGGTATACAATTCAATATTGTGTTTATATCGGATGTTTTTCTAAGAAAATCACGGTCGGTTTATGAACCCGGCAATATAATACTCAACAAAATCAATAAGACGGAACAGAAGGCATCTTGTTACGTAATTCTGCTTAGTTCAAGGTCTACCATGTCGGCATAAGCTACTTGATATGGCTTATGACTTACTGCGTACTTGTACACACAAAATTAGTAAGCATTGTTGTCGCTATCGTTATTACACGAGATATCAGGAATGCAAAATATTGAACTTTACGTATCGATGCAATTGAAGTCAACAATTTTTTTACTTATCTTTAAGAATAGTGATAAACGGTGTTTTTATTAAATAATTTACATCATACTTTATGTAATTTGAACGCTTTGTTATCATTTACGCGTTAATGGTGAATGTACTCGCCATCCAATTACGTAACAGTGTACGCTAAAAACGTTATTTCGCGAGTGCATTAACATTAAAAAGTGATTATGTGTGATGTACAACCGTGTGATCCACCATCGGCTAGCGTAAACAAAATAAAAATTTGCACAATGCAAATTTACTTTGGCAAGGAAAAACATGGCCAATCCGCTCGACGCCAACCTTGTGCGCACCTTCGGCCGGGAATGGGTTGCGCAACGCACCGGGTCAAGGGTGGGAAGGCGCCACACTCATTTTTGGCAATATTTACCTACGCACACAATGCGAATTATTAATCTCTTTATGAAATATCCTGGGAAAAATGTCGCCTCAGTGAACCGATTGTCGTTAAAGATTAAAAGTGGTTAAAGAGGAACGCTTAGTCGACTTAACGTATAGACAATCACCTCGGGTTTTCGCTATGTGCGATTCTAAGAACATCCAGTTACGCAGACACAGAAAAGAACACCTACATATATGCGGATGGCGGTCCAGCTGCATCGCAAATTACATAGATAAATATAATTACGCACGTATATGTCTGCATAGATACTATACACCTACATATGTCAGCATAGATGTAGTCTACAATTTCGCAGACATATCGGAAAGTGTATATGCCCGTATCTGGATGACCTAATAAAAGTCACTAGGGAATTATTGGCTGCAAGGTAGGCGACGTTTCAAGGTGAGGCCAGTAATGGAAATTGGCGCCAGAAAATATGCATGCATTCTTTAGAAGTGGCCCAAATAAAGAACACAATTTTATTATTATGTAGTTTACGTACATGCATGAAATATATGATCATGACAGATTCCTGAAAGGGATAGGCAGAGGTGCCTTTAGCTGAGCTTATTACTGTCGATAGGGCCAAGTTTTTCGCCATAATAAGCTCAAATGGATTTCGGTCAAGTCACATACAATATTTTAACTCGAATAATTTACACTGAGTAATTTGCCCGATCCATCCTCGGCGTCGAACCAAAGACCTCACAGTTCAAAGATTTTGTAAACGCCATTAAATTAATAAAACTACTGTACCAATGTTACATGGATTTCATATCGACTAACCCACAAAACTACGATTGTGAGTCAGCAAACAAAAATGAAACACATATTTCAAAGCATTCTTATACCCTATTCTACAAATTCGAATAAAACGGGCTATTAGGTAAAACTGCCCATTAGCTTCCATAGCTTGCGAAACAGCATGGAAAAAATTGGAAGGCTGTAACCAAGTGCCCGCTTTTGACACACTTCAATATTCAACATTGCAGATATTGTACGTGGGTTATGAATTTAATTATATTTATTAGTAATTCAATACATAATATTTGCCTAATCGTTCGTAACTGGTACTATTGTAAGGGAATGATGTCATTTTCAATAAGAGCTTATGTATATTTCGCAATATATAAGTATCTACCTATAATATAGAAACACGTAGGTATTGGATGAACTTCTTAAAATATAACCTCCACTATCCGGTAGGTGCTATTAATGAGGCCTTTGACAATTATTTTAAACGTCTTTTTAAATATAATTTATGAATAGCATGAATATTTGGTAAAAAAATACACCGAATCCAAAAAAAAATTAGAAATAATTTCGCAACATAGGTACACCTTAGTAGATAATTTTCGAACGCATTAAAATAATAATTAGTTATAAATCATTTTTTAAACAAAACCGCACATGACGCATTGATTGGTACAACGCTCAACATTGGGAAAGCATTCATGAGCCCATTCTGAGAACAATCTTCACGTCAGATAAACCACTTTATGAAATGAAATGAAAATAATTTATTGAATCCATTAAAATGTTCAACATCGTTTAGATTCAGTCATTTTTTTATCTACCACCCGGTTCGGAAAGCGGTTTTCACTAGAGAAGAACGGGCAAGAAACTCTAGTGTTGCTCTTTTCAAAACCAGTTTACAATTAAGTGATTATTACATAATTTACAAGTTGGTTTAAATCAGAGCAGTTTATTAAAAATATTTTAATACGAATATTATTATATTATAATTACTATGGCTGAGTGAAGCGAAGTCGCCCAGAACGGATCGCCAGAATCAGTATACTCTTTTTCGCCAAAACAGTGAATAATTGCGAAAGTCTTATGTAATCCATCAATGAATCCGTTACAATGTAAGCAAATCGGATAGACCAGTCTACGCAAGCAGCACCCGTTCACGAGTATGACGCATGTGCCAGCCATCGGCCTCCTCAACCATGTTGCAGGGAAGTGACCGACCTGGCACACGACGCCACCGCAAGCACAGACTTTTTAGCGAGCATGACGTACCCAATCACTTACACAGAAAAACGATGGCAAATTTGACATGTTACTTAATTTAAATGATATTATACAGAGCATACTAAGACTTCCGCTCCGAAATACTACCCATTTATTTAATTTAATTCTATTCCCAAGCCTTGCTATCATCTAGATATTCTGAAATTTTATAATATGCTTTATTGCATAATTTTTACTTGATAGTTGCTTTGAATTTTGTCATAGATAAGGCTTTAATGTGACTGGGAACTTTGTTATAAAAGTGTATACAGTAACCCTTAAAAGATTTGCTGATCTTGTGGAGTCTGGTCTTATGCGTTGCTAGATTATTCTTATTCCTAGTATTTTTGTTATGAATATCGCTAATCTTACGAAAACTTTCTTTATTTTTATGGACATATACTAAATTTTCAAAAATATATTGTGATGCTACTGTCATTATATTTATCTCTTTAAATTTTTCTCTAAGAGAATATCTAGACCCTAGCGAATAAATTGATCTTATAGCTCGCTTTTGGAGAACAAAGATAGTATTAATGTCAGCAGCACCACCCCACAGTAAAATTCCATAACTCATTAGACTATAAAAGTAGGCAAAATATACCAATCGAGCTGTATCAATATCAGTCAATTGGCGAATCTTACCCACCGCAAAGACTGCGGCGCTCAGCTTTTTAGCTAAAGCGACTATGTGAGAGCCCCATTGAAGTTTGGGATTTATTAAAGAGGTATCGTCAGCAAACAACACTACCTCACAGTTGTCTCTTATAAGAAAAGGTAAGTCATTAATGTAAATTAAAAATAGAAATGGTCCAAGAATCGAGCCTTGCGGAACTCCCATAGTAACGGCAGACCCAGGAGACCTTATTCCGTTGACATCAACACTTTGGACCCTATTACACAAATATGATTTGCATAATTCAAGAGCAATACCATTAATTCCGTAGTGGCTCAATTTCCTGATAAGTATATCATGGTGAACACAATCAAACGCTTTGGATAGATCACAGAATACACCTAAGGCATCCCGTGAATTCTCCCAAGCATCAAATATGTTACCTATAAGCTCCACACCAGCGTCAGTTGTGGAGCGACCCCGCGTGAAACCAAATTGTTTATTATGAAGTATTTTATTTTTTGAAAAATAAGATCGAAGTTGTAGGAGCATTAGTTTTTCAAAAATTTTGCTTAATGAAGGTAGTACTGAAATAGGTCTATAATTAGAGGGGTCATCTGTACTACCAGATTTAAAAAGAGGTATAACTTTACTCAACTTCATTTTATCAGGAAACATACCACTGTTTATACAAGCATTAAAAATTACAGCTAACTGGGGAGCCAAGACTGGTATTACAGAGTTAAAATTTTTGTTGAAATTCCCCAAAGGTCAGGTTTACGCGAACTTTACCATTTAAAAACACATGATTTGTTCTGGATTTAATTTGCTTTCGTTCAGGATTTACGTGACAAAGATGATTTTAGGAAATATGTATATAAAGCTTGTATAAAAACAAAAGGGGGATGCCACACTCATCACAATAAACAACTTTAACTATGTTCCATACATTTTGCAGATTGAAACGATTATTGTTGTATGGAACGGATGATATTTTTTTACCAATTTCAGGGTTGGTTTTATAGCAAAAGTTGTTCATCATGCAGCATCCCCCTTTCGGCTTTATATATGTTTTAGGACTAACCTTTTACGAGGCAAGTTTTATAATATGCAGAAATACATATATAACAAGTTATGCTAATCTACTATACCATTGTGTGGTGTGATGGCAGGTGAAAATTAAAGAAATATGCTGATTGTATTGCAAATAAATTTCATAGAAATGAAAAAGAATACAATGTTTACTATAGGCATAGAAATACGAGAAAATGACTCATGATAATATGTTGTTTACCGCGATCGAAAAACAAATGCACAAGACAAAATAAATTAATTATTTCACTACGGCAAATAGTCGGGAGAGGATAAAGTCTTCGTTTTATCTTCCATTTCTTTGACTCCTCGGGGGAAAACAACATGATGAATGGTTCTTTTCAACTGCCGTCGGTGTAAACAGAACAGACAGAATAAAATAATTGAATTTACTTAAAATAGTCAAAACAATACAGGCAACATACGCAGTGAATATAATTCGCTTACATCTTGAGACCCGTCGGATAAAACTAAAGGGTCTGCATTCTAGTCAATATCTTAGAACAATAATGATTCTTCAGTATATTAGCACGCCAAAGGCTAACAGAGGCCTCTTTTCTTTATTCAAATCATTAGTTATCACATCCACCTATCAGCATCTACAATCAAAAAACGTACGTGCAAGCTCTTAACAAATTCTAGGAGGTAAAAAGTGATGGTATTTGAATGAGGGTTGCTCAGCCATTACCTATACTGTCAGTAAAATTGTCTTGTCCATTATTCCAATGGCAGAATGTATTTATCTGCAAACTGTGTGGACTTGGTTACAAAATATGTGAACATAGAGTCATAGAGGTGGTGTTGGGAATAATCTTTTTCCACCTCTGCCAATCCTTTTGATTATAAAAGCGTAAACTTACATATGTATAAAAATCCTGTAGGAGCTCAGTCACAGTAATTCTACAAGAGATGTGAAATATAAAAGAGAAAGACTCGCCCCCCCCCCTATCACATCGTGGGACGGAGCACACAAGGCAAAATATGGATGTCTATCCAACTAAAGTGAAGTGAGGTCAAACTCCTTACATTCTGATTGTCTAGTCCGGAGTCTTATCAACACTTTAAGAATAGTGTCTGCGTCTATAAGTGCATTTCCAGATGATTCACATGAATGATGTCAATGTGCTGAAAAGTAGAATTCTATGTATTGTGTCATTACCTACAATCATCTTGCCACTTAGCTTTTACTTTACTTTAATTAAATACCTACCTCATTCATATATGACTCTTGTGTTGTACATGCGATTTGCTAAGTAAACTTTTGTAATGCCAACTAGAATGTACTAAAGGATGAATGAAATAGAGTAAAACGTAAGTTACATTTATAATGTCTTTCTACCTCTATAGGATATACGTATTATGTATACATTAAATAGATGCAGGTATTTAAATAATGCAAACTTATGCAATGGTCGTGTCACTGCACGGGGGCGCCCTACACCACTACACGATGTTCATTCAATAAATTTTCCAAAGCAAACAGGTTTTCTTATTCTTAATAGCGCCTCATCGTGGCAATTTCTAAGTTTTATTTTAAATAACCTATACTATGTCCCACTGCTGGGCAAAGGCCTCGTCTTTGTTACTCTACTTGACCCTGTCCTCGGCGAGCTCTTGCCATTTTGGCTCGAATGCATCTAATTCCAATTTCCAAGATAATCAAATTTAATATTTTTCAAATATTGTTCCGTTAAAATATATAAAGTAAAATATAATATGTGTGTTAGGGGTAAGCAAAACAAGAAAACTCATATTAATTAAAATAGAACAGAACGTCACGGTTCATATTATTATAAACTAGGAGCCCGGCCCAGCTTCGCCCGGGTACAAATAGATTTCTGTACAATAATATGTACGTACATACAAACCTTTCTCTTGAATCACTCTATCTATTAAAAAACACCGCATCAAAATCCGTTGCGTAGTTTTAAAGATTTAAGCATACAAACGGACATAGGGACATAGGCACAGAGAAAGCGACTTTGTTTTATACTATGTAGTGATATTAAAATATTTATTCATCTTTATTCTACACTAATATAACATAACCACATAGAGATAAAAAAATACAAAAGGCTGAAAGGCTCGGAGCGATCTCTGCTAGACAACCTTTGGAAAGAAATGTAATTTAATACACAATATCATATTCGATATTAGCGATATGTATTCAATGATATTTTTTTAATACCACAAGGAGATTTCCTCATTTCCGATATCGACTGTAAGAACAGATTTCCATAAAATTTAACATTATTAGATCAATTCCACTTTGCACTGGGGGCAATGTTTTATAGCAGTTTCCTCCAACTACTGATAATTTATTATCTAAAGTTGCAGCAGTCTAGCGTGTAAAAAACATCTAATTAGTATGCACACGTGAAGTATTACGTGAAGCGTAGGAATTGTTTATTTCCAGGTCTCTTTAAGAAAATATCTTATTTTAAAGTAACTTTAAATAACCTGAGTAAAAAACATTTTTTACAATTTCTTGGTTTTGGATATTTTATTAAAAAGTAAATAGTTACCTTAATGTACACAAGTTAAATCATATTTAATATACTCCAAATATCTATATTTTACCTCACTACAGAAATACACCTGATTTACAATTATCTTAAAAATAAAGTCACACATTTTGACCTCACATAAATATCAATCAATTCTCGTGAAGTGGGTTCTAGCGACTACCCGGACCTTTTTAGTTTCAAGACACCCCGTTCAGTAATCAATATTTATGGATGTACGGAGTTTTTGCTCTCCCACAAATGAGTGGCAGAAACGTGTAATTGATTTCTATTTTAATAGTTTACTGGTGGTAAGTCTTTCATATATTGCTCCACCGCAATGTCTATTTTAGGCAATGTTAATGCACTGTTGTGTTCCGGTTTTAAAGACATTGTAGCCAGAGTAACTACTGGACATAATAAGACTTAACATCTTATGTCTCAGGACGGCGAGCGCAGGGGAATGCCAAGAATTGCTTTGTAATTCATGGTGCTGTTTGTATTTGCTACTGTCCATGAGCGGTTATGTCAATGGCACGCTCGTCGTACTATTTCTCGCAATGAAAATACAAGATAATATCTAGGAAGCGTAAATAATATTTACACTACAAACGGTTTGGTAAACGTGTCATAATACTTAAATGATGTCAATGTCATGAGTTAAGTGGTGTTTGCTCTTCCTCATATTTAAGCATACCTACTATGAATATTCGTGCATAATTATTATACACAAGCTCTCACATATATTCCCGAAGGTAGAGGTGGCACTAGTACTACACGTGGAGTGTTTTTATTGCAGAATCAGATACAAGCTGATGTAGGTTCAAGGTAGCGCAAAATTGTAATATTTTTTCCGTAGATTTTTAGGAGCTACATTGCAGAATGTGACACGGGTCTCGGGAGAGCCTATCGCTATTATACATACAACCTGATGTAGGTTCATGGTAGCGCAAAATGCTTATATTTTTTTCGTAAATTTTGCTTACATTTTGCAACCATTCTAACTAGTATACAGGATTTTGCAAAACGTGTCATGTTCAAAATTTGCAAATCGTCGTCGTATATAACCAAATTGTAGTCAAGATTAAAATATGCAATAACATTTATGCCAATGTAAATCATTAAGTCAGCACAGGGCACAAATTCTAACATTTACAATCCTTACAATTGACAATATTATAACTGCCAAAGTTTGTATGTAATGTTTAATAGTTCTTCACGCCAAAACAAGCGGAGCGATTTTGATGAAATTTATTAAAGGGATAGCTGTAGAACCTGGATTAACACACAGGCTTCTTTTTATGCCAAGAAATGTAATATTCCCGTGGGATGAGTCAGGAGTTTAATGATGCATATTTCCTACTCATTCCAATGCGAGAGTCCTCCTGAATAGTATTGTATGTATTTCATCATTGGACAGCATGAGGCGAAAAAGAACGGGATATAACAGGATAGAAAGAGAAAAGCAATCAAGTCAACGGCGGTTACATTGCGTTTAAATATAAAACAGTACGCAAAATAATTCGTCGTTGATGTAGACAGGATTCAAAAACTATCTAGGGTTATACAAAATAAATATTTGAAAACATTTGGCAACTTTAGTAGTTTTGTGCAAATAAATATAGAATATATGTGTGAGGTAGTAGGAAATAATTATAATTGTAAAGGAAGGAAACAATATGTTCTTTTCATTTAACTCAAAAGATTATAAATATTTGTTGTAAATATTTGTTAATTAATATAGTTAATTTAGTGTAATAAGTATTCAAACATATTTC
Source organism: Hyles euphorbiae (assembly GCA_023078785.2). Taxonomy (NCBI): domain Eukaryota; kingdom Metazoa; phylum Arthropoda; class Insecta; order Lepidoptera; family Sphingidae; genus Hyles; species Hyles euphorbiae. The sequence continues at coordinate 7,965,841 of CM041038.1, read as the reverse complement.
ATGATTTATTTGGTGATTATTTTTATAAACAGTAAATGTATTAAATTTATTTATATTTACTTATACCTACCTTCATTAATTGCTATAAATACAGGGTAAATGGAAAAAACAATAAAAGTTATATAAGTATTGCCTTATTTTTCAATGGAACTCTCCTAGATTGGAAAGTGATTATAAAAGTTTAATACTACATCAGTATGTTATAATATAAAACACATCGCAGCTGAGGGATAACAATGTTTCGGCAGTTGATACAGTGCAGTGCACTGTCCATCAGGTGCAGCGCAGTCAGTGCCAGACTAAAAACAACATACAGTGTGTTTTGGCTGGTCATCAACGGTCACGAGGAAAGGTGAGTGATCTCAGTCGAGGTTAGTTCTGTCTCGATCGGTAACCAAGCCATTAGGACAGGAAACAGTCGGCCCTTCCTTGCGTAATCAGAGTTGTTTGCACGAAAATAACAAAACAAATAAATAAGGAATTCGATTTTAGAATGAACGATTTAATGACTAATAAAACTTGTGTTTGAACCATATTGCAGTTGAGTGGAATGTATTGCGAACATCTGAGTTCAACCCCGTTCGCAATTCCGAATTCTCGAGATTAACTTATCGTACCAATCCAACAAATATATGGATCATATTATAGCCGGCAACTAATTATATGCTGTTGAATTAAAAAAAAGTACCAATGTGTGTTTTAAAATATTTGAAACAAAATTTTACATATAAGGAATAACAAATATGAGGCCAATATTGCATTACAATTTGTACTTTGTGCAGGCCACACCACAACACCTAACTAACCACGTATATGTTATAGTACCTACTCATTGGTACTTTTTTCAGGCGTTGGCCGTTGTGCTTATTAATAATATTCATAAAACCGAACCTTAAATGGTCAATGTACTTGAAATAATCCTAAAATAATAAAACAGTAAAATATAGAAATTATAAAAAATCACATCAACATGTTAACCTTTTACAACAATCCATTCGGTAATTACTCATAATTTCTATTAAGAACACCTTTTTTTAAGTTGCGACATATGTAGATAATTTTTTAATGGTTTGTGGATTTAAAATGTCCAACTGTATAAATAATATAAATTGATATTTCTTCAACCCGTCGCGGTGTATTTGTGAAACGATCAAGCGCGTAAATTGACGTATATCTTAGATATCACACTGTTTTATACTTAAGTAGAATTGTGTGTTAAATGTCAAGGACGATGAATATTATTTTAAATGTCATTGACTCTGAATTTTGTGGGAAAAATATCATCTTTATCAATAAAATGTAATTCTGGAAACATATCAAAAAACACGATTTTTAAGAAATTAGCAATGGCATTTTTCCTGATGACATGATAGAGAATTTAATATTCCTCCTCAACACGTAACTAATCTTATTATTATATCTAAATGCCACAATTATAATCACCTTTATTGTATGATTTCCATTCAAACCTCTCCTTTCGTTAATTTGGCTCAACAAATAAATAAATAAACTACAATTATTAATACTTTAACAGCCGACTTTTTTAGAGCGCACTTTTCCACCAGTGCCTGATCGGCACCATATAAATAGGAACAAATGTCTTACCCTGCGCTCTGAAGCAAGATTTATAGCACTGGGGCAGTGAGCCAAGGCGTCTCTTCCTTTCCTACTTATCTACTTCTTTACTAATTTATTTTTTTGCATTGCTTCGACAAATGAGCTGTCACCGGATGGTTAGTGGTCACTTCGATCATGGATGCGTTGCCGGCACCTTCAAAGCGGGATGAGAGTGGAAAGGAAAAAATATGGGAAGGGGAAAGGGGTATTGGGCAACCAGCAATCTCACTTACCAAAAGAAATACGACAATGAAGGTATCCTGTGAGATAGTGGTACCACCTCTGACGACCCAGCCTTTTCGTGCTGAGTCATGATCGACAACTGCCTGGCTCTAATACTTCTAGATCAATTCTTTATCTATGGAATTCTTCTGCAAGTTTTCTTTTCACATTCTATACGCTCTGGCACCACGTTTTGATAAATAAATAATATGCAGCGTCGGTTTCGCCGATTTTGAGTCAAGGCCCTCAAGATTTGTCCGGCAAAATGTAGCTACTTCCCATTCTGGATTCAGATTTCCGTCGCTTCAACTAAATAGTAACTTGAATAGGCATTTTACTTTCCTCAGTGGACCGTGGCGTTCACGGTCAGATGACTGTTTGAAGAGAACTTCATTTGCATATTTCATTGTTTTTAAATTGTTTACAGTAGCATGTCAAACACGTGCAAGCCGAAGTGGTTTATTCAGTTTTAAAGCTTTAGCATATGCGAATTTCAACTATCGTGTTTTTAAATTCGTACAATATATTAAATAACTTAATATTTTTCGTAGAAAGAAAATGATAAATTTTAGGGTATTTATGTTTGCATAATATATTTTCCTAATAGTACTTTGATAAAAATGTAACACAATTCTTGGAAAAACCAGGGACCGAAACCGGTAACGAAAATACCGGTATGTTTTGGTATCAACCGAAAAAAATAATACCGGTATTTTTAAAGGTAACCCCTTTACGCCAATTTTATTCGATTCCTAGAATTTAACCGGTATCATACCGGTTGCCGAAATAAAGTTTACCTGTTTGTTTCTTGCGCCGTTCCTCATAAGTCAAAGCGGTGGCAGTGCCTGTGTGTGGTCATTTACTAAACATTATGGCACTATACCACACACTTATCTTCACCCATTTCATTATTTTTTCAACAGAATTACACACCAAAAAAAAATGAACCGAATCCAGCGATATTGTGTAAACAACACGACAAGTATGATACTTATTTGTTATGCAACAACAACGCAGTTTCTTTTGTATTCAAGGTCTTTTTAGGTTACCGGTATTGAAACGGTTACCGTATATAAGGGTAACCTTTATAATGTGTTATAGCGGTTACCTAAATCTTAAAGGTAACTGAAATTCGTCGATACCGGTACCGTAATGTAGAACGGGTTTTGGTTCCTGGGAAAAACAGATATTATTAAATTAGTACGAACTTTTATGTATTGTTTCCCGGCTGTCATACTTTTTATAATTAAACAACTCAAAAAAACAAAACAAGTAAAAAGTCCGTTGATAGCAATAGATTGCTACATTACAATCAAGATATCCGACATCTCTGAGTCCGACATAGAGTTGTTTTCCATGGTTTCCACGTGAAGTTTAATATCCGCAATCCTTATTGGAATGTCTGTTTTATATTCTTCCGCGAATATCGCGAAATTGTAGAACAGCTGGTATTTTAGTAAAATACAACAATTATTGTAATCGTCTCCGGTAATATCACTCATTAAACAAAAAGCAAGAGCAAAGCAGTGTCTTCACCTGGGTTTAGTTATTAGACCATTTTGTTATTCTATAAATAAAACACATTTTTTTTTATTTTTTGATCTTTCTCTCCCGATCAACACTCAATTTACCTTTATAAGGAAAGAACACAATATCCATGGGAAATCCTTGTAATCGTGACTCATTCCCGTGAGTCATGTTTCATAGCCAGCTAAGTTATGTCCTATCTTTTTATTTTTCTGACGTGGCGTCCGATCCGACCGCCTTATTTATTTACAATACGATGATAATACATTTATTAATTATGGTCTGTAATGTAAGGAACCTAAGCTCAAAATCAATCATTTATCATAACTTTTCTCACGGTACGTGCTACGAGCCCAAAAATTCTTCCAAGCCTACGTTTTATGAGATATCTCTGTTGGAAAAAGAAATATTTTTGCTTAGAGGCGAAAGTTAGTCGACAGGGTCTGTAGACTGTCCCACCCTCACACCCGCCACTGCAACTCCTGTAAGTCAGGATCAATAGTGGCACGCAATGTAATGACACCGAGCATTGAAGCTCGGCGAATCTCCGGGAATGTCTAAAAACCTCTCTCTCTCTTTAAACCGCAACGAAATCAATCAGAAAGTTAAATTAATAGGAGTTGGAAATAAATTATTTTCCACTTCTTAGTCGACAGGGGCTATTAAAAGTCAATATCATAATATTATGTTTGTAGAAAATGATTGTAAATAAGCGATAGCAGACGCCACCCGGCGCTGTGCCGACATTAGCCTAAGGTTAAGGTGAACTATTATCCTTATGACGACATCGAATTGCACACCTCGACACGCATCACGCGGCGCCCAACGCGCGTGCATGCACAACCTATTATATGGGTTATTAATATGCAATTTTTAATCTTCGCAAATTATAGTCCTTTTATAATGTCAGAATCGTGATTTTGGACGCTGACGAGTTGGAGCAATGAACACGCAAGTAATTATGATTATATAGCTTGCATCTGCTTGTTGCTTTCTCTATCTCTCATAAATGTAAATAACCTTCAAATTTAAAATAATAATAATAATAAATTAAAATAAACTACTATAATAAAAAAACATGTCAATCCGTGAGCCATTCCTTCCGTAAAATTACAAATAAAATTACTTATATTTTAAAATACTGTCGCTATGCGGATGTTGTCTGCATTGCGGATGTGCTTCGTGTCGAGCCATCTAGTTAATTACTCTGCGCTTCTAATTGTTGCCTCACGCGTAAAACAAACTATCTGTTGGCACGGCTGAACATTCTATCTAACCCTCACTAAACTATAATAAAGCAATATAGGCAAATGACGTCATAATATTATATTATGGACCTAAATTGTTAACCTACTAAACCCAGTATTGAACGAAAATCATTTTTAATCGACTTCAAAAAAAGGACCATCACGCTACGAACTATGCGGGTAAAACCGCGGGGCATAGCTGATCTCAAACATAAAGGCCGTCACCGACCTCACAATTTTTTTTGGCCAATTTAGGTATTTTAGATGTATTGAAAGATTAATTTTATTTCTCTTTTTATTACAATTTTGAAGTGGGTTTAACTTTTTTTTATTATTTTTTAGTTTCCATTACAATTCAGGTAATTATCGGCGATCTAGTGAAGTCATATTATTTATGATTATTATATTTTAATACTAGCATAAAAAATATAATTACAGTTATTTGTAACGTAATAAATCATTAGATACTTGCCTGCTTACTAGATTACCGCCTCACTGACGTCAGAATGTGTTATTGCTAGGCATAGTGCATATTCATTGATCTAGTAGCGTACAGTAAGGTCTTAGATCCGATTACCTAGCCACGCAGACAACTATTTCATTTGATTATTCATTTAAAAGTATTCATTTGGAATTGGATTATAATGCCCTAAAATATCCGCAGCAAATCATTCGGCAAAATTACGGGCCATTTCCTATGCATATGCTCAAATGCAAAATTGTATTTGTTAAAAAGATAATAATTCTCGGATATGAATTTAAAAAAAGAAAGAACTCTTTCTGCCTTACTCAGAGACATTTAATGTCAATTAACAATAAATACCCAGCGGCCAACAGTCACATACATAGTCCTGACCCCCAGACTAAGATCGAGTATTGTGTCGTAGGAATCAGAAACTACGAGAGACATTTCAGTCTCACAAACCCAGACCCGAAACAAATTCCTGTGGACCACATAAATGTTTGTCTTAATAAATAGATAGATAAAATTATTACTAAGTGTAAATTTTGCAAAGAGACCAACTTACAGTTAAGCCCATTTTCAAAGGTTCCATATCATTTCTATAAGAACATTAATCGTAGTAAACATGTGGTTGGATTACAAGCGGCTATATTTTCACACGTAGCGCAGTTGCAACGTATCATTAACGTGACAGAACATTATATGCATTCTCGAATCACGTGCGGGATCACGTTCGCTATGTATTCTAATATCAACATAAACGAATGAAAACCCTGAATGGGGCCGAGTGAATCTGTAATGATAAATATGCGCCATTGACCCCATTGTGACAGAATGGCGATCCGTCTGTTATCTGTATCTAGCTGGGATCAGTGGTTGAGGACATATCGATTGATTATGGTCATAACATCCATGACTTTCCTCTTCCCGACTATGTGAGAGTAAACAAATATTGAATTGTTTATTAATTAAAAAATGTATTACGGATATGAAAAATACGTTGTTGATATTATTGTGTAAGCATTTAGATACAGAACTAAATTGTTTTAAAACATAATCGAACCTGGGTCATGTTGTAGCTAATAATGCTCAAAAATAATATAGCAATATTTTGCACATGCATTAAGGTATACAAGAAATCCAGTAGTTTCAAAAATATATCGAAATAAAATATAGGAGGCTATGAACATAAAGAGCATTCACAAAAATCATTTAAAAATAATATTCCACTCGTAAAGACAAATACATAAAAAAACACATAAAATTATTGGCATTGCATTTTTTGAATCATTCTGCTCAGATTATGTTACCATTAAAATTTCCATTCAGTATTTTTTTTATACTTTTCCTAAAATACATACAAAATGTCACGCCTTTTTTAGAAGGGTTAGGCGGACTACTACTTGCATAGCCACATTTCATCTTTTATGTTCCGTTCCATAATGTGATAGGGGGTTAGTCTATCGCCATATCGTACACATATTTCTGATTCCGGGGTGATAATGAAAAAAAAAAAACAATATCACTATAGCTATGTAATTGCATCGTAGTACAACTACGCCACCGATCTATATATATAAAAATCAATGCCACTTTTCGTTGTAATTCCATAACTCAAGAACGCCTGGACCAATTTGGCTGATTTTGGTCTTGAAATATTCGTGGAAGTCCTGGGAAGGTTTTAGGGGTGAGAAAAAATAGAATTATTGCCGGAAAAGCCCTAAAAACAGCCCTTTTCTTTACCCCATACAAACGTTTTCTAACTAAAACGTTGAGTCAATTTGAGCTTTATTGCTGTTGTATAAAGTTCATATTAAATTACAAGCACTCACTGTTGTTTAAACAATGTAGGTATGTTCTTAACGTCAAAGACTCAATTTGCACTTTATTACCGCTATACAAAATTCAAATTCAATCATATCTATCAAAACAATGTGCGTGATTTTCCAATACAATAAGTTCATGGGTTTGTAACTGTCAAACATTTAATTTTCACCCTGTCGATATGGTAAACTCTGCCCTCAAATTAAAGAACGTAATTAAATAAAGGTTTCGAATCGAAAACATATATCCACAATATTCGATTAATGGCGTATTTTAGATTTTAAAGAAGTAAAATATTGACAGTAGTGAAAATGGATTGACATTTTAATTGATTTTAATTGTTTATGCATGCGTTCAGAAATTTATTTTGTATAAACTAAGGAGAATATATCTAGCTATATTAATATAGGACAATGAAATAAATAATTTTCACACATAATGGTGGATTTACATGTTGGCTGAGGCTGGGCCAACGTCTACCAACTCCAAGCTATTAACTATGAAAAACATAAGGCCAGCCGAGCCAAACACTCCGTTTACACGCTGGCGTTGGTGGAGGCTGGCTGAGGTTGGCCAAGCGTGTAAATGCAGCATTAGAAGTTATACTTACTCCTTTTCAAGATCGAATGCCATTTTTATCACGAATTTTTACAGTGGCCTTTCCTTCGCTATAATTCACTGATAGAATTGTTCATCGTATCGGAGTGAGATAGGTTATATTAGACCTAAAGAGGGTAAAAAAGGGTTGAAATGTTATGTCTAAGAAAATCGAAACCACTGAAGTTATGTCTATGAAATTTTATATTTTAACTCTTTATTACTAACAAAAAGTAACGGCGTGCAATATTTTTTGGAAAAGCAGCATTTTGGTGCTGAAATAAGGGAAGGAATATTGGATGGACAATAAAAAACGCTAATTTTTTAATGTCCAAAATTCATAAGGCAATCTTTATATGAATATGTATATGGGTGTATATGGAGAGAAGGGACATAAAGTAAAATAGAGTGGAAGGTACGGGAGAGGGCTGGGATAGATGACAGATTTGTTAGGACGAAATGTAAAAAACGGGATGGATAATAAAGAGAAGCGACGGGACGGATTGAGAAGAGACTGAACAGGCGGATGAGACGGGATTGTGCCGGACAGTAGGACAGCTACGTCAAGTTTAGGTATACAAGAGTTTATACGAAAAACAACATGTATTTGGTGTGGAGTGGAATCAAAAAATATATGCACCCAGGCGAAGCTGGGCCGGGCCGCTAGTTCAGTATAATTCTTTTGCTAATATATTATTTAGTTCGAATCCCAAGGCACTCCTCTGACTTATCCGAGTCATGTATGTATTGATAGTCAATCTACACGCTCTATAACGGTGAAGTAAAACATCGTGAGGAAACCTGCATACCATAGCGATTTCTATGGTATGTTAAGTCCGCCAACCCGCACTAGGCCAGCGTGGTGACTATATGGCTTAACTACTCGCGATTGTATTCTCGATTGTAGAGGAGGCTCCTGTCCTGCAATGGGACGTATATGGGCTGATACAACATACAATATTCAATTTAATTAAAGTCACAATTATAAGTATTCTAACAACAAGTCTCCATTCATGTTTCTATTCGTTTTTATCTAGATAAAATATGAGCGCATTAAATGATGTAACATTGTGTTGCAAATGCATCGTTTTCCTTATTATCGCTTCAATGCCGAGGTCAGTAAGCGTCCTGCTAACACTGACGCTCGTGTGCATTCCACCTATTTTTATTATGTTTTATATACGATATACGGGTTAGTCTATTTATAGCTTAAAGGCTTTTTCGTCATAAGGCTAATAAAAGACCAGACTGGTATAAGTGCTTCACTGCCGTTTATAAAAACTAAAGGGTTGGTTTTATTTATATAACACTTAGCCGATCACCAATTAAATTATAAGAAGAGAATATAACAGGAAATTTTATTGCTTAAAGGAGTTTCTGCCAGACAACCATGGGTTGGATATATGCGAAAGAACGAAAGTTATTTACTGATAGATTCTAAGGTAACGAATACATGGAATAAGTAAATAAGGCGATAAAGCATCTCAGGTTATTGTGATGAATGGGGAGACGAGCCGCCATACACCCGATGATAAGATTAAGTCTCAATATGTTCAGTAGTTACTCTCGCTGCAATATCCTTCAACCCGGAACACAGAAGTGTATTTACACTGCTGTTTACCGAAAGATATAGACGATGCGGTGGTAATCCCCCAGCCGGCATCTCTCATATGGAAAAACCTACCACCAGTGAAATAAATGCCCACAGACGGCTTAATCATTCAATATTTATAATTTACAGGAATAAAATGCATTCAAGATTATTGATTACTATAATCATGCCTCTAAAATTGGCGTCAATAAGCATACCATCACATTGCGTCTGAGCGGAAGAAAATATTCTTCCGCTCAGAAAGTATTTAAGTAAATATTACTGTTACTTTACCTTCTAATATTATCTTTAAAACCATTAAAAACTTTCCAATTGTCTTTTCGATAACCATACATTTTTCATAAATCAATAGATAATGTAGTTCCAAAAATATGATGATCCGTAACTGAGCGGGTAGTAAATCGCATATAAATAGATAGACTGAAGTCAAGCGTTCATTTATCTAGAGCTCAGCAGACTTTCTGGCTTGACAAACAATCGCTGCAATTTGGCAACAATCGCGATCCTCGGCTCAACGGCCTCTCTCAAACACTAATCGATTATTTTATAGCCATTATATGCTTAAGTTTCCTATATCATTCATACTCGTAGTCATAAAGAGTATTTAACAACTGGGTATTTTATTCTGTTAAGTAAAGATTAAGCATTGAGTAATCTTTTGCTTTTTTTATCATAATTATTTACTATACTACATGTGTTGTTATATGATTATACTCGTCTTCGCTATGATCAATTTAAATTATTTAAACTTCAGAAGAGCTCTTACGCACGAATGTGTTTCAATGGGATTGTAAATAATTGACAACAGATTGCTGAAATATATTGCAACTCCCACAGAGCCTCCTTCAATATGTAGTACCCTTCAAAGAATAGCAAACAACATTTTTTAGCAATTTTATCGGCTTTTGAGTGCACTAGAAATTAAAAAATACTCAACAACCGACGTTGTAAAAACTAAACTATTTCAAGGCAATTAATTCCATTATGTCGCCATTGAGGGGTATTTGCCAATACTCGCCACGCTTGGCAGGCGGGTTGGCGAGCGCAGGAGGGGACTCGCGCTGACGACGCTGCTGCCCATCATCAGCGGGGGAAAGGAAATAGGGTTTGTGAGTAGAGGATATAATGGGAGAGTATGGCCTGTAGGAGTGAATACTGCAGTCATGGAAGGGAATGTTTGTAGTGACTGCAGTAGCTCGGGGGGCCGAGGTCGCGTACTCGTAGCACCTATTCTAGGACAAGCCATGACTAGATAGGAGCACCCCTGACCTTAAAACCCCCGCCTACAAGGTGGACGGACGATCTGACTAAGGTCGCAGGAAGTCGCTGGATGCAGGCCGCTTCCAACAGGTCATTGTGGAGATCATTGGGGGAGGCCTATGTTCAGCAGTGGACTTCCTGTGGCTGATATGATGATGATGATGATGAATTCCATTATGTGCGGATAAAAAGTGCTGCAAGGCGCCACAATGACTAATATTTGTGGTGCATGTTTCTGTTCAGGTCATTGATATGGCCTCATTCATAAACAGTTTTAAAACCTATTTTACCTATCGAATGTTTTGTCCCTTTTGAACGACCTTTGAAAACAGTTTGAGCAAAACATACAAAACATTCGTTGGTAATGTTATGTCTTTTTTACGTCTTCAAAGGATTGTTAGAGGTAATAAACAAAGCAAACAGGGATAAGCCTAATATCATGCATTGCCGTCATGGGTAACTCATGTGAGACATATCGATATGGAAACTTACATAGATAAAAAAGTTGCCATAATGTCCACGACAATATTCCACTTTACACCGAGGTAATATTTTTTTGCCTACTTTCGAGAATCATTTAGCATTATTGCATACAGTAATTTCTATAAGATTGACCTATTCTAATGTTAAGGCGAAATATTTAACTTTTTTATATCCGTACGATAAACTTCGAGGCGAGTAAATCTCCCCGTGTAACGCCTGTGCAACTAAAATATGAAATATATAATTATAAATAAAAACTCCAACAATTTACCTAACTTCATAACACGCAAACTGAAATCAGCAGTCTTGAAACTAACTTTTGATCTATTGTGTAGTTTCTTATGTTGCGTAATTATTTCTATGCGTAAGGTCACTACTAGATTTTAAACGCTTTCATATTACAAGTTTTGTGCAAATATTGTAGATTTTATATTGCAATACATAAAATATTAAAAGTAGAACTGAGAGATTTTTTAATTCCATTCTTTAAAAGTTCAGAATTTAGCATAATTTTTAGCTAGAACAGCAAATGTGTACGAGTGCTTCTAAATATTGTGAGATTAATGGCTTTACAAAGAGTCTAATCGACTTAAGTCAGTCCAAGTTTTTTCATATTAAACAGAGGTCTTAGATAAAAGCTACTGTATAGTTAAAATAGTATCTGCGAACGAAGGTACACAGAACTCATATAGAGTTTACGACCATTGGTGCTGTACCATTTGGATCCTAGTGACATGTGTCGAAATTAAACTATCCGATAGCCAATTCACGCATCATTTTAACATGTATATTACGGCTTTTAATTTCCTTATTTCGTAAAAGTTTTGAATTCATTTGAATTTCAGAGTGCTTATTAGCATACCTTACATTTAGCACATCTCTAAAATAATCAGATTCAGTAGACAGTAGACACGCTTTTGATAGTACAAATATTATGAAGTCATATTGCTTTAAATCTCATTGATTCAATAACAATCTGTATCAGCCCATTTACGTCCCACTGCAGGGCACGGGCCTACTCTACAATCGACAGTACGATTGAGAGTGGTTAGGCCATATAGTCCACCACGCTGGCCTAGTGCGGGTCGGCGGACTTACATACCATACATTTTTTTATAAATCGCTATGGTATGCAGGTTTCCTCACGATGTTTTCCTTCACCGTTTTAGTGCGTGGTGATTGACTATCAATACACACATGACTCCGAAAAGTCAGAGGTCAGAGGAGAGGAGGATTCAATAACAATGTCTAATCGCGATGTCCTTAGTGCGATTCCCAGGCAGCGTGATTTATATGAGTTTTTCATTATTTTAATCACCTTTATTTCAAATTAACGTGTGTCAGTGAAAAATATACATTTAAATTCACACTACGTACTGGTTTGAATTGAATAAATGTACGGCCGCCTGCCTGACGTCAGTCCTCCTGGGAAATATTCCAACACGAGAAAACATATTCCGTACTGCAATGCTGTAAAGTCTGATTTTCGACTCATTTATAAGATCTTTTTGTGAGTCGGTGATATATATTTTTTGCTGTTAGAAAAGCTGTTAATCTTTAAAAAAAGGAGTTTGGTAGTGCCGCTGGTTTTCAATCGCAGCCCGCTTGAGAAAATGTTTGGCCAGGGCGGATAGCTATCCTATTCCATATTTCAATCCTATCCTAGGTTGGTATACAAGCTAAAGCCTTTAGGAAGACTTCACAGACCCTACTCTCTACTTTGCATGGTAGCTGATTTGTGTAGTCATCGCCATCCATAACGGATACAAAGCTAGGCGTCCTGTCGCCTATCTGGGTGTTGCTATGGGTGAGGACGCATCAATACGCAGTATGGCCAGAGAATCTGATGACCCTTTTCGGGCACCTCTTCTGACGAAAAGGGAATAACGAGGTGGAATTATTACATCAAACTTTAAGCCCGTAACATAACAGACAACCGAAACTAGGGAGTTACTCTATACTCCGACACGAACTTCGAATGTTTGGACCTTGAACATCAACACATAAGGTCCACTTCTAAATATCAATATTATTCTTTTTGAAAGTTATCATATCTTAGTCTATACTTACGACGCGACGTACGATACAGGGTTCAACAATTATATACTTAGGCATATTCGTAAAGTTTTACGTAAGATGTTCTAAAATTCGTCGGTGTGGCGGAAAATAGAGTAACCGCCATAGTGCGGCTGCACCTTAGTACAAAGACCTCTGCGCAACATACGAGAGGAGACATGTTCGTTCGTCTTTTACAGGCTGAAATTACTTATCACATTGTTTGGGTCGAACCAGCCACACAGAAAATAATAATAATAATGTGCGGTGGTCATCCACTCGATCGAAGTGCACAGGAGTGCACCGAGTTAGCGGTGCGCTCCGAAACATGTTCCATCGTCTGTTACAGGTTTTACGTCAACACACTGGTTACAAGCCATTGGTGCCCATCTTACATTAGGGGCGGTAATTAATTTCGTAGGGAGTAAAGAATAAAGACTCCAGAAAAAAAAAACTCAGTAAACAAGTACCCAAAAAACGCCATGGTTATTTGGCAGTTTTTTTTGGGTACCAATTGAATTTTCACTCGCTTCGTTCCCAATCAAATTGATTCAATGCGGGTACTGGACAAATGTTATTACTCAAGCATTTTTTATTCCGCTATAGAATCATCTCGCATATTGACAATGGTTTTATTTAAGTTTGGTCCCCCATAGACCTTCGTTCAATCCGTCAGTGCGAATTTGGGTTTATTGTCCACCCCATTTGACCTTGCCCTTTGTTCAAGTTACACGTGGTTTCATTAAGGGTCTGTTCCAAACAACATCATAATCTTTATTTTACATGTGAATTAAAAAACAAATTAGCAATTGGTAAAATTTAAACGTTTGATGCTCAAAAGAAAAAAGGTTAACACTAGGAGACTTGGCTCAAGATATGCGTACAAGTGCCAGCCCAACAGCAAACATTTTACGAAAAGATTCAGTCCTGAAAAATATTTTTTTTCGATTAAAAAAACTCGCTAGTCTCTCTAAAATAAGAATACTAATTCCTCCCCTAGTTCATAGCCGAAATAAAACTAAACTAGCTATGGTACTCAACCTTAAAGCCTTGAACTTGCTGCGTAGGGTCAAATAAATCATCAATTATAAAATTGTTGAATAAATCCTCCCTTCATACCATTGAATGGTATTTACAAGGCCAAAACTATAAAAGGGTCGACCAGATGTGATCAAACTAAAGATTATATAACCGCTCTTGGACATTCTGTACGCTACGCGCATTATAAAATCTCTTTCAGTCCTATTATTGTGCTTTTTATTCATATATTCATTGAATTATATAAGATTTTAAAATAAAAAAAGCGTTGAGTAATAGCGTCAAATAAATTCAGATTTCTTTGCAACACATTTTTTATTTATATTTTATATATATCACGATAATTTAAAGCAAATACATTGAAATACAAAACCAGTTCATAAGATAAAAAATATAAATAACAGTTCCATGAACTCTTCCTATACTAAAATTAGCTGTTAGTTTTGTTTTAACAAAATAAACTCAGGTACCAACATAAAATAAGAAACACTTATAAATACAATTTATTGTTTTAAAGAGTTGCGCGGTCGTTTGTCAGTTTCATTCGCATAATTGATATGTGTATCAAGCATCCAATTTGCGGAAAATAACAGTGAACGGTGTGGGTGCGTGTGTGATCGACAAAATGCCCTCCAATTCAGGTTCATTCTCTCCATAAGGCAAATAAAAGTCAAAGGAGTTCATTAAATTTGCGAAGAAAAGGAATAATTCCATCCTTGCTAATTGTGTTCCCAGGCACATCCGCTGGCCTACTCCGAATTGCATGAAACTGTCAGGTACTCGCAGCTGGCCGTCTTTAAGGAATCTTTCAGGTTTGAACTTCTCTGGTTCAGGGTAGGTGTCCGGGTCCATGCCCATCTTGTGCAGCAGTGGGATAATGTGTGTACCCGCGGGGATGACGTAGTCGCCAAGTTTCAAAGTCCTGAAAATTATCCGGTATTTAAATTTTTCACACTATCGATTTATGTAGGATTTTTTTATGCTGGTTCGGCGCAGTAGCATCCATATCCAGCTGTCCATAAAGTTTGCCGAGTTTATAAAGTACATTTAAATTAATCAAGAAGCGTATTGTCACCATTGTCATTTTTATATTAATAGGAGAAGTATCGAGATTGCATCTTTTATGCGTGGTTTATCTATCTAGCTTAAATATTGAGTTTGGTGTGCTTTCAATGTGTAATAAACAACCACACTTGATATTTCGATGTTTGGAAACAATAGATAAAAGGAAACAACAATTTACTGCCGCATTTAGGTTGGAAGGCGGCCAAAATCACGGCTTTTGCTTTGAAAGGTAGTCTGGAGTGCATTACGTGCAGCCACCACAACTCGTGCCAGTATTTACATCCCATAATTGCATGAGCGTGCTTGAAGCCATCGTGGGCACAAGTTCAAAACTGCCAGGAGTTACGCTGACGCAGACTGCGGTAGATACGAATGTCCCAGATTGCATAAACCTGGTACCATTTCGTTATAGGATACAGGTGAAAAAAAAATGTCATTGTATTTCTTTTGATGACAGAGACTTTTATATTCATACAACTACGGAACATAGCGCTTAAAGTCACATTAAGCCTCAGCCACATTAAGGTTCAATCTGTACGTATCATGAATATCTCGGCAATATATCAACTAGGAAATAACCATTCTTATACGATTCTATAATTGGACTGCACTGCACTTAACATCAGGTAAAAGTGTTGTCACTTGGCCGTGATAGTGTAAATATATTCCCCGAATTGACCGTAAGAGACACCCAATCAAGCAAAAAAAATATAATCCATTAACGATAATTATAAATTGATAATTATAATAATAAATAAAGGACGGCCTGGTTAAGATTGTAGGAAGTTGCTAGATGCAGGCCGTTTCCAACAGGTCGATGTAGAGATCCTTGGGAGAGGTCTATATTCTTCAGTGGACTTCCTGTAGCTGAAGAGATAGAGGGAGAACTATAATAATACAGGAAGTCCACTGAAGAATATAGACCTCTACCAAGGACAGAACAGTCCTTACCTGGTGTTAACATGTGTAGTTCCCAAAGGCACAACAGCAACTCTTCGAAGCGTTTCAAAGAGCACTGCTTCTGTATACGGTAGTTTCTTTCGGAGCTCCAAAGTAACCAAATGTCCAGGAGGCAGAATTTGACGCAGCTCATCACGGACTTTACCAGCGACCTTCGGCTCTCGGATCATCATCACAAAACTCCAGATGAGAGCGGTCCTTGATGTCTCCATGCCAGCGGAGAACAGATCGTTCATCACTTGGATGATTTGTTTATCTGTGTGAATTAAATTAGTTTCAGATTAACCACTGATGCTTATTTAAAAAGCTTTTTATCTATAAATCATAATTTAATATTAAGATTATTCTAGTATTGTGCCTGCGTTTTTCAAGTACAAGCTAAAGTGGAAAAAAAGGATGGAGTTAGCAACTTCCGGCACTGACAATATTTTCTTCACCGCTGTGGCAAACGGTTGCCAAGATGTTTGTTATATTTTACAATACCCGCCTGATTTTGTATCCTACCGCAATATTTCATGGCTTTAAATACATTAAATATTGTATAAGTAAAATAGCCAAATTAAAAATATACCTGTAATGACAATTATAATATTTATTCGAATATGGATGGTTTACATATTATATGTATGCATAGATTTGTAAAAGATAACTAGGTATTTTTTGGTATATGCCTGCGTTTAGCAATCATTCTTTCCGCTGAAGATGATGCTAATGAAGACTCTGAACACAACACTTACTTGGGTCAACATTAGGGAAGAGCTCTCCTGCGCCCTCAGATTTCTTCAATTTCTTCATATAATCCAGGTAATAATCCAGAAGGTCAGCGGGCTCGGTATAGTTCGGTTGACTATTGCGGAGCTTGATTCGATTTGTGATGTGGTCAGCGTGGAACTTGCTGACATCTTCTAAGTTTCGCTTGATTTCTTTAACCACGGCCTTCTTGCCAGGCAATTTCTATTTATAGGAGAATATATATTTAATCAATAGTATCAACGGATACATCTTGCAAAAATCGATTGTTGATTTTATTATTAATTACCAACAACACTGAATTAAAATTCAAAAGATTAACGCCATTATTTAATTTTAGTAGATATATCGTGTTAAATTCAGGAGTAAATAAAGTAATTTTACCAAATATTCTTTGATGTGTTCCCCAATATGTACAGATCCATACAGCTTCATGCCACGGGACACTCTATCATGAAACTTTGTGAATTCCTGGTCGTTCTCTTCGAATCGGAAGCTCATCATCAACTGACAGATGACGTTGTGTATGTGCCGTCCGAGCAGGTCTACTGGATCCACGGCTTTACCACTTGTTGCTTGCACTTTCACCAAGAACTCTTCAATTTCCATCTAAAAAAACCGTCCTCTAATTAGTAGAAAGCCGTATTGGTGTAGGTCTGATATGAATTCTTCCTTAACACCTAATGTTAAAAAAATACATAACACTAAGAACAGAAAATATTTTATATATATAGATATTAAGTGCTATGTGTATTGACTTTTCATAAGAGCTCTTTAATTGCCTACATGACCAATAAATACATCTCATTTCATTTCATTTCGTTACCTTAGCCGATGCCTGGGTGATCACATATATTCCTAGAGCTTATCAAAGGGCATACTGTAATCAAAAGGCTGTCGTCGAATAGTGCCTATTTTATTTTATTTTTAAGATTAATATTCATGTTTTATTAAATCTATATATCTGTAAATGTTGTACTTCTTAAATATTCATTTAAGGGCCAGAATACTTACAATAATGAATTTCTCAAACCGCTGGCCAGGCGCTAGTCGTACACCCAAGTTACGAAATTTATCGTGAAGGAATTGTCGTTGCTTCTTCCATAATTCACCTTCGCTCAGCATTATTCCTACAAATCGATAATGTTATTTATGTGTATTAAATTAAATGCCATACTGTGCTAGGTTCTATATGATGTATTTCTTGTACAATAGTTTGCGGTACATGAGTTGTCATTTGATACAATCATAAGCTCACGTCTTATTTCCACGAGGGCTAAGAAAAAGCCTCCTTTAATACCTTATTCATCATTAGCCTATACTATTGTCCATTGCTGGACATAGCCTCCTCCAAATTGCGCCATTTCACTCTGTCTTCGGCTTGAATATCATATCATTCATGTTTAAATAAGCAAACTAACTTTCATATTTCCAATATCAAGATAGTCTTAACACCTAGATTTTAAATATAAAACCAGAATTAAAGACAATGTAGGATTTGAATAAACTGAGTACTCACCGTGGCCCTCCATGAGGTCATTTAGAGGAGTGTGCGGGCGTCCAGTGGAGTCACTTCGATAGAACAATCCCTTCAACAACTTAGCCGAGCCGATACAGACCACCAGATTATTGCCCATTTTCACCGAGAATATGTCGCCGTAACGTTCCGCCATTTTTAAATACCACGTATGGGGTGAAATAAGGCTCAAGAACAAGAGGTACCCGAAGTAAGGTATGCCCCATGGTCCTAAAATTTACAAGATTATTGAAAAAAAATATCATGTAAATACTTCATTGGTTTAGTCACTAAATAACTTCTTCTTCTTTGAGTTCCAGTTCAGTGTTGAAGTTTGGCCATCAGCTTCTTGTATTTTTCTTTATCATTTATCAGATAAACTACCGTCATATCAATAAATAAGGATTAGTGAAGGATTAACTTTTGTTCAAGTCTTAAGCTTGGTATACGCAAATAACGCATTAAAAAACATGGAGTAAGGACGGTGTAACCTAATTCAAACCTACTCTAAAAGTAATTCCGCTGAATCGCATATTTAAACGTTAGACTAAGCATAGATTCATATTGTATTCTCGTACATAACTTATTGACAACTTATTTAATCATAAGATCTGGTCCCAGAAGGAGAATATAGCAAGTATTCAAGTAACACGGCCAAAATTAAGTGGGAGCGTGTAAAGACTTTGGCCTGTGGAGGCGAGTCTAGGGTTCACCTTCCACTTTTAAATTGAAGATAAACTCTCTAACAGCCAATCGCAAAGACGTTTAAATCGTTTGTTAGTATATATTTCCTTTGTAAATTCTACACTAAGTAATGATTTCATTGACAATATACGTCTTTGAATACGGCATTAAGAGCCCGGTAGCTGTAAATGGACCTTGTTCCGTGAATATTAGGTGGCATAAGTTATCTCTTACCTTCCAAATCAGACCAAAAAAATACTATTTCAGGAGGAAAAAGCAAAACATACGTAAAAGTAATGTATGTTTTAGAAATGCTTACCAGGGGGCAGCCTACGGTAATAGCGAACTTGTTGAAATATCGCCCAAATGCCATATACAATAAGCGGTGCGTATAAAACTGCTGTTATTGACCACTTTGGTGACTCAGCAAATCCAGAAATGTACTGATATACGTCAGTGCACATGTCTACAAGCGCCCACATTTGGAAAGTCTGAAATCTGTAAAATAAAATAAATATATAAATGAAGTAAATAATAAACTTTTATATAGTAAGTTACACGTCTTTTATCGTGGGCGTCAGAAATTGCGAGAGACTTTTTAAATGTTTAGTACCTTAATTCAGTTTTTTAAGACTTTAACGCCTGGACCCGAAACAAATATTTGTGTGTGACACAAAGTTTTATTTAGGTGCAGGGATCGAACCCACAGACTTTCATATTACAGTCAATTCTTGACCAACTCTGCCATAGGGGCTGTCAAAGTAAAAATTCAAGTAACAATACATTAAACATGTTGGTTGCTGTAACTTTAATTTAGAGCATATTAGGGTAATTGTATTTAAAGTTATAATCATATTGCAATCAATACAAATTGCTAGTTAGATATTCACAGTAAATACATTCGGACAAAGTTTCGAAAAAAGAGCTTTTAAAAAAATTACGACGCGCATATAAATTATTTAATGATAACAATAGTACCGTAGCGATGCGACGATTAAAATTATGCATAATAATCCAAAATACAAACATAAAATCCATTGGCTAATCCCTTGTTAAGTCCTCTATGACGCAAGATATATAATAATATAAATAAAATGAATGCTAACCGTATTGCTAAATGCAATGTCCTGGATAATATGCAAGCAGAACACAAATGTAAAATAAGGCAAGATATCGCATCCGTCGCTTATATAGCAAAGGCTTCCGCACTCCGCGTGCTCTTATCTCATTTATGCATAGATTTTATGATTATTATCTAATTTGAACCGGCCGTCAATATCATATCAATTCTTACGTACAATACCTCATGATCATAAAAATATTTTATTGTGAAAGTGAAGGCTCATATGACTCTTACCCAATATTTTGTAAATGAAAGTGTTTCCTTTTGTTTCAGATTTTATATTTAAAGGGGCAATGTAACCGCGTTACTATGATTACGCCAATATCCTATGTTTCGTAAATTAAAAGAATCTTTGAAATAGAAAAATAGGTGTCATTTTTTTATTATACTTTTAAAATAATATGATATCTGTAACACGCAAACATATAATTTCTTTTATAAGATTAAGGTACTAAAACTACTATTAAATTATATTGTAAATTCAACCCGCCTCAATATTTTATTTGCAAATAAAATGAGCGAATAATTTTCAAAAATAATGAGCACTTCTTCCAATGACATGTGTAAATATAGAATAATGCTTAAACAAGGTTTAAAATTACAACTTGACATAATTTTAAATCCAACATTTCAGTCTGTTTTATATTTCAGATTACACTTCTGCCTCGAGTTCAGTAAAGAAATGAAAGCTCCATAATCATGATATTTTTATACAAATTAATTTAAGTAGGTCAGCATTTGAGTGGTGTTATAATGTAATGTACATAAATAATTTTAATAAATTGGACTGAAATGAATTCTATTAAAATAAATGAAGACTAGGTGTAGGTATCTGGAATGATTGCGTAAATAAAACATCTGAAATTTAAGTAAATTTGATAGATTAGGGAGAAAAGGGGCTTCATGGGAAATCACCTAAAATATAAAAATGTGAAAAAAGTATATTATTATAATTTGTAGTGTACTATACATTTTTGTTTTGACACCTGACAAGTTAATTTCAGTAATAATATGAAGATTGAAAAAATCCTCGCGTATATTTAAATTGCTTAAAAATGTTTGGTAAAAGTTTTACCCGACGCGAACGCAGCGCCTTTACAGAAATGTTTACATGTAAATTTAACACATTAAAATCTGCGTAACGTGTGACGTAAGTGTGTATTTTTAATTACATAACGTGATAACTCGGTACATACCCGTTTGTTTTGATGATTATGCATACGTAAGAAATACAAAGTGGGAATAGATATGTCATACGTTATTAAAAGGGCAATGACCACGAAGGTCATCTTATTATCAAGAATCAGCAACTTACATAATCATCGATCATGATGGACAATAGTTTATTGATCTTTAACTGAACGATAGTGTTCCGGGTTCAACGTTCTCACAAGGACGTTCGTACAATCGCGAATGAGTGACGTGTTTTGCTCAGCGAATTAAACACGTGTTCATATTGATATGTTTATACGTACTTAATAACATGAATTTAAGTGTTGTTTTCGCATAGCATTAATACATTTTATAATACCAGAGCTCGATAGAAATGTATATGTAGTAAGCTCGATAGAAATTGTATTACTACGGCCAATGACTATGGTAATTAAACTATCGGTCGTTGACCCTCGCAAGCTGTTAATGACCCAAACAACCTGCGATGCAACGTGATTAGAAGCGTCAAGTCCCTTACCTTGTTTATGTTTTGATGCAAATACTGTTCCATTAGAGTCAAGGGACTGCCGTTAAATCAACGATCGGCTAAACTTGAAGAGAATTAATTTATCTCGATGATTTTCAGTATTTTGCACACGTATTTTGTACAGGTAGATGCACGGTTATTGCTCGTTTATTTAGGTAAAAATAAAGGGGACAAAAACATATTTTTCACAAAATTGACTTTACTAATATACTGGCGTCTTATTTCATGAGTTTTGGTACATTTTGTAAAGAAGTCGTGATGTTGATGCTATAATAATTATGTTGGTTCGATGCGTAACACAACGTTAATGGAATTACATAACGTTTGTGCTGATTTTAGATAAGAGGTGATTGACCTTTTACTTGTTAAGCATTTGATGCTATGTTTAATTTAAAAGGTCACTAATTTACCATACAAATGTACGTGTTTGTTGACGCAATTATGTATATGAGGAGCATTAGATTTGTTGTAAATTGTCGAATAATAACCTACATATTATTGTCGGAAAATAATCGCAGAAACATGACGTAAAATATTTAATATTGCAAAAATTTAACTAATGCTAATCTGTTTTAAATTAATGTCACGAGATAATGTGTACTACATTATTTTAATATTGTTATAATTATTCGGATGTGGTGCGATATTTTATTATTAGTCGAGATAATATTTGTGATTAAAATAATCACGTTTGCACAAGTTTGCTACGACAGATGACCCGTATTAAATACTCAATAATTAATAATATTTGATTAAACCAACAGTATATTTCATCTTAATTAGGAAACGTGACACGTGCAATCTGCTGCTTGAATTCAAATTGTATTTCAAGTTAGTATTTTGGTAAGGAGCAAACTTATAATATACTCATAGTTTCTCAATAGCAGGCAACAATATTCCCTATATAATCCTGTACTTTTCTTTTAATTTCTTACAATAAATTCGAATACATTTTAATGATTCCATAATCGCGACGTTTTTTCCGTTTCTTGTCACATTAATAAATGTGTAAAAGCACGTACAAAATAATCAAAATGAAACTGGAACAAATCTAACATGTGCCTGATAAGGACAAATCAATAAAAAATTCAAATCACTTTGTTGTATGTAGGCTAGTGGCGGCCGGAGCTCAGCAACCTCCCCAATCTATCAATAAACGATTTCGGTCATCTCACTTGACCATATCGGAGCCCAGTGTCGACTGTCGTTCACATTTCACTTTCGTTGCGGCGGTCCAAGACCCGCTGCGAACGGTCCGGTGTCGATGACCCCGTGTCCTCGCGGCCGCGTGCCGATTAGATAATTTCCGCGGTGCGTTGTCAAAATACTCATGACCTAATGGTACAGTGAATACGCGAGGTCGCTGAACCCGCCGCGATCGCGCAAATACATACGTGATCAGAATCTTTAGTAGAGGAATTTCGATAAGGAAATCGCTATCGGTCGATATTACCACAACCCCGAATATATCGTTTACTGCACTTTGCTGATATCGCGCGAGATAACCCATTGATACCCTATTTTTACAAACGATTACTCAGGGACTGCACGAAACAATAAAAGTTATGTAAAAAATCCTGTGTATTGTTATAATATTATTTATAGTATACATAATGACACAATATGCAAAAGCGCACTCAGTTGGGACCCCATTTACCTTCCCGGACAACGCGAAACTTATCCTTGTGCCTATCTAGCCGCAAATCATTTTCCTTCTATAAATAGATACTCTTATGTATTAGTCATAACATCACGTAATCAAATCTACGGTTGAATTAGAATTGAATTTTGAAGAACACGTAAATGTACTACTAAATATAGGAAACACTATATTGTAAACTTGTTTTGAAAATGCAACGCTAGAGTTTCTTACCCGTTCTTCTCTGGCGAAACAGCCTTGTGAACCGGACAGTAGAGAAAAAAGGCGACTGTATCTAAACAATGTATAACATATTAAGGATTCAATTAAGTATATTTAATTTATAGAGATATTAATGATGTTGAAAATGTCAGTGATTATTTGCAGGTGAACCATCTCATTCTTATACTGGCGACAATGCACCTGTTAAAGCACACTGCCAGATGGAGCAACGACTGGCGAAGCATTGATCTTTCGACCGTCGGCATTAGTGCCAACTGCTCTTTGATTTATCATTCTTCGATGAAAGATTTAATTGTTATGGGAAGGAGATACGTAAACAGGTTAATAGGATTGTGTCCAAGCTTTAATTTTAACATGGACTTAATGGTTGCTAAAAATTATATCTTGTAAAAAATAAGAATTTGAAAACAGCATCAAAATTGGTTGTATAATGATTATAATAATATTTTTAATAGTGGGGTAAGGAAACGCGTTTTCTCTTTCACACACGTGCACCTTATGGAAGATGACATCACATTGCACATATTGCGTACTCCCAACACCAACTTTTATTTATTTCAAACTTGCTAATTACGGATTTTCAAAACTCTGACGTATTACGATTATGTATAACGTAACCTTTCGATATAAAAAATAATAATAATTGATGACACTAGCCTATTACTATATGGCATATTCAGAAAGAACTTTTTAGTCCAGGACTAGGAAGTGGAAAGATTCTTTTGGTATCTCGCAGCAACGACAAATATACATATTTTGAAGTATGATGTCGAGTCTTTCACTATCTCGACAGTAATCATGAAGTAGGCAAATACAAAGCACTCGAAGCACGTGTAAAATGTTTGCTGGATATTGTTCACTGAAGTATCCACTTTATGCGGTAGTAAATACTTCAAAAGGGATTCTTTGCATAGAGGATGTTAGCATACGGGTGATTGTTATTCCGGAACAATTGTACGCTGACGTCAATGCTGGTCTAGTGCTTTAGAATTGGACTAGAGTTCATCAACCACATACTGTACTGAAGGTACGCGTACATACCGCACAATATGTAAATTGAGGAGAAAAACAAAAGAATCGATTTATTATGCCACAAGTCAAAGGTGCGTAATCCTATTTTTCAATCCTGTGCATTTTAAACCAAAAATATAATTAGACGTAGGAAGAGTCTTCTGCCGATTTTAATAATTAATCTGCCAAAAACAAGATTTAGCTCTTTCATGCAAAATACAGGTCTTAGCAAGACTGCTACCAAAAACTACGCTTAAAGACACTATGGTACGCTAGTGTCTAAAATATTATTTTAGCAAAAAGTATGGATTACCACCCAAGCACGATGATATTTAAAAACGAATACTTAAAAAATTGTCGCGTTTCTTTGCTAAATTTTTAGTTGCATTTTGTTTGTAATCACTAAAACTACTCGGCTTCGTTTTCGAAAGGTTGATATACCCTGTAGATTCCATAAGTCAAGACCAAAAAAGTCAGCAACTGGTTTTCAATACAGGGTGTCTTTCTATGAGAACCGCATATAGTGAGTATAGTTAACCGCATCCTAAATTCCTCGCTCGTTTTGCTAACGGTCTCGCATTCACGGTGGTGAATCAATCAGTCAAGCCTTTATATTTTATCAATATATCTGCAAAGGAAATAATGCCGTCGCCGATCACTGCCGCACCTAGGGCCCTACTATATAAATCCGAAGTTCGAATCTTCGTGACGTTTTTCGTTTCGAAACCTACTCTGTAACACGAAATTCGAAACTTCGGATCGAAGAATGAATGATTCGCATATATCGGCAATCCGAACATTTACATTTTTATTTACTATATTCATCCGAAACGAAGTTTGAAACTTCGGACGAACGAAGTTTGTGACGATACGTATGTACCTACTCTGCAAATGTTCGTATTGCCGATATATTGGAATAATTCATTCTTCGATCCGAAGATTCGAACTTCGTGTTATAGAGTAGGTTTCGAAACGAAAAACGTCACGAAGTTTCGAACTTCGTTTCGGATTTATATAGTAGGGCCCCTAAACTATCAAAACCTATTAGAATAGCTTTTAATTTGAGATTTAAATGTTGCGAGCGAATTTGGCCTCGAAAATGTAACTAACTTAGTTGAAAAAGTAGGATAGATTCCAACCAATTTGAAATAATTTCTACGTAGTATGTCGTTTTTTTACTGCCACGGTGGCGTAGCTGTACCACGGTACGGTTACAAAGCTGAGCTCTCGGGTTATAATCCCGCGCCGGGAAAAGTGTTATTGGATATTTCATTCAGCCTGGAGTCAGGAATTTGTGCTCGATATGGCGACAGGCTCGCCCCCTATTGCACCGTGCATGGAACATAAAAGGTGAATATGGATGTCCTGGTAGCACCTGACTGAGAAAAAGGCGTGAGTTTATGTATGTTATTTTACATATGTATTTTACGTATGTATTTTTTTATAATATCACAATAATTGACTATTGGACTAGATTACTTACCTTACAATTTGACGATCGGCCGATTGGTTGATGTTATCCTTTTCGCGAATTCAATGTGGTGTAAATTATAAATCCACATGTACTAACGCCCAAGAATATAATTAGAATTATTAATATTCAAGATTAATTGATTTTTATTAAAATCAACACATTTCTGTTATTGAAAATCACGTAACAGTCAACATTTAAAGTAGATCAACCCACATCACCAATAAGACAAAGTCGTTGTTTAGTCGGTTTATATACTCTTACAAAATAGACAATTTTGATGACTTATCCGTGATTACAGTGTCAAGATATATAAAAGTATCTTTCTTCACAAACAAAGTGAGCGTCCAAAAGATCTCGATCAGCAATATGTTTTCACAAGAAGATGACGCATTTTTCGTAATTTGCAAACAGCGTCTTAGATGTATGTAGGGCTAGTTAAAACGCACGCACGCATTTTCTCGTTTGATTGTGCTTACTTTATGCTTAAGATTTTTGCAAGCTGCGGTGAATTTATGACTCACGGCACACATACTTTATTATCAACTCGTTTTCGTGGGAATCGTGTAAACTACGATCATTCAACACGATCAGATTTTACCGATTCAGTTTTTGTTCATACTTTAGGCAATGTTTTTGCAGCAATGCAAACAATAGCCGTGTATTAAACCCGTGACTTTCAATTGCGTAGTACTGAACAGAAAATTCAGTCAAATCCACGTAATTCGGAAAACATCAGAATTGACCGATTACCAAGCAGCATTAGGCCAGCGTGGTGAACTAAGTAAAATTTTACATGACATCGGGTGAAATAATCCTATCGTTGGATTGAAGAAATATTGTAACCCTGATAGTCACATAGAAAAATATTATTCAAGAAACTGGAGAATCAGAGGTTCCACAGAAAATAAAGGCTGGTGTTCCTATTAAAATACGCTTGCTGTTGTATTTCCACGACTCAATGTTTCGCGATACATTGTCATACTCATCGAGATATAAAACACTCGTAGACTCGTAGATTCATTGCCTTTTATCACAGAAATCACTTTAAATATTGTGCTCTTGAAATAAAATCACTTTAAATATTGTATTCTTATTTTAACTTACTTTGACCGTCTCCGTAGGGCAGTTGGTTATATGCTGAATGTGAAACGAGAGACTGCAGGTTCGGTTTCCGCAACGAGACAAATGTTTATGAGGCCCACAAGTATTTGTCTCGGGTCTGGGTGTTTTTGAGGCCGGAAAGTCTTCCCCAGTGTCTGATACTCACGACGAAGACTTAATTGATCTTAATGTAGGGTCAGTACTATGTATGTGTCTGTTGAGTGTATTTATATTTATTTATTTATTTATTTGAGAGACTTTCCTGCCTTCACACCCACCACTGCAACTCCTGTCAGCCAGAATCAACAGTGGGACACAAAGAATTGACACCAAAGTCCGGAGCTCGGCAAGTCTCATAGGTACACTAGCTTGTCATTACCCGTATCGAAATTAATCAGAAAGAAAAACAAATAGGATGAGTTGGAAACAAATAATTTTCCACTTCCCCTCGCAGCCAAGCGGGTGACAAAATATTGAGTTAAGAGGTTTTATGCTCTGATTCTGATTGATTATATTTATTCATTTACTTGTTCAGATCAATCTATACTATAATATTATAAAGCTGAAGAGTTTGTTTGTTTGTTTGAACGCGCTACTCTCAGGAACCGCTGGTCCGATTTAAAAAATTCCTTCAGTGTTGGATAGTACATTTATCGAGGAATGCTATAGTTTATATATCATCACGCTATGACCTACAGGAGGGAAGCAGTAGTGACATTTCTAGCAAATACGAGGAAATTTTATTCGTGGTCCGATTGGTCGATGTTCTATATTGATAGTCGGAATAGAACATTTTGACCGCCATTTTGAAACGTGTATCTGCACCCGGGCGGAGCCGGGCCGGACCGCTAGTAAAATATAAAGTTGTTACTCCCATCATCTACAATAGTCATTATTATTCAAAGTAGATGCAGGAAAAACAAACACATATTATATGCACAGGAAAATCACAGACAACAGGATGGAAAATATGAGGAAAACTAGACACTTAATCATATAATCATTGATTTGATTGCAGGTCAATAAACGAGTGATTGCACTCCAGCCACAAGGACCTTGGAACACTTGTCTATGATGAGACTTATTACCATACTTAAATATACAATAACTACTATAGTGTAGTACATATAATATAAAGCAAAAGAACAAATATAAGATTAAACCGTTTCATGGCCTATAAAATTACTTGATAACCTTTCTTCTAAGAAAAATCATACAAAATTGTTTGTCACACAGTAAAGCCAAGTTGGTAGGTTTTTCGAAACTAAATGTCTTGAAATCAAACATCGCTTGTGTTTAAGCAATTTTGTTAATTAATACAATACAGAATAATTATCTTTATCAACTAGTAGTTCCTAGATAAAGTTTACCTTAAACCAGTGATATTCCAATCCAAATCAAGCTTGAATTAAAAAGTTTATTGTTCATAACATGCACTGCAGTGAGGATCATAAAACACGCTACTAGAAGTAATGTTTCACTGCACCACCGAATGTTATGTTCAGTCAGTCGCTGCAACCAATAAAAGATAAGGCTGTTAAGAAATACATGAAATTGTAAATACTATATCTTAGTATATAAGGTACCTGATTATTTCGAGCAAGCATATAAATATTTTTATTATTTCGCTTAATCAAGATTATTTTTGGCCAATGAAAATGCGTATTCCATACGATAGAAACAATAATATGTCAACAGAATCCATAAGGTAAAAATTATCAGCTATAATGTATATATTTTTGATAGTTATATACAGTGCAATCTTGATAAAAAATCAAGTAGATTTGGTGGAATTTATATAACTTACCCATTCCGTCCTATCGCCGTGTATGGTACGCCCTTGGTTGAACTTATCAAATGCCTAATCTGCCTAGGGATCGCTTTAAATAATCTGTTCCATCAAAGTAGTATTGATTGTTTCAGTTAGATTAAACTTATAAAGTTTCCGTTTGTAAAAATAAAGTAGTCATAAATCTAAATATTCAAGAATGGGCTGCTATATCGGATATCCTGGTGATGATGATCATAAGTATCATATTAAGTGATAAATAATGGTTTCTTAGATTTAGAAGATTTTTTATTGCACTGAATGGGCAGACGAGCGTGCCGTTCGCCTGATAGTAACCGAGACGACCACTCACTGATCAGCAGGAAAACCAAACACCACTTTGAATTACAAAGCAATGCTTGGCATTCCACTGCGGTCGCCGTCCCGAGACATAAGTTGTTAAGTCTCAATATGTCTAGTAGTTACCCTGGCTAAAATGCCCTTCAAACCGTAACACAATAGTGCATTAACACAGCTGTTTGGCGGCAGAAATAACAATTTCAGTAGAGCACATACCCGGGCGGCCTCTCACATATGAGAGACGTACCACCAGTAAAAGTGATAGTCGATAGATATGTTGGAGTGGTGGATCGATAAATTTTATATGAGTATTCACTTGTCTTATGTTCGAAAGTTTGAAGAGTCGGACAAGTTTTCAAGGTTGGTTTAACAGCTGCTGCATAAATTAGCATGATACTATTTATTATCCACAACATAACTTTAGCTAGTTGGTTCCATCCTGATTTGGATTTAGGTCGCCATAGCTCACTTGAATAGTGTATTTATATTTATTTTTATAGCGAGTGTGACGAGAAGACTAGTTTGCTGCATTATGGCATGTCACGCCTGCTCAAAAACAAGAGCAACAACACCCACATGTTATTAAGCATTTCAGGGCACTGAACTGTCCTTGTCGCCCCGAGGTATTAAATAATTATTTTAACATCTAGCAAGCACTTGCTATCTGTTGCGTCTTTGTAATGTCCTTCACATCGAAGCACAATAATACTTACAACTACGTCTTCGTCTAAATGCCCATGCATCAAGCATACATTAGATTGATATGATTTCACGAACCTAATGAGATAATGACAATAAATCTATTAATTACCTATATATTATATATAAGTACAGAGTACAGATTCATGCAACATTAATTACGCATAGATTATGTGAAAAGCCCGTCGTACCTGTTGCATATTAAAAGTAAGATTTTGTCTATGATATTGTCGTTAGGTCAGTCGTGGAATAAATGCTTTACTTGACGCACGTCTCTTATTTGTCAGTGGCGACGAGGAAAATTCGAGAAATATGTCTGTCGGAAAAATTAAAGAGTTTGAAGTAAAGTCCGGAAATTGGGTTGCTTATATCGAGCGTGTTGAAATGTATTTTAAAGCGAACAAAATACAGGATGACTTAAAGCTACCAACACTCATATCAGTGATGGGCGATGAAGCATATGAATTGCTGTCCAGTTTAGCGAGTCCAGCAAAACCGTCAACACTACATTTTGATCAAGCCGTAAGCCTCCTACAGACTCATTTACAACCTAAACCATCGGAAATGGCGGAGCGTTACAGATTCCGTCAAAGAAGGCAGGCGTCCGGAGAATCTATCGCGGACTTCGTGGCCATTCTAAAAAAGTTGTCAAGATTTTGCAATTTTGGAAAAGTATTGGAGGATAATTTGCGTGACCAATTCGTATGTGGCCTCAAAAGTGAATTTATAAGACAACGTTTATTTTCGGAAGAGAATTTAACGTATACAAAGGCGGTTACATTGGCCACAAATCTAGAGGCGGCGGAGAAGGACGCTGGTGAGGTGGAAAGAAGCAATTTTGAGATGATGAATAAAGCACAAACTGAAAATATGAACAATTTGCAAATGCGATTATGTACAGTATGCGGCAATCCCAGACATCGGGAATTGGATTGCATATATAAAGAATACAAGTGCAGTTTTTGTTTAAAAACAGGACATTTACGTAGAATGTGTCCAAAAAAAACAATCAATGCTTCAGAGCGGATAAAAGGATCAGCAAATATAGCGGGACAACCGGTACATGTGAGTAGCAGTGGACGCGGTGGATACGGACGCGGAGGATACGGCGGGCGCGGCGGGCGCAGCTGGCGCTGGCGTGGTACGGCCGCGGCAGCGGGAAAGCCCATAGGAGCACATTGGGTGCAGGAACAGGAACAAGTCCAGAATTCTGCGACGGATCAGGATAACTCGGAAGACGGGGATAAACAAAGTGACATTGAGGAACCGATGTATCAAATGTCTTTAACAAAGTATAAGCCGGTACGAATTACAGTATTAGTAAATAAGGTACCATTGAATATGGAAATAGATACGGGAGCCCCATTATCATGTATTAGTAAAAGTGCTTACAGTCAATATTTTGCTGATATTGCATTGAAGTCATGTCGGGTTAGCTTAAGTTTTTATGACGGTTCCGTCGTAAAACCTCTAGGTTATATCGAGACGGAAGTACAGTATAAAAATATTAGGAAAAAATTAGATTTTACTAAGTAGTCTGTATATCCTAGCTGTCTAATAACTTTTCCTGCGACCCATTTATCCGACCCTCGATAATTCCTAAACCAAATTTTCTCCCCGGGATTTAACTGACGGAGGGCGCCTCCGGCTGCCTCTTCACTACGAGCTTGTCTATTCTGCACCCGAGCTGTGCGGTCCGGTTTTAACGCGTCTAGTCTCATTCGTAAATTCCTCCCTTGCAGTATCTTAGCTGGACTTTCTCCTGTTGTATAATGCTCTGTATTTCTATATGCTAAAAGGAATCTACATAAGGCTATATCCACATTTATTTTTTGTTTGAACGCTTTTTTAATTACTCTTTTACATACTTTCACCGCATTTTCCGCAGCTCCATTCGAGGCTGGATGGTAAGGTGCACTAAAAATATGTTCGATTCCGTTTCTTTTTAAGAACGTTGTAAAATCCGTGCTACTAAAGGAAGCGCCGTTGTCGCTCACTAGCTGCTTGGGAATACCAAACCTAGCCCAAATATCCCGTAATACCGCGATCACCGCTTGTGACGTTGTACTTTTCATGTTGATAGCCTCAATCCATTTAGAACAAGAATCAACTATTATTAAATAAGTTAAACCTGCTATAGGTCCTAAGAAATCAATATGGAGCCTTACCCAGGGTCGGTTAGGCCACGGCCAGGAATGTGGTACTTGGTGCGGGAAAATTTGGTTTAGGAATTATCGAGGGTCGGATAAATGGGTCGCAGGAAAAGTTATTAGACAGCTAGGATATACAGACTACTTAGTAAAATCTAACCTTGGAACAGAGGTACACCGGCATGTTGATCAGTTGAGGCGAAGATATGATCCACCTGAAAAGTCTGCAGTTCCGCATGATAACGTGCAAAAACGATTTTGTAGTTCCATTGTATTGCCCCCTAAGTGTAACGACAGTGCCGACGAGATTGGTCAGCTGCAGGGCTTACCGCAAGCTGCAGCCAACGAGACTGGT
This sequence comes from Hyles euphorbiae, assembly GCA_023078785.2. Taxonomy (NCBI): domain Eukaryota; kingdom Metazoa; phylum Arthropoda; class Insecta; order Lepidoptera; family Sphingidae; genus Hyles; species Hyles euphorbiae. The sequence goes on along the minus strand of CM041038.1, from coordinate 7,933,299 downwards.
CAGCTGCAGGACTTGCCGCAAGCTACAGTCGAAATAGGTTTACGTGATGAAAGCGCAGGCTCTTCTCATTTGTTAAGAGATGATATATACGCAACTGCTGTACCGGTACCCCAGACACCCCAGACACCTGATGTACCAGCTAATAAAGAGATATCTGTATCGGAACGAAGATATCCATTAAGAACCAGAAAACCGGTTCAGAGATACGGAAGGGAACCATTAGATTGACAATAATAACCAATTCGTATAATTTTATTTATTTATTTATTTATTTACACTTTATTGCACACAAAAGGAAAACAAATACAAACAGAAATCACAAATATAAAAAGTACAATTGGCGGTCTTATCGCCGAAAGGCAATGTCTTACAGACAACCATGGGATGGATTTAAAAATAGGATAAATAAAGGGCAGTCTAAAGTGTAAAGGATAGAACTTGTTTAGAAAGGAAAAGTGTTGCAAATAAGTACAATTAATTTAATAATATTTCAAGTAATACAAATAATAAATACACCTATTATGTTATATAAACATATATATATATATACAAATATGCATACATAAAAAATATAATAACAATACATACATTGGAAGATAAATATATATAATATATTGATATATACATATATATTAAAATACCAGTACATACAAATAGGTAAATTATCCACAGAAATGTGTCAGTTCAGTGAGAAAGATAGTACTCTTTGACAAGTTTTTTGAAAGATGATAGTGATCGTGCCCGTCTTACCACAACTGGTAATGCGTTCCACAGTCTAACAGCCTGGACAGTAAACGATTTATCCAAGAATGTGGTGGAGTGCACGGGCATTCTCAGCTTCAAGTTCTCTGACGACCGCAGGGATCTAGTATGTGAGTCGTGGAGAAATACAAATCGATCTTTGAGATAAGAGGGGGTAAGAGGATTAAACAATATGTTGTACAGAAGATAAAGAATATGAGCATTCCGACGAAGTCGTATAGGCAACCACTTGAGCTTAACACGGAACTCTGAAACATGATCATATTTGCGTAAACCAAATATGAATCTAATACAAAAGTTTTGAAGGCGCTCAAGTTTATTAAGTTGGTCCTCGGTGAGATCAGGATAGCTGACATCGGCATAATCAAGGATAGGGAGAAGGAGGGTTTGCGCTAATGAAATCTTCGTAGCAACAGGTAGAAGGTTATGTAATCTTCGCAAGGACCTTGCCGAGGCGAACAATTTTCGACTAAGTTCCTGAAGCTGTGGACCCCAGGTGAAGGATTTGTCCAGAACTACTCCAAGGTTCCTAACTTTGTCACTATAAGGGACGGTAGCACCGTCACAAATTACAAGTGGTAGCTGGTCCCTATCAAGCTTAGGAATCATTCTGGGGCTACCGATAATAATCGCCTGAGTTTTGGATGGGTTAATTCTTAAGCCATGAGTCTTACTCCATACACAGATGTGCTGGATGTCTCTGTTAATGTTATCAATCGCCTCAATAACCTTATCAAAAGGTGCCTGAGTATAAATCTGCAAATCATCTGCGTAGAGGTGGTAGGAGGAGCGAAGATGATTAGATATAGAATTGATAAAGACAGCAAAGAGTAAAGGAGATAGCACGCCGCCCTGTGGAACGCCAGCAGATAAGGAGCACCACGAGGAATAACTATCCTCAACACAGATGCGTTGCCGGCGCCCATACAGGTAACTACGAAACCAGTCAACTGCTGTTGGAGATATGTTGAGAGAACGCAGCATACTGAGCAATACATCAAAATCAATGGTATTGAAGGCGTTACTGAAGTCCAGCAATGCTAAGACTGTCAGCTTGCCTTCCTCCATACCGGATCTTATGCCATCCGTAATATGAGTCAAGGTGGTGGTTGTGCTGTGCCCAGGACGAAACCCCGACTGGAGCGGGTTTAGGAGATCATTTTTGGATAGAAAATCGTTCAATTGAGTGTGGATCAGGCGTTCAAGAACTTTGGAAAGGAAAGGGAGAATGGAAATGGGTCGGAATTCCGAAAGTGCAGAGGCGTTGGATTTTTTAGGAATGGGGATAATGTGGGCTTCTTTCCAAGCACTTGGGAAAATCCCAGTAGTGATGGAGTGGTTAAGGATATGGGAAATTATAGGAAGGATTTCGTCAAGGATAGGTAGAATCATATTACGGGTGACGCGATCACTACCCATTGCATTAGATGAAATAAGCTTAATAGTTTTCTCAACATCACAAGCAGCAAATTGTTTGAAAGCAAAAGCCGAGTGATTGGGAGTCTTAAGAGTAGAAAGATGTCGAATAGTGTTATTTTTAATCGTCTTATCGAAATTGGACGATGAAGAAAAATGTTGGTTTAAAGAATTTAAATCAATGGATTTAGGAATCGAATCATGGTGAGATTTACCCACTCCCAATGTCTTGAGAAATTTCCAGACTTTAGCTGAGTCTCCGTTTTCAACTGAGTTGTGAATATGACGGCGTTGAGCATTCCTACACACCTTACTGCAGTGATTTCGAATGGCTACATACTTTAGCCAATTCGACTCGTTGGGGCGACGATTGTACCTTGACTTGGCCGACGCTTTTTTAGCAAGAAGTTCTTTAATTTCGGCAGTAAGCCAAGGTGACGGTAGGTGCTTAATTTTAACAGAGCGAACTGGTGCATACTTGTCAAATAATTCGATTAATGAGGTATTGAAAATATGCACCTTGTCATCCACACGGTCTGAGTGAAGGAGCAAACTCCAGTCGATGTTATTAGCAGCCTTGCGAAGATTATCCAGGTGAATACCACGAAAATTTCGCTGCAAAAGGATTTTGGGTAAGGATTTGGGGGTACGAAGTCTATAGGAAAGAAATAGGAGGTCATGACAGGAGAAAGCGTCCGCAGAACACTGCCCATGTTTCGCGACGTTATTCAAAGAAGAAACAAAAATAAGATCTAGTAGAGAAGGAGTATTATTAGGAGAATGATGAGTGGCTGAAAGAGGAAGTATGGAAAGATTACAGGATTGGATAGTATTCACAAGAGAGGATGAGCGATGATCTTTCTTAAGGAGACAGGTATTGAAATCACCCATGATTATGGTTTGACTGTACGAGGGAACCAAATTCTCAAGAATTATTTCAAGAGAAGAAAAGAAATTTATGTGAAGCGAAGGACAATAGTAAACACCGAGTAAAAGTTTATTAAGTGAGAATTCCACCTCAACGAAAAGATGTTCGCCAGCATTGGGTGGTGGCGGTTGCGGTGATACACTTACTATGGTATAGCGAAATTGTGAACGGAGATAGATAGCTACACCACCACCACCTCTTACCGCGCGATCATTTCTGATGAGGTGGAATCCTGGGAGGGAGTAAGCGGAAGAAGATAAACAAGGTTTTAACCAAGATTCTGAAACAAGGATAGCATGTATATGAGTACAGTCAAAACTAGCCAGCATATCGGGGAAATGAGCCGGAATACTCTGGGCGTTGATATGGACCACATTGAAATTCCTAGGAACGTCAGAGAACTGGCACGAGAGAGTGTCAGCAAGTGAGGGAACACTTATGAAACTATCATCACTACAAGCAGAGAAGAATTCTTCACTATCACTGCTACAATCATCCTGCACATACATTAGTAAAATAAAATAAAATAAATAACAATAAAATATAAACTAAAATAAATAATAAAAAAAAATGGTAAAAATAATTCAGTAAGTACAAAATAAAATTAAAAACAAAAAAAAGTATCATCCATCTGCCGGTTATGAAAACAAAAAACACACAAAAATATAAAAAAAAACATTCGCACTTTCACTAAAAACAAGAAGAACATTGTGAGAAAATAAATATAAAATGATTAATTTAGAGACAAAATATCAGACATCAAGAGTTATTATTAGACATTAAAAGTAATGAGAAACCAGGTAAACATCATAAAAAAAAATAAAAAAAAGTATCTACGTTAAAACAAAACTACACAAGTTTATCAGTTTCTGAACGAAACGTTGAATGTCAAAGTTGACAAATGACATAATACGTCAATCATCAAAAACGAAAAGTGTGGTTAGGTTGTAAAAAAACTATGTGGGTGGATAAAACTAAAACTAATAAAATAAATACAACTTACATTAGATAAAACAAAGAATAAACTTTTAAAAAAAACCAAGACAAAGTGAAAAACGAGAAGAGAAAAGGGCTTAATCTATGTTTACAATATTAATAAAAACGGGACTAACTTGTTTACCTGGCACACAAGCTTAAATGGAAAGAATGAAAAAAGATTCACTATTTCTTGGCTGTCGCCGCCCGTCTAGTCTTAGGAACGGTGATGGTCCTCTTGACTGGCGTCGGCTTCGCTGGAGTGTCAACTTTCATCTGATCCAGCAGACTGAGCGACACAATACGATGCCGGACGCCAGCGCTCACGACATAAACATTTCCGTCCCGGGTCCAGGCGTTGGTAACACCAAACTTATCGCGAGCTGCCATGAATATATCATGTCGCCTCTTTGTAAGGAATTCGGACAGAGTTATTCCGGAGCCTTTTAATTTGGTCTTGTTGAACCAGACCCTATCCTTCGTAGCAACATCCTTCAACTTTACGAGCAGAGGTCTTGGTTTGTTTGAAGAGGTGGGTCGACCCATCCGATGGCAGCGTTGCAAATCATTGTTGCTGAAATCCGTAAAGCCTAGGCGCTGCTTTACAATATCAACAACCACCTGTGCAGACTTCTCATCAGCTTGCTCGGGAACACCATGTATTAGCAGCATCTTGCGGCGCCTCTGCATCTCCATAGTATCCACCGTGTTGGTCAATGCCTCAATTTGTTGTTGTAGCAGATGGAGAGACTGGGTAACAAAAGCCTTATACAAAGCAAATTCTGCTGCCAAGTCGGAAGAGCCAGATGTAGTGGCTGTAGTCTTCAGAAGGTCGGATTCGAAGGCTGCCATCCTCCTGTGGAATTCTTCCTTCATGCCCTCCAAAGATGTTTTCAATTCAGCCTCCATGCTTCCGTGAAATATAGTGCAGTGAATACAGTGGTTAGAAACTCCAGATAGGAATACAGACAGGATATGAAAATTATCACCGGCAGGTAGACAGTCTAACTGATGTTTATCAACATATAAATAATGTATTTTATTACTTTTAAATGATTAAAATAAATAAAAATGTAGAGAGCAAAATTTGTGTCACTATCCTTTGTAACTACCCACGCAGAAAAAATAATAATAATAATTATTATGTTTAATGTATTTTTGTATGTAATTTTTGTTTATGTAAGTTTTGTTTGATTAGTTTGGTTTAAGGGTGGAGGTGTTGCATATTAAAAGTAAGATTTTGTCTATGATATTGTCGTTAGGTCAGTCGTGGAATAAATGCTTTACTTGACGCACGTCTCTTATTTGTCAGTACCCACCGCGATTGCCGTTGGAAACTCCACTCTCGAACTTGTTGAGGAATATGTCTATTTGGGCCAATCACTTCCGCTAAGCAGGTTGAACTTCAAAAGAGAAGTCAGTCATCGAATCCAACTCGGATGAGCAGCATTCGGGAAACTACATAACATCTCTCGTCCAAAATTCCTCACTGCCTAAAGATGAAAGTCTTTAATTGTTGTGTGTTACCAGTGTTCACTCAGGCTATCAGACTATCAGTGGCTCAGGTTCAATCAACGCACAATGGAGAGTTATGCTCGGTGTGTCTCTACGAGATCAAGTCAGGAAAGAGGAAATCCGCAGTACACAGGTTACCGACATAGCCCTAAGATTAGCAAGATTAAGTGTTGAGCACATAGCACGTAGAGCTGGGACTGAAAGGTTCTTTACTGGAGGCCACGTACAAGCAAGCGAAGTGTCTGACGCCAACCCACACAAGGTGAACAGACGACCTGGTTAAGGTCGCAGCAAGTCGCTGGATGCAGGCCGCTTCCAACAGGTCTATGTGGCCATCCATGGAGGAATCTTATGTTTAGCAATGGAATTCCTATGGCTGAAGAGAAAGATATGAGTACAAAGTATCTAATATAAATATTTGTTTTAGCTCATAATTGATTTGTTTTAATTTTTGTAAGCTTTTTTTACCTTTACATAATTATTTTATTTGTTTTCGTAATGTATAACTTTACTAATTACGTCAGGATACACTAACTCTATGTGCTTATAACTCTTATATTTTCAATATTATTATGATTATGTAAGTGCGTATCAGAAGATACTATAATACAATACTCGTATTGTAAACTAGTATTGGAAAGAGCAACACTACAGTTTCTTGCCCGTTCTTCTCTAATGAAAACCGCTTACCGAACTAAGTGGTAGATAAAAAAATATAATTTCTAAATGATTTGCATTCAATAAATTATTTGTATCTCATTTAATTTCATATAAAAAAAAAACTTTGTAATACTTTCCTATTTTTTGTGATACTTTGGAGGTATAGTGTGTATATCGATACACATTACGATATCGATGAAATATAATAATAAATTGCTTTCACACCTTATATAGGCTAAATCCAGTATATAAATTATCAATATACACACATAGGTACTACGTTTTTATCTGATATATTATTTTGATATTTACCTAAACACCTTGCTTATTATACCATGTCGAATAAACTCCGCAATAACATACCTATGAACTAAATTCCCAGCTACCAAAACATAAACGTTATGGCAACTTCATTAATTCTTTTAATTTAGCTGTATTGCCAAATATGCCTTTAAAATTGGAAGTTAGTTGAACTTTACATAGAGTATAAAATTTTAACATAGCCATCATAACGGAGGTGGCGCCTGGTTACTTTCGATTGCGACAAAATACAAGAAAAAGTACATATATTTTAGAGTTTTTTTAAATGTCTTAATTATTAAAATATGGAAAGTTATTTTAAAAACGTGTGTGAGAAAAACACGTTTTGAGGACTCTACAAAACCGTCTGAAAAGTGAAAACTAGACTGACTTTTATAGATATCAATATACTTGCAGATTTCTATTTTACGTATTTTTAATCATTATAAAATATTCATAAAATGATACTGTCAAAACTGAAAGTAAGTTTTTTTATGCCTATATGTGCATTTGTACCTAGAAGATAAAGCTATCGTACATAGGCAACTTAAAATACTGAGATATAGATTATGAAGAACAAGTTATGCATTCCAGACTCTTTCGATAACAAACAAAAATGCAAACAATACCAGTCTCACAGAAAAAACAAAACATGAATAACATGAACTCTAAGTTGGTGGTGAAAATTGCATTTAGTTTTCTAGCTTAAGGAACAACTCCTAAATAGGTATAGTTATAAAGTGCATACATTACAGTAGGGTTTTTGGCCTGGAAAGGGAGGAAGGTATCAACGACCGAGGACGGATGGAAACAAAGAACGGATCGAACCAAAAGCGAGAGTCGTTAAATTGTCTAGTCGGTCTGCCACCCACCTATCATCGGGGTACGTATATGGGAAGGCAAATCCAATGAAACCGAATCCCGAGCGCGCTACGTGTTCGGCTTCTTGGTACTGGACTTTTACCTGTCTGGATCATCCGATAGCGAGAACCAAAGTGACTCATTCGCGTTAGTCACGTTTCGGGAACCACCATTGAAAAAACTATGTATATCCAGACACAAATCGTATCCTGTGTATTAAAGATATTAAATTAATACGTAGCATTAACATTATTTTCGATAAAAACGACTAGTTTATCTGCAAAACAAGCATTAAACAAACAAGCATACACCTGTACATGTTCAAGCCTTTACACATGTTAGGTTCAGACTTCACAGTCTAAATTTACCGAGAAAAGAAAATTCAGCAAAAATCTTTTTGGAATGTACTCCAATTACCTACAAAATAATCATTACACTGTACGATACAATTCGCTTACTCTAAGAACATCTCAAAAATCGCTACGTAAGCGACAAATATACAAAAAGAATATCAATTAATTCGAATGTGCATGTTCGGCGGTCAATGCACTGTTCGACCGACACGAGGCCGTCCGATCACCTCCCTTATGTAACTTGCCATAAAGTGCATCGGCACGCTCTAAACAAATGGCCATAACACGACAGACAGGTCTTTGATCCGAAACTTAGTGCAAATCTTTATAAATAATAGTAGGTATTCCCCAAGTATAAGAGTTCGTTGACACTTGAGGTAGGTAGTGGTCACCTAAATGCAGGTAGGATGTAGACGCCAGTCGTTAGTTTATATAAACAAGTTGTGCCAACACTTTGTACTGAGAACGCTAAGTATTCTGCGAAGCTCACGTTTGTATGTTTGTTTGTATGATGTCATCAAACTAGGATTTCATTTTGCTCTATTGGTACAACAAACATAGGCACAAATGTACGTAATGTTTATGGAGTAATGTTTGATTATGTAATATAGTCAAAAGTACACTGACAACGTCAATATTGGGACCCAGTGCGAACGTTGCGCAAATTTAATTTTTCATAATCTCAATCGTCCTAAGTGTAATGCAACTACCGAGTATGTGGCGTATAAAAATGCAGGCTTGGATTAGAACCAAACATTTCATCTTGTTCTAAGATTTAATTGGTTATCTCAAGGAAGAGCAACACACACTATCTAGTTTCCGGAATTTAAAGAAAAATATGGTAATCATTTCCAATGTATAAGATATATAAATTATAATTATTGGTAAAAGCTTGTTATTCAATTTCTTTCCTGTTTACCACTAATTATCCTGTTTTACCCTAGTTAGTCATACAGCATACTGCACCTAAGTATTTACAAGCCGTACAAGAAAATGCAAAAAACATTTAATTAAATTCATTTGACATGTTCATGTTTAATTTAAGCGTAATTGATTCAAATTAGCGTTCATGCAAATATAATTAATTTATATTCAATCCTGTTTCTATTATAGGAAGATTTATTCAAGTTTTATTCTTGATTGTTTTCCTTATTAATTGTGCATTTCCGTGCGATACAGAAGAGCTTCCGTTAACCGTTGCCGCACTGACAGTATACATTTATGCGATCAAGTTTGTGGAGTAGGTACTTTATTTAAGAAACTTCAGATGGAATGAAATATAATTGGATATTATTTAAAGCGCAACGTGGTAGAAAACCCCATATATTCAATGTGGGCAGGCCGGCATAATTGTGCCAAAGTCCAAATATGCATTTGCCCATCAAGTAACTCTTCCAATAAGTTTGTCATGCCTATGACAATATATTTTTTTCCTTTTATAATCCACCTGAATTAATAAACCGTTGGCGTTTCAAACTTTTCAAAACATTTTTCTTAAAGTCATGGAATTGTTGTTTTACGGAAAATGTTGTTGAACGTTACGCCTATACAAAATTGTATTAACTAAAATATGAATCGTCTAACTAACGGTACCTAATACCTGTTAATTTAGTTGGTTGGTAATTTAATTTCAATAGATCCGTCGTTGATCCCATTTATGCCATGAATCAATTGGAAATGGTAGCGGCTACGTATTGGCTATACTTACGTTTCGCCGTGTTGTACGATTCCTGAAGTCATTAAACAAGAATTAGCAAGTTACCTATTTCACTACTTACAAATTACTTCCTGACACCCGCAACTGTTGATTGCAAGATAGTAACATTTGAATGGATAAAAATACTAAATTTGAATGGATAAGTGTTTAAATAATTCTATGGTACGTAATGTCCGCCAACCTGACCTAAGCCCTCAATCGTTCCTCGATTATAGGAGAGGACCGTATTCTGCTGTGGAACGTATATGGGCTGATACAGATAGTTACACAAACAACTTTATTCTCTCGTAACATCACCGGGTTCATGATCGTAAGATTGGCTGCCGAACCGCGGTCAATCCACAGATTATACGAACCGCTTTCTATTACCAATATGTGTTAATATGCATGATTACCACATTCACAATTTTATGCAATGTATATCTTAAACCTTATCGGCCGTTCACCTTTCGGCGCATTAAAATATCTAATCGGAATTAATCAATATATCATGATGAGGGGATTTGAATGAAACATTCAAGTGTATTGCGCATGTTTTAATTTTTGTTTTTTATAAAAATTATATGGCACTAGACTGAGCTGTCAATCAAATGTTATATCAGATCTAATTCTCATATTAACAAACTCTACATATGTATGGCCGTTTACTCAATTAATACTTTTCAAAATGTTGGGAACAATCTATTAATATAGGAATAATAATACATTCATATCCAAATTTAAAAAAAAACTTCATTTCATGATCTGCCAATTACAACGAGACAAAACAAAACAAAAAAAATATTTACCAATATTATCACATGTGAAAATATAATAATAATCAATTCACTGGTATAATATTAGTTTTATATACACCCAAATACTGGAACGCAACTTAAATATAAATGGCGCTTAACTACGTTAATCCCGATTAAATGTACTGGCTAAGTGGGCCGTGCGCAGTTAAGAGCAACTTATTACTTGAATGGCGTTCCAGTATTCGGGCGTAAGGCATTAATAATTATTATGCTTGAATGTATAAATTAATAATTATACCTCACTTATATCATTAAATCAAATTTAATTTCTTTAAGGAACTATATGAATTATTGCGAAATATGTTCGGCAAAAAACATCTAAGTACGTCCTAATTTTTTGATCAATTTTAATACATTTCTTTGAAAAAGCTACCTTTATTTTGATAATTATATTTTATTAAATTGACTCATTGCTGTTAATATTTCTTACAATAAAAAAATACTATAACTACATATGATTAAAACCTGGAATATATTACAAAATTTGTGCATTATGTGGATATTTACTATGCTCTAATAATTTGATACGTAATCTTCAGTTTTTTGTGACGCTACAATAAAGGCAACACATGAATAATTAGAATTAGGCACATAATCATACTCATTTTACAAAATCTTAGATATCACGGATTCTAAATACAATGTTCCACTTATTTCGATAACCGATAGTAAAAATTGCGACAAACGTGTTTTATCAAACTAAGAACTAGCTTACAGTGATTAATATTGATTATCAAAACTTCACAAAAAATATTTAATGCGGTGTACGTAATACTTATGACAGTATGTTAAGTATTAGTATTAATTGTAATACTAAAGACTGAACGTCCGTACGTCATGAAGGTCTCTTATCGAAAATCAACGTTGCAGTACTGCTCAGATTTTGCTGCAGGATATTAGCTGAATGAAAGATACCTTTGCTAGCGCAGTATTTATCTTTATTTCGTAACCTTAACTAATCTATACTCTGTAATTTATTGTGCCAGTAATCAATTTTCTTTTGTTTCTTTTTTTTTAGTACTCATAGAGATCTATAACAACAAATGAACCGGCGGATATACCGGGGCTGGGTTGCACAATTAGCCGGCGGTGTTAAATAAAGCATAATTACTAGCATTCAACATGGGTGTCACAACTAAAATGATGCTCTGCGGCAAATTCTATTCAATTCAAAACGGCCTGGTGTTGCAGTGCCGCCAGCACAGTTTATAGGAGCCTTAAACCTCAAAATAAAATGGTCGATTTAATTATTAAATACATTTTTCATGACATATAAGTATGTAAACAATAAATTGTAAAATAAAGTACTTAAGAAACTAAGATAGTAAATAATACACACATTCCGGGTCACTTCAATCACATCATAATTATTGAGTATTATTAAACTCCTACATAGTAAAGTTATCTGTTTTATAATATTGTAAAACAGATAACTTTGCTACTATACAACACAGCCCAAATACACAAGTATGCACTGGCTTCAATCATCCAAAACAGTACAAAAACTCAGTAAAAAAAATACAGCTACCAATGTTATCAGTCTTTTGTGTTTTTCTTTCCCACTATGAGTTATATAATTTATAGGAAGACTTAAAGACTTCCAAATGTCCGAGATTGAGTTTCATAGAATCGCATACAAACGTGATAACTAGTTGGAAAGTTGCTCAGAAGAATACTGAATTCAGCATTCAGCTGATATAGAACGGCATATTACTCAGCTCTTTGGAAGCAAGTCTGGCAGCCCGATTCAAAGTCACATTACAATGTGTGTGCAACGCTTCCAAACAATCTTGATCTTTTTTAGTCCATTTCGACTCCATTTTGGCTGAGAACGCTGTGCACGAGAACGTACAAAGTAAGCTAATTAGGATACAAACTCTCATTCTGAGTGCATCGCTCGGTTGGTCCAATAAGTGTACGAAGTTAAACGTGGGGTGGTCGAACAATATCTTCTCTACGACGTCGGCGTGTTCTGGTAAATCTTGCAGGACGGTTATGAGTAAGCCCACGATGTTTAATGCTATGCGAGGTGTCTTCGAATCTGTAAAAAAAATACATTTTTTACTACTATTTTTCTTACAAGTAATCGCAGACTGACAAAAGATGAATTTTAAAATTCAGGTGATATATTTTAGTAAGGCACCATGCGCGCTATTTACATATGCGCGTACTTCTATACTGGCTATTAGTTATTTTATACGCTTTATGGTATAGTACAAATAGCGATTTTTAAAATGTTATTTAAATGAATACCATAAGGCATTCTTACTAACTCTTCATAATTATTTCCAAAAAAATATACAATCAACATTCGTATCAAATATTGCGTTTATCAAAATAGCTGCAAATGACCAGAACTTGCAAGTAGGTGGAGGTCGGTCATTATAGATCGTTGAACTCACCAAAAAACAAGTAACTTTTATTTCACCTTCGATACATTTTATAATGCGACAGTGACTGAGCTGTATTTTTGACACCGATAACCTATTGCAGTAAATAATAGATTTCGCGAACGCATTCGGAATTATCGAATGTACACGACTTTCAGGATGTACTATGCAACATAACAACGTTATTGCATTTCTTATCGTACATATATTACATAATATAACCACCAAAGACTGATGCATTGACATATACGTAGTACATTATAACTCAATGGACTGATGGACGAAAATATCTTATGAAACGAATGAACAACACAGTACATTCATTTGATTACATACATATGTACATACCTAGGTACACCGTTTAAGAACAAGAAATGATTTAACATTTTTTTTAATTTCATCATTATCTTTCATAATAACCGACGATTGTAAACACCAAAACAAATAAATAAAACTTTCAATTTTCTCGTCTAAGTAACATAACGATTTTTTAATCCGAGAGCAAGGTCTGTATGACCCAAAAGCCGCTCAAGTATGACTGAGGCCAACGCACCCGTGACACCAACAAAGACAAAATGTATGCCCTGAAGTGCGTATTTTTTCTAATCCCAACGTCCTTACTTTTCTGGCCAGTACATTATTTTTTGGTCTTAATTCAGAACTACAACAAATTTGCCAGTAAATTGCATTTTAGTTCATACATACGTAAAATTTGTTTCATATAAATCTAATGACTAAATTGTTCAGATTGCCCCGGTAGCGCAGTTGTACTACATAGTTTTCTGTTTTATATGTACAAAGCTGGTTTGTATCCCGGGCCAGGCAATGATATTGGATCTTTCTATTCATTATAAGCCCGGAGTCAGGAATTTGCGCCCGATATGGCAATAGGCCTCTTATCACATCGCGGGACAGAACACATAAGGCGAAACGTGCGTAACTTTTAATTATATCATAGCCCGGTTCATGGATTGATTTGAGGTTCCAATATTTGCGTTTAGTATGTGGAAATGTATAAAAGACAGATGAGCAAATATAGACTGGGAAGTTCATGCGCATACTATATCTGTTACCCTATATCTATTAGTAGTAATATATCTATTAGTTAGCATAGGGAGGTTGTAAAGAAAGCTAGTCGTAAAAGTTGTTTTATCCGGGATTTTTTCTCATTATTTGGTCCTTCGAAATTCTACTAAGGTAAACTGGATTTGCTATCAATTTCTCCATTCATTTTTAATTATTAGTGAGGCGGTAATTAGCAATAATATAGAGCATGCTAAGGCTTCAAAAAAAAACATTAGGCGATGTTAATTTGGAATAGCAATAATATAGAGTACTCACAGTCGGCGAGTAGTGCGGTGAAGACGGGTTGCGCGCGGTGCGTGGCGAGCGCGGTGGCGAGCTGGCGCACGCCGCGGCACGAGCGCACGCACAGCCACGCGCACACCTCCACCATGCGAGCCACGCCCTGCGCCCTGCACGCGGGGACACATACACACACTCAGTGAGGCAGCATCCCTCAACATTTCGCATCTTTAGAATCAAAGTGACGTAATCCAAAAAAAATGATTTTAGTTTTTTAATGTTTTGAATCATTTGATCTATCGATCGATTAACCCCTGTGTTGTAAACGTCAAATCAACAAATATGGCAGATTTGTCAGCGCCATCTTGTGCAATTTTGCAAATTTTAACGCCGGTCAGTTTTAAGTCATTTTTCAAGTTTTTTTGTATGCAATGTTATTTAATGTGTGTATATATTTGCCTCAGGATAAAATTTACTAACCTCTCAACGACCCGCACTTAGAGCCACTTGCTTTATTCGACAGTAAATACAAAGAAAATGATTCATTTTTCGTAAGGTATTCTTTCAATATTTTTTTTCTTAAATAAATTGAATCTTTTTGTGCTATTATTTAGGTTTTATTTAATAAACAATTAGTAAAGCCATAAGGTAAAATAAACTTACACATGTTGCTTCTCAAGTATTTATTACAAAGTGAGTTCAAAGTGACCCTTAAAAAATCTCAGTCATCCAAAAACAACTTTAAATGGTTCCATTTCTACCATCTGTTAACCATTGTAGAAAGTTGAAATGTTCAGATATTTTAATATTAAAAGCAGGGCTCGGAACCGGTTTAAAGAGAGCGGTTAATTCTGATAAAATACCGGTAAATTATATCGCTCCTACGTTAACCGGTTAAAATAATGAACGGTTTCAAACTAACCCAAACGATAAAGGTTACCGGTTAATTCCGCATGAACGATTTAGTATCGGTATTAACCGGTTAATTCCAAAACAAGTAATACGCAACGCACGATGCAAGGTCAAACGTGTGCCGTGTGCAGTTCGGGTAGATTCATGTTATGACATGTTTTGTGTTTATGTCAAGATACCGCGTGCGGGCTCGTTTCTCGTCTATTGTATTCAGTGTTACCAACCCTACTGTTTTAACAGTAGATTTGCTGTTTTTACATTTTAGTCCCTGTTTTCTGTTTTATTCTTTATTTTTAGTGTTTTTCAATTTGCATTTAGGCGGCACCTATCACATTATATAAATTTATTTTCATAACGAAATTATGCAATAAAACGCAATAATTACACTAGATAGCAAACATTTTCCACATTGTGTGAATTGGTAAAGAAACTTTTGTGCCTACCAGCGCCGCCGTGGAAAGATTTTTCTGAGATATTAATTTTACGAAATCCACATTACGGAACAAATTATCGACCACAACTATTAAAGGAATATTACGTAAAAATCTGAAATAACCGATTGCTACTCATTTGAAGCTACATGAAGAAATTTTACAAAAACATGTATGTGTTAAAAAGGGAAGATGAGTCAGAAAATATTGTAGATGAGGCAGTTGAGGATGATCAATATTATAATTAATCAATGTATGTGACTTCTCGTGAGTAATAAAAGTAGGTGATTGTTTTAATTAAATGAGGAAATAATAAAAACTGCTTATTTTTAATTTACCTACTGTTTTCTCCTGTTTTTTTGTGGATGAACTACCGTTTTTTAGTTTCTTGGGGTTGGCAACACTGATTGTATTAAAAGTATTCAATAGAATTGGACGTGCAAAACGCAACTCCGTTTTGAGTACTAAACAATTTGAATTAAAATTGTTTAATACTTAATTTAAAGTTGTGGATCGGTTACTGTTCAACTGTTGTGATGGGGAGAAAAAAAAATTATTCATTCTTTCGATATGAAAATTTAAAAATTTCAAAAATTCACATCGAATGACATAACTCAAGTTTTGAAACAACTGTTAACCGATGGTATTATTATTCTTAGTATTATCTACTGTTAAATAATATTTTTTACCTCTTTTTTATCATACTAATTTAACTGTCATATTTTATGATATGGTCAGGGATGCTCCTATCTAGTGGTCATAGCCTGTCCTAGTATAGGTGCTGCGAGTACGCGACCTCGGCCCCCGAGCTACTGCAGTCACCTTAACTTCCCGTCCGTGACTGCAGTATCCACTCCCTCAGGCCATACTCTCCTTTCCTATAACATCCTCAACCCACAAATCCTATTTCCTTTCCCTGGTTAATGGCGGGCAGCAGCGTCATCAACGCCAGTCTCCTACTTCGCTCGCCAACCCGCCTGCCTGGCGAGTATTGGCAAATACCCCCTTAATGGCGACACATATAGAGACCAGGCCCCCAGGCCCGGCAGCCCCACTATGCCTGGCTATGGTAGAGGTAATGGTTACGGTGAGGCAGGGGGTACTAAGAATCCCCGGGATGGCCCCGGCTACCACCCCCCGACGACGACTGGCCCTGGTAACACACAACATACGCACACTAAGGACAGACGAGAAGATTGTCGAACTGAAAGAAGAATTGAGCAAGTTACACTGGGATATTCCGGGGTTATCGGAAGTCCGAAGAATCGGGGAGGATACGATAACCCTGAAGTCTGGTAACCTGCTCTTCTACCGGGGGACGACCAACATTCCCGAGGAGGTGTCGGATTTCTCGTCCACAAGTCTCTCCATAAACAACATCATATCCATCGAAAGTGTGTCGAGCAGGGTAGTATACCTTATACTCAGAATATCTAAAAGATATTCGTTGAAGGTCATACAGGTATACGCGCCGACCTCGACACACTCAGATGAAGAAGTAGAGGAGACGTATGAGGACATAAGTCGGGCCATACATACTTCCAAAACCTACTTCAACGTTGTTATGGGGGACTTCAACGCAAAGTTGGGCAAGAGAAGCGATGCAGAGTTGAAAGTGGGGCAATTTGGACATGGGCAACAGAACCTCAGGGGTCAGAGGCTGGTCGAATTTCTGGAGAAAGAGGGACTCTTTGCGATGAACTCTTTTTTCCAGAAGCTGCCTCACAGGAAATTGACCTGGCTGAGTCCTGACGGTTCTACGAGAAACGAGATAGATTTCATCTTGACGACGAATAGACGGATATTCAGAGATGTCTCTGTGATCAACAGGGTGAAAATTTCATAGTATAATGTCTTATGGAATTCTTCTCTGGGGAAATGCTTCGGATATAAATAGTATTTTTATTTTACAAAAAAGAGCTGTTAGGGCCATTTATCAACTTGGTCCAAGAGTTTCATTGAGAGAAAAGTTTAAAGAAGTAGATATTCTTACTGTTGCATCAATATATTTATGAAAAATTATTATATGTTAAAAATATAACTCAATTTAAGCGTAATTGTGACATACATAGTAAGAACACTAGGAACAAACATAATCTTGTCTCACACATTACTCGTCTCCACAAGATAAATAATTATTTTATGGGTCAAAGTATACACTTCTATAACAAGCTTCCCAACAGTTTAAGAGAACTTCCAATTAATAAGTTTAAAAAAGTGATAAAAGTTAAGCTGTGTAAAAAGGCATATTATAGAATCACAGATTATGTGGAAGATAAAACTGCTTGGGAATAAATTTATCATGTTTTGCATCAAATTGACATTATTGTAACTTGTGACATGAACCATTGTTATTGTAATTGGCGATATAAAAAAACAAAAGAAAAAGAAAGAAAAAAGAAGACAGTTCGTGTTGCTGAGGGAGTTTCTTGCGCCGCTTCTTCTTCACAGCTACAACACGTTCCGAAGCGGTGGTAGCAGAAAAGGACGATTCAAAAGATCTTGTGAAAGACTATTTGAATAAAGAATATTTTGATTTGATTTGATTTGAAAACCGGCAGTAATCACCGAATGGTTAGGGGCACACTGAATATCAATGTCCAATCGGAAAGGCATCGCTTGATGAAATCTACGCTCCGACCTACTCGCGCCCATATCCAAAACCCCGAGAGCTTTCAACTCGATCTGACAAATCGTTTTGATTGTCTAGGAAAAACCTTGCAGTGGACGAGCTAAACAGCGGTTTGGTAGAAACTGTCCATACGGTGGGATCTAAGTATTTTAGACCTCGCCGTAGAGATAGACCACAAAAACTCTCGATCCACACTCTTGCAGTCTTCCGTTGACGCCGAAGCATATCGGCAGCTCAATAGACGGATCTGGAAGTCCTTGCGACACGATGTCCGTGCTCACAATACTGTGAGCATTAAGGAGACAATTGAGCGGAACGGAGGCTCCAAAGTGTTTGCAAGAGACTTGTCTATTGGGCAAAGCCAGTTGTTTAGGCTGAAAATGGATGATGGCCGCATGGTATCGACTAGGGCAGAGGTATTAAGAGAGATCGAGAGGTTCTACGGACAGCTTTACACCTCGGTTGCCTAACCTACTGTTAGCTCGGCTAAAGACCCGAGAGCCGAGTTAATCCGACACTTTAGCGATGATATCTCGGACATCAGCCTGTTTGAGATTGAGATGGCCCTCAAACAACTTAAAAACAACAAGGCGCCGGGTGAGGACGGAATCACTTCAGAGCTTCTGAAAGCGGGCGGATTACCGATACTGAAAGTCCTTCAGAGGCTCTTCAATTCCGTTTTCCTCGAGGGCTCAACGCCGGAGCCGTGGAGTAGGAGCGTGGTGGTCTTGTTCTTCAAAAAAAGGTGATAACACTTTGCTGAAGAACTACAGGCCCATCTCGCTCCTGAGCCATGTCTATAAGTTGTTTTCAAGGGTCATCACAAATCGTCTCGAAGGCAGGTTTGATGACTTTCAGCCTCCCGAACAAGCCGGTTTCCGAAAAGGCTTTAGTACCATAGACCATATTCATACACTACGGCAGGTTATACAAAAAACCGAGGAGTATAACTTGCCGCTTTGTTTAGCGTTTGTGGACTATGAGAAAGCCTTTGATTCGATCGAGACCTGGGCTGTGCTACAGTCTCTTCAGCGGTGCCACATAGACTATCGGTACATCGAAGTGTTGAGGTGTATATACAACAACGCCACCATGTCGGTCCGAGTACAGGATCAGAGCACGAAGGCTATTCCACTACAGAGAGGCGTGAGACAGGGAGATGTCATATCTCCGAAACTGTTCACTGCCGCGCTGGAAAATGCCTTCAAGCTCTTGCAGTGGAAAGGATTCGGCATCAACATCAACGGCGACTATATTACTCACCTTCAATCTGCCGACGATATTGTAGTCTTGGCAGAATCGCTGGAAGACCTTAGCACTATGCTCGAAGACCTTAATCGAGTTTCCCAACAGGTGGGTCTTAAAATGAACATGGATAAAACGAAGATCATGTCGAATATCCATGTTGTGCCCACCCCTATTCGAGTTGGGGGCTCGACTCTCGAAGTTGTAGACGAATATGTCTATTTAGGACAAGTGGTCCGGTTAGGCAAGTCTAACTTCGAGAGAGAGGTCAATCGGAGAATCCAACTCGGTTGGGCAGCGTTCGGGAAACTTCGCGACGTCTTCTCGTCCAAAATACCTCAGTGCCTAAAATCGAAAGTCTTCGATAGTTGTGTGTTACCAGTGATGACATACGGCACCGAGACGTGGCCTCTCACTGTGGGCCTCATTAAAAGGCTCAAAGTCACTCAACGAGCAATGGAGCGGGCTATGCTCGGTGTTTCCCTACGAGATCGAATCAGAAATGACGAGATCCGTAGGAGAACCAAGGTTACCGACATAGCCCATAGGATTGGCAAGTTGAAGTGGCAGTGGGCCGGGCACATAGCTCGTAGAACCGATGGCCGTTGGGGCCGAAAGGTTCTCGAGTGGACGCCACGTACAGGCAAGCGAAGTGTCGGACGCCCGCCTACAAGGCGGACGGACGATCTGACTAAGGTCGCAGGAAGTCGCTGGATGCAGGCCGCTTCCAACAGGTCATTGTGGAGATCATTGGGGGAGGCCTATGTTCAGCAGTGGACTTCCTGTGGCTGATATGATGATGATGATGATAAAAAGACAACAAGAACAAGACGTGTGCTCGAAACACGATCTTGCCTACTTTGGAATTCACACATTTTATACATAAGTATTTCTAATATGTGTACACGGCATTGTTGCTTAACATTTTTCCACGGTAAATTTATTCTCAATATGTAATCTATGTTTGCGTACAGAATTTAATCAATTATAGTATGATATAATTGTTTGATGTGTGATTTAATATTAATTAAATCATTGATTCTGACAATAAAACAGTTGCAAACTCGAATGTTCTAGTACCACAGGTTATCACAGACTTAGGACTGTTTATAATAAGCGCCAACTAGGATTAATTTCATTTTAAAAAATATATTATTTATTTGTTTATATAGAGATGAGATAAACCGTCCTTTGTCAATGAAATTAAAAGAAATAAAAACGTACGCGGGCCCTCTGACGACCCGTACGCACCATATCAGTCGCGCTCTTTACCATAGTTTTGTACTCTTTACTCTATGCGTAAGACAAAAACCTACAATGTGTTTTCAGCTTTACTCTATGCGTAAGACAAAAACCTACAATGTGTTTTCAGCTTAAGGAACGACGGAAGGTATTCGGTACTGAGCTTGGTTTTAACCGGTTAATTATCGCTCGATATCGGTTATCGAACCTAAATTCGTGAAAACCGGTTTTCCATAGTAACCGGTATTATGTTAACCTATAACCGAAATTGAGTTTTATTGAGGTCAATGTCCGAAACCGGTTTGGAAATTTAACCGGTTTCCGAGCCTTGATTAAAAGGATGATAGGTTCATAAACTAAACATAATTAGCCTAAAATTTGCAATAAACTATTACAATTTTGATATATAGAGATTATTGCAGGACTATATGAAATCCAAAGCATTCGAAAAACACGCTTTAAAAGTTACTTACAGCTATCTACCACATGTAAGACTTACATTATTATAAAATATATTACATATAGATTCACACAAATAATAAAACAAGTAGAAATAAGATTTACAAACTAAAAAAAAGGTCATCAAAAATGACAAAAATTCTTAGAATAAATCGGTATCTTCGACTAGGTAAACATGGATAAGACTGTTAGGTACAACGTGTGGAATATAAAGTACCTGCCAGCATTCACATTTAAATATAACTGATCATTATAAATAATTTATAAAACAGCAATAACAAAGGGGCTTCAGCCCTCACAAATAGCCACTTTGAGATTCGCAAATCTCATACGATTGTATTCCTACTCCTGCCGTCTTGCTGGGTCAGCGCCGGGTCTTTATTCTATATTTTTTGACCCCTGTCTGACTATATTTTTATCTTTATCATCATCATTATTTTTGGCAACCAGACGCCTGATGACAAAGGCCTTTGGGAAAGAACGCCGTTTTACCACCATGTTAAACATTTTTACACGATTTATATTAGCTTCACTCGTATGTAGCTTCACTATTGAGGGTTAATGTCACTCGCGTCCGTAGGCTTTGACTCTAGTTTCACTTCACGTGACCCTGGGTAGTGCTAAATGAGTGACACAGTTCGTGGTGGTAGGACTTAAGTGACAGCCCGGGTAGCGACCACCGTCCACGGGGCGTAAAAACAAATTGATACCCGTAAGAGAACCACGTTCCGGGATCACCCCGTGTTATTCCGGTTTTTCGAAGGGCTTGAGTCCGGGCATGAGGTTGTACCGTGGGGGTATTTTTTTCCCCTGTCGAAGGGAGGAGTGTTAACCCGGAGGCCAAGGAGACCCGTAGAAACGATTGTCCGCTGGACTCTCGCGGTACAGTACAGGGACGCAATCGTGGCTAAACACAACGAGAGGCTGCCTCACCATGCCACGCATAATCTTGGGTGAGTCCGTTGTAGCGGTTGGGGACCGGATGTCCTGGCGGCCCATCCCGGGAGAGTACGGGGGCCGTTCCGTCCGGCGGATCAATTCGCCACCTGCCGACTCTCGTGCCGGTGCCCATTCGGTCTTCTTAATGCCCGGACTTGCCTCCTCGATGCCTGATGATTGTACTCGGTATTTTCCTGGACATATCGGGTGCTTTCGATAACGCTTAGTGGCCGATGCTGCTTCTTAAGTTGAAATTACGAGGTTGCTGAGAATGGGAGATATCTTTAAAGGGACAACATCTATATCAATATTTTCCTTGCGTACGTGATTGTGACTGCCTCGGTGGCGTAGTTGTACTACGGTACGGTTACAAAGCTGAGGTCTCGGGTTCGAATCCCGGGTTGGGCAAAGTGATATTGGATTTTTCTATTCAGTATCAGCCCAGAGTCAGGAATTTGTGCCCGATATGGCGATAGGCTCGCCACCTATCACATTGTGGGACGGAACATACAAGGCGAAATGTGGGTGCCTTGGCACCTCTGCCTACCCCTTCTGGGAACAAGGCGTGAGTTTATGTATGTATGTATGTACGTGATTGTTTAACAAAGACATGGCATCACAATTTCTCACAGGCCATGGTAACTTTAAGTCTAAACTATACTCTTTTAAGCTTGTCTGCGTGTCCTCATACTCATCATGTGCTCATTTTCGCAATTAGGTGTTCAACACCTAATTGCGAGTATGAGCAGTCCGCGCATCATATACTTTGGGAGTGTAGTCTTTAGCAGAATCAGCGTAAAACCATACTAGATAGTATGCAAATATAATCTGAAGTTGTATACTACATGGACCTTGTACAAACTAGTATATTAACTTATATAAACTTTGATCATCCGAAGTTTCGAACTTCGTTTCGGATAAATATAGTAGGGCCCCAGGTTCCTCTGGCCTCTGCGATCAGTGCCAGGTTGGGTCAGCAGTACCATTCGCATCACCTCCACATCTCGTGCAGGATAAGCGGTGGGTCTGGCATTACTCCTCGGCAGATTGGGATGGTATTCCATTATTTCTCATTCATCTCTTTGAGGCAATGCTGCTTTGAGGGTGCTTTGCGAGTGCCAACGCTATAGCTGACGAGATCAGACTTGGGATGGAATATTACATTCCTTCCTCTGAGATCGCCAGTAAGAATCGTGGACGTTCCTGGTTCAATCGTGTATACGCCGATGCTGTCGGTGACAAACAGGCGGCGTATCGCGCTTGGATCAGGGGTTGCGCCATGAAGGATCCTAATATCAGTTCCCTCAAAGAAGCCTACAACCGAGCCATCAAGCCGTTAGAGCGGATGCCCAGCGGGTTAGCAGGATGGCGTGCGTTAGCCAATCACCCAACTAGCAATCGTGCTTATTGTAGTTTGGCCAGGGCCGTTCAGTCTTCTGCCGGCCAGTGTTGCCACCGCTGAGGTATTCAATTCAAGCCGCTAGAGAAGGCTGTCTTACTGGAAAATTTCTTTGCGGCTAATTCCTGCCTCGAGGGCCGTGGTTTCCAGACTTGTAGGCACACGTACATGTGCGGCGTGAGCTACGGTCTTTCGGTGTGAAAAGCCAGTGGCCCGGATGGAATACCGGCGGTGGTTTTAAGAGCTTGTATAATCAAGTTGTCTCCTGCACTGACTCGCCTTTACAGAGCGTCCTACCGCACAGGTGTTATTATGCCGGAATCTTGGAGGGACACCAGTGTGCAACCAATCCCCAAAAAGGGTGATCGGTCAGACCCTACCAATTA
This sequence comes from Hyles euphorbiae, assembly GCA_023078785.2. NCBI lineage: Eukaryota > Metazoa > Arthropoda > Insecta > Lepidoptera > Sphingidae > Hyles > Hyles euphorbiae. Next base: position 7,909,675 of record CM041038.1, on the reverse strand, counting down.
CCGCCCTACAGCTATTACCTCATGGAGCGGATCATAAACGCTCAATTGGTCCGCTACCTGGAGGATCACTTGTTAATCAGAAACAAACAATACGGATTCCGTCAAAATCCATCAACGGGTGATCTTCTAGCGTCTGTCCTGCATCGCTGGGGCTAGTTGATTGGCTGGCGTAGCTAGGCTCTCGATGTGAGCCTTGACATAGCCAAGGCTTTTGATACGGTCTGGCACCGTGGTCTTCTATTCAAATTTCCGGCACTCGGTCTGCCTGACAACCTATGTTCGTAGGTTTCCGGCTTTCCGCATAGGCGTAGACTACGTGTGGTCGTCGAAGGACACACATGTTGTCACTAGGCAATATTCATTGCTATGCAGATGACAGCAAATCAACAAACGCACTAGTAAAAGCAAATCACTACAATTATGATAGAAACTCAGTAATAAAATAGCATGCATGTTATTTTCTTTGGGCTTAGCATAAGGCCAAGCAATGGTTTGGAGTGGGCTTATAATTAAAAATAAATTAAATTCATTAAAAATAAAACCAATAATCTGAATATCAAACATGCTAATTTGTGTATGGGAAATATCCACAATATTATTTCGTATCAAATTTCAACACAAAATGGCTGTATGGAGCTGTCAAAATTGACGCGACCGTTGGCGCCCTCGCTCATTGAAAATCAAAATTATGTTGCATTTGGCTATCTACACAGACTTTATATACCCCAAAATGACAAATATTTAAGAAACTATAATTTTAATTCAAATTAAAGCAATAATAATCACATTTCAATACAAAAACTTAAATGTGTTTGTTAAGGTTTGAAAATTTTCAAAACCAAGCGGACACTTAAACAAAAAATATATCACTCTTAAACATTACACACTATATATTATGTATTAATAAGTTTTATTACATACCTATCCATGTTTTAATTAGCACTTTGGCGTAAAATCAGTATCTGAACCATTTTTAAACGGATATTTCAGGCACGCTTCTGAACACCAACTTGCGATCGCATAAACTGACGTTTATTTAAAGTTTTTAATATGAAACGACTAGCGGAACTATATACACACAGCAAGCTTTATTTTTTAAGGTACTTTTACAGTCATTAGAATTAATACAGAGCACGCAATAATTGAATTAAACTCAAAAAATAGAGAGCATATTCAATCACCCACTACGTGGGTGCCGACACATGACGGGGCACCTGTCAACGACCGCGAGGTGGGTGCTAGCACTTTGGGTATTAAGGAAGGACCTATTGATGCATGAAAGGCAGAAAGATTTATAAATCGGTCTTACATTTCTTATGTTATTAGAAATCTTTTTTTCCAAAATATAAGATTTTTTAGTTAGGTCTCTATAATTCTAAAGGTGCGATTTAATAACAGGACATGTTGTAAAATAACATTTTGTTATTACTCGATGCTGAGTAACATTTGAAAACGTTGCTCAACAAAATGTAACAGCGATTTGGATGCACTAATATACTCAAGCAGATATGAAGCGTCTCGCCGAGTAGGCGGGAACCCAGTGGAGCGACATGGAAGATAATGTCACTGCGCAGGAGTGACAAAAGAAATAAAAAAAAATTACAAGCTTTTTATTTATAGTGTCATCTCTAGTATAATACCTGATTTTATAAACTAGAGCGGACAAGAAATCCGCGGTCTACAGTTTTGCCTCTGTCACTCCTGTCCAATGACCCTATACCCTCTTGCACTCCAGTGATTCCCCCCGGGTGTAAGTGTGCCCAGCTTGATTTTGTTAGTCATGTATACTCCAGGTATAGACAAATTAAAATATAAATTACATGCACGCAATTTAGTGACTACTATATTTATTTGTTTATAATATACCTGTCTTCAGCGCAATCGTCGTTCTCCTGACTGTCTTTCATCAGCGTATTTATGGCGGCGACAAAGTTGTAAACCACTTTTGCTTCAAGATAAACCTGAAATGTATAATTAATTGATCTCTTACTACATTTTATATGTTGCAAAATATCGAAAATTAAACAGTTTTAAAGATTTGTTTTATTGCTGAATCTAAACGGTAGTAAGTAGATCACAAGTAACAGCGCACGGATTGAGCTTTTTATTCTATCTTTTTTCTTCTCTGGTATCGTATTATGACTGCACTGCACTTGATGGAAATTGCAAATCCCGTCCAGGCAGTGTATCGACTGGTATTAGATGACAGTCTCTTTCGATACAATTATGCCGGTCTGCTAAATGGAATGAGACCGCTTTGAATGCCATTTTATACTTTGTCCGGAGGACATTTGTACTTACCACCAGGAGTGTCCCATCTCAGACTAAAAAATGCACAATAATATAGTTAGTGTATATGTATAGGTGTGATGTGATGCTCACGTCCTGTATGTTGAGCAGCGTGTGCGAGGGCAGCGCGTGCGCCAGCGCCGGCAGCGCCAGCAGCGCCGCCACCGCGCCGCACACCCGCGCGCCCCGCCCACCCCGCGCCGCGCTCTGCACCACGCCCACCACCATGCTCACCTGCCAACACGCACCACACTCAATACAACCACAGAGTAATAATAAATGTGATCTTAAACACGAGCCGAATTGTAAAAAAATTCCTTCAAGTTGATCAAGATATAACTTTTGTCAGTTATACTCACGTCTCTAATGTTGGCCCTGACTTGGCTTAGGCCCGTCTGTGCCCGCGACACCGGCTCTAGAGCCGAGATTAACAAATTAATAAAAAGATAATAATAATAACCCCTGGTTATAAACCTTTATATAATAAAGAAGGACATAAAAAACACTAAAACTAAAGTACAAGCAGTAGGAATTCAAATAAAATAGAGTTAAAGCGCAAGTGTTAGATTGAACTCTGGTGCCCAAATGATGATTTAACAGAGTAAAGAAACACTACGTTATATAACAACAATTGAATACAACCTCGCGCTCGTAGGCCCGAACCCAGTCACTGTAGGCGACCTGGCGGCATGGCAATTTTCTAGTGATGTAACACGTTCCAAGTAGTTTATATCGATATTTTTTTCTCAATGCAATGACATAAGAATAAAAATAATTAAAGCAAGTTTATAATGTGCAATATGACATGGTATTTTATCTACACTTTGTAACTAATCTATTTTTGCACAAAACGGATATACAAAGAAAAACGATTATGAGGGGACTGTATGAACGTAATAAAACCGAAAAATGAGAATAAATTGTGTTTTTCTTTAGCTTGAAAAGCTATCACAGTCGTTTCAATATACAACAATATAATATAGAAAGAACAATGTTAGCGGGACACAAATCGATAAACGCGGTGGTTCCGGACTCATGCAGCGCTAACACTAGGACGGCGCGGGTGACGTGCGGGCGTGCGAAGCTCCCCCTCATACCCTGAACGCCATCTCGACTTGTCGCCTACTATACATATGTACGTCCATTCTATATAACCCGAAAATAAGTTCGAATATTTATCCGTTTCTAAAAACAAATACTATTCTCTTTTATATTGATATTTATCACTATATTCGAACTTAGTCTCTATCAATCGTCTATCGTACGATTCAAACATTTTGTGGAGTACCTCGGCTCTACAGTTTTATGGACGACGTTCGAACATTCGAACTTCGTTTCAGATCACAGAGTAGATAATCTTCAAATCAAATACTACAAGAGTTTGTGGTCTCACGCGAGACCTAAACCAAATATTTATGAGAACACCCTCATAAATATTTCGCCACCGCGTATCAACTGTTGAAACAACGTATTAAGAGCTTTTACCAAAAATAATGAAATAATAAATAAATACACCCAACAGTCACATACATACACAGTATAATTTGCTTTTCTAGTAATTTCTACTTTTGAAACCTATACACGCTTTCAGACGAGTTTATAGATATAAATTCATGATGCTGTTAAGAATAAATACAACATACCATATTGAGTTGTGTAAGGGACTCGACGTCACCATCCATGACCTCGCTGATATTAGAATTGAGAAATGCTTCCCACTCTTCTAATTCTATACTTGTTGGTTCTTTAACTGTAAAGGTAAAATACGACAGAAGTTATTAGAACCTAAATACATATTTTTAGGTACCATTTTTTTTCAATTATGACCATATTATCAATTCAATGAGTAGCTAAAAAGAACTACTAAGACGGATATTGTAAATGCATGTTATTTACAATTTGCTGAAATAATTAAAAATTATGTTACCTTCACTTTTTTCTTCTGTTAGAATACGATCATTGTCTGCAATGTCCTTGTCGTCTGATGTCTCTTCAATAATTTCACACTTTTCTACATCTTCGTCCTTCTCTTCTTTAGAGCATTTTTCTGTGTCAACAACAATACTTGACACTTCTACATTGGGTTCACTAGTCCGCCTTAGATTGTCACCTTTATTACTTTTATCCCAACTTTTGATGTTGAAAGATCTCTTTATGCTCCTCGTCAATTTGTTACCTCCACTACCAAATCTAAGTTTATCTCTAGAAAACTGTAGTATTTTCTGTTTATAAGATGGTGGTACACTTTTACTCAAACCTGATTTGCAACTCACATCACTGCTACATTTAATTGAACTTTTAGGATTTTCTAGACTTTGAGATGCTGTGTCGATTGATTTAGACTTCTGTTTAATGTCTACTAGGTCTTTTTTGGTTTCACACTCAAGAGATTTAGCCTTTATTTCTTCTTGTGCATCAACATTATGTTTCTCTTCGTCAATCTTGTCCATTTTATTTACGTTAGCATCTGTTTGTTTTTTATTTGCTGCCATCAACTGTGCCATGTTATTTTCAAGATTGCATACAACTAGATTCGAGTTATCCATAACGTTATATTCGTGACGAAGTAATTTCGCATTCGCCGCAGTGATGGGATGTGATTGGTCTTCGTCGTCAGTTTTGAGACTGTCTCGTACGCTAAATGCACTAGTTGCTCTGACACTATCGTCATCCGACATGGGCACACATTCCATAGCCTGCATTACTCTAACATTTCTCAAGTCATGTTCTCTTGTTTCATGTTTACTGGATTGTCCTTCTATCTTTGTTGATCTGTAATTAGATAATATATTTTTATTACAACATATTGTGTGAGAAAATATCCTAGGAATTAATTATTACCATAAATTACTATGTCTAAGAATTTTTCTAATTCACTTCTATTTTTTTTTCAGAATAAAATTCGGGCATTTTAAATAGGCAATTGCTACAAAATGTAACGTAAAACAACAATTGCAATAATAAAATATTTCGAATTCAATATAGAACTAAACCGAAATGAGTTAGTTTATAAAAGACAGCCATCAATACCTTGTATTACTATTGATTTTTTCTCGTTGCATTTGTTTTGCTTCCTGCTGACTATGTGTTAAGGGCTTTGTAAAAGGCGATTCACTTTGAATGTCCTCTGGAAGAATGTGGACATGTCCAGAAACAAATGGGTGATCTAAAATTTCTAGCCATGTCATTCTCTTTACTGGATCTTTGTGAAGTAAACCCTGAAAAATCATAAAAATCTTTCGAATTGTTGTGTAATACATAATCTGTGTATATTAAATATGATAAAAAAATTATTTAACTTATGATCACTAAGTATATAAGATATAACAGTAATGACCTTATGAAAAATGAAATTAAACATATCTATTAGACATGTTATTCATATATTGAATAATGTTATTACTAGATAGTTTTAAAACCTATTCAAGCTATCGAACATGTTGTCTTCTTTGCCCAAAATTAATTTAATACTCATTCCATAGGGACAAAACATTCAATCATTAAAATAAGTTTTGAAAGCAGTTTTTTTAAATTGGCCCGGCATAATGACAGCACTGCGCCTGATAGTAAGCGCAAATGCCGTCCAAGCAGAGTACGACAGTCCCAAGAGTCCAAGTCCCATTCGATACAATTATGCTGCTAAGATGCCTCTTCACACTACAGTACAATACTACCATCTATGAATAAGGCTGTAAGTACATCATGCATAATCAAACATAGTCATAAAATTTAAATATTTCTTTCATATAGCTAAACCAATCTCGCCCCATATTATATTATCATAGATTTAAGCCGCTTATTATTTTATATTAGCCTCTTCCACTTTTTATTACGTATATGATATATTGAAGTTTAAACAAATATTTCTTACCTGCAAAAAAGAGCGAGCATCGGCACTAATGAAGCTTGGCCATTGAACAGGTTTGTGTCGGATCATGCGCACAAGTTGCCAAATTGACATGGTGCAAAATGGTGGCTGGCCAGCTATCAATTCATACACTATACAGCCCAATGACCACAGATCAGCCTGGAATTGAGAAATTTGGAAAACTTTACATATTTTTTTTTTTTTTTTTATTACAATGAATGGCTAGACCAGCATACCGTTCGCCTGACGAAGCGATACGACCGCTCATGAACAGTAGAAAAACCAAACAACACCTTGAATGACAAAGCAATGCTTCTAATTACACTGAGCTCGCCATCCTGGTACATAATATGTAAAGTCTCAATATGTCCAGTAGTTACTCTGGCTACAATTTCCTTCAATCCGAAACACAATAGTGCATTAAAACTGCTGTTTGGCAGGAGAAATAGACATTACAGCGGTACCCACCAAGATGGCCTCTCACATATGAGAGATAATAGTGGAAATGTTACCATGGATGAGTCATGTACAGGGGATGGATGAAAGTAGACTAACCAAGCAAATGCACAAAGCGAGTGTGGATGGAAGTCAGTAGGGGTCAACCTTACTGAACCTACACCATCCAAATTGGTCATAATTTTAAGAATGTCCAAGTCAAAAGTACCATGAATCAATGAGAATGCATGAAGAAGTTGATGAAAGTGTTTGAAGCAAAAGTAATATGTCAGGATCAAGCAAAGTGGTATTCTATATCTCTGTCGACCCTTATGGGATACATGTGTGACTACTATATAAGAATGTAAGAAAATGTTTAGAATACAAATAATGTTTTAATTACATGGTGATCATACGGCTTTTCGTCAATTAGTTCTGGGGCCATGTATAAAGGAGTTCCTTTGATAGATGTCAAAATATGTGTAGCATTAGTCATTATTCGAGCCAAACCAAAATCACATAGTTTAGCTCGGCCTGTGCTGTCCAATAATACATTTTGTGGTTTCAAATCTCTGAAACAAAAAAAATTTAGTAAAATAGGGGTAGGTTTTTAATTTCATTCAAAATTTGCTGACATAAACAAAAAAAGTAAATGTATTTCCACATTAGTATTATTACCTGTGGAGAACTCTGTGCGAGTGTAAATAATATAAGGCTGATACCAAATCCCATGTAATTTTTTTTACTTGGTCTTCATTCAAACATCCTTCTTTAGCCAAAATGCTGTGCAATTCTTTCTCTGCATATTCTGTAACAACTACCAATTCTGTTTCTGTATCAAAACTATCTATCATGCGGATTATATTTGGGTGGTTTAATTGCCTTTGAATGTCACATTCTTGTTTCAAATTCTTTAAATCTTTCGATGATCTGCCTTTCTGTAATTAAATACCAGATTTGAAAACGGAATACATTTCACACCGTTAATTTAATACTTCTTTTCTTTTGTTTTTAACGTCGTTTAAATTGCATTGCAGATGTGTCAGAAAAGTTTTTACCTTTCTTATAACTTTTAGAGCTACAACAGCGTCTGTCTCTTTATGTTTTGCCTTGAAAACCCGTCCAAAAGATCCTTCCCCGATAAAGGATATTACAACATAACTATCCATTTTCAAATAAAATTATTGAATTTAAATGCACATTGCGTAAACACAAAAAAATAACAAACTCACAGACACAGACCAAGAAGTAAAAAAAAAACGAAAACAAATGAGAATTGAGATTTCATTTGAAGTTTGAGGTCAATCAATGAAGCGAAGGAACGTTAATCGTACAGTTTTGTTAGTGTCGGCTTTTAAATAAACTTTCGTTATTTATAGTCAAATGAGGTAACTTTGACCTAGGACGTGATGAACTTTCGGTTTTTTTTTTTGTGAAATTTAATTATATACTGTAAAATAACATGTTTATCAATATTGGAGTGCAGTAACATGCAGTGTTTCACAGCAAGTAGAGATAAGAAGTATCATATTTTGGGATCAATTAGAAAGATTGTGCACTATAAACAATTAACTGTAGTTTTAAAACTGGTCAAAATAGCGCTCCAGTAGCGCCATTCGCAACTCCACTGGTGGTTTTAAGTGGTTTTACTACCTAGAAAGTGTAGGTAGAGACGCCATTAAAGGCATGCATAATGCTTAATTCCTTTTCAAAATATGATATGAAGCTCTATTATTTACTTACATACTTACATAGGTATACTTTATTTTACAATTTATTATGAAGTGTCACTGTTCACTGTGATCGGTTGATCGCTAAACGAAACATTATAAATATATTATTTATTATTGCATAGGTCCGGCAATCGAGCAAATAAGTCACCTGATGGATATTATTACCACCCATGAGCATCCATGAAGCTTGGATCATGGATGTGTTGTCGCCCCTCAAAAACGGGAAGGGAGGCGGGAAGCATAAAGTTTGAGAAGAGGGAAAAGGTATTGGGCATCCAGCAATCTCACTCACCGAACGAAACCGAGACGTAAAGCTGACAATTCACGTCAATCTCCTATGAGACAGTGGTAGGTACTAACCCGGACGAATCTGGGAAGTTACTCTATACTCCAACACGAATTTAGAATGTTCTGACGATGAACGTCAGCATATAATAAATAAATAATACCCAAAAGTCACACACATAGTCCTGACCCCACACTAAGATAGAGTCTTGTTTCGTGGGTATCAAGAAGTACGACAGACTTTTCGGTCTCACAAACATCCAGAACCGAAAGAAATATTTGTGGGCCGCGCAAACATTTCTCTCGGTGCGGGGATCGAATCCGCGGCCTCTCGTTTCACGGGCGGCATCTAACCGATTGCGCCACGGAGGCATTCAATAAGATAAAAGTTTTCCATTTCTAAAAATCAATACTATTCTGTACGAAACTTATAATTCACTTCGAACTTAGTGTAAGATTACAACGTACGATACAGGATTTGAACAGTTTGTAATGTATTTAGGCATATTCGTACAATTTTACGTGCAGTGTTCAAACATTCGTCGTCGTGTCGGAGTAACCCCCTTGTCCATCCATAGTGTCATGACTAACAACAGCGTTTCTCTACCACTTCTAAAATGTACATCCTTCCGTTATCAATCTACATAATCAAATCTCACGTCAGTGTTCTTTTTTTTCGTTATCACAGTGGTATCAACACAGTCGAACTACAATTCTACAGTCGTCTAAAGTACCTGCAGTGTGGCTTTACCACCAATAACTTAGATAACAAGGAAGGAAGGAAGTAGCTGGATTTAGTCTCATTCCAATAGGTCACTGTGAAAATCCTTAGGAAGATTATGTTCAGCAGTGGACCTTCTGTGACTAAAGATGTGATGTGTGCCGATGAGTGAGACTAAGATCTCTCCTTCTATTCTTAAATATGTATATGATCGCAGATATGACGAAATAATTATAAAGGTTTCCCCAAGGCACGAAACAGCTTCAGATTTTTCCAAGTCCACATCTCACAAACGTTTACCCTCCACATTTGAGATTCTAATCGCACGATGATTCTCATCTACATACTTTGTTGCTGTGCTCTATAAATATTTTGTTTGAAACCAAATCCAGGTACTTATTAGGTTTCAATTTTTTTAACATATATATTTTTTTGCGTGGTGGCCTGTTGGTAAACGGACTAGACGCGGCTGCCAACATGTTCTCGGTGGTCGCGGGTTCGAATCCCAGGATACACCTCTGACTTTTCGGAGTCATGTGTGTATTGATAGTCAATCACCACGCACTAAAACGGTGAAGGAAAACATCGTGAGGAAATCTGCATACCATAGCGATTCATAAGAATTTCTATGGTATGTAAGTCCGCCAACCCGCACTAGGCCAGCGTGGTGGACTATATGGCCTAACCACTCTCAATCGTATTCTCGATTGTAGAGTAGGCCCGTGCCCTGCAGTGGGACGTATATGGGCTGAGACAGATATATTTTTTTAGAAATAGTTATTGTAAATGAAAATATATGAACCTTTGCAGAAAAGCTTACCTGTTACAGAATATCCTTCAATGTCAATGATTATTATTATTGCCGTCCTATGGTTAAAATCACAGATTTCATCTACCTATCGTAAGCGGCGAAAAAAAGACCCATCGGTATCGTCACACTGTTATGGAGCATGAACAACTCCACATTGTTCGTAAGCGACACGGAATTGGGCGGCTAAACGTGTGGCCTATCTGTTGAGGTCGTCCATACCATCTGTATCGGGAATCCAAACACATATGTGGGGGACATATTTACCACCAGTGGAGCCAGTTCTTTGCTAGGCCGTCACATAGAAGGAAATTAAGGCGGTTCTGGTCTCGTGATATTCAGTAGTATATACTGTACGCGTCTGGCGGTCGCTTAATGAATATTAGCAACTCATATTTGTGTCATTCCAACTGATTAAGTAACAGGTAAAAACAATCTAGCGTATATTACAGGCTCGCAGAGCTTTTGTACTCGATATCAATTTTTTCATGCCACTGTTGATTCCGCGTGGCCGGAGTTTCATTACCTGTGTGTGGATGGCAAAATCATTGATATCTCACCTTTAAATCTGAAAAATTCGTAATAAGGAATAATATATAGACTGTATAGTTCCGTATGTGTGTAGGGAAATCTATGGTATCATATAAGAAACTTTGTTTAAAACGTTTCATGGACAACAACCTTATTTTCTCCTGAATTGATGGAGTGATAAATAATCTTTACTGTTCTTTACATAAAATTTTAATAAACAACAAATTATTAATAATTTTACCCTCTGAGTTGTTCAGCAGCTTAAAATTACGCCATTTTTATTTCACCACAAATGTAACGTATAACACTATTTTGAAAACAAGCTTAATAAATAACTAATAGTTAATACTGAAAGATACGTTTATTTATCGCATGTTTGTTTTAAAATCTTCTGGGATATTTAATGGGAATTTTGAAAGGTAACTTGATGCCTATTTATATATTAAATGTACGTTACCTAAACTACAGACTGAAATCATTTCCTTTCTGAGTTCTAAGAAAGCTTTGTCATTCTTGCTACAATCATTTTTTATAAAGAACAATTACCTGTAGCAACAGCTAAAAATAACTTGATATAATACGTAATAGACTACCCATAAGCCATGTATAATAGGTAGATTTATTTATTATTCAACAATGTTATGCTTTCAAGTATAAAAAGCGACCGACCCATAAATTATACAAGATCACACATAAGTTCTTAATACACAGAGATTTCGATGAATAAGTGTGGGAGGAATCATTTGGCATTATATTCTCTACAAACTTAAACCTATCGAGCTCTGAACACATAATTTAAGAGCATATTAGAAACAATAGAGGAAGCTATTTGTTTTAATAAAACGACTATTACAATAGCATAATATCATCGAATCAACGATGCTTTCTAAGTGGCCCATGGTCAGAGCAGCGTATGTTTGAAATAGATAAGAAGACTGCAAACGTTCTGTTTCAGACTATTCATAAATGTATTTTATAACATCGTACATTCAACCTATTTAAACTGTTATAAGACTGAAGAAAATAGAACAATTTTAATAATTCAAACGATCATAAAACATGCGAATACGACTAGAAGACTGACAACATTCGACGGCGAGCAGTATTCGATACGAGCAGATTTGTTGACGCTTTGTTGTCTATATGCTATTTATACACGGATTATCCGGCAAGCAGCTGTACGAGATAAAACTTCGAATCGCATACACACAATAAAACACAACTGGGCTAAAGTTCGGACGGCGCATTATTTCACGTTGAAACATATCATTTCGCAATCGTGCACAATTCTATAAACAAATGAGACGTGACTTGCGTAGGTTGATTTGCTGGTACCTACGTTAGGGTTTCTATCAACTTGCGATTTGTTATTGCTTACACAAGATACAGATGTTGAGAAAAGATATCAAAACAATCCCATCGCGTTTGTACATTCCGTACACTGATTATGTGTGAATCGCTTGACTCATCGAATATTTGCCGCTTTCCAGATGATATTGACTAAATGACAACTGGATTACTGAAAAATATATTCATTAGTGTCATGAAAGTTTTCCGTTGCTATTACAATTAGGTACTGTACAGCCGTCCTAAATCCAAATTATTTTACGAACTGTGGAGTTCATAACTGTTTCTCAAAATAGCCTGTCTCGAGATTTCCAGTGCTCATAAAAATTCGTTTGATTTATAGTTAGTACATTTGTATTGGCAGCCACCCATTACGAGTACATTATGGGACTGGGTATCGCCAGTCATGTTGAATAGCTATAAATTATTGGCTATAATTTAATTTCCTAGTGTAATTATGTCGCGTTTCTTGTATGCAAGTGTTAATGTGGTCGTAATGAAAAATGGTATTGCAGAATGTCGAGCCCGCGACGACATTGTAAATAGCCACGTCTAAGATAAATATGTAGCGTCAGTAAAAAGATGACATCAATTACGCCTAATAAATATATTATGTTCTCATAAATTTTGAACTTTCAAATCGTTTTATATGTCAGTACGCTTATCGTTAAACATTAATATTTATGTCAAAATATAAATCTTTAATTAGGAAATTACTCATACTAGTTATAAAACCTTCTCAGAAATCATTTGATGATCTGGTGGAGGATACAAATTACAATTCAACATGCGTTGTGGTTTATCAAAAAACTTTAGTTTGGCAACAACCCTGCTCGCACTGCAATCATTATGCAAATTGGCATCTGCAGAACAATGCTCAATATATTAATTATAATCACCTCCTGTGACTAAGTTTGTTGTCAAGTAAAACGTAATAGAACAATCATAATCATTCCACGGAACGTAGATATCAATATTGTCCGCTTCATTTATGCATTGTATTAATATTCAATTAAATATATGCCAAAACTAAATGGTTAGCCATTTGCCAAAATCAAACACATAAATATAGTAATAAATATTTCTACAAAACATTATCATTTAATAAATGCGTCTTATTTCCTTTCGAATGAGGTACTTGAACTCGGCCAGGCAAATGTGGAGTGTTTTTGATGATTATTTTTAAATCCCTTTTTCTCCAAAGACATGTTTACCAACAAAAGCGTCACAGAAAAGAGGGCAATAGACTAGAGTTAACAAGGCGTTATTGCAACTCACGCTGTGCCAATTCCGAACTCAAAAACAATTCATCTTAACACTGCATGCATCATTCGGCGCGATGATAGATTGGCGCATCGTCGTCGGCTGAAAATAAATTATTTATTAAACATCTTCACCTTACTAAGGCGAAGATTATTTTAGGATCTGTCCTTGTGTTTGACTCCTTTCATGTTTACTCAAAAGAGAAAGGAAAAACACAATGTTCAAATAACCAAATGAAATATAATCTACACAAACATACATTTATGATATGTGTATGTGTGTATGCATGTCATAGGCGCCACGCAGTCCCAATACATTCTGATTTGAATGTATTCTATTCTTTATTATTTTCATATTACTAAAAAATATTCTTATTTTGTTTTTAAATAAGAATACAGTATTTATGAGCTTTAGTTTAAAATTAACTTTTTAATATTTCGCAAGACATACATGGGTACTGAACTATGTGCCTTTTTTTATGAGAAAAGCTCTACAATAGGTGCAGTAATTAATAAATTTACTTTCAAAACAACATCTAGACCTTTCAACGTTTCTTCTTAAAATAAATCTAGCTTTCAACATCAAATTAAATCCATTGTATGAGCAATATGTAGCGTATATTTCTGGTAGAACATTTTTGTTAAATATTAAAAAGTAATCTAAAACTAAAAGTATCTAGTAAGTAGTACCAGTAGGGGTCAAACATAGAGATAAAAAATTCAACTCTACTTAACATTGTAAAAAATGCAATGAGAAAATGCAATAAAAAGAGAAAAATAAATAAATTAGCCTAACGATATTTAGCAACTTTTACCGACATAACTATAAAAAGTTTTTTCTTATTAAAAAAAATTGAATGGTGATATCGAGGTATTGTAATTCACTTTCAAATTAATTTAATATAAAATACTCATAAGTAAAAACATGATTAAAATACACTTTGGTTTAATATTTAATTAAAAACTAACAATTATTGACGAATAATAATTCTTAAGTAAGTGTAATAACACGTTTTAGCAAAAGCCAGGTAATAAACGATCGGAATAAAAGAAACACATTTATCATAGAAATGATGTTATATGTAACCGTAAAGAATTTTAGCATTATGAATTAATTAATTAATCGTTACATGAATCTATAAACAAAACTTCATCAAAGGAAATTTGACTACCGCCTTACATCACGCTAATAAATTTTCGGCAGCCGACAAACAACTTTAAAATTATAATTATTCTCGTTTATGACAGAGCAAAAAGCTAGGGTCGTTGTGAGGCGATGTGCGATGTGCGGCGCGCGGCGGGCGGCGAGCGGCGAGCGGCGGCCGCGAGGTTACGGGGCGGGCGGGCACGCTCGCGGCACCACACGCACCGCTTGTTTACGTTTTTCATAACCACGTTTCTACTAAAAATACTTTAGCATCCTGCCGTTTGAGGCTCACGCGATTGGTCGGTGCAAGTACAAGCAACCGGGGAGGACTCGGGCCCGCCGGTCCCCGCCGCCCCTCGCCTCCGTTATATATGAAAGTATCCGAAAGGCAAGAGTATCGTGAGGCAGCAGAAAATAACCCTGAACGCTGGAAACATCGGACTAGCGGCCAGTCGTGTTGTGCGTCTCACAGTGTTAACTAGTGACATTAAACATGGTTCTGGACACCGAAGACTGGGTACGTGTCCCCAGTAATAACGATAACAATTTAAAAATATTTTGTTAAAAAAATAATCGTTCATCAATATTTGAATAACGTTTAACATGAAGAAATCACAGTAAGAAATAAACAAAGCAAAACGCAGTCGAGTGGACGCTAACAGACGCTGTCGTTGTACTCATAACACACGTTTGAATGAGTTTGTGACAGCTGACTGACAGCAGCTGCGAGAGAGCCAGTTAACTTATTTGTTTTAACAACTAATATAACAAACACTGCTCCTTTAACAACCAGCTCTATACAGGATTATATTTT
Source organism: Hyles euphorbiae (assembly GCA_023078785.2). NCBI lineage: Eukaryota > Metazoa > Arthropoda > Insecta > Lepidoptera > Sphingidae > Hyles > Hyles euphorbiae. Next base: position 7,894,435 of record CM041038.1, on the reverse strand, counting down.
TATTACACCTACATGAGCTATTAAAATAAATATATTAGCTTCATATTATGATGGATTAAAACAACATTTAACAGACATTTAACATGGAGAAAACATAATTGCGAATGTTCATATTTTGCTACTACAATTCAATACAAATGAACGTTTTATTTGACAACTAATTTTTAGGGTTCTTATATACATAGAAATCATTAATAAAGGAAAGCTTTTAAAACATTTTAAGCGGATACAGTGCTAGAGGCTTTCTCAATATAAAGGATAAATAATATTAAACTATAACTTACTGTAAGACCCTAATTCTCATATTACAACAAATACTGAGTAATATAAACAAATCAAAAATACGAACATTCTTTTACTAAAATATTAATACTGTAGTCTGTAGCTCATATATCTTACAGATTCAATATATCTTTATTTTTATTTGCATTATAGAAACTGAAACTTATTGCTTCGCATGATATTTAATGTTGCTATAAAATCGGTATAATTTTTAGAATTGGTAAAAACACGTCACGCCGACTTCGAATCCCGCTCGGCTAGCGGAGAGTGCGCAAGACCATTGATTCTATTTTGGTTTCAATTGCACATAAAATATATTTATTATGTTTCACTCACTTCGGCTGGGAATTAGACTCTGATGCAATGCTGTAGCCACTATCATCGCTTGAACTGTATTCATGTAAATATTGTGTTTAAAGAGAGCAGAAAGTTTCTCCGTGCCCGCATTTCTTTTAGTATCTATTAAACAGAAACATGTGGTAAACTAGCATAACAAATTACATATTTTCACACTTCGATTTTTATCAAGACGATGTAACAACGTAAATTTTCTTTTCAGGCCGATGAGCTCCCCCCAGAACAAATTGCCGGTAAGTAGAAATAACTAATAATAATATTTGAAAAAATAAAAATAATGTTTTAATGTTTACATAAAAACGCAAACTCACACTTGGCTAGGCGCCAGCCAACAATAGAGGTAACTCCATAAAAACACATGCGGGCCACACATTATTTTTTTCTTAAAAATTTTGCGTGTGGGTTTAATTAGACGTCCCGGAATAATTCTGGACGGCAGAGGGCGTGGCGACTGGAAAAATTTACGTTCTTTAAACATGCGTCACAATATACGCATAATATTTAATTATTTTATTAATAATATTTCCATTGTATTTGAGTCTTTCCTTAAGTTTTTGAGCGTATTTAAACAACAACAATTTTGTAAGTAGCAGTAAAAAATACAAAAGCTAGAGTTCAGAGATTTAAGTTAATTTTAAAAGCAGTCATATGCCGAGTCATGATTTTTGGTAAGGAAAAATATTTGTTCGAACCAAACAAACATCACGTTTATCAACTTGTGTTCTTGTTAATTTTTAAGATTAGAGTGCACAAAGGCACAGCCAGAAAAAAAATCTAAGTTTCAATATTTTGGGTTCTATCACGTTAATACGGTACCCCAAATTAGCTTTTCTCATTTATTTTTGATATTAATATGTATATATAAACATACTCACGCCTGTAATCCCGAGGGAGTAGACAAAAATGCCGCCAGTGGGATTTACATTTCGGAACTTATTTCGGTACCAAGATTGATAGAGGGCAAGCTATGTCGGGCACATCGGGCAGCTTGTATGAGATTTCTCAAACCAAGTACTCACCTCAACCTTATACACACCAAAGATACTAACCCAAGACCCCACCGGTATGTAGCTTGATAATCAATGTTTGCTATTAGCGTCGAAAGATAATTTATGTGAACAAAAGTAATGCTCGTATTAGTGGAGTACCGAACTCTTAAGTGGCAGCGTACATGTGGTAAACTGAATTATCCTGGCCTAAATTCCCTCGCTAGACCTCTTATTATATTAAAAACATATATGCATAAAGAAATATTTATGTACTAGCACGACAAAGCCATAATGAACCTAAGTGTAGTTGTAATATCCATGGGCGAGAGATAATTTCACCAGTCGGAATAATATTGTTTGGCTGTAGTCACAAGATGTACTCTGATTGAATTAATAAAAACACGATATACTTTTGAACTTCTCTATGTGAGTTAGATCACGTGTAGAGTGTTTGCCATCCGTCGGATGCAAAATTTCTAACACAATAATCTTAAATTATGCATGTAACATGCATGCATGAGTAGACAAATTCCGTCGATTCCACCTAGTGGGCGGTATGAAGATAGCAAGAAGAAAAACATAAATGTATCTAAAATATAAACAAATGCCAATTCTTGCTAATTAAGTGACGCTGAATAATTAAACAACCACATTAGAATAGAATGGTAATTACTACACGCAAAAAAAAACATGAAATTTTATTGCAGCTGTTAAACATCCTATTCTTAACATGAATTAAGGGTGGTCTTAAATTTTAGTGCACAAACATTAAACACTTGTGTCGCTGCCAAGTGTCGAATGATAGTTTGACGTGTACGATGTAAAAAGACAGAAAATTAGTCCCCTGCTTTAAAGTTTTGAATGATGACAATAACATGTCGTGAAGACTTCTTTATTGTCACAGAAACATTTTTTATAATTTTTTAATATAGTGCAATGAAACGAGAATTTATTTTAATGGGTATTAGCAGTATAAATGACTTTAACCCGTTCATCCGTTTGGATAGTTTGAAGATTACAATTAACAAATCAATGATCCGCATATTTTTTATAAACCATTTTGGAATTTAAATCAATCTGTTTATGCGTTGCCATCGTTTGGGTGAGAACAAATCATTTCATTATTTATCTGTATTGGCAGTGACTATAGGACATCTAATGACATATGTAAAAGGACCACTAAGTAGGTATCCTATTTTACAAGTGCTTCGGACTAGACCTTCATACATACATTCATAAACTCACGCCTTTTTCCCAGAAGGGCTAGGTAGTGGTGCCAGGACACCCACATTTTGCCATGTATGTTCCGTCCCACAATGTGATAGGGGGCGAGCCTATCGCCATATCGGGCACAAATTCCTGACTGCGGACTAGATATTATTAGTTAATAATATCAACATCAAAACCAATTATTCATAACACTGCAATGATGTAGAGTCTCAGTTTATATTGAAAGTAGCGGTCCGGCCCGGCTCCGCCCGGGTGCAGATACACGTTTCAAAATGGCGGTCAAAATGTTCTATTCCGACTATCAATATAGAATATCGACCAATCGGACCACGAATAAAATTTCCTCGTATTTGCTAGAAATGTCACTACTGCTTCCCTCCTATAGGTCATAGCGTAAAGATATATAGCCTATAGCATTCCTCGATAAATGTACTATCCAACACTGAAAGAATTTTCCAAATCGGACCAGCGGTTCCTGAGATTAGCGCGTTCAAACAAACAAACTCTTCAGCTTTATAATATTAGTATAGATAACAAACTATAAATTAACGGATGTAAAGGAATTGAAATTGCATACAATTTTGAAGCAAGCTAAGTAACAGTAGAAGTCACTTTTACACTGAAAACAATTATGGGTTAGTATAATTCTAAGATAATGCTTGAGGCAGCTAAATTTATTCAATATTACAAAATACAAACGAATAACAGGAGGCAATAGCGAATTAGCCTGCCAAGACAAGAGTTATTGCATACTTCAAATATTTTATTAAAGCACAACAGTGTAATGTTTGTGTAGAGTAATAAAATATTTTAGTAAAGAAAGTTTTGCGTTTGATGTTTGTATTCGCAACACCAAGAAACATTGTTTCGAACTATTTTTTATTTTATTTATATATTCAACGTCAGCTCCACGCTTTGTACTAAAAAGCTAGATTATAAATATCTTAAAACTTATTTTGATGCTTGTTAGCCAATATTATAGAAACTTCATAATGTGACAAAAGATACGTAGACCAACATTTCATTTGAAACTATACTCCAAGCAGAATCATTGGTATTAAATACACATTCACTACTTACACATACTTTTCATACAAATTAATGAATATTCCACAATGACTATGATCAAATTAGCACTCCAGTAATACATATATCCCATGTGTTAACTAAGTCCCCATATGTAAATCTATAGGGTATGACTCACAGAGACGGTAAGTCGATACATCATATATCTTCTTTGAACCACTCCAAATAATAAATAAAATATTTAAAAATAATATTGATTCACTGGCTTACATATACAAGCGTTGCTAATGTTAAGCAATCAATACATTTCCAAGATACTTATAAATAAAAGCCTTCTAAAATGTATCTTTGATGTGCGCGTACGTTTATCAAAAGTCAATCAACATTGAAATGTGTATTTTTTAAATTCTAATTATATCGCGGGGAGAACACGTGGTGTGGTGTAACAATGTTAACCCGAATTGCGAAAGTGCAGGAAATTTTGTTTATTGGGTATAATGTAACCGTTTGGTTGTTTGGGCGGGCGAGCACGGCGGCATCGAGGTAGCCGAGCGGCGGCCGCACCGTGGCAACACGCTTGGACGCCAGCCAATCTACCGTGGAAATCAGATAGAGCGTGCTATCGTCATTGTTTAACCAATATCGCGGCCCGAGTTTCCACGAAATGGGAAATAACTACACTGTAGTTAATTCTAAATACAGGGCGATAAGTACCTATATTCTAGCCCGTTTCATAAATCGCCACGTGTATTTATTTTTACATTATAGTCACGTACCATTTTCATTGTAAACTAATAAAATGTTACCTGAAATACAAGCTCTAGATATTCTAGGAAGTCTAGATAGTTATGAGGGTAGCTTTTGTTCAACACTGGACGTCATCTGCTTATAATAATCATAATCATGAATATGTATACAAAGTGTAAATTGTTCTATTTATCAAATGAAAAAGAGCCGTTAGTTTCCAGTTAATCAAAATAAAAACTTCCAGTTGCTTACGAGCTCTATTTTATTTATACTTTAAGCATAAATATTCATTGTGCCCGGATATTTGTTAAATTATGATAATGAATGTTTAAATCGTTCCAAAGAAATATTTCTCCCAACGTAAACATAACTGTTTTAAAAATCTGTTGCTATACGCGTATTACACATATTTTGTTAATTACAAAAATGTAAAAATCATTATAAATACATTTTTAAACATTTATAGTGTCAAAATAACACTTACATCAACGGGTCTATAAAATTTGTACGAACGTAATATACTATGGAACAACGTATTACATTACGTACATAATATTATTATAGTTATTTGCAAAGCTGATTAAAATTGACGTAAATATTGCTAGGATCACAAGCTAAAGGTTCACAATATTAATTAATGCTTCTTGGCAACTAACTGCGCAGCTGATTTCATATTTATTGTCAGTCAAAAAGTTATAGCTCTGTTTACGATGTCAGAATATGCATTGTTCTACACTAACAAACAACAGTATAGTAAGCTAATTACTTTACAATGCATAACAAATATATTCAAAAACAAAATTCCGCAACATAGTAAATTCAGTAAATAACCACACTGGTATTTAAGATTTCACATAAAGCTGTCGTGAACACGGTTGGACGCGATAGACTTGTGTCGACAATGTTATTTACAAGATTATAAATATATCCCAATTTCATTAATGACTAGGTAATTACCACTGATAAATTGATTGAGATAATGCAGCTTTTGTTTTATACTAGATTACAAAACGAATTGGTTCGCAAACCGTGGGTGGGTAATTAATAAACAGCTAAAATCTAGAAAAAAAAGCGTAATAAAAGTCATGGAACTTTGAGACAACTGCCAAGATGTCTTGACGATTAAAATTAACAACACGACGCCTCAGGCGAAAATAAAATTCATGTTTTAAAACTATTTTGCTGCCAAAATATCATGGAACAGCTGCACAACGTTATAACAACCACAGAAGCTATCACAAAATAATTTAAAAATATTTAAATATGTCTAATAATAATAAGAAATATGAAGATAAACAATAATGTTATGTATTACGTTTATACGCTTTTCTTATATAGTGACATCAGTTATAATACGTTAAGCGAGATTGGTAAATCTGATAAGAACTTAAACAAACACTAGAAAATTAGTATTACATCAAAAAGTGTATTGAAGAATGCAGCGTGGTTGATGAATCACATAATAATGACATAATGGCAGGAATATCTCTGTTCTCACCTGTGGAAAGTTTATAAGCTGTCATTAGTAGGTAAAAAGACTGCATTCTCAAAACTAGGAACGAATTTACCTTGAATTTAATTCTAACGGATATTAAACATTATTTACGTCAGTGTCGTGTTTTAATTTAAAGTAATTGCGGAAACTGAATCCGGTGAAATGTGTTGCTGTCCGACGGATGTAGATTTATAGCTTCGCTGTTACGGATCATAAAATTTCTTTAAAAAATCTAATCGCGCTCACGAAATAGTCCCAATTTACCTGACTCAGATACTTTGATCATGTATCACGTAACATTCCACGAGAAATATAAATTAGCAATAACCTACCACAATGCTTATTTTTGTTCGTGAAAATATAAATATGATTTATAAAGAACACTTCATTTGTGTAGTAAATAAATATATTACGAGCTTTATGGAACTGTTTCTACTTAATAAATTTTCATATGAAGTCATACTGTTATTAGTATGTACAGACGCCCACGGTATGACGCACTTTCTTAAGATCTGCGTTCCTGAAGGAAATTACCCACGATGAAAATTTTATTACCAGCATTTAGTTCTCCATTGCGCCAGCTATAAGTTATGTTTATGACCTTAATCTGCATGTCAGTTAATTAATGTTTCTGCATTCCATTCAGATATAGTATTACATTTAATTTCAGTCATGCTTTCCAAACTTTGACTTAAATATTGAGAACAATTCTTTACTTATATTTCATTCACTATTCGGCAAAAATCTGTGTTAATCATTTCCTTGTTACAATTCTTCGCCGATGACCTACATCCACGTACATTCGATGCTCCACGCGTCGCACAGGTCGTCTAAGATGCACCAACTCGTACGCTGGTGCACCAAAATAACCACGTTGCACAATATATTCGCACTAACTGCATCACAGTACATTGAACTGGAACCCTAATGCCACAGCGCAACTAGTCGAACGATCAGTTTAACTCTTTTTATTACCAGTGCAACACTGCGGTCCAGTCCCTTCATACCGCTCTTAGAATTATCTAGAAATATAAGGTTCACAGTGATCATCGAGCATAATGTCCACGTTAAATATTGAGGGTACTGCCGGATCTCGTTGGGTTGCCATTACGACACTTACGTAACGTGGGATGTGCTAAAGGAAGTGTTCTTTGTTCCAGTCCTGCGCAAGGCGTTCGATGGCTTCGACCACAACCGCTCGGGCAGTATCCCCTGCGACTTCGTCGCTGACATCCTCAGGATGATGGGACAGCCGTTCAACAAGAAGATCCTTGAAGAACTTATCGAGGAAGTCGATGCCGACAGTAAGTACATTTCAATCTACTCTTTATAGCCTCGTAGTAGCTTTTGTGATACCTCGAAACATGTGTGTAATATCTCGAACGTAGACGTTACTATAGACTTTCAATATGCTTTAATAGTTTATGAGCTTTGCGAACATCTGCCAAAATTAGAAATACTTGATGTATATGCAATGTGAAATCTATTTTGATAACCGGATAGCCTGTTTCAAGAGGTGAAATTTATTGTGTTTACTGTAAATCTTCTTATCGACAACATTCATCACGTCTCATTTTTGATATAATGGATGTATTTCATACCTTCTAATAACAGTCAAATAAACAATCGTTATTTTAATTTATAGAGTCATATTTTAGTCTAGTGTCTGCCGTACGTGAATATTTTATTCATATAGAAATTAGATTCACAGCATTCTTGCAAGTCTGAAGTATACACAGATGACTCTGTTGTCTATTGGTACAAAGTTATCAATAAAGTTTTACCAATGATGCCTGTAATTTTCAGAATCTGGCCGTCTTGAATTCCCCGAATTCGTCACACTGGCCGCTAAGTTCATCGTTGAAGAGGACGCTGAGGCTATGCAGAAGGAACTCAGGGAAGCATTTAGGTTATACGACAAGGAAGGTAAGTGTATTCGCCTAGTTAAAGTACTACTTTGCCTTAGCTAAAATTTATAAGTCAGTAAGACATGTCAGACTAGCTCTTTAAAATAATGATCATAGTGTATACGACTCTGATATTTTGTGTATATTTTGATATGGCATACATTGCCAGTATAGAAAAATCATACGAAAGCGGATAAAAAAATAAAGAGCGTGCTAAAAGATAGCAAAATAAATGTTTTAAATCATACAAAGCTCAAAATTAATTGAAAGCCAAATGACAATTAAATTTTATCTGGCAATACAGAACTTAGAAATATAACATATGATGGTGATGTTACAGGCAACGGTTACATTCCCACGTCGAGTCTGCGCGAGATCCTGCGCGAGTTGGACGAGCAGCTGACAGACGAGGAGCTCGACGGCCTCATCCAGGAGATCGACACTGACGGCAGCGGCACCGTCGACTTCGACGGTAAGCATTACTTCCTCAATCAAAGCATTCAGACTTCAGAATTCATTAATTTCAAATTGATTAGATGTGACTGGTTGTAGACTAGCTTTATGATTAAATGTTATCGATTTGTTGGATATGTATTTGTTTTGTAATGCTTATGTGTAAAGCTATAACAGTATTCGTTTCTTGTTTCAGAGTTCATGGAAATGATGACAGGAGAATAAAAACCTTTGTCTATACTTTTTTTATATTTATTTTCTAATATAAGTTATCTATACATTTCGGTACTTCAACATTTCGAGTCATGGAAACATCGGACATCACATTAATATTAAGGTACAATAAAGTCGAAACTTCATGTAACTGTTAACTTTCAAGTATTATGTATGTATTGTACAAAATAATAATTTGTTCATGTTTAATTGATGCGTGTGGTTGAGTAATGTTTATATCTACATATTAATAAATCTTTTATTCTACTGTCTACGCGTTTGTTTGAGGTCTCCGTCTCACAACTCGCCGGATATAGAACGAGGCGCGGTGCTAGAATAACTAATTCTTAAAATAATATTCGTGTTCAGATATTATATTCATTTCTTTAGATTTCTCTCCGAGATAAATATAATGACTCCTCTGTTTTTAAAGCGGACGCCAAATTGTCCTAGATAATTTTGATGACACGAAATTTCAGAAAATTTGGCATCAAGCCAGTCTCTAGTAATGGGACTATTTAAGATAGAACACAAATATAAACTTGGAGAACTACACGCCGCCTGTCGGCAGGTCGCTGCGAGTGCGAAATGAAACTACGGTTCAATAGTATTTATTTATTACGTAATTCTTTGTTCGTTGAATAATTTCATCGAGTTTACAATGTGCAGCATCGCAAAGTAAAAAGTTTCAATACGTTGTGTCGTTTTATTAATAAAATAGAGCAATGCAGCATTTATTACATTCCCCACATTGTAATCTTGTATCCTCTTATAAAATCACTTGTATCAAAATAAACATAATATAATATGGCCATTACGCACACCTACTTACTGAACAGTGTTGTTGATCATAAATAAAAAGGCTTATTGATCTACCTCAGTTGAACAATTGATAGTTTATTCAACCATAGATATTAATAGTAAATATACAAAATGCAATTTTTTGCGTCCTTGTTATAATATTATTTTAATTGAATGTATAAGTAGGTATGCCAAATTAAACTCTTAAATAACTTAAAAGCCTACATAAAACGTAGACTTTGCTTAATAATACCAAATAAAGTGCGTACTTAATAGGCAAATATGTATATAGAATTAGGAAATTACTCTTAATAAATATAATTTAAAAATAAATTACAATGAAGCGATAATGAGAGTCCAGCAGTTTTTCATGGAATGCAGCTGACATGTTACGGAAATAAATAAAATAGCTGAAGACAGCAGCCTGGATACAAACATTTGAGAATATATTTTCGATTACACGAGCTATAACATGGACAGTGCACATTACAGTAATAGGTTAATACGATTAAGTAGACAATCCTCTACTACACAGAAGCACTTGATAGATCATTATCACAAACGCGGATTAAGATGGCACTCGGGTCTCGGCACCGTCACAAGTGAACAATATCACCTTCACACGCCCACCTCGTACACTTTCAAATAAATAATCACGTTATATTTCCTACTTTATAGTTGAAAGTCAAAATAAAATTCATTGGTAACGTATCTAAGAGCTAATCTTTACATCGAGTCTTCAAAACATTAAAACTACATTATAGTCGCTACGTTATGTATGTTGCACTATGCACTAAGCACTAGGCGCTATGTTCTACGTATGTACATGTCTCACACGATTCATTAGCTTCTTGGCTTCGGATAGCTAGATTTATCTAAGATTTTCGTAAAGAACTACCTACAGATGAGATCTCAATTTGAACTATGATTTACCGAACGTTCTTCTGTCTGAAATATTCAAAGCTAATTATCACATTCACAGAAACGTTTAATATAAGAACGCATTAAAATACTTAATTTAAGTGTTTGCCCGTCACATACTCGTAGATACAACCAGCGGACAGGACCTACTTCACCTTCCATACATTAAACATTTCAAAGTACAAAAATAGTGTTCGCGACCTCCTGCTGTGAAACACTTCGTGGAACAACTGATACATCAATAAACTCAAATACCAAACATATTCGAGTGTAATTAAAAACATCTCCTTTACTCTTTATTTTATAAATCGCAGTGAATTTACAAGTATGGCAAATAAAACATACGTGACGTCATATTCCGCTGCATGAGGTGAATACAAACTCAGACATGAGTAATGATCATCTTGTGAGATATTTTGTATTTGACAACTTTGTTACAAAGTATTTCTGCATTTCTTACATATATTTAAACAGCTGGTATCCTGTGTATATCATTGAATTAACAAGCTATTTATACGTATGAAATTATTTCGAACATCTTAAAACAAATATGTCGATATTCACTTCTTTCACTTTTGCATATTTATAGAATAAGTCAACATCAAAATTTTGTAATTAAAGTGTTCCATTGGTTAGTGTGTCACAACACGAGGCCTACATGTAGCTGGTCGGTATACGCGAGGCAATAGTGAGCTTCACAAGTGTTCTTAGTTATAATATATCTCGTAAACTAACTAGAAATAGTTTTATGAATACTGTTTGAGTAGATAGATCTTTGTTCCTTATAAAGCCGGCTGCGCCTTATAGATGCAGCACACGTACAGTCCAGTGTCCGATTCTCATAATACTCTGAAACAAATGTGCAATTTTATATACCCACATAAAAGGAACAGGTGTTCGCGAGAACAAAGGATTCGCCACATTTATGGATGAGATTAACGTGAGTTGAATTCGTGACACAAATCGGTATGTGAATATCTGTTTCGACGAATTATGACACAATGGCCAATGTAGTGTGGTAGGCGAGATATTTTGTAAAATAATTATACTGGTTCAAACCTCGCAGAGATAAATATTTGTGTGATCGAATGATTGTTCCGGCCTAGGATTTAGGCCTAAGAGCTCTTTGCAGTTAGTAGAGTAATGAAGCTTCGTTATTCGAGAAACTTCAATCAGGTTGGTTTTACAATAATATTTTATTATATATTTTTTTTATATATACTACTATTACTATAAATAGAAATACATATCACTTAGTATTTGGTTTGGTGGGCACTTGCCTTCTCTAAATGACTACCTGACCACAGACTCGATATCAAAATGCAGTTGAATTTTGATAAGTATTTGCTGTAGTGACATTATTAATGATTTCTGCTATACTTTGGCAACCTAACATTTTATGAATGTAGGACAATTGTGATTAATAATCAATTCAGACAAAACAATAAAGTTCGCTTTATAGATAGAGGTGTACGGTACTTTCCAAGTTTTTATATTTTTGGTATGGTCTGATCACTACAATATCAATTTGTTGTTTGGCATAAAGTCATTAAAACGTCACAATTTCGGTAATAATCTCCGACAACTTACAGGCATTGCTATTTGAAGCGTAATACTGTTATTTCCATAACTGTTGGAGATATCATTATAATATAATCCATCGCAGTATTAAATGATTACAATGATTAATATTACACGTTGTATGGAATCGTGTCCTGCGATAGATATTGTATAGGAGACGTAAAGGAATAAATGCGTCGCATACGATATTAGTAATCGATGTGTGTCGCATAAATTATTTTGAATTTAATTACGAATTGTATTGTTATACCGATGCTATGCCTACAAAACTCCACATTATGTTTTTTTTGGTAAAGTTTATACTTAGTTTAATGCTATGGCATGCAGGTTTCCTCGCGAGGTTTTTCTTTACCGTTAGAGAGCGGGGTGACTTACTATCGATGTACATATGATACCGATTTGAACGCCCGATCACCGTAAACATGTTGACAGCCATGTCTGGGTCATTACCAACAGACCACCACGCGCTTTATATTACTTTATAAAGTCTTAATCAGGAAAGATTTGCCTATACTAAGTTGTGCTAGACAGGCTAGTAGGGGAGCATAGCTTCCGAGCCCTCTATAACGCCATCCGTGATCCAAGTTTAGTGATTTGCCGGAGTAATGCCATTGTAAATTCTGTCCTTAAACCTATCACGTATAAATTCAGATGTTTACCGTAAAAATGGTGAAGATATACCACCACAATTGAGAGCAAGTAAGCATCATTCTATGCTCCATAAATAATAATAATACTAACAACATCACAAACATTATCTCTAATCCACATTGAGCTAAATATTTCTTGTGTTTCTTTGAAATTATTTTCTTTTAGCGCCGAAACAACCATTTAATAATTACACAAATATTTTTAACCAGGGATTTTGAAGTTATGGAATTAAAGCTCAAGCCACGCAGGCTACTTCAACAAATGCCCAGAACATTAACAAGGATGCAGAATTATTGATTAGCTATTTTTAGGTAAATAATTTACATATGTGCTAGAAATCTTGAAATTAGGTTTTGAAAAGCGAACATTTATTAGGGATCGATAACAGGCAAAATGTTGTATTAGCAACCTCAACTAATAGATAATTTGGAAGAACCGTGCGTAAGTAACGTAAGTCCAAATAAGTGAGGAAGCTAATTTGTAGATAAAGTTTCGCCTTCCCTTAATGCATATATAATTTATTTAATATATAGATACTTTAATCATTATTGTAATGGTCTTAATCAATTAAAGAAAATACGTGAGCATAAAAGTTATGATCCATAAATTGCAGTTTAACGATATCTCCCAATCGCTTTATAAACTGCATACAGTTTGGTCATTGGTCTATAACTATAAATATTGTCAAGAGGCCGGTCTAAAAATGGTCGCTGCGCCGCGCCGTGGGAGATATGAAATTTTAATTTTACGAATTAATTTCCTTATCTATTGATTTATAAATGTATTATTTAATACGCAAATGTCTCAAAGTCTATAATTTTATAGTTCGATGGTTACGTTCTTGGAGTTTTATGATACATAATTTGGCCCATAACTGAGGATTCATGTCGATAAATATTGTAACATTATGTGGCAGTTAATATGAAAATTATGATCGAGACCTAATTGAGTATAAATTAATTGTTATTACCGATCGGTTTCGGTGATGAGAGTTCGGGAAAGTATGCCGTTACATTCGATCTGCCATTAGGTAAATTTAATATCTTTCAACTAACTCATCTTCATCGATATGTATTTGAAAATGTAATAGAGAGATATGGTAGTGTGATATTTACCTGGCATCGGCACGGGGGCAGTATTGACTAGTAGAGGAGTGTCGCGGCGCCTACAGGTGCAGTATGGGCGGCGGCGGGCGCGCGCGGTGTGCGCCGGGCTTGGGCACGTTGCTGAGCTGCATGAGGTTGCGCTGCTTGTCGCGCGGCCGCGCGGGGCGCGCTCGCTTGGCCAGCCAGGGCGGCGGCGCGCCCTCGCACCACGCCGCGCGCGCCCACGGGCCCGCCTCCGCGCCTGCGCGCCGGCACTCGCGCGCGTACGCTCGGTACGCGGCGCAGTGGCAGCGCGTGCCCGAGCAGCTGCGCGCGTCCAGCTCGCACGCCTCCTGGTAGTGGTGCGGGTTCACCTTGGCGGCGCACTCGGCGAACGCCTCGTACCGCTGGAAGCCGCGACACAGCCGCCGCGCCTTGCTCAGCTTGGACTGGCGCAGCGGCGTGTTGGGCGGCGGCTTCTGCCGGCGCGTGCACGCGCGCGTGCCCCCCACGCGCCACGACGAACCGAACTTCCACGTGTCGTTGGACACTTTGCCGTTGCGAGTTTTCATATCGTCCCTGGCGACCGAGTTGAAATTCCCGCACAGTCCGCACAGTTTGCCTTTGTACGCACTCGACACTGTCACTTCCAAGAAACCGTCACCGTCCCACAACATCTGCACGCCGATGTCGGATTTGAGCAGCACGGAACCGTTGCTGCGCACGATCTCCGCCACTCCGTTCACTGTGTACGGCAGGGGCACTCGCCGACCGTTCACTTTTATCCGCATACGCTTTCCCATATTGATTTTGGTGGAACCGATACGAAGCGTCGCCGTGCGCGTCCACGACGAGTGTGAAGTGTTTCTGGCATCGTTAGAAATCCTTATTGAGAACGTTCCGTTGACGCAATCGGACGCTAATTGGTATTTGCACGAACCCTGAAAACTATAAAACTTTCCGTCGAAAGTTTTATAGTGCGGGTCTCCGAATACGGTGCAGATTCCGTCCATGTCGACGCACTTTGGACAACATTCCCCGGGCAGTTGCCGCAGCATCTGATCCGGGGGGCAGGAAAGGCTCGGACAGCGTTCCATCGCGCACCGCGGCTCGCCGTTGTGGCACTCGCAAGATTTACACGCGTCCAATTGCCACGTCTCTCCATCCTGTAATTACAGACAATCATGTTAGTTTTTGTGCAAATATCTTTACATGAAGCTGAACTTAATATGTTGATTGATTTCATCTTTACTCATTGCTACAGGCATCAATCATACAAAATCTAAATCCACATTAATTGGCGATACACAGTTCAGCACCCAACACGTATCAACCAAAATTTGGTATGTAAACCTGATGTACCTGGTAGGTTTTCCTTCCTATAACGCAGGCGGCCTTGGCGTGCTCTATGTGTGGGCACTCGGGGCAGCACTTGCCCGGCGCGGGCGGCAGGGCGCGCGCGCCGCACGTGAGCACGGGACACGTGTGCCGCGTGCACACCGCCGTGCCGTTCATGCACGTGCAGTCCGTACACGGGTCCACCCGGAACGGCCTCATGTGCGCGTGGTACTCCTTGCCGATGATGCACGGCTTCAACAGCATGGTGCCTGAAACTGTAACCAAGTACAAATTAGAGCATTTTTTTTTGTCGCATCCGTTTAATGAGTCCGTCAATTAAGACTGTCCTGCCCACACACTAAGTATTGCAGCTCCTATCGTCATCAGAATCAACATCGGCAAGCAGAAATTAAGACTTTCAATAGTAAGCAATCCGCACTACCACAGGCGGTACCATCAATCATCACATCTCTCATCAACGTAATACACTTATACTGATATTCTGTAGAGCCAAGATTGATGCAATTTATACAGTGTAAGGCATTTATTACTAATCAAACAGTACCGCATCAAGGCGGTGTGTCATTAAAGTGAAATCTCTGGTTAGTATAGCCTCATAACCAGTTTTGATTTTTGACTAGCGTGAATGGAAACATCAATCCCATAAGCCTTCTCGGTGCCTGTGTAAATAAATGCAAGTCAGTTTGTTTGTAGTAGGAGATTCATATGCGGATAGTGACTATCATGCACAATGTTAGAAAACCTGTCGTAGTTTCACATATAAATGTGTTTGGTTAGGGTTCATATATCTTGGTTTTGGCCGGCCACTATAATTTTATTAACTACGAAGACTTAGATAAATGATTAGATTTCGTAAATGAATACCCTACCTGGACTTCACTACACGTAGCATGAAGTCCTTTAGATTCACTTAGCAGTATTAGAAGTTGCAGCTAATGTAGAAAAAACAAAATTGATAGGACCAACGGAGCAAATTTTTCTAACCAGAGTCAAGGATGTTGCATTGAAATCGGCCAAACTAAAATGGGATTGGGCAGGTCACGTCACGCGGAAGCACCCAAAGAGGTGGGAAAAGATTGCTACTCAATGGGTGCCTAAAGGTGGCAAGAGGCCACGCGGCAGGCCTCGGAAAAGGTGGCGCGACGACCTCGACCAATTTAACAGCAATTGGGTGGCATCAGCAACTCATAGGGATAAGTGGAAGGAGTTGAGGGAGACCTTTGCCCAGCAGTAAGACAGAATAGGTTAAAAAAAATGTGAAGTCCAGCAACACGCCACAAGCTAGCAGACTGGACTAAAGACTTGGATCAAGGACGAAGGAAGGAAGGAGGAAGGATCTCAAACAAAACTCTGGATCTAGAAGAATTCCATGCTTAGTAGTGAGCGATTAAGGATTGGTAAAATACAGAATTTTTCGTGCGTCGTCTGTCTCACATTACGTCTGCGTTGTTCAAACTGTGTCTATGCCCTGGCAAATGAACAATTACGGGTTTGGTGAAATACGGAATTCTTCCCACGACGTCTATATACCTCATACCACGTCTAAGTTCTCAGACCTCATCTATCCCTGACAAAAAGGAGAACACTCACTAGGCAGTATCTTGTCGGACGTAGGGTGTGTGCACCTAGGACAGCACTCGCCAGGCGGCGTGTACTGCTGCGAGAGAGCGCACGGCAGCACGGGACACGCGCGCTTGGCGCACGACAGAGAGCCGTGCACGCACCGGCACGACAAGCACGGCTCCTCGGGGACGCGCACGTCGCGACCCTCCCATACGCGCTGGCCGTTGATCACGCATTCTGGAATGCACACATGTGGGTTGAAGATTTGATAACTAAGAAGAACATTGGTAACGAAGACAGCCTCAGAACGCTGAACTTACACCTCAGTAGAAGATTTGATCTCGTAACATGGCACAGGAGGTTGATGTAACAAAGATGTGGAATCCAGTGTTAACACGTTGACTGCGGTTTATGATATATGCAAATAACAAACTACTTGTAGCAAGCAGAATTTGTTTCGCCGGACCTTTTCGTTTGAATCCGGTGATGGCTCTACCTTATACGAGTACTATCCCGGCTGATACCAAGGCCTCACTTTTTACATACTCTCAGCGATTTTGTTCGATCTCAATCAAGCATTCTCAGTTGTAAGACCACTAACACATTAACTTTCGTATTAATTTAACCTGGAGGCCGAGATACTTCAAAATATTACCTACACTGCCTTACGGAAATACCTATGGCCCATAAAAGCATTTACCTTGTATAAAATTAAAGGTATTTACATATTTCTCAGAATAAATAAAAATAAATAATTAGCATTTACTTCCATTAAATAAATTATTTTTGTTTCATTGTAGTTCATTAACCTCAGCAAAAATATTTGTCACATATGCAATTTAACTGCTTTTATAATCAAACACTTCAACACAACAGGCCCACATCCTGAGGTCTAAAGTAAAACCGCTTTGATGCCGTCATAGAAGGTATGAGAAACAATGAAGTCAAAATCAATCATAATGAAGACTGAAAACGGAATGAACAAGCCACGATAGAAGGAATAAAGACCTCCAACGTTGGTACAACATATCATAGGTGTATAATGCAAGAAGATACGAGTGCAAAGGGTATTTTTTCTATCATCTTTTCATTATTACTAGAGTGTGGTATGAGTTTCTTCTTGTCACTCACATATGCATAAATTAAGAAATTTTGTTTTGGTCTATTTTTGTAAACTGGCATAGTCACGGATTTCAACTAAGGATTTATATTTGATACTTCGATACCATATTCTTTGGAATATTATTGCTCACTAATTATATTAGCTGTAACAATGAAATAATCAGACTCTTGCTGATTATTGTGACGTACATAACAGTTAATAGGAAGCTGTATAAATTTGATATCACTCGATTATAATTGTTAATGGGAAATACGCATGTATTTAAAATTTTATTTAATTACGATAAGTTCTACACCATACAATCATGAATCCGAGAATTTGTATTGTACATGTTATTCCGTGCTCGTCATAGATACTCGTCAATTACCAGGAAAACAAATAATAGGATTTATAAATAAAATTCCTCTTACAAAAGGCACGTTAAGCAGAAAAGAATTAAACTTAATTGCAGTTCAAAAGCAGTCGTGTTCCGCTTTAAAAAAAAAAACAAAAATGCAATCCATTGTTTCCCGAAATGGAGTAGCGTCTGGCGGCTTAGCAACAACGACAAAGCGCAAACTCCATAAATTAGCGAAGGAAGACTATGAATCAATCAACGAGCTAATGAATGACGCAGCGGCACGGCTGACCGCACACGGCGAGCCCACCGCGAGCCAGCCGCGACTGCACCTCGCACCCTCAGGCCTCACAACACAACGCCACACACTCCTCGAATATACCAATACCCCAACCATTATTCAACCAAAACATTATCGCCGGCTTCGGACCGCGCAGGACAAAAATGTTGTATCTAAACTACTTAGTCCCGACCTGCCGACAGTTTAATGATGTTAGTCAACAAACAAGATAAAGTGGTTGAAGTTAAAATCCTTTCAAAATGATAAAGTATTTACAACTCCGATGTGGAGTGTTTATTCATTTGTCATTTATGTTAGAAGCGAAGACATTTCATTCAATAGTCACGGACTCTCAATTCCGTGCGTTGCTCGCCGTGGACCGCCGCATCGACGCATATAATTGTGACAATGAAAACAGTCAAGTGTCTGTCGTAAAACTAGAGACGTCTGCATAAAGCAGGCTGTCCTTTTGTAGGCAAACAATTAAGTATTCATTGTCAGTACGAGTGGTTCGTACTCGTATGAGCGATGCGCTTTGTCACAGTACACCATAACCCCGGCTGACATGAGATTGCTATCAGAAAATAACTGTTATTATGAATATTCTATTATTTACGACTATGTAGTAACATTTTGTGCTGTATGAATAATTATGTGAATGCACAGTGCGAGTGTCAGTTTATTGGGAATGACATAACGATCGCAGTAACAACTAGCAGACCTGTTATTAATGTTTACTTGCGCCGCGTACATCTGTAAACATTAACGACATCTCGGAGTAACACTGGTCGGTTGTAATATTCTAATATTAATCGCAGCCGTTCCAAATTATCATATTATGTCTGTGAATGTCTCGAAAAGTATGTAAGACATTTCAGACAGGAGCGGGCTCGTTCACTCGGTTGATTCATTGAGACAGCGCATGAATAATCCAACCGCACCCAGATAAAGCGTGTATCCCTATGAATAGCGGCTCAAACCATAACGTTCATAAAACGTCTTTTGTAAATTCACAACACGAGTCGTGCGTTTATCACAAGCTAATTATTTCAATTTCTCAGATAGCCGTAGCAGGCATACCTAATAACGCGACGTTCTCAAAACACCATATGAATATAAATAAGCTAGGTATTTTCATTGCTAGAACTTTTTAAAATTTTCTTTGCATAAAAATAGCATACTCAACTTTTGCGCATGTGATCTTTGAATTTCCGTTGCTACGAATAAAATCTTAAAGTGAATCTTCAGAAATAAATATCATTACTCACTCGAACCCAATAAAAGAATCCCATGTTGATAAGATTGAAAATAATAATCGGAAAGACAAAAACCTAATGCACTGTTGGGATCGTAAAACAAATAAACAGAGGATTTACCTCTGCGTTCCCGCAGCCACGGCGACGTCGGTCGCTTTGACCAACCTACAAAAACCCACCCGACCCAACCTTTTAAGTAGGTTGTTAACTTTTTGATTTATGGTCAATAATAGAGACGCAACGCCGTGGGAGATTTCGACCACCAAAATATCTATATAATTTAACCAAACCCACGAACCCATAATGAGGAGCTTATTACGTTGTCAATGACTTTATCTCGAGGTAATTACTCAAACAGTGATCGATTTTGCGAAGCCGCACGGGTGGTCTGAAAGAACAATCCGACGGGCTCTATTCACTGGTCAATACCAATAAAAACGTTTTCGATTATCATTTTCATTAGCGACTTAAACCTCATACAATCAAACCTTTGTAATCACGTCTTCGCGGTTCATCAAGTATTTTATGGCGTGTAAACTAAAATACTTTTATTTGTTCAGTTACTACGAAAGAATTGATTGCTCTTTGGCGCCACCCATGTGTACATAGCACATCGTACACTCGTATACATATTATACTCAGTGACGTGCAAATAAAAGCCGCCGTCTGGACCAAAGTCGCTCTACTCTAAGTGAGGTGCGCAGTAATCTATAAATGATAAAATATCTTCGTTGTTTTATTGAACGCAATAATGATCCGACAGACTACAGAGCAAGCAACTTATGTATAATACCGATTAGTCCATTGTCCGTAGGAATGCTACTGCGCAACACTTCTTGTGCGATATGTATTTCATTGTTTGTGGACGCGTGTGGGTTAATCGGCGGTGACATCGACCTAGCTCGGAGCCGACATGAAAAATTAATAAACACGTTCGTAATAGGATCAACTTTGTAACCATTGTATCATGCCTCCATTTTTTAATCATCACGGCTTAATGATGGAGAGAGGCTGGCAGGAGATCCCTTGATCTCATGCCGCTTAGCCACTTGCTGGTAATTAATAAAATATAAACATAAGCAATAAAACGATAGTCCGGAATGTGTCGGCAATATTCAAAAGCTATTCCGAGTCATCGCGTAATTACTATTATTTGTTATGGAATTTAATAAACTTGTTAAGGTTTGGAAACGGAGGTGAGCTTCGTTATGCTTTTATTAAGTTCGCGTGGCGTGTGTTTGTTTTCGTAAGGGGATTATGGTGGTTGTTTTTTGCCGCTCTCGAGTCTGGGTGGGCGCGCTGAGCGCTCCGAGACACCGCTGCGCCAGTCTCGCCCGCCAATTTATTCGTTGTGGAAACCGCTTCGTAAATAATTTAACCTTAATTGTTCTGCGTGAAAGTTACACTAATAATATTTAGAGCTCCAACACTACTACATTTACGACTTTAAACACTATTTGAATAAACAGACTGAAGTATTTGTATATTCTAGATAGAATCTTTAGTATATTCTTACCGTCGCAAACGGGGCAGTTGTAGTGGTTGTGACGCTGGTGTTTGGGTCTGTCGCAGGGCGCGTAGCACTCCGGGCGGGAGATGGTGATGACGCCGGCCTCGCAGCGCAGCGTGCTGCCGTCGTGGCTCCACTCGGAGTGCGAGGCGTGCTCGGTGCCGTTGTACCAGCAGCCCTTGCAGCGTGCGCAACAGCCCTCGCGCGGCATCAGCACGGCGCACTCGTCCATCTGGCCGCACTCCTCCACTCCGCTCCGACACTCCACGAAACCGTTCTATAAATAAAACGCATGGATTTCAAACGAGCTTCCTAAAATATGCGCCAACTTGTCTCGATTGTAATTTGCGATTTTGTATGCATCTGGAGTATTGAAATACATTCTCTATCTCGTCTCGGCATCGGCCAGGTGCGCTCGTAGAGCGTTGAATAAAAATTCTACACACCAAAATGCTTACATTTTTATAATTACCGTCAATCCCATTCATAAAGAGGAGTTATTTATAATCACTTGTGATCAAAATTCAAGGGACTACTCATGTGGTTATTTCCGAACATAAAAAGACTTTAGGAACATTACTTTTTTCCTTATTCTCTTTTGTTTTATTCATGTTTTTAATTTCAGAATGCAATTGACGTCTGGGCGTTTGCTAAGGCCTGCATTTAAATTCAATCGCGATGTATGTTAAATTACGTACGTTGGAAGAGATGTATTTAGTTTTATTATGTACAGACAATTAATTTAAAACGTAATGATCATAACAGTATTAAAAAAAATTCAATCAAGGTTCCAGTTTTTATGAATCTACATACAGTAGTAAACAAAGGAATGTAGATTTGTGGCGAAGTCTGTGCATCGTCGATATACTGTTATTATGAAAATCACATGCATTTAAACAATACTTTTCTATTGATAATAATCTACACAGCGATTCCAATTCCATCCATCCATTCATCAGTCAAAGAAAGTTCACTGCTGAACATAGGCCTCTCCCAATGATTTGCACAGTGACCTTCTGGAGCCAGTCTGCATCCAGCGAAGTCCGGCGACTAACATTCCAATTGCAGCATTATAAAAAAATCCAAATTCTTAGAAACTATAACCTATCAATGTGTTTGTTTCTTATACCGTAATAGAATTACTTCTCAGAAAAAATGTTTTAAGCGATATATTTTCCTAAGACTATGAATTTAAAGAATCACTATAACATCAAATATTGTGTGTGACGCCACTGTGGTCATCAGTGACTGGTAATTCCGCGCGCAAGTTATATAATGAAAACATATGACGACTGTTTATTGTCCAATTGAAGCGCTAGTGTGTGACGCGAATGATATCCCGTTTTCCTCTGAATTTCTTCATTTTGAATATAATAAATTATAGAACAAATACAATCAAATAAAGGTGAGTAATTGTGGACTGGGTTAAATAAATAAACCCATCTTTTAATATTATAATTATAATAATTATTCAGCAGACTTTTCTAGTATTCGTTATTTTTATTACTTTCAATCCTAATGTCAATATAGAAGAGTTTATTTAAAAAAACCTAGTGAAAGGTATTGAAATTACTGTGAACATCGAAACACCTAAGTAATGAATCATTATTTAAGACATACATTTTAGATCGAATGTAACTTTGTACAATCGAGTAGTAGACAAGATATGATTCATAATCGTACTGCCAGTAAACCGATGAGCAGAATGCACGTCACCTCGCGGTACGCACCAACCTAGATATTATTAGCGGAGTACGAATAAATGGCAGTGATACACTAATAAATGTGTGCACTGCAAATAAATGCATACAAATTATTCACGATGATAATTCGAAACGTTTTAAATGATAACAAGATCACAAACGACCGTCATAATTATTTAATGCGTTCTTTAACGGCTCTTTGTTCTAAAATGCATTTGCATAAGCACGTGGCTGACTTGAGGGAAATGTTAATAGCTTTTCTACATAATACCTCCGATGCACGTCTACGGCACTCGGACCTTAAGTACTAATGAGCCTGTATTCCTAATGGAGCTTGTGTTGTTCTACCGCTAAAGAAAAGAGAGGTGAAAACTCACGAAGACTTTCCCACGCATCCATTACTGCAACTCTTATCAACTAGGACCTATGATGAAATGCAAAGTATTAACACTTGACATTGACGCTCGGCGAATCTCTTAAGGACCCTGGTTCGTCTTTAACCCGCATCGAAACAAATAAAAAATAAAACGAGTAATGTTAGAATAAATAATTGTCCACTTCATGTTGAATTTATGAACTAGTTAATGCGACTTCTTAGCGCACTTTATAATACTTACCACTGTAAAGCTTTTATATAACAATTTGATTCATTAACATTCCATTGTATTCCGCACGTTTGTAGAGGATATAAGTACTTTAACGTGAGCGCGCGCAAAAATCATTAGGATTTTCGATATATTGTTGGCCAAGTGTTTTAATGACTGTACATATGTGTTGAATACAGAAGTATTCGGCAAAATATTCATCAACCTGAGGCAAGTGTAAACATCGAAAAAAGATTTGTAGAATGTAAAACAAGGCTGGAACTCAAAAGCTAAAACAAGACCGTTAGTATTTATAATGCAGTTGATGAAACTTCACTACCGCAACATCATTTGAAAGACGCGAGACTTCATCTCCTTACAATTACTCAGACTGAGAACTCGGCTTGAACAGTTACATAATTTGCTAATTACAAACAGTATTGAAACTAAAATAAACTCGTTCTTTTTTTCTGATTTTATTCGTTTTTAGAATATCTATAAGTAAAAGTATTAAAGGTTAAAGAACTAAAAAATTTAATTAATTTAATCTTTAGCTATGCATAAGTTCGTCATCACGATAATATTATACACATGCCAGGATTACTTCCAGCGAATTTCTTATACGTCACATACCTAAAACAGATAAGGAAATGATTATTTAATAACGAATATTTAACCATCCAAGAAGTCAAGCAACTTATTAGCATCTAAACTGGCAGACATGTTCAATATTAGCGGCCAATATTTGCACAAATCTGTAAACTTATCAAACGTTTTAACACCAAACATAACTGAGTCCTAATTTGTTGGGGCTCGTTGGAGTGAAAAAGATTTTTTTATTGTTGTTGCTGGCTTGTAGCTAATTGTATTCGTTTATTAATTATATATATTTAGCCTATATAAAACTAAAATGTAATGGTTGTGCCATTTGACTACAATATTGATACGTCTAGAAACACCGGAAAGGTTCAGTCCAGTGCTCTAAAGAAAACCGAAGTATAATAAGGTTTTGTTCTTACATTTCATATTATTTATCCTAATACAATCAAATAAAAAGTTTTAAGTGTTTTCAATATGTTTTAATTTTGGTGTACACTGAAGCATAAATAAATAAAATACATTCTCCACCGACGAGAAAAGATTACTTAAATTGATATTAAATATATTCAGTCTGACCGTCCATTAATATTCCGAAAGAATGTTTTTTGGGAAAATTAATAGTCCGTGTATAAGTATGGAACAAGAGTATTGCAGTGTGGTACGTGAGAAATACAGGACCGTTTCCAAGATGCAAAGACTACAAAAACATAACTGGTATAAAGTAGACTCGAGGAGAACTTTACCAAAGGGGAGTAGACAGATTAAGTTATGGATTGACAGCCTCCGTAGCTTAGTCGGTTAAACGCCGCCTGTGAAACAAGAAACCGCAGGTTCGATCCCCACACCGAGAAAATTAATGTTTGTGCGGCCCACAAATATTTCTTTCGGGTCTGGGTGTTCGTGCGACCGAAAAGTCCCTCGCAGTTCCTGATACCCACGATACAAGACTCCATCTTAGTGTGAGGTCAGGACTATGGATGTGACTGTTGGGTGTTATTTATTTATTTTTTAATTTTCAAACTTATCTTTACGTAGGCTAATTCTTATATACGTGTAATACATAATATACGCATGTATATTTAACTATTTATGAGAAGTATAAACTTGCTAAAGTTCAAATACTGTTTTAAAGATTCTCACATAATGAAATGATCTAAAAACATGATATAATATAATTACAAAAAAATAATAAACGAGAATCAAAGAGTGACTTAATTGTCTCTGCTAAAATTATTTTGTATTTTATTAAAATAAATTCTACTTTTTGAATTCAAAGCATTACACAATCTAGCAATCTAGGGAGTGGACTATAATAAATTAACGAATAATCTCAGATGTATTTTATTGATTTTTATGTAGCCTGTCAAATCGTTACAGATTTAAAATCTATTATAACTACATTTAAAATAATAAAATATATTAACTCGGATGGGTGTGGACCAAACTTTTCAACCAGAGGCTGTGGATCCATTGCTTAAAACTTTTCAAAATTACATTTGTGTTAATTTATTTATGTATATACTTCACAACATTTATGTCGCTATGAATAAACGATATTAACAAAACCAACCACCAACACCAATTACAAAGCAATGCTTGGCATTCCACTGCGTTCGACGTAGTGAGCCAAAAGATGTTAAGTCTTAATATAACCAGTACTTACTCTGGCTACAGTCATTCAAACCGGAACATAACAGTGTATTAGCACTGCTGTTTTGCAGAAGAAATTGGTTGCGGTGGACTTCTCATGACACCCATGACACAATACAGTTGATATTAAAGTGAGCCCAAGATTGCGTAGTTTTGGTTTATAATAATCTCCCATTAATTAAACGTTATAAAATGTCTCCGATTTATTCTACAACTAGCGGCCCGGCCCAGCTTCGCCCGGGTACAAATAGATTTCTGTAGAATAATATGTACGTATTATACATATAAACCTTCCTCTTGAATCACTCTATCTATAAAAAAACCGCATCAGAATCCGTTGCGTAGTTTTAAAGATTTAAGCATACAAAGGACATAGGGACAGAGAAAGCGACTTTGTTTTATACTATGTAGTGATACAGCCAAAAACACTTTTCGCTGCTCCATTTAAATGTAGGATATGGGCTTTGTTACGTTATGTTGTTTTATTTATTAGGAAGGTTATATAATGTTGACTATTTTTACGAAACAACAGGTTGATTTTTTTTTATCTGTACATTTATATAAATATCGAATTAATACTATTTAATCATCTCCGTTAAGTCGCATAATAAAATTATCCATAATATATATTGTCATATTGGGTCCTAATAAATAACGCTGTAATTTGTGTCTATTTAAAATCATTACCATCGGAAATTAATTTTGCTCAGCAGACTATTTAATTATGTGTTTTATCCATCATTTCATAGAAAGGTATTTATCAGTCTAGCTAAAAGTTCCGGGTTAAGATCTTATTTCATTACTTATCTGATAAACCAAAATAGCAATAACAAATTCAAGGAACGATTAAAATCTTAAAACAAACATTTTTAAGAATTATTTTATAAATAAGACGTACGTAATAAATCATACAAGAATAGTGTTTTAGGTCTGTACCAATAAATCAAATAAGTAAAGATTCGTAATCCCATGTCCTAGTTTTTCATGAAATAGCACAATTCTACAAATGGCACTCAAATGCATGAAAGTTGATTCAATATGTTACATAAATTGTAATCTATACTACCGAATAATGTAGAGGCATGTTACTAGTTTCTTTACTACCTCGGCGTAGCACGCGGGGGCGCGATTGAGGCGAGCGCTTAGCACCGGTGTTGCCAGGTGCAAAATGCACGGGAATTTACTCTAAAATTATCAAACAGGATTTTCTATTTCGGGGTATAATATAAACTGTAGAATTTCAAGAATGAGTTAAAAAAAGTAAATGTGAATCATGCAGCGGGTCCGGTAGTTACGGGGACTTTTACGTCACACCTCACATTCAACGTCATGCTAATATATTGAATGTTTACCTCATAAATTAATGTACAATATGGGCCAACATAGTCCGTTCTCATTATATGTTAAAATTTTACCTAAATTCTCTTCATTTACGAGTTTTACAACTAGCGGTTTATTTTTCATACTTGTAATATATGATCTGAAAATTATTAAGTAATACAAACTTCATCACGGGAATGATTTTACATGATCCGTTTTATTAATCATTCTTTAAAAACAGTCATTTTCGAATCTATCTCTTCTGGTTGGGTCTATTTATTTATTTTGTTGGCTTATACATATTTTTTTAAACGTATTTAAATGGACTTTATAACCTTAGACCTCAATTTTTATAACATGAGTGGAATTCCCACAGGCACCGGATAAAATACGTGATATATTATAACCGGTGCCTAGGGTAAAGAATAAAATCTTATTTATTTTACTTCATCCGTACGCTTATCGACTAGTTTCAGTAATTAGAACAGGTGTTGCTAGGCAACAGTATTCGATTTAAACGCGTACAGCTGCACAGCGATACACTATATTTATCCGAAATAAAAAATTACCCTTACTTTTTATAGCCGGAGATTTGTAACACTAACCGAGGTCACTGGCTGTTTATTGTTTTTCATTACTTCAACCGAATTTCACGCGCGGCTCTCTTTGGAATCACCCTCAAATAGCGAAATATTTACGTTTACACGTCAGATAATAACTTTAAGTCTGTCGACTGGTCATTACTCGTTAATGTGTATAGAACAAAATAGAACAGATTATGAGAATACAAATTTGGTACGATAAATTGGGGTACTCTGCCAACTTTGTTAAGCAACCTTGATACCGCGTAAAACGAGATTTAAAATCGCCATCGTTTGCCATCCATTTGTATTAATCAGTCACTATGTTGCGGCATTTAATTTTTTCAATGTAATTAGGAGGCTTTAAAATGTTAATTTTTATGGAAGATTTCAGTAAAAAAAATACTCGATGACATTATACCTTAAATTAACATTTGGACACGTTTTGGGTCAAATCTGTCAATAACACACAATAAGCAATACTATTATAATTGATGTATAGATGTAAGATATTTTAATTAACAATATAAAAATCCCTCGAGCATGTATCACGGTTTGTTATTGCATATATATGCATATGTATATGCATATACGAGCTAAACTCCACAGGAACCACAAAATTTCCAGGAACGGCTGAAATGGAACCAAAATTGCTTTTTTTTTCTTTTATAGCACGATAAACCTACGCCCATAGTTGATTTAAAAAACAAGTACATGCCCAAAATTTTATGGTACAAGCAACAATCCATCAATAAATATATCTAAGCTGCAAAACACCTAAGAAAAGACGTCGTATAGAATCTTCTTCTCACAAATAAATGCGAGGCCTTACTTATCAGTGGAACATATAAATACAAATACTTAAGCCTCGATAATTTTATGTATGATACATATGTTTTTTAATTAATATGATGATTTCAGTAAGCCATTAGTCTAATTTGCTGTCGTCTTTATCAAATGTCAAGGTTTTTTTTTTATTTTGAAATATAGAGCTTTTTATACTTCATTGTTACCATTTAACGGTTATAAATAAGTATTGGGAGAACTATGTGCACACAAGTTATATTTAAGACTTTTATAAATAGTTAATAATTTTTTAGGTATGTAGGTATTATTATATATTAGTCTGCATACTGGCTCTGAATGCATAATAATAGGCTATTATTACTTTGTACACGAACATTCGTCTGGTAAAGTTGTTCTTTTTTTAATTACTGGCAAAGGCGTAAAGCTATATTAGGGATCCAATAAAATGTTTAACATTAGACTATTGACCTCCTACATTCTAAAAATATACCGTTTTGGAGTGCAACAGGGTTTTAATTGCACCCAAGCGAAGCTAGAGCAGCCTGTTCTAAATAATAATTAAGAAACAAATATTTCCAAGAATGAGCTTTACTGTTTATACGTTATCCCAATCTTAGCTTATCGAAATAAATTGGAACGTTACGATTCACCGGTAGAATCGTTAAATACGCCGAGTAAAGTATAAGCAGTTCTATTGGTATGGCCTTAATCCAATAAATCCTAAACCGCACCTCACAGAAACAGCCACAAATACTTGTGTTTCACCTACATTTTTATTGCACACCTAAAATATTTTCCCAAACAAAACGGAAAATCTAAGAATTTGCTATACTAGGAAGCCATGTGCAGACCTCCTGCCGGCGCCATGCCAGCCAACAAAAGTGTTGGCGAGTGAGCTAAAACAGGTGAACATGCTCGCGCGCCACGGTCGCTGCTCGTACATCAAACTCTTTATATACCTACACTAAAACACATACAATCTATTGACTTTTAAAGCCTTTTAACATCAGATGATCTATTTCTTTAGCCTAGACTTATCGATTTTTATCGCTCTGTAACTAATATATTACAACTAAGAAAAACAAACGCTACGATAGAAAATTGCTAAGATTGATACGGAATGCTTCGGTGGTTTGGCCATATTGAAAAAATGGATGCAAGAGACTGACTAAAGAGATTTATGATGCGAAAATGGATGGTGAAGTTGGTCGAGGACGTCCCTATCGGTCCCATAAAAATCAAACAGAAGACCTGTTGAAGAAAGGAATGTACAGAAAAAAAAAAGAATACAGAATCCTCCAAACCGATACGTGTATGAAGAGATTGATGACAGCTGATGCAACGAAAGACATGTATGGACCGTAACACTTGGCTCTCAATAGTCTCTGCCTACCCTAATGGGACATAGACCTGAGTTTATGTATATCTGTATATATTTACAAAATAGCTCAAATGAATATTCGGAATCAAAAATGTTCCAATATTAGTACAAATATGGTGGTTCTTCAGATGGCCGTCACAACGCTTCCTGTTTCATTGATAGTACGAATGCCAAACATCCTCGACACTTCCTGACATTTGCGTAATTTTCCGATGACACCTTCTTCAATTATCGCTGCGATAATGTCATAATACGATGATATGTTATATCAAATAAAACAACTATTTCATTACAATAATTGTACCGTTACCTTTCTCAAAGTATTAAAATAATATATCTATTAAGTATTATCTATATAAAGTTAACTAATATTTATTTCGTTTAATAAATAGCAGTGCCTTTATAATATGCTGCATTGATTGTGTACGTATTAAAGTTATTTATTTTCTCACAAGCGACGCCATTAGTGTAATGAAATTATTTTCAATTTAATACTACTTTAAAGCGTGAAGTTAATGTTAATAAAATTCTTGGCCATACTTTTAATGATAAAATAATGTTTTATAAATTTTCGTAGTTTACACCGAGCGGTGACATTTGGGGTACAGAAACTTGTTTACCTGACAGCCGCATTAATTTGAAAATCAGCACTTTAAAACGACAAAATTAAACTAAATTAAAGAAAAACTTGATAATTTTAATCCGCAGTTGGCGTTCTGGTTGTATTGCAAGAAATATTGGTTGTTATGTATTAAATGTGTACGTTAACATTCATTTAAAATGTTTATCTCTTCATTTACATAATGGACTCGCGCTCTACACAGACTGCTCGGGGACTCTCCAATGCGAGGATTCTCGTTTCAACAACCACCTGTTTAGAGACGCTCTTTGGAAATATTTTAATGTATTTCATCTTTAATTCTATTTAGAATGTACGCGGCTGCGTGAAATATGCTTCAAGCTAGCTCTTGCGGTGTATTTATCGTTGTAAAGATTTTATGGCAGCTTGCGGCGCGAAGTGTTCAAGTAGCCTGTTATGTAATAAATTGCCACAAGTTCGATTTCAAACAGCCATATTTAGTATTTAAAAAAATATTTTGGCACAGAAAAGTCTTTTAAGGTTGTACATAGGCACGCCACGCATCTTACTGTGTATTACTTAAAAAATGTAAACGATTGTTTCGTAACACCATACTGAAAGAAATAAGAATACACTCTTAATTCATGCGATACATAAAGCTAACAGATAAATTTAATAAAGAAAAGAAAAGAAAAGAAAAAATGCTTTATTATCGCGCAAATTAGCCGCATACAACACAGTACAATAATTATAAAAATGTAACAATACAATAAATAAAAAAAAAAACAAAAAGAGACTAAATATAAAAAAGGAGAAAAAATAATAATATTATATAGACTTTGTATTTGAAAGCAACTAAACAACTTTATAATTTAAAAACTCGATTTTAGACAACAGTTGCATACACGATGCCGTGAAAAAGGCGTTAAATGTAAGGATGAAAGGGTTTGGTGATACAGTTTGAAAATAGAACATGCACTTAGTGTAGCCAAATTAGCTACAAAATAAAATCCTTCCTTGTAAGCACACTTGTAAGTAATAAAATGTATGCAACATAGCTTTTTAGTCAACATTACAAGCTAAAGGTGTTAGTTTATACAGATAGCGTCACATTAAAATTACAAATGAGAATCGCTAACAAAATCATAACAAGTACTAAGTGTTCGAGATATTTCGTGCAACCCTAGAATGGAGTGCTAATTATAGACATTAAAAGTCCAGCATGTAATAATGTAATAGTATCTAGGAGTAAATGATCCTAGGGCGGCGACAGCGCAAGGCCGAATGTGGGCTGCCTGGCGCGCCTGGCGCCTAATTCTTATGACACCTTTGTGTTGTCTACACACTTTAATTAATTTACTTAAACATTATTAAACGAGGTCTAGACGCTTGAAGGATTTAACTGGGTGTACCATAGCTGAAGGTGAAATGAAGTAATTTATGAGACAAGATATTTCTCGTACAGTATAGTAGATTTTTTTTAATTTCTAAAAAATAAAACTATCCTGTGATTTGTTAGTCGTGATTATATAAATAATTTGTATCATAGAGTATGTATAAGGTTGAAAGTAATTCTTGAGCGGATACATCAAAGTGTTTAAGAAGAATACAATCGTATTTCTATTTGTAACGTTTACATAAAGTAATAGACACAACAGTGCAGTGTTTCCTTGTACTGGCATACCTATTCATTACAAAATACATACGGACGGAACACAAAAAAACAAATGCACACCAATGTTAGTGCGGCCTTGCATTAAATGATATAACGTGGTGAGTAATCAGAATCAGGCTCCTGGCGCCTTCGTTCCTTGCCATTTTTTGCGCGCGACACGCGTCTCCTATCCACATTGATATACTTATTTAATGGCTGCGCTGTAATGGATTCCTAGCAATTAATTATAAATGATAATACAAATGTTTTCCAATGATTTATTAATTCATGTGAACATTACTATTCTTCAATAAATTACAAAAACGTGATTTGCATCCTTTACAAAATTTCAATTACGTAACGAATAAAAATATAATAATATATTGTGTTCGATGGCGAGAACTTTAGCCTCCATATTACAACTAACCTCACCAACATCAATAAATCATATAATACCACCGCAATACTGAAAGTGACCCAAAACATAATATTTTATCGAGTAACAGTAAACATCTGCGCTTATGGTCATACGGATATAAAACGAATTGCTCTTTTTGATTCACAATATAACGGCTCATAAAGCATGTTGAGAACTTGCAACTGAATTATACTAGCATTTTTTGCATCATAGCAAAACATAACAACAATGTCGATGATGTGTGGAGTGTAAAAAATACGCGTTTGCTAGACTAACCGGTGCGACCGCATACCGCGCGCGCGCTTGCGGCAAGGCCTCGTCGGCACCTGCGCCGTCTGCACGCCGGCCGAGCCCGCATGTACCAGCCACCGACACCACCACACCAATTGGACCAACCTAACCACGTCACTTCATACACGCCTATGTCCAAGCTAGTGGTCCAGCAGCGAAGGGCGACTTTTTCAAATTGGCCGATAATTTAAGAGATCAATTTTGATTTGTAATTGTTTCAATACCTACTATTTTATTAACATATTTTTAAAATAAAAGTAAGTTTATAATACACATCAATTACAAAAGTAAAGCCGGTAGGAATCGGCATGTATGAAGGCTTGGACACTGCCATACAGCCACACAGGCGTCACACAAAATATACACACTTATCAACCACTCCGACTGCCAAATCCCAAACGATATGTATAAATAACATTAAAGGCTATTATGTAACTTTTTAATAGTGTTAATAATATGCAATATATGTCATCGAGGACTCTGCAGTTAGCACGAGGAAGTAAAATATTTTTCGTTATTTAATCGATACAACATTAGTCGCGCATAAAAATTCCAAAACCAATTTACCAAAACAAAAACGTATCTGGTCTAAATAGGTCATCAATCAGACTTTGGGCGAATGCATGCTTAATGGGATATAAAATAAAAGTAATTTTAATATTTCCTTTGCCACCAAAACGGTCGATACCTACCTGTATGCTAAATTCTAATCATCAAACACAGAAAAACCAAGTTTTATTGAAATTATTCAAAAATAATAAAATACAGAATGGTAAAATTGATCAATATCTTGAGTGGCCGGTGATAAAAGTATCGTCTTGTACCCAAAATGCTAATAGTAAAACTTGATCCAGTTCTTAGGTATGTCACAACGAAGTATGCATGGTAGAATACGGAATTCACTTTGGATGTCGATATACAGCTTGTACGCACTTTAGTGAACAGCTTTGGAGGCTGCGAGTGAAGTTGAGACCGTAGACAGATTTATGAAACGTGAAATCGATGTTAAGTGCAATAATCGCTTGTACGACAGAGAGTGGTACGCGACGTAATCCGCACCTCGATAAATGACATGGCTCATTAAAGTAAGCGGTGCGCGGTAGCCACGAGATTTTATCAACCAGCTACTGGTTCTTATAAAAACGCAAGGCTAATGGCACTTCAGGTCAACATTATTCCTTCCACGCCACACGTACACAGAACAAAACGCTGCCTCACAAACCCCGCAAAAGAAGACGCTCCAAACTATTTTGCATTAAACTGTCAGATAAGATTGATAAATCATAAAAAATTCCATCAACAACCAGACGACATCTTGTGGTCGTTATTTGGCACGCGACAAAAAAGCCCATTAGGTAAGCAAATGTATATTTTAATACAGAATAAGCGATAAATCTCGCTATGGGCTTTCGAATTCCGCACAAGTCATCCGACGAGGTGAGATCGGCTGGGAAATACCACGCTATACCGTACATACCCAGCTTCACTTACTCGCAGGCCGCGCGTTATAAGTGCACGAGCCGCGGCCGCTGTCATCTCTCCATACGAACGTAATGGACAAATCAGTTCTTTATTTAATACCATCTGCGATTGTGAACGGATCTCCACACTCATTATAAATTGAAAATCTAAGTAAAAGAATGCAGGTTGTGATTAATAATGGAATGCCAGAAGCAGTTGTGCCAGATACCTGGCCTGACAGTGGCTGTTGAGAGGTTCCGCATTGGCAGTTTTTGTGCCGCCACCGACCGACGCCAGACCACCACTCATCGCAAATGAATGTATCCAAGTTTATATCGAGCATTGCCTTTTACAAATACGAGGAAATCATTCTAAATATATTTTTAATTCACTCACACGAATTCCAAAACCGTTTGTACGTTCTCAATTTAATTAAGGATTAATTAAATATTTGACAATAATACATAGGGCTATTTCCAGTTACTAAAGATGATACGATGGTACGTTTTACTACATCGGCCGTAATTACAATAAATGTGAAATAATGTTTTTAATTTAAAGATATAATTATTTACATTTCAACATAACACAAATTTTAAGTGTTTTTGTATGGTGTTCTAATCCTGAGAAGTGAAATAATATATTTTACGTATCTTTGGGGGTTACTCTATACTCCGACACGAAGTTCGGATGTTCGGACATAGAACATCAACATATAAGATAAAAGTTTTCTACTTCTAAAAATCATGTATGTATGTGAGATCATGTATGTGTATGAGACTTAACATTCACTTCGAACTTAATCTATCATTATGACGTACGATACAGGATTTAAACATTTTGTAAATACATTTTCGTACAGTTTTACGTGCAGTCTTTGATAATTTGTCGTCGTCTCGGAGTTCAGAGTTACCACTTCCAAATTATTTATACAAGGGTACTAAAAGGTGTGTTACCACAAAAAAAAATATGTACCCAACTTAATGAGGAAGTTCAACAAGTTAAATTCTAATAACGCAAATTGTTTGCTCGACTTATATACTAATTATGGTGTTGTGAATAAAATTATATTTTTTCTACATTACTCCAATATACTCCGTACCACTTAGTATGTAGGACGTATTGTAATAGATTATCTCACTCATTCTGCTTTGGCGTGTTCAGTTAGAAACGTCACAGATTTGTATAAAAATTATCACATTCGCTTTTATACACATCATGTTAGAAATTATTTTAATGCCTAGCCGCTACGTGCAAGTAAAGCACGCACGGCAACGATTTTGTTTTTCTAATAAGGATAATGTTAATTCATTTAACAAAATATGATTTTTAACAGTGTTCCAAAACGTCACTCATGTTAAAAGTGTGTTCACTAAATAAGTGAAACTATTACTCTCATTAAGGAAACCGCTTTGTTAAAACCTTCCATATAAAAATTATGAAGCCACTCGCTTAGAAATTCCAAGAAAAATTGTCCGCTAATCAAATTACCTACTAGTTATTGTTTAGGTGCGAGCTTGCCGCACGCGCGAGTTAGAATTATTATTCTATACTTGGCGCGTGATAAATTGATTTGGTGACAGTGGCCGCCGTGTGAGCATACAAACAGCCCATAAGTTAAATCCAGAGAGATAATTACGAGGCCTGGGTACGATTTTGTACTTTGGTTTTCATGCCCCAACGGGAACATTGCAAATTACTTTACAAATACTGCTTCCCAGCACCAATTAAGGAGAGTTCAGTAGAATATTAAATGTTTCGGAAAATCCATTTATTTAAGTTATCAACGCAGCAACAGTTGTATTTAAATATACTGTAATATTTTAGCAACTGGAATAATAATAATTGTTTACCCAGTTAATATGATTTGCTACCACGTGCTGAAACTACTAAATCAGTAAACCAAATACAAACATATACTCCGTATACGACATAAATCATAGCATATTGCTAAGGCTAACCTTCAAATATACACATAGGCCACAACATTAATAGAGATAATTTAAAACAATGTACCTACAGTCAGTTTGAGAGTAGTTACTACGAAACAGAATACGTATAATGCTTACCTTACAAATGCAGCGGAAACAGCTGCTCCAATCTTGTTCGAGCCTTGCGTCTTGCAGCCGAACGGGCTCGCCTTCGTTAGAACACGGTGCGCGCTGGCCTTCTGAAAAAGAAAACATTATATTTTTAACGTGCTTATTCAAACGGCGTTGACCAATAAATTTGATTTTACATTAGATACAGATGGAATTAACATAGACTGCAGAGTACGTATTGGAATAATTTTCGATTGAGTAAGAGTTGGGCAGGTGCGTTGGACATAAGGAAAGTTGGAGTGCGTCGAAACCGGCAGCGCGGTGCCGCGGTGTGACGGTGGCGTGGCAGTGGCGGCGGCGCGGCCACTCAGCGGTCGTCCCGGGCCCCGGCGACCACGTGCAGCGTGGAGGAGGCTGCGGTTTGTGCAACTTGCGTGGGAAACAAACGTCCTATATATCAATGCACCGAGCGTTGCACTGCATTACAAATATTTTAAACGATTTAACGTTTATGTCAAATAAATTAATGATTGTGCCAAAGAATATAAATGGCGAGAGATAGATAAACCGACGGAGCAGCTTAATCAATGTTGTCGTCCTTCGTCA
Source organism: Hyles euphorbiae (assembly GCA_023078785.2). Taxonomy (NCBI): domain Eukaryota; kingdom Metazoa; phylum Arthropoda; class Insecta; order Lepidoptera; family Sphingidae; genus Hyles; species Hyles euphorbiae. Next base: position 7,857,591 of record CM041038.1, on the reverse strand, counting down.
CGCTGAATTCCAATGTAATTGGAGAGCTATTATTGAAGATATCGTTATTTGAATAACAATTTGAATTCCGGCAAATTAGTGAAATATTTGTATCTACGTTTACGACTTTTACTCGTGTTTGACGTCTATCGAATTATATCGATACGCAATGATGGTACAATCTGCATAAGTAAATGGACGTAAAGGCACTAGTGTGGAATTTTGATATATCAATAAAGTTTGGGATCCATTGCGCAAGGTTTCGTAGTAAGTGATGACGTCGAGGAGTGTCGAGTGTGGAGTGGCGATGTGGCGGTGCCGTGGCGCGGTCCGCGACGTGCGGATGACATTCGCGCATCGGGCGTTGCGTCTCAGTGTCGATGTCGTGGTCGTCTGATCACATTTTACCTTGATTTAGATCCACGGATCCGCATTCTTATTACGTAGCGATTTCGGGCGCCACTAGCACCGGTCGCACTGTTACGGCTGGCGTAAATATTTTTGTAGGTAATTAATATTTGCTTGTCTACGAGTGTGTTCCTCTTCTAATGTTTGCGTACACGGTAACGTAAGCCGCAGTATACGCATGTATTTATTCCTTAAATTATCTTCCTAAATAGCGGTACAATTAAATTGGTATACTGTGAATACACGTATCACATTAAACGTGTCCGGCAATAATTTAAACAAGCGCCTCAATGATGTATCGTTTTAATGGTCAATCTTCTACATTAGTTATGTGGGCATTCCGTATTTACATTTCACAATATCTCATAGCAACGAGCGGTTTTCAAGGTAAACGAATTTATTAATAATCCGCTGAATTGCAAATTACCAAATTAGATAGGTAATCCATATTGTTGGGAAATTATACTTGGACTTTTATAAAAAACGATAACATTCATACAATATTCACATGAAATTGGTTTTAAATATTAACAAATAGTAAAGTTACTAATTCTGTACACTGGAAATAATATTACCTTAATAAGATAACACTTTTACTTGATTAGCAACGTAATAACACATGTGTTTTCACCACCAACATTCCGGTACATAAAAGAAACAATGCAATAATGAACACTGAAATATACTCAACAAATTAATTCAAGTCACGAATGTCCTCGCCGTACGAAGAAGAGTTTCGCCTAGATAAGGATTTATAGATAAGCTATTTAATCGAGTATCAATGTCAATAGGCAACAGCTCAATAATAATTGACACTGATCTTGACCCCCAACACAGCTGCTTCGAATACTTAGATATTGCTAGTGACGTTTCATATAAAACTAACATCCTTATTAATCGAACTGTGAATTCCTTTGTGGCATTTAACAATTACGTTTCAATGATTTTTCATGGCTAATATTGCGTATTTAAATTGGCTTTAATGTTTCTATTATTTTTCAGTAGTAGTTGTTTTTAATAATTAAAATGTTTTTTTTTGTTTAATATTTCTACTAATGAGAATATACGAACTTATATAAAAAATAGTGTAGTGAAATTAAAAGTTTTCACTGTCTACAAAGCTCGTAATTCAGTGTTAAAAATATGGGCTAAGATCTTTTCAGAGATATTCCATCAATCGCTTAACATTATGATACCAATAAATGACAAGAAATTATGCAAATATCGAAAATATACGGTGCTTGAAACACTTTACGCTCGATTTAATGCAATGTTTCAGACGTTAAAGGTATACGCGAAATATACATAAAATGATTATAAATATAACATTTATCGGTCATTTCGTTAATATCGCTTAAGTGAAGATAATTTTAGAAAGTTGCCTCTATATTTAAATTTATCGATCTTTTATACAACTAATGCTAAGGATGCATACTTTTGCAAACTACCTTGACGACAGTAATTACTGGTATTGCTTTACAAAGCTTTGATACCGTTTCCAATTTCCAATATATAATATCCGTAACCTTTTCCTATAATCTTTGCGTTTTAAGTATTCTACAACATTTGGATATTATGTATCCAAACGATTTTATTCTTTGATCAACACGAATGAGCAAAACAATATGCATTCTCATAGAAAGAAGTACTAGTTACTAGAAAGTAAATAGGTTGACAGCGCTTAACTGTCCAAACTTCGACAGATTTCCACGAACCAAGAATACCAACAGAAATCATATAGGAAGAATACCAACAGGAATATGATAATCACATAGGAAGTGAGTATACACTGAGAAAAGCCAAACTGAACTCGACAGTTAATAGGATCGAGAGAGGCGAGCGAATGTGTGATCTATGTGAGAACGCGTTCGGAACCCACAGTTTCGCAACTGAAGAATTGTCGTCGAGTACGGGTTGTGCAACCGGTAACCGTCCGGACCCGTTCATTGTGTACCTTGTGAAACTTAACAGAATTGTCATAAAACTCATGGACGATTTTATAGTTTCGATCATTTGGTTTGGATTCATAAATTGTGGCGTTTGACGTGTATGGGATACAACGTGAATAGAGATAATAAAACAAATTCCTGTTAGAAATTCAAATTTTAAAACTTGTTATACTTTGTTTGTTGTTACAGAAAATTACACAAGAAAGAAAAATCAAGTAGAAACAAGATGGATGTCTCGAAATTACTGCCAAAAAAACTACAAATGGTTGCTTTTAAAGACAATATTGGTACTATAAACAAAACCCAACTCAACATAGGGTCGATTACTGATAAAAATATAATTAGCTGACCTTAGATAGCAGGAAAAATGATAATAATAACATCGTACACTAAAAAGTATTAGATATATTTTGATGTAATATGATTTCATAATTTTAAAGGCATGTTACGGCAGTACAATATGCACAACCATATATTTAGAACAGGTAAAATAAATATCGCGACTTAAACGAACAGGTTATATAAATACCATAAACGTGTGGTCCATATGTAATTACCTACATACCTTGTAGTCAAAGGCCATAAATAGTGCTGTAACAACTACGGTTTAACCTTTAATGGCGTCGAATTTTAATACCATGGTGTATTAATACGAATGGAAATATAAAATCATTAGATGACATATGCCACCTTTTATGATAATTGCAAAATTAAAACAAAGAAACAATTTGAAGTATGTATTGCACTTAAGAAACCTTGTTTTCTGCTGACGTCCTAGTCTAGTATACTTCCCGCGTAGATGCAACTCACGCAACTAATGAGTCAGTCGTAAGGCAGTTTCACATTTTACAGACACCTCAGAAATAACTTAATTATTTTTAATTGATAAGTACTTAAAAGTTGTCTTTAATAAATCGCAGATAGCGATTAGCCGCTGATGGTTACCCTGATTTTAAGCGCTTTTCATTTTTAATGGTGATATATTCGTTGTGAAAAATAAATAATTTATATATAAATAAATAAATACTATCGTAACCAGGAGGTTTGAAATCTATTGCGAAAAGGAGCTGTTATGACGTATGTATGACAAAAAATAGATTAAAATATGAATGACTACCCAACTGCCATACTACGAGTAGTAAAGATAATTCCTGTTATGTGCTCAGTTTTTAGTTAGAAACACGTCAATAAATGGAGCAAAATCATACCATGAAGTGAATTACGTCAAATGGATTCATGACAACTATATTGTCTTAACTAGATCATAATTAATATAATCAGTAAATATTGCTTTTTTTTTCCGAGAACTAAGAACATTTGAACATATTTTGCCAAAATTGTTACTGCTTCTTCATGCATCGCCGACTATATTCTGTAATATAATTCTGTGTTTATTTTATTGCACGAATGTTTCTCTTAAGAATCCGGATGCTATATCTTCTCCTAATTTATTCTTATTCTCAATGAACCTAACTATTCTAGTCTAACTTCTTATTCTAAGACTGCCAAGCCGATGGAACTAGAAATATACAATCTTGCATTTGACCTCCATTTTTTTAGTATATAGGCTCATAAATGTATTTCAGGAAATTACAGATTCATCCAAATCAAATATAGAAAGCCAAACTAAAAATGTAATTCTCGAAATTATAATATGTGCTTCTACAGATAAAATAATTTTAAATACACATCGGACCCTCAGTAGTTAGATAAAACTAAGAAAATGTTAAAAAGAGTAGTAAGCATAACATTATACAATCAAACATGAGACAAATCTCACAAGAGGGACAACTATACCCATAGCTTCCCTTTATTGGAGTTACAATACATTTTTTATTGACTTATATCACCAGAATATTGTTTTCTTTGTTTTTTTTTTTCAAGTGACAAACGTTGTACATATGTAGATAATAATATATTCCGAATGAGTCCAGAGTAGGTATTGTAATGTGGTCCCAGAACAATGCATTATGTTATTGTCTATACTATAGCCATGTTTCTCAAAGTCAGTGATAGCGCTCTCTTTAAAGGCACTGGAGGCATTTAGCAGGTTGCAGGCTAGAAAAAGTTGGGGGCATTGAAAAGTATTGGGGATAGAAACCAATTTCGTATTAAAATATTTTTAAGATTTTATATATCTTTCTTGAAATATATTTGTTCGTTCATTTGACCGTTTCGGACACAAGATGTCCACTGCTGAATATTGATAATTAAGAATATAAGAATTAAGAAATTAAGCTTGCCGAATTGTAGATAGTGGTGGCTCTGTCTATAATTTCAGTGATTAATTCTTGAGTTTATTAAAGAAAATATTGTTTCAAAAGGGGGACGAGCCCTATATTATTTAATTATCATAGGGGCGACGAGTGTGTCGTAAGTTTGGGAACCACATCTACATTTTTGCTTTATCATGGAGAACAGGAATGTGTACCTAGATTACAATAAAACAATTGCGTTAGATTTTCAATTATCATTATGATGTCACAGTATTGATAGGAATGGAAACTATTTATTGTAAAACAATAATCCATCTGATGGTGGCAATGCTTTGTTTTCTTATCTATGAAACAATACTGATGCGTTTATGATTCTACATATGAATTGTTACTAACTACAATAATTCTTAGTGGCAACATTGTTTAATAATATTTCATATATTTGTGTGACTACAAGTATTTGTTTCGGTTCTGGGTTTTTGTGAGGCCGAAAATTGTATTGTATTTTCTGATATCGGTATCAGAATATACCCAAGACTCAAAGCGTGGGGTTAGGAGTGTGTATGTGACTGTTGGGTGTAGTTTCATTTATTTGTAACCGTAAAGTAAATTATTAATTTGTGCAAAAAATGTTTCGTAGCAGCTTGGTCGTTTTTTAAAGATAGTTGTACTATTTACAACCGACTTAAAAAAAAGGATGAGGTTCTCAATTCAACTGTATGTTGCTTTTGTTTTTTTTTATGTTTGTTACTTCATTTCTCTGTACTGTGTGAACCGATTTCGACCATTCTTTCGTTGATTGAAAGCTGGTGCTTGTCATTTAGTCCCATAAAAATATGGCGAAGATCTGATGAATATCTTCGAACCTGAAGAGGGGAACGCCTCAAAATTAGGTAGGAGATATTATATAAGGCATAGGTCCGATATGTTTGGTACTTAGCGGCCCGCCTTCAATATGTTACGCATATATTTTGATTTGTTGGCTAATCAAGTCATTAAGCAAATTAATCAACATGCACAAGTACAATGAAATAAATATTATTTTTTGCTTTGCAGTGGTACAGTCAACGACAAAAGTCGTTGAGCATATTCAAAACGCCAAAAGTCTTGCACACATGAAGCAACAAAAGTGGTTGACCAGGTTCGGCCACAAAAATTCGTGAACACCTTAAGGTTACAAAAGTTTCCGAGCAACAAAAGCAACAAAATTCCTAAACACGCCAATATTACATAATTCAATGAACACTTGTAAAAAGCAAGTTTGCAGTAGATGTGTTCATCTACTTTTGTTGCTTTGTTATACAATTTATATTTTTTGCTTTTCTCTGCATTGACTTATTTTGTGTTTTTGTGAAATAATATATATTTACGCGAAGTTTAAATGTTGTTCTTGTTCGTCTGTTATAATACGTGCCTAATGTTATTCATACCGTGCTGTTGATGTTGCAAATATTATAATAAAAACTTACATAAAATAAAAAAAATATAAATTACTCACTGTACTACTTGTACTTGTGTGTACGATTTCGGAAATAATTTAAAAAAGTAAATACAAAGATAATAATAACATTTATTGATCGAAGAAATGAATTCAAAATATACCCTATCTAAAAAGGGTAGAAATATTTAAAATCTTGTGTGGCCTCCATTTGCTTCGATGGTGGCCTGTAGTCGGCATTGCATAGAATTTACCATATTTGCACACACATCTCCTCCTCTGAATGAATCCCATATGCGTTCCACGTGCCTTATAATGTCTACCTTCGTACGTGGCGTGTCGGGCTCCCAGGCTTGGACAATGAGACCCCATAGATTTTCTATGGGGTTCAAGTCTGGACTCTTCGGCGGGAACGGCATCTCTATAACAGCATTTTCATTATTGCAGAACCATGCTTGACATCTTCTAGCTTTGTGCACGGGGCTGTTGTCGTGGACGAGGTGTATTGGCTCCGATACGTGCATTCTGGCCGTAGGAAGTAGCAGGTTCTCCAACAGATCTATATAGCCTTCGGTATTCAAGCGGCCGGTCATTTCTGTCAGCTCACCGGGGCCCGATGCACTCATCCAGCCCCAAAATCCCACCGTCTTGTCCACAGGTATACGGTATTTCTCTGAAAAAAATATATCATTAAAATATGATTGACTGCAGTATATAGTCATTAATAAACTGCAACTTAATGCCTGAATTACAAAAAAGTTACCTGTGGTATATTGGACAAAAATAAATAAAATTTAAAATAAGCAATACACCCAACAGTCACATACATACCTACACTACACTACAGACTTTTCGGTCTCACAAACACCCAGACTAGGAACTAATACCTGTGGTTCAAAAAAATATTTAATTCGGTGCAGGAATCGAACCTGCGGCCTCAGTTTCACAGCCGGCATCTAACAAACTGAGCTACGTCGGCTATCAAATACACGCAAGTCTCTATGATCTCACAACACTCAAACCGAAAATGTATATAGGTAGGTATATTTATTGGGGGTAACAAAAATCCGCGTCTCCGTATGGGGTTTAAAAGTTTAGGTTTACGACTGACTCTAGCGTTTGGAAACCACAAGACACAAGGAACACAACAACACATAATAGAAATACAAATTAAAATAAAAATAATAAATGTATACTTACAGCAACACCTAGGCGTCGTGCAATATCGGTAACAGACATACCGTCGTCGCGAAGACTCACTATTTCATACCTACAATGTTCACTTAAACGAGTCTGTGACATTTTCAGCTCTAGTAAAGACGAGTAAATATGGTGTTTCAGTATGTAGACGACTTGCAGTTTTGATTTTTATCATTGCAACCTACTATTTATATATCCTCCCTTCGTTAGAAAAACTAATACTTCAGTCAAATTACGTTCTTTTTTAAGATCAAAAATACATATTAACAGCAATTTATTTTAATTATAATATCGATCAACAGTAAAAGTAATTATTATTCCAGTAATTTTACTATTAATACATGTTACTGATAGTATGATTTTAATAAAGGATTTCATTCACTGAATTATCTGTTTTTTAAAACGGAAGGGACGGTATGTCAGTAGCTGATCTGAATTTAAAGAAAAATATAATCATTAATAATTTTGATTATAATCAATAAACATTAATGTTAATGGTAATTTATATTATAATTATATTTTGATCAAATTCTATGCAATGCCGACTACAGGCCACCATCGAAGCAAATGGAGGCCACACAAGATTTTAAATATTTCTACCCTTTTTAGATAGGGTATATTTTGAATTCATTTCTTCGATCAATAAATGTTATTATTATCTTTGTATTTACTTTTTTAAATTATTTCCGAAATCGTACACACAAGTACAAGTAGTACAGTGAGTAATTTATATTTTTTTTATTTTATGTAAGTTTTTATTATAATATTTGCAACATCAACAGCACGGTATGAATAACATTAGGCACGTATTATAACAGACGAACAAGAACAACATTTAAACTTCGCGTAAATATATATTATTTCACAAAAACACAAAATAAGTCAATGCAGAGAAAAGCAAAAAATATAAATTGTATTACAAAGCAACAAAAGTAGATGAACACATCTACTGCAAACTTGCTTTTTACAAGTGTTCATTGAATTATGTAATATTGGCGTGTTTAGGAATTTTGTTGCTTTTGCTGCTCAGAAACTTTTGTAACCTTAAGGTGTTCACGAATTTTTGTGGCCGAACCTGGTCAACCATTTTTGTTGCTTCATGTGTGCAAGACTTTTGGCGTTTTGAATATGCTCGACGACTTTTGTCGTTGACTGTACTTATTATTTTTTGGTTTTTAGTGGTATTTTGTTTTGAAGTCGGTTTTTATTTTTTTTATATTTATTAAGTTTTGTTCTTTACTGCACACAAAAAAGAACAAAATGCATACAATTTTTTACAAATAAAATTAAAGAGACAGAGGGCAGTCTTATCACCCTAGGCGATTTTTTATGGATGGATATAACAAAAGGATAAGAAGAGAGCGCAGTATTTAATTTAAAGAAAACATGCTCTTATAGGAATAGATAAACAAATTATTCATAATTTATTTTTCTATTTGACTCAATACCCAAAACCTAGCAGCACTTAATGTACACGGTAAAAAATATTTTATACGAGCACGATAAAGAGGCAACAATGCATTTTATGGTGAGTGTAGTGCAATGCAAAGAGAGTAACCACCGCCAAGAGATGCTGCAAAAAATTATGCCGCTGAGCTCGAAACCGGATATAAACAGGCTTAACCAGAAACCCGACACATTACGTGGGTTACTACGACCAGTTTTCCATGTTTCGTACATACATATTGCGATCGAAACGGATAAAATATACCACCACAGTAAGAATCTAGCAAACTCACTAAACGCAACGCAACAGCAAAACCTATTTATGCCTCGATTCTATTCTGATCTATTCTGTTATTCCTCGTCGATTTTTCTAAAAGCGAAATAAGAGTAACAATAATACTTCGGACAACTGCAATGGTACTGTGAAACATAGGTACTACAGCTTTAAATAGCTACAGGAAGACTCTACCACATCGTGCCTCGAATCTCGATGTATTCTAGAATAAAAAATCGGAAAATATAAAGGCATAGTCGATGTAACATAGATCACGCCCCGCCTTTGCTTTGATTGCTTATATCCAACTACGAGCGCATTTTCTTCTACCGATGGACAGTCATATCTCGCCGTTGTATACTCATAAATATCGGCCAGTAGTAATGGGAATTATTGCTATTTCAAATTAACATCACTGCTTTGTTATTTTTAAAGGCTTAGCATGCTCTATATTTCTGCTATTGTCAATTGTCCTCAACAGAATATGTAAACAAAAAATCTGACCATATTTCATGTCTAAAATTACACACACAAAATTGTCTATGCAGTTTCTTCTTTAAATGGGTTCGTAAAAAATACTCACTCCTTCATAAAATATTAGCCTATCGGCACAATCGGCAGCACAATCGCAAATCTAAAAATTTAGCTTATTTATACAACTTGTGAAATGTTATTATCAACTTCACTTGCTAATTGCGATTGCTTTTGCTATTTATTCCAATACTAGGCTACTGATAAATATACTTACTAATAACAGCAGAGGAGGCGGCGACGGCGTTGTCGGCAATGGCGGCGGCAAGCACGAGCAGGCATGCGGTGACGTATGCGGTGCGGCGCGGGCTCCGCATGGTCGCGGCTACTCGCGGCGCCTGCGACCGCCTCGCCGTCTCCCTCGCATCACACCCTCGCGCCACGCCACACGCGCGGAACACCTAATACAAATGGCAAGATTTAGCCTCTTAGATGCTAGATATACACCCAACATTCATTAGTAACAGTCTTGAACAAATAGTATTAAGTCATACGTACTTTTTAGTCACTATACGAAACTTTTTAGTCTCTCTTTTTTGAGAATCGAACTCGCAACGTCTCGTGATTAACGCCCGAACACTGGAACGCCATTCAAATAAAAAGTTGCTCTTAACAGCGCACGGCCCACTTAGCCAGTACATTTAAGCGTGGTTAACGTAGTGAAGCGCAACTTATATTTAAGTTGCTTTCGAATATTCGGGCGGTAGCTTCTTAGATACCAGATATACACCCAACATTCACATAAGTTACAGTCTTGAACAACTAGTATTAAGTCATACGTATAACTAATAGTCTCTCTTTTTGCCTCGATGCGAGGATCGAACTCGCAACATCTTGTTTCACAGTCAGTGCTCAACAAACTGTCCTACGCATAATTTTATGTAATTACAATAGAAAATAGCAGTTATCGGAAATTATCGCTTCGATTTCCAGATTTGGTCCACATTTTTTTATGTCAAATAGAATTAGTATTTAAATTAATTATATAATAGTTAAAAAAAACTAAAATACACGCTTTAATAAGATATACAACTAAAAAAGTAAAAATAATTGATACTGAATTTAAGATAAGAAAATGGAGTAAAATACATATATTTTATTGTTACAAAGCGTGGGGTGTTTACAACAATTACTTATCCTCCTGCACCCCACGCTTTGTAACAATAAAATATATGTATTTTACTCCATTTTCTTATCTTAAATTCAGTATCAATTATTTTTACTTTTTTAGTTGTATATCTTATTAAAGCGTGTATTTTAGTTTTTTTTAACTATTATATAATTGTTTTGACTAAAAACATCCATCTACGGCTGTATTTCCAATCAATAACGCCATCTGTTGGTCAGTAGTAACATTTGACACTTGAAGAATACAAGAAGCTTATACCCAAATGGAGATTGCATTCCGTATATAAAAGTGAAGCACAAAAATTTTACCTTGAATGACGTCGCTGATGCCTGCTATCCTTTTCTTTAGCGTAACAATGAATGAACTTCACGTGAACTTCATTCATTGTCACTCTAAAGAAAAGGATAGCAGGCAACAGCGATTGCATTCAAGGTCAAATTTTTGTGCTTTAGTGTTTTATACGGAATGCAATCTCCATTTGGGTATAAGCTTCTTGGAAGAATACAATGTTAACGCCATCTAGCGATGAATGTAGCAATGGTCATCAATTATAAGAATAATTAATCCTGGCGAATCTAATCAGGATAATTATATATTTTAATCGAATTATTGTATTGTCATCGGTCTTTGACAGGTGTGCAAAATTTGAACGAAATCTGGCCGTTTAAAGTGGGTCAAAATCGCGCCCAAAGAAGTCGGTTACAAACAAACATACAAATATACAAACATACAAATATACAAACATACAAGTGAAGCTAATATAAAGCGTGTAATAAATAAACAAGTTTTACTTGCAGGTAAAAATACGTATAAATATAAGCGATAAAGACACAAACATATCGTTTGAAAAAGGACTAAATCTAAACATTATAGATTCTAATCTGATTGGCATCGCGATCTGAGATGACAAAACCTAGAATACATCGGCCTCGAGGAAATAATTGTGTAGGGTATGGCACTCCCACTAGTTTGAAGCATTCACTATGACGGATCTACGTATGAATTTTGCGCGAATAGAAGGCGGATTAGGCTAGATAAACAACGCCCTATAATTATCACTGAATAACTCCAACGGTTAGTATTATAATGATATATAAAATACTATTTCAACGTTCAATGCGAATATTTAGAATAGAACTAAACTAAATATCATCGGACCGACATACATTAAATAACTAGGCATACTAATTATTAAAAAAGAAAATTATACTCCACTTCAATACAATCCGCAAGATTTTATAAACGCTAGAAATTTCCGAGGTCCACATGTATACCGCTAACAATACACAATACAACGTATACATAAACAAATCAACTTTCTGATTTATACTAGATAGAGTAAGATACACCTGGATTCTCCGCAGGATTTGGATCCTTGCCACGTAGCACACCAGTCAAATAAACCGTGGCGGAACATTTGCAGACTCAGTGACGTGATAAATCGTTCAAATTACACCTGAATAGTTTTACGATGAATTTCGCAATGTTTGGTGCACTTAGCAAATTGTTGAGATAACTGACGAACCTGACAAATGGCTGTGTAGGTGCTTTGACGTAGTAATTTTTTTTTAGATCGCTAAAGTAGACGTAATGAGGGGAGGTGATGAAACGTAACGCTTTTAATAGCTTCAGATACGCTTTATTTATACGAAGACATTGGATTCCGATTCCGAATTTAACAGGTAGGTCCTACACGTGCAGGGGCCGTCTGGGTTACAACCAAGTACCACCGCTTTATCTATTTCTGCTAGCAGTGTGTACACAATATTGTCTTTTGGTTTTGAAGGACATTACATCCAATTATTACTGAGCTTTAAAGGACAACAACTAATATTTCTATATGAAAAGCACAATGAAGCTCTATGTGGCACTCAATAATATTTTTCTAAGTAATGTTGCCACTGGTTATAAGGAGATCAATAATTACAGTTATTGTTTTCGTAATACTTTCTAAAAGTGTTATATTTTTTATAAACTTCAATTAATGTTATACAACAAAATTATTCCAGACATTGGTATGTGATATCTACGTGGGGTCTCGATAATTTTACTTAACAACAGACTAAATCTTATCTACAAAATGATGTATTAATTGTAAAATGTCAATGAATAATTTAATCGTGTTTGACGTGTACATTATTTTTGAACAGGTCTGTTAGTACGTCACATTGATTTTATAGTCCCACAAAGTTATCTGACCCGGTGAGAGAGTCGCTGTTGTCGAATTTGGTGTTGCCATTAAAAATACATATAGCAATAAAGTGGGTGAAGTAAGATTTTTCAATTCGATCAATAGTGTCAGGAAAATGAGTGGACCAGTTTTATTTGCATGTTATTTTTCCTTCCCAAGATTTCTAACAAATCGCTTCCCATACCCTTAAACAAGTGTATCTGTATCAGCCCATATACTATATGTCCCACTGTTGGGAACTGCCCTATTCTACAATCGAGAGTGCTATTGAGGGTGGTTAGGCCATATCATAGGCCATGTAGTCTACCATGCTGGCCTAATGTGGGCTGGTGGACTTACATACTATAGATATTCTTATAAATCGCTATGGTATGCAGGTTTCCTCACTATGTATTCCTCCACCGTTTTAGTTCGTATTTATTGACTATCAATACACACATGACTCCGAAAAGTCAGATTTGTGACCTGGGATTCGAGCCCACGACCACCGTGAACATGTTGGCAGCCGCGTTAGGTCCATTTACCAACAGGCCACCACGCACGTAAAGATACATTTTAGTTTATGATATGTGCTTACATCTTTTTTACTAGTACGTACAAAATTCTGTTCACGTGGAATTTATTTTGAAAAGCTGACAACACAAGGCTGTGGTGGAAGCTACGCGTTGATAATTTTTTTCGAAGGGTATTATTGGTGTCTGAAGACGCTTATCTTCCTTCGTAAAATTGAATACCTGGAGTTTAACGTTCCTAGCGTCACTTTTTAAAGTTTTCGGCATTTTTCACAAATTTTTAATAATGCAGGAAACATAAATACATTGAGTAAACAACCAATGGCGGTTATGTCAGTGAGTGGCAGGTAAATTGTCAATTTCAAATGACGTCTTTGTTTCCACTTTTGGCCACCGGGCCAGATAACTTTGTGGCTCTATAATCTATTATTTTAGTGCAAGTTTCATTAATTATAAATTATGTTTTTTGGCTCTACGTAGTATTATGATCAATTTTACGAGCTTCGTCTCTTTAAATTCATTTTATATTGTGAATTATTCTATTATTTGTCGAAATAAATAATAATTGTTACAATTTAATAAATTTATTGAAGTTTTTTGCTCTCTGCACTAACTTTCGTGTTACCCACTAAGGTACATGTACCCATACACCAATCTATCAATTTAATAAATCTATGGTATTATACCATAGCGATTTATAAAAAGTTCTATGGTATGTAAGTCCCCAACCCGCACTAGGCCAGCGTGGTGGACTATATGGCCTAATCACTCTCAATCGTACTCTCGATTGTAGAGGAGGCCCGTGCCCTGCAGTGGGACGTATATGGGCTGATACAGAAAGGCAATTTTATATGAAATATATATTTGAGAAAAGTTTCTTTTTAAATTCCTGAGCTCTTGGCCGAATGCAAAGAAACATCAATTTGCACTCTATAATTCAAGATTTATAACATAATTTTCTTGTAAAATCTTTTTCCTACTTTTGTGAGGCATGAAGTCCGGCAATATGTTGAATGTTCTTAGTTGTTTATATCTATATGTAGCCCTATTTTACCAACTCTTTATAAAAGTGGTAGAGCCTAACTATGGTACAAAAGTATACATATAGCATAGGTAAGGCCAATGAACTAACAGGCCACCTGATGGTAAGCGATTACTGCCACCCATGAGCATCCAAAACAAAACTTGTAGAAAACCGACATTAAGTAACAGCTTTACTACAGCGTTTCGGTAGGTCAGTGAAATTTCCAGACATCCTAATAGATAGATAAGATAAAAACATTTTTAGTTAACCTACTTAATCCCACTGCTGGCCAGGTCTTCTAACCTGGGAGAACCCTATCTCTGTACAATTTCCGCTTTAAAGAAATTTAAGGCCACATGGGGTCAGGAGTCTTCCCATCAACATTTTTTAGGGCTGCCGCGAAGTCAATTAGAAAAAATAAAACCTCTCAAAGTAAAAGTAAGTGCAAAAAAGCGTGACTAAGAAAAATGATTATGAAAATTGGTATCTTATATCTTAAAGCAGTCATCAACCTTAGGTATAATTTGCGATAATAAGTCACGTAATATTCAATACTCAACGCCACTTGGCACCCGATAGTCAATAGGTAATTTAAAATTGGTAAGTCCTAAACGATAAAAGTCTCTGCGAATAAATCTCTACCACAAGATTGGGTTAAACACAATGCAATAGAATACAATAGAAACGGAAATTACTTTGGGCTAATATTTATTTACATAGTAACTTCAACACGCACCTACCAACATAGTGCACGTGATGTTTACGATATTGTACTCCAAGTAATAAAGATACCGTTGGAATTTCGTAATTCTTTTTAGAATGTCGCAGCTAAAACAACACGCGAAGAATTTTTAAAACCTACTCCTTTTTTGGGAGTTGATAAAGAGACAGAACCTTTAAGGTCCCTACTCGCTACAACGTATCCATACCGCGATCGTGCTATGAAATTATCAAGTACTAGCGGCCCAGCTTCGCCTGGGTGCACGCTTTTTTATCCTATGTTCATCGGAAATAATATTTAATGTTTTATAATGATTCTAATGGTGAAATAATTTTTCGAATCGGTCCAGTAATTTCAGAGCCTATTAAATGGAAACAGGCAATCAATTCTTTCAATCAATTTATTTATTATCATTATAATATTAGTTTAGAAAATAATATTATTTGTATGATTTACAACGGAGCTTTACCTACTACACTGTTCTGTTACTAACCGGTAACGTCCAGTAGTTAATACAAAGAATATTATTTCGCTTAATATGTTCATATAATGTAGTTACCGGCGCTAATTGCTGCGTTGGAGTAGGCACAGATAGTCGGGGAAAATTTCTAAAAGGTTTTTTCCAAGTTTTCTTTCAACATGCAAGTGACTTCAAATTTCATTATAACTAGTAGTGCTAAAACTAGCAAATCCTTTTTAGATCGCGTAAATTTATTTGCCTCAAATAAAACGAATGTATAAAAATAAATTTACCACCCACCCACGATTGGCCAACTTATGTTTAGGTTCAGATGTGACACGTTGCCTAGCGCAGCTAAACGGAATAAATACTGTTTTTTAAATATTTGCTTTTATCTTAATACTGTTGTTGTTTATGAGTCCACATAATATATAATAACGTACAGCTTAATCTTTGTGTTTATGAGGCAATAACCAATTCCAAATTCGATTCGTTGTATATCTCATAAACTAGGCAAAATAATGCCCGTTTCCTATTCATTGCGAATAAAAATCAGCAGTTGGATAAGTTAATGTTTTTAGTATCACGCTCTGATTCTTAGCAAACAAAATATTTCAGCAAACTTGTATTTGCACAACATAATTTTCCTGTTAAAAACGAAACGCGCACATCTGCCTACACTCGAATAATTCGGAGAAAGATGTACATTTAGTATCTAAATATTTGAGATATTTTAATTTTAATAAACATACGTCGCGAATCACTGATTAATTAACAATTCAAAACTAATCAGATAATTTAATGACCCCGAACTTTTAGGAATATCGATTCTACAGTTGATAGAACGACGGCTTGATGTCCTTAGCGTATTTTTTACAGCATTCCATGCGTACGTTGACCTCGAGTACTCGGACACATAGAATTTATTCATTAATAATAACACTGAGGCAAAAAGTGGTTCATATTAGGAACATTTTGCATAGAGGTAGTAAATGGCTGTCGAAACTATAGAAAGAATCTGTGCAATCTCGCACGCGGCCGCGGCTCGGCGCAACTATATTGTCAATTACCTTAGTTCCGGTTCCAGATCCTCCTCGGTAATGCGTTTAGATACAACACAAAAAATACACAAAAACGTAATTGAATCGGTTAACGTATTCTTTTTATTAAAGCCACACAAAACATATAACTACTTGTACTAGTATGATACACCACATGAATTAGCTGTCACGGAACAAAGTATTTGTTATTATCAACGAAATTAGAGTAATAAAAACGGATATTCGGGTGCCGCAAAAACAATTGAATCATTGGGATATTTGTTTTTAAATGAAATGTGTGATGTTAGTATGTAATAATATATCTATTCATTTATCGATTTATACTTACGTTGTTTATCTAATCCGTCAAATGAAGCGTTATGCGAAAGTATTGTAAACAATATCGAGAATACAAAAATAATATTATTATAAAAATGTTTGAAAGCCGCACTTCATCGATAACATAACACTTTTGTTTTTTCACTTACATGTTAACACCGATCATAAATAAAAATTGAGAAAAAGTAACTTTAAAAAACTTTGATCAATCGCAATGCAGAAATCAGCGTACCTACGACTGGAAATTTTATACAGGAAAATAGTTACTCGCGTTAAACGATCTCGAACATAAATTCAGGCAAAACATAACTAACTTTTCAAAGTTAGGTAATAAACACTTCGAAGTAAACTGGAGTTATTATTCAACGGAAAAGTCATATATTTATGTGTCGTAAGTCGCGTGTTGGTTGTTAACATTAAGATCTAGGTACTAACTTTCAAATCTGTAGACATAGCACGTATCTTTCTCTTGGAAAGCATCACAGTAAACTATCAACTAATCACATAAGGCGTGTGACGGCGACTGAAAGCAAGGGAACTGGTTCCCCGAAGAAACATCGAGCGCGCCGCGACAAGCAATCCTGGAACACTGCACTAAGCATTCGATTGTCTTTCATTTCAATTATATTTGATGCAATATTTCGACGAACAGTAAACACATCAATTACGACTTCTAATAAGTATTGCAAAAGAGTTTTCATTACACCGCACACTTTGTTGGGACGTAGCGTAACATAATTTTGAAAAACTAGGCCATCTGGTCTGCCATTTTTTTATCTGGCACCAATGGAAATATAAAATTATAATTGCACGCGTCGATGTAAACAGCAACGTTATTTTTCTTCAATCGCAGGGTTTACGGCTAATTGCATGTAAAATTCATGAGACAAGGTTTTAACGAACGAAATATAATTAACGCAATCTTTATATTTCACGGCATTGTGACCCTTTGCGACTAATTAAGTTCAAAATTTATTACTAAATGTACGTTACTAATAACAATATTATATGTTAACCACTGAGCCTCATGTATACTATACGTAGTTACGGAGCTTATGTGCCTTAATAAAGCTAATGTAAAACATAATGCAGAATGGACATTAAACAACTTTTCAATGTCTTAGATACCTACATATTACAAAATAGTATGTATATCCGGGATTCGTTTAACCAATAATACCTTACAAAGTGCTTCTAAGAAAATAACATAAAAGAAGAAATCTACATTATATTTAAAAACAATAGACAGCTTACTGTCACTCTCGCAATATACATATAGTTGGGAAATCCTAATGATACAAGTCGTCATAGAGCGCATTTTATTAAATTTCTAAATTAATATTAATTTAGAATACCTACTACTCAAACTTCTGTATACCTCCAATAAAAGTTGTACAACTTTTGAAAACATAATAATTATGTGAATCATAATTTGTCTCCGCAATTACTGTGGTTCATATAAAATGAAAAACAAGTATGAAACGACAAAACGAACTTTTCGTGACGTCACAGAGTATCAAGACACATCAGACTCTTAAATCAGACTACAACGTGACATGTGAGCACTTATACCCATTTAGAAAGCCGCTTTAAAATCTGGCATAGGGCCCGGAGAGCACGGCAGCGGCGCGGAGTGGCGGCGCGGCGGCGCGGCGGCGGCGGGCAGCGTGGCCGGCGCTGCGGCAGGCGGCGCGCCGTCACCTACTTTCACGGAGGCAGCACCAGAGGAGCGGCCGCTGACGAGCGAGCAGGCGAGCACTCGAGCACGCGAACAAGCGGACGAGCTCGCGAGCAAGAGCGCGCGGGGAGGGCGCTGCGTGCGCGGCAAGGTCGCCGTGAGGCAAACCACTCGTCGACAGAATTTCTTCGACGCAGAGACACGCGCATACCAGTCCGGGAGCGGAACGCGGTCGCAATAAAAACGCTCGGATATATTTCACGCGTGCGCAACATTATCTCGTCGCTCTCGGCTCCGATTACTTAATGCTTCGTGGCTAACTGTACAAGCGGAGAGAAACAAGATCAGGTTTTTTCTGAGCAGGTTCGATGATCGCATGGGACATCTCCAGGGTGCAGATGCGAGCACGGTTCGCAACCGAACTACTGTTATGGCGATTGCGCTTTTTTATTTATTCCGCATTCCCAACGACACCTCCCAACCGTTGCAACGACATAAAAAGCAATTACAACCGCTTGAAAGCATATGCAATTATTAACCATACCGGGTTGAATCGACTTGACGGAAATAAATAGAGATATCTTAAGTACCAGCTTGTGCGTCTTATCTCAAAAATTATGCGTGTTCTTGTTCAGCCAAGTATTTCGCATAGGCGTGTAATTTATAATGTAATGACTACAGCGGCTATCATTGCCACCGCGCTGCCATTTATCTTCAGCAAATATTGAAGGTGAATCCGTAATTACCCTTTGTTTGCAGATCTGAGATAAATTTGGATCACACTTAAGTGCGAATGGTATTTCCTTGTGAAACTATGCAAATCTGTTTCAATTATTTATTGTTTTAAGTTGCGTCTAGGTATTTCTTAGGCAAATGTGAGAAGCGAATGCGAAGTGCCATCAAAATATTTGAGTTGACCTCACTGAAACCTTAAAGATTTCATTGTGCCGTAAAAACAATGAGTACCGTTGATTGACGAGTCGAAGTCTTGCACGTCTGGCTAATTGAATTAACAGGCCCGAACACAACATGTCCATTAAGTCTCGACTCTCGGCAAACACGCAGGAGACGACCGATGCAAGTCTGCCGTTTCATACACGCGACAGGATATCACTCGACTCACTTTGTTCAAATATTAAACATTATGGACGCAATAAAAATACCAAGTCACGGCCGTGAACATCACTTATGTAGCTGTCTAATTATAATTATATTAATTGCTAACAATAGCTCAAAAATATTTCACCGCTACCAATACAAAAATGCGATAATGATTATTTTTCCTTATCCGGCATACATTTTTATTTATAAACTATGAGAAAAAATATAATTAAGTTCAATGTACTGGGTGAATTTGATATTTATTTTTCATACATTTACGTTGTAGGTATACGTAATTAACTTTGACAAAGAACATATACGATTCTGTTTTTTTACGTTCTAAAACTCACATTTTAAATATTTAAATATTATGTTCCTTAATGTAACAAAAAAAGTAAACAAATAAAAGTCAGTAACACAATAAAATAAAATTTCGTAAGGGAGGGGGCAGACAAATAGAAATGCAAGTGTAGGGTGCCTACACGAGCCGAGCACCTGCCGCTCACAGAATTACCCGGAAATATAAGCCGAGGAATCCATTACTCAACCCTCACTACATACCGCATACCTACCACATCTCACTCTATTGGTTCATAACTACTAACTGTTACAAATCTGTTACTGTTACAGCATACATAACAACCGTTTAGGTATATTATACACAATATTTTTATTTAATTACATACATAGTACTTTGTACACATGATAACAAACGGTCATCGTATCTTAATGATTTTCGGTGGCCAGCAACAAAATGTGAAAACAATCATAGATTAATGTAACTCATTAGGTGCAAATAGTTAATGACGAACGGAAAATAATCTCGCAGAACAATAGGGTGAGATACCAGATGAATTATTAATAGAGTTAATGAGGCGGGCAACGCGGCCGCGATAGCGGGGTGAGCGGCGCGACCTCGCTGCGCCGATAGTGCCCACGCAGCCTGATTGTCGCCAACAACCCAAAACCAACACTTTTTACATTCGCGAACACTCCACACTAGCACTAAACACCTAGGCGCTACGACCCACAATCCCCTGACAACTGCATCACCAGCTCGTCTGCAATCCTTGTAGGGCTTTACACGCACAATTCTTTTATCTAATTGTTAAACTCCTAACAATTGTAGACACGTGTGAGTCTACGCACGACTACATTTTGCCAATGTTGATTTCCAACGCATCTAACGTTTTGTGTTATCACTGGTTTATGTTAAGATGTTTAAGTCCTACAGTAACCAAGAGGTTCCTTAGATATCAGATATATTCACACTAAAGACAAGAGGTAAAAACAAATAAACTTTTAAGTTTTGTAAAGCCAATTTTCAATATCATTTAATAATCTAGATGTTTCATTCCCATTAAGGTTGATTTTGAACAGCAGAAGAGTTTCACTGGAACAGTAAATGTATCTGAATATACTATATACATTATTAGATGTTAAAAAAATATATTTTATATGAGACCAAATACGAAATATTCCTATTTACGCCAACCAAAGAATTGTCAATGTTGGATTCTCTAAAATATTAGCTATCAAATAGGATATTATAGTATGACATACATAAATATAAAAAACAATCAATCAAAAATGTAGATAATATATATCGAATATGTTATAACTGGATCTTGAAACAAAACCGGCTTTTAGAATTTAAATAATGTATTTTTTACTTCAAACTATATGCGGATATACCTAGCAACATGCGTAAATTTTTTCCTCGAATTTAGATAACGCAAAGGAAAAGTATTCCGTGAAATTCATTAGTAGTTATTATCCAAACATTTACGCCAATCGATTGTATGACTTTATAAAAGTGGCCAAAATAAGAATTGCTAAGTTGGAGGATACTTCCTCTATAGACAGACGTTACGAATTATATCCGTTCATAATTCACAGAAATGTGTATGTTTTCATTCAACACACCCAATTATTATTATCGTAACATGTGTACGTACACACATAAATACATGTTGGTAATTATAAACACGGATTGAGTTCGACCACCACTCTATACTGTGACTTTTGATAAGGAAGATCGCCGGCTATTCATTCAAATACTAATTAAAATAAATGAATGGTTACTAAGAAACATATTAATTAAACATATTGCTAACACGATGTTATGGAATAGTAACAATTAAATACCTTGTAATTGAGATTATTAATACGACAAAATATTTTACGGAATAAACTTTATGTCATTCGCTTACAGCTAAATACGGACATCACCGGTATAGGCGCATATGTTTCGAGTGTATATAGTAATGGATACCATCTATAGAGATTATTTAACGCATGCTGTGATCTATTTCGGTCTTGCAAGACAGGTAGTAGCATCGTATGCAAATATCTACTTAGAATATATTCTAATAAGATTTATATTAAGTTACGAACAATGCAATCGTACTAGTATCAAAAAAGACTAGCGACGTCGAGTCTCGAACCTGCCCACTTTCGTGGGCATTCGTCGGCATATCGCCGGTAGCGACGGTCAATAAGCTAAACTTTATCAAAGATAAACAAGTCGTGTCTAGCTCTGATAATGTCTGACGTAATATTAGCAATTTTATTGATTGCACAATGGTCGCAATTTGAAACAACACTTACATCAGGTGCTTGTAAGATATTCAACACTTTCATGCAAGATTTAAAAAAATAAGTAACCTTTAGTATTATTAATTGAAATATTTTCCATCCCCACTACCAGCTGATGTCAAAACATCATTTCCAATTATTAATATAACAACAGCAATCGCTAAGTCAAGTGGAAACCCCCTAGAAGCGACTGATAATCACTGTCGCTGCCAGTCAAAAGGTATTAGAGGTTGAGTCAGTTACTTGGAAGCTTTTTGAATGACCCAGTTATACTGTTAAACGGGAGTAAAAGGATCATAGTTGAGTCACAAAAGATATTGAAACCGTTGGTCAAGTCATTTTCGTTAAGGACATACTCGTATAACAGGTAAGCGAATTAAAATTGACATCGTGCATCTCAATTTATTAAGTAAAATCAAACTATATCTAGAACCAGAGCAGACGCACATAGGTTGAAATAATTTTAATAGATACAACTGAACGTTTCGCGACATCGTTTCTGTTCTTTATTGTAATTCTATAAGTGATGGAGTGTACTCATAATTAAGTTAAGGATTTTAAAGAAAGCAGTCTGACTACTATCGTTACCTCGTCAAAAACCAGCCTATGATAACATTACATTTGTGTAACATTTTAATGATTACATTGATCATGACATATTAACAGACCGATTAGACCGGTATAATTGTTTCGACCAGAGAGATAACCATCACCAGTGGATACTGGATATGCTTTTTAGATTGGGTTCCATTACCACCAGATGGTTTGTAGACACTTCGTTGTTTAAAGTAAAAAAAAACATCGCTATCAAAACACACAATCGCATTTAAAAAGCTCTCGGTGATTTTGATTGCACTCCAGTTACATAATGGGTGTAATCATCGATGACAAATGATAGATGTTATTTCATTTAACTATGTCAAATATATGTGTATACTATAGTCTATACTATAACATTTACTTCTTCTTACACAATTTGCCCACTTTAAGTTAGGTCTGCCTTCACACACAATTAATAAAGAGGTGTAAAATAATTATCTTCAGTCGATGAATCATGGTTCAAGACTATTTTCTAATGTGCTATCCAAAAATTGTGTACTGAATATATTTTGTCAATAAGGCCCTCTATATTAATACTAGTTGCAAATGGTGGATAGCAAAGCCAACTAAATAAAGGTGAACTCCCTCGATACATTTACAAACATACTTGTGATCCTCAAGAAGTTCATAAATACACTATCTAGTGGGCATTTTATTCTCGGCGCACGAGCACAGTCCAGCCGGACTGCAGTCAAGTAAACTTTAATTAGTTCTCGTGTGGTACACCACAACGAACGACTGCAACTAACTCAGACGATTTTTATCTGTGTAGCTTAAAAGGTTATCTTTGTTTCTTTCGTATTGTATCCCATTATTGTCTAGAAATTCATATGTTCAAACCAAATTCCGTACGAACTCAGTCTAAAGTCGGGACCATCAATTTTATAACCGTCTACTTGCATATCATTATGTATGCTGTTATAGTGCGACGTCTATATATAAATACAATAGTTATCGAAGCCTACTTAATATACTGATGTTGTATTGTGAAATTACTAATCAGGGAAAACCAGGTCTTTGTTCTAATTCAGAAGACATTCATATTCGTAAGTGATAATTAAATATGATCAAGATATTGTTGGCTGTATAGCAAATATTTATATATTTTATGCACGTTTTTTCTTTGTGCTGTATAGTAGGCCTTTAGTCGTTAGTTGTATTAATTGTATGCAAAGAACTTTATTGTGAATTTAAAGGATAATATTAAAATGAACTAAAATATTTATCGGCAGTATCTTTAGACTTTTATCGTGATAAATTATGATTTAAGAATGGTAAGATCACATAGCCAAAATGTCGTTACTAACTAGTGTTAGTAACGACAGTGTTAGTAGTATTATTAGATAGTATCTTAGTAGATACTATCTAATAATACTTCAGATTTGATATGTCAGTTCGTTTAAGATACAAGAGACATCAATGAGTAGTGCGGGAAATACCTACCCAAAAACAAATGAGTCACATTATCTTTCGCCGAAACTATGAAATGTCGTCATAATTATCGCGACCAGGTCGAGGCGAAGTTAAATTAGATCATCGACTACCAAAAGTCTTTGTCTCGCCGATTCATTTGGACGAAACAGCTATACCGCGGCTTACTAAACTTTTAATGATGAAAACTTTAGACGATCTCACCTTTGCCCACGATGTCAATTTTAATATTATTTTCTGAAGATTTTTCTTCATTGTTTAAATGTTTGATGAAATAAACTGATTTAGGAAAGTAAAGAAGTTCATAAATCTACATGCAGAGTTATTTGAGAATCAAAATAAAATACTCATAATAACTCCGGGTATCGTAGTTGAGAATAATAAAATTTTACGTTATGGCTGCAACTTTGTTACACAAGCTTATGGTTTACTATAAATTTATGTCGAGGTTTTGGTCTCGTTTTAATGAAATCTTGTCATCATGAAAACTTTTTACAGCGCACGCTAAATATCGTAAATGTTGTCACGGGGAATCTACAAATTAAATTAAATCCTAATTTAACAGCCACATAACATTGTTTATTATAAAATTATATTTCTTTGGGATTAAAGTGTTTTGTTTTTAAACTATAAACTTTGGGTCTTTGCACCTTGGAAACCAGGGTCTGTTCTGAGATAATAACAGGTTAAAAGTGTAGTAATTTAATGGTTTGGACTTCAACAGAAATATTTAAATGTTTACAATAGACATTACATATCATGCATGATCAGTTCTTTCTCAACTTGACGGAATACCGCACATAGCAATAATATTTTTTTTTGTCATAGGCAAAATTACACGCCAAACCGATTCGATTATAGCAATTCGAGATTATTTATTATTTGAGATTCTTATATTATGTAACCGTCAAGCAAGATTCGAACAGGTCGTTATGGAAATCTCCGGGGAAGGCCTATGTCCAAAAAGGACTTCTTGTGGGTAAAGGTGTTAAGGGGATAATTACTTGTTTTATTCATTTTTGTAGCGGATCAACGGATAATCGAAGGTACCACTAATTACGAAAATATATATGTACAATATGTAAATAACTTTAAGAACATGCAAGGTGCAAATTTTCTGTTTATATCAAACGTTGGATTGTGTACAAATATAACATTTTGGAATAGAAAATGACAATTATAATTTTATGCCATATAATATTCATATTCAACCTTATATTACTGGATTAAAACATCATTAACCAAGCTGCATACATCCCTTTCAGTGCATATTTTGTTTTACAAAACTAATATTGACAAAAGCATACCAAACAAAATAAATAGATGTTAATTAAATAACGAGTAAATTAAGTCCAAAAATGCAATTAATTTTGCTTATTATAATATTATTTTTGTTGATGGCTTTCTAAAATTTATTCGACTGGTATGATAAGTGGCATTCACATAAGCGAAGCAATATGTGTGTGTCGTATATTCGTAGGTGAATATCATATTAGAGTTACAACATCATTAACTTGTTTATGTGTTATATCTCACTAATTAGCCCTTATCCTGTTTGAATATTACATACTTTAAGATAATTTACGCACAAATAATTTATTTCAACATAAAGCTACTTTGTACTTAACGCTCAGAAAGCTCATTCAAAAAATAAGGAAAAAATTAAACTTGTTCATGTTTTGTTCAATTATATTGAACCTAGTGATACATAGCAAATGTGTTTGAAGAATTGAACATTATTTAACTTGTCCCAACATAACGAGGTTACATCAACTTCAGAACGTACTTGCGTACTTACTGTACGTGTATAGCTTTAACTTGTTTCGTTGCTATGCAAGTAACTTTCTAATATAACATACAAAATCATAGTACAAAGATATATTGCACATGATTATAATATAAATAGTTTTAAATTAATAATAACGACTCACCTTAAAAATCAGTTCGTAGTCTTTCCAGTGCCGGTAAAAACATTAACTACACTCGCGATGCACTATGAAGAAACTCGGTAATACAAAAAATAGCACCTTTTAAAAAATGTAAACAGACAAGGAGGTGGCGAAACTCACGTGTGTGGAATGTTTACAGTGTTTTAAGGGTGTTCGTATCGCGGAAGGTTGCGAGGGAAGCGGGTTCGACGGAGGGATGGTGTGTGGCGGCGATATGGTGCGGGTCGAATGTGTCGGGAGCGGTAGGTGGAGATGGTCGCACAGTCGCCACGCAAGCTGGCGGCGGCGAGGCAGCGCGTGCACTGAGTGTGGAGCCGTGGCCGCTGGCGCGTCGCTGCCGGCCGCCGCGAGACTCTGCCCCGCGCGGCGCGCGTGCGCCGGACCAGTTCCCGGCCGAGCAGCCTCCCGCGCGCCACCAGCCTGCACCACACTCCGCGCTGCACGCTGCACCTCGCACCACTCACTGCTTGCAACGCCGCCCATGCACTTGCCTCGATGCTACCGTGCATTTTCAATACCTGTAAATAAAAAAATATAATTTTAATACATATTATCGATTTGAGTATAATTCGAACGCTCGTATACGTATTTAATTAACTTTTGACTGAATTCCAAGGCGGAAAAAATATTCAAAAAAAAGCCAAGATGTGATTTCCAAGCAAACTTTATTAGGTAAATTGAGACGGATTCGTTCAATGATCACATTATAAATTAAACCCAAACAAACAAAGTATGGTATGATGTCATTGCACGAGTATTTCGGAGTAAGGGTGACGATCAAACTCACTAACAAATATCTATTTTTGTCTACTTTGATCAAAGTTACATCACATAATTGCGGTACACGTGTATTTTATAGCCGGTATTGTCGATTTATAAATAAAACTTTTGTATCTTCCTAGCAAAAAAGTATTATAAGAAAAATAAATATAATAAGTAAATTATAACGTAATTTTATTGGTTATTTCCGCAGTTAATAATTATTTTTTATGCAGTATAATAAATCCTGCATTATAAACATTTTATTATATGCTTTATAATTTCATAACAAGTTATTAATATTCAAAGTATATTATATTATAAGTTTACATGCTTTTCCATACCTTAACGAATAAATATTGATAAAATTAGGTAAGAATTTCCGGAATGAATATTATTCACCAAGTATAAAATTAATTTGGCTAAACAAATTATTACGAAAGTTATAAATTAACAAAAAAGTTTTACTGTTTACATGAATCGTCCACGATTAGATATTTAGTCAATGAATCACGTCATGTTTTACATATGATAAAGCAACGATATCATAGATACTAAGTCTATTCTGTGTCAGCACATATAAGTCTCTGCTGAGCAAGGGCTTTTCCAAGCACATGAGAAGGTTTGACCCTCTGTCCGCCATACTATTCCAACGCAGCTTAGAAAGAAACATGTTATTAAGTCAGTGGGCTGTCCCTGATGTTTTAGACAACTCAAAACACTTTCTACTGCGATGTAAGGGATTCTGTTATTATACATTATCGAATGGCGAAAACTAAGACTGAGAGCTTTAAGTAATCCACGAGTCAAAGCTCCTCAGGTTAAATTCTCAGTTATATCACAATCTTATATACTTTTTTCATCTAATGATCCACATCGCAATTACTTTTTTGGAGCAACATTGTGCAACAATGCTATCGATTGTTACCACATTTTAGTCAACATTACTTAATTGTACCATTTTCAATCGTACTCTCGATTGTAGAGTAGGCCCGTGCCCTGCAGTGGGACGTATATGGGCTGATACAGACTTAATATATAGATACTAAAACGGCAACATATACTAACAATAAATTACATTTTGTTATCATATTTTGCTCAGCAACATTTGGAAAGGTATCTCAACAAAAAGTAACATCGGCGTGAATATACCATAAATTATAATCCCCTCTAATATATTTAGAAGTTTAAATAAAATAAAGTCATTATTATTTTGCAAACTTTAAATGATAAATGAATGCACCCAAAGGACTGATATATAAGAAACTATACCGCCCTATACTATACAGCGAATTGTATGGCAGCCGCTAGGACTGGCACTGACACACGTCGGTAAGGACTGAAGCAATATAGCAATAGTGTACGCAATCATAATCGTTCAATAGAAATCTTTTAACATAGTCCATACTTCATAGTATGGCATACATATATTTTGCTTGCTGTGCACTTTGCCATTAAGCCGTTTTAGGTTCATACATTAACATTATTGCATTTGCTAATAGTTTTAAGCTTTCCCTCGCCCAACGCAAAAGTTGTAGAATCCCGTAACCTTTCCATACCTGCCTGTAACCTAGTACCGTTTTATAATTGATAATGTCTGAATATCTCACAATATTGTTGAAAAGAGCCTTCTTTTCTTCTAATCAAGTTTTTATCAATTTCTTCACCACAGATTTCTTCTTATAAAGCAACACAAAATGTGGAGACTTCGATAGATTACAAAGATGGGCAATAAGTTTTATGAATGATACTGATGACACGAACATTTTTGAGTCGCTAGAGTTTCAGAAGTATGGAAGCTTTATCCATTCCTTGAATTTATAGTTGTGAAATATGTTGAATACTTAATATTACCTTTTTATTATTTACAGTATACTAAATACAATTCCGGGTTGATTTGTCCCATATAAATATTATTTTCGTAAAAATATTTTGTCATCAAAGATATCCATGTGGCAGTACAGAGGCAAATACGACTATCTTACTTATATCCAAATAAATAATTATAGAATTGAATAATATCGTAAAGTAAGGAATTTAATGAGGTCATTGTCGTAGTGGACGTCACACCTATGGAGAAAACCATCATAATTCATAATACATTTGTTGATTAAATCTATCAGTGTAGGATTATCTTTAGTAATCATTTTTTATAAACGTACCTTTGCATCAAAACCTAAGACACTATTTATATCACTTACAATATTTGGATAAAAGCTCGAAGTAAATTTCAATTTTTATTCAAGAAAATAGTTCGTAAGGATTACATAAAATATCACATACGTTGAATTTGTCGTCTAATCATAAGATTTTAGATGAATAAGCGAATAATTTCCAATAAAATGAAAATTAATCTACGTTTTTTTTTTAAATATGCGATTATTTTCTCAGACTGTCTGCGGCAATCAGATATTGACGCGTAACAAGTAATATCGTGTATCACGTATTGATAGCGATACATGAATAACACAATAAGAATTTAAACAAAGACATACTGTTGAATGGAGTGACGCTGTGACGTTTGCACTTCAGATACCTTTTTTCCTGTTGTAGATAACATATGAATCGTTCATACATAACAGCTGATTCAGTTCCAATCAATGTTACCTCTCGAGATAGCGTCACGAACCACAACCAAACAAAAACTGATACGTAATGTGCCGTAACCTACACGTATTTTAACAATATACTTACGCTACTGAATGTTTCATTTACATATACGTTACGACTGCCATTCACGTGCATCCCTTTATGAATGATCAATATAGTATTTATTTTAATTAATTACGTTATACATACTGTAACAAATTAATTATAAGGTTTTCTTACGTCAATAAATCATAGAATATTCCATTTTTCTTTGGAAAACTTCTCTCTTTCTCTCTGTTTCACTGACCAGTCACAACATGCTCACTGCTGGATATAAATAATGTTAATAAATAAAATAAAATAACACAATAATACGCGCGCCATTCCGCATTTCTTTTTTTTTTACCTAAGGAAATTATTGTCGTGCAGCCTCATTTGCGTAGCTCGCATTTTCTTTTACTCGTCGAGAATATAAACAGAATAATAAATTATTGAATAATTTAAAATACTCATTTACATTAAAATTACATTACAAATAAATATTTGATACAAATACTGAATGCATTTTGCATGTCAACAAACGTACTGTAATTTGTGTCTGGTTCCTTTGACACAGATAGCGCAAACATTTAACCATTACTACAATTAAGTTGTTAAAATGTACTCAAAACACAAATGATAATAATAATTTAATAAATACTGGAAATGATATCCTCTTATCCCAATTATTTCGTGTAACTACACCTAATAAATACATTATCTTTTTAAATTTGTCAAAACGTTATGATGTGCATAATTGATATAAAAAAAAATCATACAAGAATTAACTACTAAACATAATCCACATGAGGTAGGTATTATTAAAATCGGATTTGTAACATTTTCAGATATAAAGCCCGTATTGCCCTAAAAAATAAAAATATTTGACGTGAGTGATTAAGTAAACCGGCAATATTGTGTCGAATTGCTAGCGATAATCTATCGATACTCTGTCTAGACATAACTCTGCCTACCCTAAGTTTCAGCATAGCTGCTTTGTTCAGGCAATACAAATAAAAATGATAGTCATCCTGAATTCGAAAAAAACTTTCTACTAAGGCAATCAACGAACCGAAAGCTGCATGAAAGATTAGTCATAACCCATGTTTGACCTGCAATCTGACAGCGCTGTAAGATAAGGACAAGAAAAAGAAACTCTATGTACACAAATTGTTTGAAGAATACGTCATAAGTCATAACAAACTTACAAAAGTGTAGAAAGTTTCCAAAGAGAAACGTAGCTTTCGTGTCTCTTCCACTTCTTGTAAAATTAATTCTTCTAAGTTATTATCACGATATACATGGCTGCTTCTTAAATATTTTACCATCTCAACGCTGACCATTTTTAATCCCTATCGATTCGCACTAGCAATACGGTTCAGGTTATTGAAAAATATAAAGCGTAATTCAACCATTGATATAATTTGTTGATTTTACAATCCTTTATATTATATTTCTTACGTGTTAGTAGAATACAAAGTAAATAAAGCAATCACATTGTTCCCACATTTTTATTTCCAGGTACTCATAAATAGATACCTATAAATGAACATATCTAAAGCCTTTGTGCCGTGGTTGTACTATGGTATGATTGCAAAGCTGAGATATCGGGTCCTAAACCTCGGTCAGGTAAAGTGATACTGAATTTTTCTATTCATTATTAGTCGGAGTCATGAATTTGTGACCAATATGGCCCTATCACATCGTGGGACGGAACGCACACAGCGAAACGTGAGCGTTCTGGTAGCACCTCTACCTACCCCTTCTGGGAAAAAGCGTCAGTTTTAGTATGTACATAATACATCAGATGTAAAGTATTAGAAGTAAGTAAAACATTGTAACATACATATTTTTGAAGCTAGATCCAATGACCGCTGTATAATAAATCGCTAAGTTATGGTCTTTCTGTTGGCTACAGATTTGCATGTACAATGCGAAAGTGGTAGAGCATTAAGTCGCACCCTCCCCAAAGAAGGCTCTGCTTAAATAACCGGGATTTCGAAGTAGTAGGAGGCTGTACCCACGCTTACATTTCCGGTTACAACCGCAGAATTTGGCAGCTAGTCCGCCCAAGCACCGACAATCCTAGTTACGCCAATAACTTAGACATTGCAAACGCATAAATTTTACAGGAATAAACATGTTTCACTCTCTTTGGATACCAAAATAACTGTCTAGTGAACGGCCTGAAAGACGATAGATTTATGTAGTTTTAAGGTATTATCATTATTCCATTACATAGATAAATTCTTAAAAAAACAACAAAATTAAAATAATGAAACAGTACAAACTGGGGAGATTAACATATAAAAAATATTTAACAACCTATAGTTCAGTTTTAAATCTATAAACTAAATTATATAGGTATATTATAAACTAACACCTCTCCTATGAATTTATGACAAAGGACTAAAACGAGAGCACTTACGACTTCTCACTGTTTCTATTACACGTGCTATACTGGCCTATCGCTATATTGAGTACAAATCTAATCTCAAACAAACAATGTCCGTCAAACAAATCGATAAACTCACACAACGTTTGCAAGATCTGGAAGTCGAACGCAGGACCTCATAGTTCACGGCCGTTCTGCGTTACAACTAGATAAATGATGCAATTATGAACTACATACTCCATTGAACAAAAGCTTGTATTCACGTAAACACAGCGATACGAGTAACTGTTATATGTGTCACATTGTCATGTTTTACAAGTAGAATTGTGTATAAAAATGTGTAATGTTTACAGTATGTGCACACGCACACCGGCCGACAAAGGTTGCGGTTTCTCAATTCACACTAGATGCCTTGTAACACGTAGATCATTATCTGACACTGTCGATCGGTGTGATTTACTACGCTAAAGTGATAATGGCACAGGTAATAACTGTCCAACGCCAGACGCACGCCAGCTAGATTACACGTTGGGCAAATTACCTTTGTTCGAACCTAATGGATCTTAGTTAAATTGTGTTCAATCAACCAATAATGACACATAAATGCAACACTTACCGCTAACAAGGTTGTCACACTTACAAAGCTAAGTACCGACTTGAATAGGAAAAAAATATTATATTTTTATTTTTTGTCCGTCCGTACTTCATATAAAAATTGTACCAGAAACATGTGTTTATATCAAAATGTAAGCTAATAAAAAATACGTTTTGATTAAGAGACTACTCTCACGATGAATATTTTATTGGTTTGCGTACAAACAATGTCCCATGAAACAGCTAGTGCACATTGTGGCCACTTAAGCAACAAGATAAACACTACTGTAATCGCAACAGCACCTATCAATTACTGTCTTATGTAATGCAAAATAAATAATAATAATGGTCTGCGCATAAAAATATGCTCTGTTAATGTTTCTAAATAGGTAAACGGGCGCAATTATTCAACAAAATAGTTGTTTATTCGCAGTATCTCAACGAGCTCTGTAATTTCCCGTGTTCTATCTAATGTGATCGGCGCGACACGGCGCCAACGCCGACAGTTTCTTGTGAACTGCATTTATGTTAATGTATAAATATAAGTTTGTACTAATAAGCCACGTCCGGACACGAGGAAGGATAAAATCGTAAAGTACACATTACGACACTTACTGAAAAAAATCGCCAGCTTAGTTACTGACTGTTGATAATTAGGTTTTAAGTCACTTTTAGTCTACCTAACTAACTAATATAACAAATGTTATTGGCAATAACAGCAGACTTAGATTCCGGTTTGAGATCGACATTAATTATCCTCTCTAACAAAAAGTACGATTGAGAAGGGTTAGGCTACATAGTCCACCATGCTGGCCTAGGGCGATATCCAGCTTTCCTAACGGTGAAGAAAAGCATCATACAGTGCGTGGTAATTGGCTATCAATACAAACATGACTCAGAAAAGTCAGAGGTGTGCCCAAGGATTAGAACCAGCGACTACCGTAAACATGTTGGCATCCGTCTCTGGTCTCTTTACCAGCAGACCACCACTCACTTAATTTTACCAATTGGAAACCTAACTTTGTAACCATTACAGAAATACAATTTAAGTTCCTAATATCCATAAACCTAGGTAGGTATACAGTTTACATTCAGACTTTTGCAACGTTTTTGAATGAAAATATCGCAGCACGAGATTATCTACGCTGGTAGACACAGCAAACAGTAGTCGCCTTTGTTATCACTACGTCACAATCATTAAGTACTGTGGAAAACTAACACCGACTTACGTTTCTGATATCAGATTAGCTGCACTGTTACAATAACCTATCGTTTTATTGTTAATAAGTTCCAATGGATTTAACCTACCTAAACTTAAATTTAGTAGAGGAATAACTGACTTCACTGTGAATCATCGTACCTTAAGCAGATAGACAATATAAGTAAAAAGGGTAAGAACACACATGCGAGGCAAGAGAGTATCGTTTAAAATTCATAATTCGTCGCTCCACAATACATTACTTTAATAAATCAGGAATCATTTAGTCCTAATAAATTCAACACGCGATTGGGACACTCGGCCCTACTCCAAACAATATCCTAGATAGGAGCGCACACCGCCGCGCCGCTCAACTCATACAACATTTCTTGACAATAGTACAGCTTATAAATTATTAAATAAATTCTAATTGTGACTATCGTATCAATCAATCAGTAGGTACTTGCGGCTGTTTTTGCGCGACGCGTGTAGGAATGTGAACTTCGTTTCTTTCTAACAGATAAACGCCGAGTGGAACTAGCTACCTGGAACTCTTTTATAAGAACTTATCTCGCAATGTCTCTAATGTGTTTCTGTTTAAACCTATAATTGCCCGCCATGAAAATAGTCTAGGAATAATCTTCAAGTAATCATAATTAATATGTATTTAATTCTTAAACGCTGGTATTATGTGATGCATGATACTATTTATCATAGGTTCACATTTTTTATGTGTGAAAACACGAGACTGCTTCATAAATCCAAAAGTTCCTATATTTATGTAGATATATTTAAAACAATTTCCTTTATTTATAATAATGCTGATTGTTTACTTTGTGATATATTGTTATATTAAAGTTAGGTGTATTCCTTGTGGGGAATCCTTTTAATAAAATAAATAAAATTTAAAGTGGTTTCTTTATAGACACGGGATGGATAAAGACGGTATTTGAAAGATGTTTACGGAACATAAGTATATAGGAAGTCAACGGTGGCCATGCAAAAATAATAAATTAATCCAAACCTATAGCATTCGGCAATATGTGACTACCCCATAGCTTAACCGAGTGAGCATCAATGTATGTATTATAAAAATAATACAGCAATTTATATGCAATCAATGGTCTCCAAATCACCAGACTCAACATGCAGGCTGTGTGAATATTCCTGGTTTGAGACTCAAGGTGAGCTTTGTGGCACATTTTGGTCATATTGCTTAACACCAAAAAATATACGTATAGGTAGGAGGTTTTTAAAACTGTTATTTTGATTTATTTTTTGATAGAACTAAAAGAAACATACGCATATTCAATATAACATAAAACCCCCGCAAGGTCAATAAACTCCTTTTGATAAAAATATAATATCATTTTAAAACCGCATATGACCATTGCCGTACAAACCGTGGTTTTAATAATGGTGAAACATCACGTGAATAAAAGTACATAATAGGACACCGCTTAGTTTATCATCAGGTTCATCTTAGTGCAGACTTCCAAAATAGTACAAAACTTGTGTCTTGCATAGAAATTGTAAAGCTAATATATAAAATGATCGTCCAGATGTAGAGCTGTCATAAAGCGCGGGTTTTTCTTCTCGTGGGTGTAATAAATAGCAATCTAGTGTGCGTCTTACATACAAAATGCCTAATAACTAGCGGGTGACCATGTGTTCCTAGCTTGTAGCTACTGACATCACTGACCACTGAACCTGCCTACAGGGCATAAAAATTTACTGCTTACCAATTACATTGATACCAACATTCATATGAATGAAGAATTATTAAAAGTACTGACCATTAAATATATATACCTCCAAACACGATATTTTCTCTGGTGTACACAATTTGTATTCATCAGGTAAGACTTCTCGATTATTTTCGCCCGGATATTTCTTGGATGATTAGCATATAATAAAAGTCAATGTGGTACATTCAGACCAACTAACAGTATGAAGAACCCGAACTTAGTACAAGTTCACTTGCCGTGATACTGCTAAAGTGGAGGCACAAAAATCAAATCCTCAAAGGGTCTTGCTTCAAGCCACTCACTTCAAGCTGCATCCGAAAAACCTGTGAGGTCAATAAAGTTATAATCACTACATTAAATTTTAGCTAGTAGACCTTAATCTAAAACATTCCAGTCGGTGGCGCCAATGTGTTTACAAAATAAGTTGGATAATTGTGTAAAAGACATAATGTATTAAATAAATTATGTTCTTAAGGATACAGACAGAATTTAATTAATCTCCACTCCTTTATCAATCTAAAGTAATACTAAAAACTAATAACCTAATTAAATAAAAATACCATTCATTTAGAAATATATATTTCAACGAGTCGCAATAATTAAAATAAATGTATATGAAATACACCGTACCTATGAACTGAAAATAAAGTAACTCCGTCTTATTATTTTTAATTGGTGAATAAACGATTCTGCGACTACATACATTATATAATGGAAAATTACATGCAGTATAAATAGCGGAATGAGGTTATCATTACACCTAAACTAGACCAATGAATATAGCGTAAAGTTAGACAGACCGTGGACTTGTTCTAGATATTCAATGAGCCTCAATTTATAGCAAAGGGCTGGCGTTAAAGTGTCGTAAGTTATCAGTCAGAAATGTCTCTCTAAAGCTGAGTTTACCACTCACTGGAACTGGAGCTGACATCTCATTAGCACATTTCCACGAGGAGAGTATAAGGCGTAGGTGTGTTACGGAGAAAAGATTTTGGTGAAAGAACACCTTTTTGGTGTCATTCACATGCGACAATGAATAATCGTTAACTCAAAATTTAAGAATATTTATTGCGCAGGGATTTATTACTGAGGGTAAAGTAGACATGAACGTTGATCCTTTCTGGTTTCTCTCGGCTATTAATCAAGATTAGGTCATCGACTTGATTGTTTCTTACGAATCGTTTAGAGAGGCGATAAAAAATAGGTTTTATGTTATTTTCATTAAGTTATTCAGTTCGCATGGGCCGGCGTGCTCACGCGCAGGCAATGATGGCAGGGACGTGTCAGTTCGCGACACCACTCCTCGCCGCACTTGCGCCGCTCACAACTGCCTAATTGCATCAATTAAACAATGCCACAACCATTTTTGTGGTATTAAATCGTACTGCTCCAGAATATTTGATGCCGTATTCGCAATGAGAACTCAACGCGAAATTACGGCTGCGGTATCAACGATCCCAAATTACAATGACAATTTTTTAATCGAGTTCGATCACTACAGCGCTATATATAGTTGGTACAATACAACACCATTTATAGGTACACCGGCACCATGTTAAGAGCTTTTGTCTCATTGTGTGCTAAGTGCGTGGGCGCCCCTCAGTTTCATTCATTTGATGTGCTACGATGTGTATTTTCTTAATGACGAATACTTCGCGACGATATGGCGTCGGAAGGATTTTACTCATCCGCAAAATATAGCTGACTTGTTTATTCACGAGATTTGATTAGTGAAGTTACTACATAATATATTGTGAACATAACTCGATACACACAACAACAATAATGATATGGAAATTGCGGTTAGGGTTGTCAAACTAATTAGTGTAACTGTACTGCAACGATTTATAATGTCGTTTTAGTCGACCAAATACAAATGTTAAAGAAGGTTAATGACAATTTGAACACATCCATTATAACGATCATATAAAAATGATCATTAATCCGCACAACATTAAGGACTGTGCGCGTCAAGGATATGACGCCGAGTGCAGAGCAAATGCATTAACCTAGAAACCTAAAAACTCGAAGGGAATTGTATGAATAGGTGACGACTTATTTGCATACATAGATGTTTATTTATTTTTTCCTTAGTAACAATGTGTCAGCCCTGGCGAGGAAACGGGCGAATAGCAATACGTTCTGATTGGAAGGGAGAAAAAAAATAGCAGGTTGTGCTCGTAGCGCCGGATTTTTTGTCCCCGATTGCATACCAACTAAATATTTTAAAATGATATATTTCTTAGTAGCAATATAAATAAGTTACCTACTGATGAAAATGATTGAGTGTTTTATGTGATATTTAAAAGCCTTCTCGTTTTATTGCATTTGCACGAAACTGGAATTTAATGCCAATATATCTCGCGCTACAAGAAAATTTTCATCTTATATTTGAAAAGCGTTCTAAACTAATTATATTATATTGCCGTGCGGTTTAAAACACAATACTGTTCATCTTGCAATAACAGATTAATATAATCAATGTTAGATACAATAGCCAACGATACACTTCGTTCTTGTCCCTTACAGAAAAAAATGTCAGTAAAGGAAGTTCTTAGCAACAAGCTGTCTCCCACAAAACAAGTTCAAAGACTAGAGGGTTCACTTATTAACGTAATAATTATAGCCGAAGCCACATCATGTGACGCATTGTCCTTAATTCTCTCGTTCTACATGTCCATTTCACTTGTCTCGTTGTCACAACTTTTAATATATCGTATACAAAAACACTAACGCGGTATATTTGTCCATTCGGATAGTAGTCATAGTATACAATGAGGGAAAACTCGTCATGATACACGCAAGTATTGCGCTCGGATTCAGCCTATGTATATCAAGTTTCGAGCAGGTCAATTTTAAGTAGTGGTAGAGCCACGCTTTTGTCAGTCATGACTCAGCATGATGTACAGGCTCGTCCGGAGCGGTATCACTGTCTCACAGAAAATCGATGTGAAGCGACAGCTTTGCAGCCGCGTTTCGTTCGGTGAGAGAAATTGCAAAATGACTGATTTCCTCTCGGTTTGATAGGCCGGCAACACATCCACGATCCAAGCATTGCAGATGTTCATGGGCGGCAGGGATTACTTATCAGGCGACCTGTTTGCTCGTTTGCCAGACCTATGCAATTAGTTAATAAGTAAAAAAAGTTGGAATGGAATGAAAAAAATATTTGCAAGCGTCCTCTCTCTCTCTCTCCCTCTTGACTTCTTTCTCTCAATCTGGACTGCTCTTACCCTCCATTGGATAAATGCTGTATTGATTCTGTTACATAGGAATAAAAAATAACATCATGATATTGATCTCATAAATATTGTCTAATGTCTCGCCACAAAATATACATCCATACTTGTTGCGAAAGTATAACAAGGATATTTTTCCAATACACCACATTCTTGTGGACAAGTTAAAAAATGAACATATGACCCACCCGAGTGAGTAACCTTTTACACCCATTACACCCACACCACCAGGAGTCATATTATAAGCGT
Organism: Hyles euphorbiae; assembly: GCA_023078785.2. Lineage (NCBI taxonomy): Eukaryota > Metazoa > Arthropoda > Insecta > Lepidoptera > Sphingidae > Hyles > Hyles euphorbiae. Next base: position 7,818,567 of record CM041038.1, on the reverse strand, counting down.
TGCCGATCTTTCAGAATAGATTATGAACCAGAGGATTATAAAGAGTTCCGCATTCTCGCGCCTGAACTGGATAATTTTCTGTGAGACAGTGATAATAATGCAAGTAAAAATTATAGGATTGCGACTTTCTAATTATTGCCAACTTTAAACTTCCACATATCACAGTCAAGCAAATTGAATAAGAAATACGTAAATAATATTATTGGTCACGATATTAATCCTCATAAGGAAGCCAATGAATCTGTCTTATTCGTCTGTTCCCACATTTATAAGAACAAGGCGACAGCTGCCGCCACTTTCCAATTTATATAAGTATATTGAACGAGCATATATCACCCACCAATTATTTTAAAATACAACCAGTCTCATTAATATAGTACGTATGAAATCCTTGAACCCATTATCTAAGCGTAGATATTGAATGAAAAAATATTATTTTTATATTTTGGCAGCAGGAAATTGTTGTTAATTTATTCACGTGGGGCAATAAATTCGAAAATTAAGTAGCTCAATGTCGACGTAACGGAAGCCTCCTTCTTCTAACGTGTTTACACTATTTGCTTGCGGAATGTAATACGTCATAATAATGGATCATAATACATATGAAATGCAATGGATTTATAGAAATGAATGTTTATAGGGAATTGTTATATTTGACACGATACACAAGGCGGCTTAAAAGCTTTGAATCATTTAATGAAATAATGTGGCGTTGTTTACTCTCGAAATCACAGGATTTTTCAACGAATTCTATTTTTGCCTGTGCACTAGCGCATCACAAAACTCTTAATTGGTACACCAATGCATTATATATTTATGAACATATCTTCTAGTTATAAGTAAATTATGAATATACAGGCGAATATGTATTCGTAAAACGTTCCATAAATTTTGAATTTTCGCTGTTCTCATCGAAATTGAGTTAAACGCTGTGTACGATGCATAAAAGTATGATCTTTTTAGGCTCATAATTAATATATTCAATATTGTATTATTATTTCATAACCCGATTTAATTAAAGACCAAATCTCCCGTCCCTCTTCACAATTGGGTACACGGCCGGCTGATGTCCATAATGCTGTGCTTTTCCTTCCGTCGTCGCATTAAACATGTTTTGGGAGATCCGGATGACGCCATCACGGCTGCGATTAAAGTTGAGATGTTGCTGTCCAAATCACACCGCAATCAAAATGTAAACACCCGCGCACAACACTCCACTTGTTGACCAATGACTTACAATCTAATCTATACCCATCTACAAATTCGATTTTCTATAAAACCAAGACTATTATATCAAGAATATGTCGCGCAATTAGGTCATATGTATTTGCTAATAAACAAAACAAAATTCATAGCATTCACCAAATAATTTGATGATCAACTAAATTACGATCATAAACTCGAATGTGCCATTCATTTAATCAACGCTCCAAACTGAAGGGCTGATTGTCCCTGTTAACCTCCTATCAGTCAGGTTATAATTGAAGCCTTGATACATTTCAATTGTCTTGTCTGGGATTGTTTTGCCCGGTTTGACGAGCAATTTATGAATATTGCGTTATAAAACATCTGCGACGGTAAGAATATCAATGCTTCAATGCCAGACAATGTTTATGTATGAAACAAAGTTAACTGGAATTCTGATTTTTAGAATTGCTAGTACTTGTTTTTCAAAAGCTAACTTTCGAGAAGAGCGTTCGTCCTTCGAGCATTGACATCCTGCAGATAAATCGCAGACCGATTAATTGGAACTTGTCATAGTAACGAATGCAGTATGGAACGTCCGGTTCGACTGCTAGGCGAAGCGAAAATCTATAAAAAGCTTACATAGCGTCTGGATGAGACGAGACGAAAATCGTGATACTTACTGTGCTTGGGATGGTTAAATCTGGATTATAACAGGCTAATGATGATTCATTACGCCCTGTAAGTAATATGACTCTATTCGCAAATACATTAACTATTTATAAAGAACTTATCATTTTTACTTCTATTATCCAGCACCTTATTTGTAAATAATTGTGATCGTGGTTATTACAGTATGACTTTATTAAGTAAAATTCCACTTTAGCACAATTGCTTATTATTAATCAACATGAAAATAATAAAGTTTAATGAAATCTCCGTTGGCACCTTTATACAACATAATTTTCATATGAATTGGAAGTCGAATGGTTGTATAGGAAAATCATGTTTAAACTGTTTATTATCCTTGCGCTATTGATAATATGAGCCGCCATTTAATTATCAATACCGGTAGTGTTGAATTGAAAACTTTAAAGCGCAACTTACGCCGCCGCGCCCGGACTTGTAGCATTAAAACCTTATACGTCATACTAATCTAACCTTTCGCTTCCAAACTCATACTCTAGCAAACAGTGAATTTTAAAGGAAATAATTATTAAGAATTAAGTGTGAATTCGTACTATATGTCAATTTCTAAATGTACCCAATGTTCAACATCGTGAAAATAAACACTGTTTTTCTCATAAGTAAACAACAAAATGCGCCAACCAAAAATGATAAAACACGCTTTGTAATTAAAACTTCCGGAACAATCTTACGAACGTACGTTTTATTTATTTCATGAATAGTTCCTTTGTTCAAAGCCAAAACTAAATAGTAACGCAATTAGCAAAACTAGACATAACAAAATTAACGATCTAGACACCGAGGTCTAGCTGTGCGCTTACGTAGCGTTCAATTAACTAACAAATCAAAACAAATGTTTGTTCAGGCACACGTAAGTAATGAATGTTATGACGTCATCATACAAAACATTCTACGAAGGGTAGTGACGACGATTTGCGATTAAGTAAGTAAATTGACGCACGACCGTGGATAGAATAAATACACCGTAATGGTGCCGCCCACGCGCTTTCACTATGTATTTTGCAGCCACACTATCTCCATGTTAATCGAGTGGTTATCGACAATATTTATTTAACTCCGAGTCCTTTCAAACTGTCGTCTAAATACACGTTAATGTCCAAGTACACGTCGTGGCATATGGATTTATTATCTACTAGTACAAGTTATTTTTTCCAATTCGTGATGTTGTTTCCCAAATTATACCGGGTATCTCAAGACTGCTACCGAAAACGAAGCCGGGTGGTAGTTTTAGTGACTATAAACACAATGCAAGTAAAAATTTCGCAAAGAAACGCGACAATTATTTTTTATGATTTTTTAAATATCATCATTTTTGGGTGGTAAATCCATAGTTTTTGCTAAAATAATAATTTAAACACTTTTATACCTTAGATTATTTATAAATAAAAGGGTATACACTAAGGAAAAAATGTATTTACCACCCAAATATGGTCATAGGAAAAAAATAACATAAAAAAAATTGTCGCTTTTTTTTGCAACTTTTTCTGTTGCATTGTGCCTGAAGTCGCTTAAACTACCACCCGGCTTCGTTTTCGGTAGCAGTCTTGAGATACCCTGTATGTAACGCCAGTATACGTAGCTTATAAGCCAAAAATTTTGCAATGATTCCTAGGTGTAGTAATTGTTCCCAAATCTATGACTATGAAAAGTTTTATTTAATATTTTAATATAATAAGCCTTTTTTTTTTACAATACGTCCTATAAAATTCATACAACATCCATGCAAATTTATGCATGTATAAAAGTAGATAAGAAAACGTTGCAAATACCACTTAACACAAATATCTATTTATTCTAATTTAATATGTTAAAAAGTTCATAAAAGAAATGGCACACTAGGGCATTTGCTTTAGAACTAAATCCTCCGAAGTTGTAACATTATTATGTTTACGATAAAGACGTAAAGGTCAAAGGGTATTGGACATATCATTACGACTTTTTCTGTCAGCACTCAATGAGTTGATAAAGACCATTCAAGTGTATCTCATTTCCTTTAGTAGTTCTCTATCTTCCTTACTACAGTAATGCCCCTTTCCAATCACTGCTAGGAACTACATACCCACTATAATTTTTTTCATACAATTTAGAAATCCGCTTGTTCTTTTTATTTTATCGCATAAGTATCGAATATTTGTTGGCATAAAAATCATTGTATGGGCATTATGGTTTGTTGATAAGGCTCAGGTACTTCGAGCTAAGTTTCGAAACAACAAAATGCAATCTTTTGTTTATTACACGCTCTGTGGGTGGTTTCTCGAGGCAAATTAGGACTATTTATCTAGATACATCCGGCAAATTGCCAAAGACTATCAGACATAAACTGTGCGTTATCAAGACCTTTGCCACCACTCCGGTCTACACTTCAAAACACGAGGGCGAAAGTAGGGCCAATATTATTAACTGTTATTTATTGGATATCGTAAATACATAATATAATATATCAATACTTGAAGACAGTCGTTGGTTATGATTAATTTATTACGTTGTAAATAACGCACGGAAAAGTTTGCCAACCAATGAGTGCAAGAGTAGGTAGACCTAAACACACTTTTAAAATAACCTTTGTAACGAATATTTTTTTATTAAGTCTAATACGATTACTTATCAATAAATTACAAGTCATTACATAAAATGCTAAAACAATCAACATTTAATATAAACAGGTTTTTATAATCCACGATATAGGTATTGCCAAAACCCAGACAAGAAGAATAAATGAATAAAGCACAGTATACATTCGCAATAATTAAATTCAACTTTGAACGACATTGGAAAGACCATTCGACATTATTTCCAATAATTACAGCGTCCTTTATGTATCCGCAGAAAATGGCAAAGGTGGTCATAGCCCGCAGTAAGTCATCGGTGCGCGAGACAGGTCGAAAACCTTTTATGAAATATCCCTATTGTATGAATTTATTATTAAATGCCGATAATATGTTCCAAGACAAACGGATACATTTTGAAATGAAAACACGAGTCGACTTACAGTCGTAAAGTGCATTGCCCTTCGTGCAAGTCGTTGCTTGTCATGTTCACCAAGATAATTATTTTATTATTGGTTTCATTGTCATTTCTCGATAACTTTATCTTACTTTGAACAAAAAATCTCGTATTTATCAGCCCTGCCACTAAATAAGTTCTTTCTTCTTGCTTCATGAGCTTTCGAAGATTTAATACCAAATTTAAAATCATAACTAACTAAATTTAAATATAACAAACAAATGTTACATAACAAAATGGTCAAAAGAAATGCATAGTAGGAACTAGGTATATTTAGAGTTACAAGGAAATTAAACTTACTTAAGCTCAATTTCCTTGATTTGATGCATATGAAAATGTGTGCAATTTTACAAGTATGATTTTAATAATGAAGAAAATTATTTCAAGTGAAAATGCATTAGGGAAATTCTCCGTAATCAGCGCCAGCATAAAAGGTATTTATTTAAAGTTAGCACACTAAAATCGTGTGATAAATCTCGCAAGCATTCCTACATAATAATCTCTACGATAAAGCTTCATAAATATTTAATTTTTAGAACAAGCAATATGCTGTCAAAGATTAATGACTCAAAAATTCACTTTTTCTTTGACAGTGCCGTTATGCACACAAAGCGGGCCAGATAAGCGTATTGATTTTGGGTAACAAAAGTTTGTTTTTGTTGCCTTTTGCGGCACGGCGTTAAGTGGCAACCCACAGCGCTGCGAGGGATGGCACATTCCCCAGATAAGATAGTGTTCTTCCTCGATTTCCACGACTGCATTGCAATCCGCTAAGTCACCGGCACGCCCCGACGCATTGTTTACCGCTCGACATCCTGTCGAAATGCTTAAACGTCGTATTAAGTACCACATGTGCAAAGAAAGCTTATTCACACCGCTCACGGTCTATGCCCCATAAGTTCCTGAGACCGTTGAATCAGCTGTAATGTACATAAATTAACGGTTATTGCTGGACTTACGGATTCCGATAGTTTATCAATGTAGCGCATCCATTACACGTATTATGTTAAGGAAAGGGCGTAATACTGATAAAAACTTTTAACATTTCTTAGAAAGAAATACAATGTATGCTTGTTACGATAATCAAATTACGGGCAACATGTACGTCTAAAAAGAAATAAAAAATGAGGTTTTAATTCATGGCATGTATTATGTGGCGCATTAGAATCAGTGTAAGAATAATAAAGATAGGAAATTAATGCAGCTGGTAGGACTCGTAAAACCGCACAATCGTCTCAGTTGTGCCACCGAGTTTTATTACTGAGTAATAATGAACGAGTTTATTCAATTATCGATACGAAGAAGCAATGTCGTGAAGATGAGTGATTTACGTCGCGTTTGTTGCTTGCTACTGCGCCTGCGTGGTGATCTCAACGCTGATATTATGAACGACTCTGTGAATGAGCATAAGCAAAGCGTAAGTATGTATTCACCCGATATCCTTTCTGCAGACCGTTTTAAGTGCATCACAATGGAAATGTACTTGTTAAAATTTGTAATTCAAATAAATACGGTTATAAGACATCCTAAGACGTGGAAGGAGAGTCACATTTCCCTTAAACCTATTGATTGTTTCTTCATTGATCATTGATTGCTCTCTTGAATGTTTTACAGTAATATTTTTATTTATTTCATAAAACATTGAGGCGGAGAAATCTAGGTAATTAAAGGCCCGTAACATTTTAGGTGTTTTTGTTTCATAAAATATGTGAATCGCGATATTTATTCATTTAACGCGTAAATGATTTCGAATAAAGAGTACGTAATGTTAGTATCTAGTATATTCACAGAGCACAAAACTAAAAACCCACAATTTCTTTAGCTACAGAAAATCATAGCTCATGAATGATAAACACCAAGAAGAAGTATAAAAAGTGAGTAAAATTAATTTTTATTAAAATTAATAAGTCATTATTAAAATTTCAAATAATTAACCTGCTAGCTAAATCGACAATATTGAATAGCATTATGATTGAAACTAATATGGTTACATTTTGTGCTTTGGGTACAGAGTTACAGATGCAGACTTGCAATATCTAAAAGTATGTCAAGTTACAAGATCATAGATAGCTTAATTTGTGACATTAACAGCTGCAGCACGCAGACAAATGAATGTTTAACGGGGAGGGAATTTGATTAAGTTCAAATAATAGTAGTTTGATGACTATATTACATTCTGGATGATCATTTGTTTCTGTACATAAGCCGTTTGGGAAGCCAGCTCACTACTATTACTTAGTTTATGCAGGATAAATTTAATAAGATTCATGGCGCTAAATATTTTATAAGTAAGTTTTTATATTGAGATCAATAAAATAATGAGTAGGATAATTAATTATTATGCCTGTTAGTAGGGGAACCAGACACGGATGCCAACATATTCACGTTGGTAGCGGGTTTTAATTCCAAGGCACACCTCTGACTTTTCGGAGTCACTTGTGTATTGATATTCAATCACCACGTACTATAAGGGTGAAGGAAAACATCGTGAGGAAACCTACATACCATAGCGATTTCTACGGTCTATAAAGTCCCGCTAACCCGTACTAGGCTAGTGTAGTATTCTCGACTGTAGAGGAGGCCCGTGCTTTGCAATGGGGGCGTATACGGGGCTGATACAGAAAACAAACATAACATATTACGCGGTATCTAGAATGTGGTAAACGAAGGAGCTACATTAGGTTTCATAAATATTCGCAGAGCTTAGTCAAGTCTCCAGTTGCCCAGCATTCAACTGGAGACTTGACTAAGCTATATTTTTATCAAATTATTAATACAATTTTGGGCAGGCCCAACTGTATCGCCCTGCTCTAATTAAACCAGATTTGCGATAGAACCTCCTACCCTCAAATTATAACTTATCTAATCACACCTCCAAACATATGTACATAATATGGGTTTCTGAAAATATAGTACTTTACTTATTGGCCTCCCAAATAATGACCATGCATGATTTATGCCAGTGTCCTTGGTTGATAATGATAACGATGTAGAACACAAAGTAAATAGTTTTTGATTGCGCAAAATTCAGTAAGGGGAACACCATATTAGAGTCCTCACAAAAACTAGAATGGTCACAGACAGATAAGAAGGACTATCACTTGTAGAATGTTTTACATAACAACACAATTGACGCAGTGTTGCAGTATGTTATTCAGAGACCGTCCAATAAAAGTACATACACAATTAATAATGAATTATTATTTATTATTTGTTCAGGAATGTATCAACCACTAGAAGAAATAAACCTTTAGACCATACAATTTAAACAGGGAAGTCATTTTTATGTCAGACATGTCGCGTGTATTTATTAATGTTCTTGCATGTAGAACAACATTGTTGTTGCAGTAAGTGTATACGTAATTGCAATTTTAAATTTACAATTGATCAAAATTTGTTTGCGTCGTGTAAAATACGAGACATAAAAGTAGACAGTACAAGTAGCTTGCACAAGCATGGGATCCATTAAATCGGAACTCAAAAGACCAACTGCCCAACCTCAAGACATCGTGAGCTCCTTCTGCGTAGATAGAAATTATTTTTTTAATTCAATATTTGTAAGATAAGGGTAATTGAATTGTAATAGTCGCTGAGCGGATGACTAATTAGCTCAGTCCGACCCGTGACCACGAAACTGAAAAATAATCGAAACGTCGGGAACTCAAAAATGTAAAAATTAAACCAAATCCGCGATAAAATCCGTAAATAATAGTTTTATTTCAAGTACAAGTATTAAATTTGCAAAATAAATTCGTTGCAATAAAAACATTAAAATTCCTTTCTACGTGTCTCATAGCCAGATGTGATATCAAGGAAATAAATCGTCTCGTCTAACCGCAAAGCATTTGACTGTTTCAATTTGCACAATATATTTAATAGTTAAAACAAATATCACAATGAAACGAATTTAATGAATGTACTCAGCCATAACCAAGAGATCAGATTGCATTGTCATTTATATTGTTTAAATTATTAAACTGAATCATTTTTTAAAATGAATCTATTTCGTCAGAATTGTATGGTATGAAAAATTACGCCTAGTCTCATCTCTAAATCGAATTAACTAATTGGCGAGGTTTCGTCGCCAGCCAATTGCTCCTGTCGGACTTATTCGTATTTATATGTGGAGATTCACGGACGCATATTTTATCGTACTCATCATACACTGTTGATTTAATAAAATATTATTTATACAGGGTATATCAAGACTGCTACCGAAAACGAAGCCGGGTGGTGGTTTAAGCGACGTCAGAGACAATGCAACAGAAAAAATTGCAAAATTTTTGAAGTGAAAACTTCTTTAGCGGCGTTGAGCACTTTTCTGTAATGGGTATAAAATCTTAAACTCGCGTCAGGACACGTGACCTGATCGAAAAAGCGTAGGACGGCAATGACGTTTTATAAACATCTTAGTAGGACGGATGGAGAGTAGACAGCTATCCCCTCTCTACAGCGCGGCGAAAATGTATGCCTGGGCCTACTGTTTCGTTTTTTTTTCAGTTTCACCCACTTTTTCCAAAATTGTCCCATAGCCCCCCCCCTGCCTTCCCCCACCCTTATTCCGAAATAGTGCCTATTAGCCTCCCCACGAAACCTACCCCCCCCCCCCCCTCCCCTACCCCCACCCCGAAAATTTACCTCACCCCCCCAATCCTATCTCGGCCAACATAGGTCGTAGACCCACCGAGTTTGGTATCCCTCGGAACCGTCTTGGTGAGGGCTACAAATTGACCCCGGCCAGAAATCCCAAATTACGCAAAAAATTACCCCCCCAAAAAAAAAATATTTTACCTCCAAAAAATTAATTTAAGTTAGCCTCCCCACGAAACCTTCCTCCCCCCCCCCTCCCTTACCCCCACCCCCAAAATTTACCTCCACCCCCCCAATCCTATCTCGGCCAATATAGATCGTAGACCCACCGAGTTTGGTATCCTCGGAACCGTCTTGGTGAGGGCTACAAATTGACCCCGCCAGAAATCCCAAATTACGCAAAAATTTACCCCCCCAAAAAAATATTTTACCTCAAAAAAATTAATTTAAGTTAGCCTCCCCACGAAACCTTCCTTCCCCCCCCCCCCTCCCTTACCCCCGGCCCGAAAATTTACCTCACCCCCCCCCCAATCCTATCTCGGCCAATATAGATCGTAGACCCACCGAGTTTGGTATCGTTTGGAACCGGCTCGGTGAGCTCTACAGATTGGCCCCAACCAAATCCCCAAATTCCTCCCTCTCTCCCCTAAAATATTTGTCCAGGCATAACTCCGTCATTTCTTAAAGTAAACCCCCCGTGTTTGGAGTCAGAGGAATCGTCTTGACGAGCTCGACAATCGAGAGCAGGCAAAATACGATTTTTCTTATTTTTACTATGGGATCAGGCTAAAATTATATGTAATTTGCAATCTGTACCCACGGTCTTCCCCCGGTATTTTTGAAGTGAAAACTTCTTTAGCGGCGTTGAGCATTTTTTCTGTAATGGGTATAAAATCTTAAACTCGCGTCAGGACACGTGACCTGATCGAAAAAGCGTAAGACGGATGGAGAGTAGACAGCTGTCAGTTAGCTGTCAGTTTATAAAGCTTTGATGAATTGCCAATGATTTTGAGTGGAGATTTCAACATAAACTTCGCAGACGATAAAAATCAACTATTAATTGAATTTTTAAATAATGAATTTGGTTTAACTATGTCGAATGATCGCAATCTTAGCACAACGAAATACAAAACTACTATTGATGCGGTCTTTATTAGACATTTAAATAGGTTCGAATCAAAACTGTTCGTTTCTTACTTCAGCTACCATAAACCTATCGTATCAGTTTTAGAGATTGGCGATGATAGTTCTGGTAATGATGATGGTGAAAAAGTCGTTGAAATTATGGATGAAAGTTGATTTTTCGGAGAGATAAACTTTTTAATGTAAAATAATTGTAATAGTTTTAAAGTGTTAAATTTTTAATGTAATATAAAATTGTCATGTTTGTGTACGATAGCGCAATAAATGAATATTGTATTCTATATACCACATAAATGATAGTACTTTTATACTGATAAAGCAATTGGTGCAAATTATTCCCTAACCATTCCAAAATATCAAACATGCTCAACGTTAATAATCAAGTTTTCACTTCTGCCGGCACTCCCGGAGTGCAACCCGTCTTTTTTTTTTTTGTATATTTTTTTCTATGGCCATATTTTGGTGGTAAATACATTTTTTCCTAAAATAATAATGTATATCCTTTTTACTTATAAATACTCTAAGATATAAAAGAGTTTAAAATATATTATTTTAGCCAAAACTATGGATTTACCACCCGAAAATGACGATATTTAAAAAAACATAAAAAATAATTGTCGCATTTCTTTGCGAAATTTTTAGTTGCATTGTAGTTGTGTTTGTAGTCACTAAAACTACCACCCGGCTTCGTTTCGGTAGCAGTCTTGAGATACTCGGTATAACATCACGATACCAAAATCGCGTGAATTGATTATTTGCATATGTACTTAATAAGAATATTGTAGAGGGCCATGGTTACGCTCTAATACTAATTATTGTATTCAGTTTTCTGCTACATCCAATTGGAACCAATTACGTATCATAATTTTTGTATTGCTCTCAATTTATTAGGCAGTCGTTAATATACCGTGGCCAGTATGTATGTTTTCACAACAGTTAAGAATCATTAAGTAGAACTTTAATAATATTTGATTATAAATCAAAGTATTGAAGTCATGTATAAACATTGCTGCTCGAATATCAATTCAGAGTGCAATCTATCATCCACACTCAAGCTGTTCCAACTATTACCATTAGATCAGAACCAATTAATGGACGATGGCCAGTACAGCGTGTGATTTCATAACCGTCAATAGAACTTCTGACATGACACAGCGCTCATTGCTGTTTGATTAAAAACAACACTGACAGTTTAACATGATTTACAAGAAACAGGATCATATTATTTTTGCCAACAATTACATCAGAATTGTTTATTTTACAAGAGATGTTAAATTCCAATAAATGGTAGGTAGGTAAGTGACTAACGGCGAATGTACACATGCAAAGTTTAAGTAGGTTTCTACATTAGGATACACTGCCTTTCTTTGGCAAGTATATTAAAGACTAACCTTTAATAATAACGCTGTCCAAAAAGAGCGAGGCGTTAAGTTAGTGAAACCATTCCGTCAATAGTTAAAACTGCTCCATTTTGACAGTACTACTTATTAGTTATCCATGAGTGGAATTTTCTTGTATCACGACAAGTACATAGCCATGCCTTACGCGGCATGCATGTCTTCATTCGTAGATTTGTATGCGGTAAATTCGATTTTGCCTATCAGTTCAAGATTTTTTCAACTCCTAATAATTTAAAATAAAATTGATTTTATCCTTCCCTAACAATTATTTTACATGTTAAATAGTAAATAATGTTCTTTTCTGTGTGATCTATTATTGCTTTAGCTTATATAGCCAAATCTAAAAGTAAAAAGAATAGACATTCAAATGTTTCATTATGACGTAAAAAGATATTTTTTATATACTTTAAAAAATTCTGAATCATAATGAATATTTTAATATATCTATTTAGTTGACAGCTTATCTTAAATCCCAACGTAACAACGCATGTTTTTTAGATAAATTTCCGTCATAATCTTTCTATTACCTTTTACTTAGATTTCAGGAAAAACCTATTCATTCTCGTACATATTTATCGAAAAATTATAATCTATTTAAATCTCTACACAATACATAATCAGAAGTCGCCAATCTACAAAAAGAACACACAAACAAATTTTCGAGGAATCTTGATAATTCCAAAAAAAAAGTAAGAAACTCATTAGTAACTCCTTTATGTTTGCTCGACGTAATAACCGATTTGTATTTTCAATAGCCTTTACCCAACAGTCATTTGCGAAATGGACGTGTGAACTTTAATACATTCCCATGACGAGTGCTTGTTGAAATGCTAGCAGTAATCATACACGCCTTTATGCGATGACTTTAAAAGGTATGAAGATAATTAAATTTTATCATTTTACAAAATGCACGATGTTCAAACCATTCTACTGTAATGACAACATAGTTTACTGAATATAAATAATTGTAACTGGAATCGTATTAATTAATAGACAATTTGTTTTAATATTTATAAACATTTGTTTAGTGCAGAATGATCGTAAAGAAAGCTGTTTGGAAAGCCGCGAATATCTTTACAGCAGCCCACAAGCAAATAAATCTTAAAATGTCTGTACTAAACATGAGTAAAATGATACGTTTATGGGTTTTTCTTGATTTGATTCTATTTTATTACTCAATCTCTCAGTTTTAACGGCGTTCTTTCCCACGACCATAATACGGATCGGTCGGCTGAATAGTGTACACAATTTATTACTCGCTTGGAGAAAACTCGAAAGAAGACTTGCAAAATGCAATAATTATTCCCTACAGGGAATTATTGTTTGCCATAAAATTGTTTGTTTTATGTTCACATTCATCATATTTACATAAGAATACGCGCGAAATATCTTCAAGGATATTCATGGCTACCATAGCTGTGGTACTCATTACAATAACTAAACTTACGTACTAAACAAGATACCTACTACAACTGGCGCCGTAGATAAACTTGTTTTGTACAAAGTACATTGTTTGAAGGAGCTTTGTCCCTTACAAAATAAAACGCTTCTGGTTCCGTTAAGAGCGTCATTAGCTAATATTAATAGAAATATGAATAAATCTGTGGCGCTAGTTTATTTGTCATTTTTAAAGTATTAATAGGGCGTAGAGTCATCGGTTCGGTACCATGGAAACTCAATGAATGAAGCTTCTAAGAACTACTCTGATTTGAACGAGCCGGGATGATAAAGTCTGAAATACTCTGAAACAACAGAAACTATCGACATTTATTAGAATTAAAATAATCTATACTATTAATATTATTAAGCTGAAGAGTTTGTTTGTTTGAACGCGCTAATCTCAGGAACCGCTGGTCCGATTTGGAAAATTCTTTCAGTGTTGGATAGTACATTTATCGAAGAATGCTATAGGTTATATATCATTACGCTATGACCTATAGGAGGGAAGCAGTAGTGACATTTCTAGCAAATACGAGGAAATTTTATTCGTGGTCCGATTGGTCGATATTCTATATTGATAGTCGGAATAGAACATTTTTACCGCCATTTTGAAACGTGTATCTGCACCCGGGCGGAGCCGGGCCGGACCGCTAGTACCTATAGATGATAAAATAAATACTAAGCGAAGAAAAATGAAAGCATGATAATACGCATTGTTAGTACCTATGAATGTTGTGTAGTATAAAGTTACTGTAATATATTACGTAGATTTTTTTCGAAACGTACTTTATTGGATTTCAGTGAGTAATTATATCTTTATACTAACAGCCCGACCCGGTTTCGCCCAAGTGCAGATATTTTTTCCGTCCTTACCACATGTGAAACATATATTTTCGAGTAATACCTGTTTCATAATTAAACTGAACAAGGGCCTAAGACTGCCGTCGTCGATACAGCTTTTCCCGTCTCGTGCTAGTACATCTCGTCCTGTCCCATCTCATTCTACTCCATGAATCAAGGCATGAAATCATGTCCTCTCTTCCCATTTCATTCACTCTATGAGGTAGAGTAAAAACTCTATCCCATCACATCCCTTTTAGTTTGAAAGTATAGCAAATATAGTCTAAAATTCATTCCTAGGGTATAGTATATTTATTTGGGAGAAAATAGCCTACATGTTAACCCAGGATATCAGCGTGCCATACCAAAATGTATATAGATTGGGCCAGCCACTTTTGCGTTAAGAGGTAACAACTAACAAACTAGACAAATATTTGCCTTTATAATTTTAGTGAGATTATGAATTAAAAAGTTAACCTATCATACCTTCCAACTTTATTTATAATATTTATTTAAACTTTAGTCTTGTCACATCGATAAGAGCACAATTCCGCTCTACCTGAAAAAAATACAGTTATTTGATTCTAACTATAGAATGTAGAAAATGTCTTTACCTAACAAAAATCTCAAATCCATGCCCTAAAAATGATAAAGGGAACCATTAACATTTAGATTTTAGACTAGAACCAGCTTTTAATCCTAGTAATTACAATTCTGGTACTAGACTGCCCTTTCACTCTCTCTTTTTCGGTCAACAAACTACTATATGCAAATACCGCTGTGCTATGGACTGTGGACATGAAGTTATAGGATTTAGGTCATCTGATCACAGATTCTTACTTACCCGGGTGTTAGGCTACTCTGGATATAGCAACATATTATCTACTCAATACTGATTGAAAATAAAACCAAGAAAAAAGGAGAACAATATATAAAAATTGCGATATCACTAACCGAACGAAATAATAATGCGAAGCTCTTTTTATGCGCGGTTTTCTATGTGGCTCAGGTAACACTGGTTTAAGCGCACAAATTAATAGTCTGGACTGTAAGCCTAATCTAACTACAGTAGGGCTCTACCATTTCTTATGACACTCAAAATATTTGCAAAATAAAATACGTCAAAAACTATGATAAATAATCCTGCTTGCAACTCAACTTTACGGCTAAACAGATCGAAGTTATTATTAGCCAAATATAACCATTTGACTCACCAATCGTGAACCATTGGCTACCAAGAATAGAATTATTAATATTGTAGTTACAAAGTATACAAATGTCGGTATTAAAAAGATTTTCCTCGCGTTGTATGATAATGTACGGAGCCAGTTCACATTACCATTCATGGTAATAGTGATTTTGTTAGGCTGCGTGCTGCAATATGAATCTCGCTTAGTCCGCCAGGCGCCTACAACCACAGCCATAAGGCGCCCGATCTGCTTTGGCGAAACAACGTCATTGTTATGAAGAGGATTGCAACAAGTTGATAAAAAAATAGGTGGTTACTATTTCTGTGGTGGCTACACATTAGTTTAAGTATTATTATTTTAGCTAAATATGCAAAAAAAATATAACCAATATCTATCCGTTCAAAAAAACTAAATATGCCATTATAGTGCAGTTACTAAAAATATATTTCTATAGGTATATTTTATGAAAAAAAGATTCCCGATTGTTAACATAAAATGTAGTATGAAAAATTGTGTAACACGTTAAGGTAATATTACTATTTACTACTTAGTAATATGAGCCCGATGGTGTAACATCGTTACTCAATAAATGTTAAAAAAACAATATTAATTAATAAACAATATTAACAAACAATATTAAAACTAATTATCCTTTTATCAAATCCATCCCATGGTTGTCTGTAAGACATTGCCTTTGAGCGATAAGACCGCCAATTGTACTTTTATGATTGTGATTTTCATTTTATTTGTGTTTTTTTTTTTTTTTTGTGCAATAAAGTGTATAAATAAATAAATAAATAAATATTAAAAACCCGTTCAATTCTAATAAGAAGTATTCCTTTACTTTTGTCATGACAGTTTTATAAAATGCTTCAGAAAACTTTATTTCATGAAGTTGATTTTATGATTTTTAATAGGTCTACTTGCTCTTCAATCACCTTACTTAATGGGTAATAATACTTCCTTATCATATTGGTGTGTCCCATACAGATTTTTTTAAAGAATGAGCGTTATCGCGTCTTCACATGTCTACACAACACACGTAGATAATCAACTAAAGTTTTTAAAAGTCACTTAAGCAGGTAATTAAGTGTTAACATTACGTTTTAAACAATGCTGTAACTGATAGGTGCTTAGTAGTTTTGTGGAGATTAAACTTAATCTAACCATTATCCTCACTGTATACGATCTATCTACTACTACCATAAATCTTACCTACTTGAAGTCTTTTCTAAATTAATTTATTTCAAAATATATACACCCTGATATTGTTATATGTTACCACATATTTCTTACCACCCCTGGTAATATTATACCAAGTGTAAAAAAAACTGCAGAGTACTTTTGCCAAAAATAACGATTTTAGTTTTGAAGGTTTTCAACCCGTACAGTACTAGTCTTTTTCCGCTCATTTAAGTTCTCGAACAAACCCGCAGTTTAGCTAAAGGGTAAAAATACTCGTAACTATTGTGCGATCATGAAAATTTTCCGGAAAAATTGAAATTATTAATTTGAAAAATTTTCGTAAAAAGTTCATTCAAGTTCATTTCCTGGGTTGCAATTCTGTTTATATTTCTTGAAGATATATTTTTTCCCCACACAAAGAAGTAGGTTTCATTGAGTGTCAAAGCCTTCGCACCGATACCAAGTTTCATAGTAAAATGGCATTCTCCTTTCCCTAAATGGGAATCAAACGATGAAAATCCCATAATCCGGTTTCATAATCCATGTACAATGCTGTTACACTAATCTGTATCAGCCCATATACGTCCCACTGCAGGGCACGGGCCTACTCTACAATCGTAAGTACGATTGAGAGTGGTTAGGCCATATAGTCCACCACGCTGGCCTAGTGCGTGTTGGCAGACTTACATACCATAGAATTTTTTATAAATCGCTATGGTACGCAGGTTTCCTCACGATGTTTTCCTTCACCGTTTTAGTGCGTGGTGATTGACTATCAATACACACATGACTCCGAAAAGTCAGAGGTGTGCCCTGGGATTCGAACCCGCGACCACCGTGAACATATTGGCAGCCTACACTACACTAATGTGACGATTATTTTATTCCTAGGTACTAGGTAAATGTAATTCAACAAATAAAATAACATATTTTGTTAGTGTACCCACTGTTGGGTGATGGAAATTTAACGAAAAATTTACATTGTTCGGAATTTACATATTTTTGAATGAAATTGAAAAAGTGACGAATATTTTTCCGGCATAATATACGGTGTGAATCGAAACTTAAGGACAGCTAGAAATAAACTGGACCTCTTGTTTGAAATTTTTCCTAAAAATATAATTATTCGGAAAATGGCACATTACTAAATGTACCAGTCAGAAATAGACAGGCGACAGCAACCTAGTGTTTCATTGAAAGAGACTCCAATGCTATGCTACATTTACAGCGTAGCGGCCAACCTCAGCCAACGTGGCTAACGTCCACTAACACAAGCGTTTACGGGGCATTTGGCTCGGCTCACCTTGATTGGCTGTCAATCGGAGCGAGTACAGTGGCGGTTTTGAATAGGGAGCAAAGGAGGTTGGCAATTGTTTGCTTTGTATTTACACGCTGCGTTGGCGCGAATTTGTCACATGTTGGAGCCCAACAGGTGTGATTACTTGTTTGTATAAAAAAATACTAAAAAATAAATAATAAAATCTTTATTGTTTACCAAATTTTTTTACATTGCAACGTACATAAATGTTATATTTCCAATATTATTAAATATTAGTTATTGGTACTGAGATAACCATGGTTCCCACACTAAACTCTACACTTGTTTCTTGGGTAACCACTGTTGATACACACGGGCAGCAAAATATGCGAATAAGATGGTTATAACAATAAAGTATAAGTCCATCATAAGAATAACAATCATAAGAAATCATAAGAATAACAAAGGATATTTGTGCGTGGCGACGCTCAACGTCGAAAATCCGACAACGCCAAATAAGAATACGTCGCGTTTTTAAATATCCTTGGTGTGAACAAAGTACCTAATGGATTTATATTTGTTTTAATGCAACTTATTTTTTTAATAAGCTTTGAAACAGCGCGCTCCCTTGCGATTGGGGCCTAGTCTATTCTTTGGCCACCACAGTGCCAAGTTTGCCTGTCCGGAAAATACTAACGTAATACATGTACGATATTAATAACGCACTAGTTTCTTATTGGTCTGTGCGTACTAGCAAGGGTTTAAATGGCAATTAAATGTGTGACAGCTCGGAGCAGGGCCGGTTTTAGCAGTACCAGCGCCCTGGGCGAGATTTATACGGCGCCCCTTGGCGCCCATTGAAATGCATAAAAAAAAACGTTTTTTTAAATATCTTTTTTATGTTTAATAGATTGAACAGTTATGATAGATTGTATCATATTGTTTAGTAATTTCCGAATTTTATTTTAGGAAAATGTTCAATTTTCATGGTATGGCACTTTTATGCCACGAAAATTACCGCATTCCTGAACATAGCCTTTGCCCTTGTATACGGAAGTTATAGCACTGAACCGCCAAGGGTCTGGTTGTTAGTATCCAGGATGACATTAAACAGCGCAGTAAAAAGGTCCACACCATTAAGTACTAGCGACTTTCACGCCTTGATGGAGATAAAGCCCTACCTACCGCTCTCCAGTTCTTGCCACATAACCCTGATTCGGTGGCAATTCTGGACAGGACATTCTCAAATATACGATGCTAAATAAATCGTGGAAGTACGAGCGCCACCAATCACCATTCCTTCACCAACCTCACATACCACACAAGGTGCCTCGGGAATCCTTGATAGTTACGACATTTGGTAATATTAAGTGTCACCTTTTCCCAAGAAATAGCGAGCCGATAGATTTAACGATAGACTTCGGCGACTTCCGCGATCAACAACTTCTCATACAGAGGAATGAGACACTTTTTGTCCTCTTCCTGAGAAATGCATAAGGATGAGATCGCATTTAGTGGTTCAGAGCTTAGACTTCGTAAGGTTGTAGATTGCTGACTGAATCCCACCCCACATTTTCCCACTTCCTTGGTCTCCATACTGTTTTCCAGTAGGGGAACCAAAGCCAGCCCGCCCAGTAGGTCTGGGCTAAGTAGGCCGTGCGCTGTTAAGAGCAACTTATTAATTGAATGGCGTTCCAGTATTTGGACGTCAGACAGGTATATAATAAATAAATGAAATCCAAAGACACATGTAAAAATTACACAGACTAAGGACTAATGTGGGTAATGTGCATTGCATAACAATGTACTTTGTGGTGCTTTGCCAAGAAGAGAAAAGCTGAAAACACATTATAGGTTTTCGTCTTACGCATAGAGTAAAGAGTCTTGGTAAAGAGCGGTAAGTACGGGGCCAACTGACCAATCAGGACGTAGACAGAAAATATATAGACGAATTGATAAGATTTGTAGCATTCACACAAGAAGAGTAATAACTTATGTCTATGACGTGCTAAGAAACGAGACAGAATGATGACAATTCTTGTATCACGGCGCGTGCCGCTTTTTGCAAGATTAGCAATTTTATTTTGCTAAACAGATTTTGACAGTTGACAACGTAAAGTGCAGTTTTATTGAATTATTTTACGAATTTTGTGTTAAATGATATTAATCAGGTGATAATAATCGAAGTACAAGTGACGAACAATATTTCTAAAAGTAAAAGTGAGACGTTGTAACGTTATTGGGTGTAAAAGTAATAGTTAAAAGGAAAATACCAGACGTGTCTTTTCATACGTAAGCTTACAACGATTAATTCATCACTAACTATTTAATGTATATTATATACACCTACATTACTTATTTTCGCGTTTATTCTTTCAAGTTATAAGTAAAATTATTGATATTTAAAAATTGTAACCGATACGATTCTCAGTTCAGTGTTGCCAATAGATTATTACCCGTACGTAGTGGAATGCATTTTGTAGTTCAGTGTTTTGTTCTCGCGTAGACTGTATCTTAATAAAGGAATATATTGTGAATATATTAAAGTGTTATCTTTGCAGTTTCGTTTATTTAGAGCTCCGACACCCAACCCTACACAAAATCCTTATTTATAACAGAGAACCACATTAGTGATCAGGACTCTTGGTGAAGCTCCTTCGAAGGAAATTTCCAGCGCGGCGATGAGATGAGTAGCAAGCAGGGGAGTAAATGACTCCTGCCTGACCCTCCGGTGACGGAGCCAATGTCACCTGTCCTCGGTGTTCACTGCTGGCCACCAGATTATGGCCGGATAACCATTACAAAAATATTGTAGCTTTATGACATGCTGATGATTGACAATAAGCGTCATCAGCGCTAAATCTAAGTAGATAGTCAGAACTGAACATTTTGGCTGCCATTTAAAATTTTTAGTTACTGCCCCGATTGGCCTCGAATTTGATATCTAAGCGAACATTTTTTTTCGATATCGATAGAATTGAATACTTTAGCATGTTTTACCTTTACATGTAAATTGAATGTGCTATTGATGTAAAAAGTTGTACCGTTGCCCTTACTCAGACTATCGAAATTTAAAGTAAAATTTAAATACATAAATAATACGTTAACAAAGTGGTTAAATAAAGCACAATGTATTTTATGGGCAGGAGTTTTGATATTATATTTTATATATTATTTTCATTTTCATTTTCATTTTCATTTTCATATAATAGCATATCGACAGTTCCCCAAAATCCGAATGTCAATAAATTTGAGACCAACTGAGTTATATCTACAAATTCAAATGGCAGCCACAGCTTTCAAATTTCGCTTTTCAAAGCATTTGAAAAAATAATATGTACATATGATTAAAAGTGATTTGAAGATTGAAAGTGATTCGCACCTAGAAAATATCAAACTGTGGGGTAATTTTTTTATCATACGTTAACCCTAAATATTACGTATTTTCAACTGACAGATTAGTTTTCTCTGCCAGTGGCACGCCAACTAGAAGTCTATAGTATTATCTGTCTACGAATCAGGACAATGGAACGTAGAACAACAACTTTTTACAAGGTTCTTTCTATGTAGTCTGTGGTCACTTAAGCGTATGACCAAGAAGTAGTGTTGAGTAGGACATGACTTGAAAAAGAGTTTGTAAGAGTAGCCTCATTTTTGTACCGAGCCAGTACAATGTCCCACTTCAATTGAAGTGAGGCGTACTGACACTTATTTATGGCTCTTAAGTTTGCCTCACGGCTCACGTCAGCTCACGTCAATGAAATGACATTACAGACCAAGCAGTACACCAAATATGAAGTAGTACACATTAAAAAGTTGAGCCGCTCTTACATTTTGACGTCATGTACGGGACAAATGTACTGCCTCTTGTATGTCCTGCTCAACACTACCAAGAAGCTTACACCCAAATGGAGATTGCATTCCGTATTTAAAAGTGAAGCACAAAAATGTGCGTCTCTATGCGTAAGACGAAAACCTTTAATGTGTTTTCAGCTTAAAAAATTAAAAAGAAAATACGTCAATGTCAAATTGACATATTATCAGTATTATGGCGCGAAAATAATTTCTCATTATAACCGTGTCAATATATCAATAAAAAAAGGTTTTCTTAGTATAAAAAAGTGATCTTGATTTATTACAAACTTACCGGCATTTATGATTGGTACTACTTAGTTTATGTACGTACAAAATACGACTGTAGGTTTCACATAAAATATGGATAAAAAGAAACAGTTTAAAGGCCCGCCGCCAAAAAAGTTTAAATCGCAGGATGACGATGAAGATAATGAATCAAGTACATTTGAAGAGCAACTGGCTGGGCTAGAAGCGAGCGAATTTGATTCCCAACAATTATATGGAGACGGCCCAGAAAATCAGACTACCAACATGAAATGGTCACGGCCTCCGCCGCCTACATTTGATCCTAAATCTGATTCTTTAGTGTTTCAACAAATTGACATCGACCATTACAATGGACAGCCAATATCAGGTATGCCGGGCTCACAGTTGGCTCCGGTGCCCATCATGAGAATGTATGGAATTACTATGGAAGGAAACTCCGTATGTTGTCACGTTCATGGATTTACGCCATATTTCTATGTAACTGTACCTGTTAATTTTACCGAGTCTTCATGCAACAATTTGAAATCAAACCTTAATAAAGCTATATTGGAAGATCTCCGTGGCAACAAAGATAATATTAAAGAAACTGTGTTAGAAGTGCGTTTGGTAAAAGCTAAATCCATAATGTATTACAAAGGTGGTGACAGTGTTACATTCGCTCGAATATCTGTGGCATTACCCAAATTGATAGCTGCAGCAAAACGTCTTATTGAAAGACAGCCAACATCTTTTGGTGTTATGGACCCATTATTTTATGAGACTAATATAGACTTTGATATCCGCTTTATGGTAGATACTGCAGTTGTTGGTTGTAGTTGGATAGAGCTACCAGCAGGGAAGTGGTTTCTAAGGTCATCAAAAGGCTCTCTAAAACCAGAAACTCGGTGCCAAATTGAAGTAGATGTGGCATGGAATTCATTTATAGCCCACCAACCTGAAGGAGAATGGTCCAAAGTTGCACCATTTAGAATCTTAAGCTTTGACATTGAATGTGCTGGTAGAAAAGGAATATTTCCTGAACCAAAACATGATCCTGTGATACAAATCGCATCAATGGTAATAAGACAAGGTGACATGGAACCATATTTACGTAATGTTTTCACATTAAATACATGTGCACCAATAGTTGGATCACAAGTTTTAAGTTTTCAATCAGAATCTGAAATGTTAGACAAGTGGGCTGATTTCTTCCGTGAGCTAGATCCAGACATAATCACTGGTTACAATATCAATAATTTTGATTGGCCTTATCTTATAAACCGTGCTAAACATCTAAATGTACAAAACTTTGATTTTTTGGGAAGAATCAAAAACATAAGATCTGTCATTAAAGATACTGTTTTACAATCAAAACAAATGGGCCGAAGAGAGAACAAAAGCATCAACTTTGAAGGTAGAGTTCCGTTTGATTTACTCCTTGTTCTGGTTCGTGATTACAAACTAAGATCCTATACTTTAAATGCTGTCAGTTATCACTTTCTTCAGGAGCAAAAGGAAGATGTCCACCATAGTATTATATCAGACTTACAAAATGAAAATGAACAAACTAGAAGGAGGCTAGCTATGTACTGCCTAAAAGATGCATATTTGCCTCTAAAACTTTTGAACAAGTTAATGTGTATCATAAATTATATGGAAATGGCTAGAGTGACTGGTGTCCCACTATTGTGCTTACTAACTAGAGGACAACAAATAAAAGTTGTAAGCCAACTTCTACGTAAAGCAAAAGATGCTGGTTATTTAATGCCAGCATATCATGGCCAGGGTTCTGATGACCAATTTGAGGGAGCAACTGTGATTGAACCCAGAAAGGGATATTATGCTGATCCTATATCAACTCTAGATTTTGCATCACTATATCCCAGTATTATGATGGCACACAATCTGTGCTATACAACATTAGTTCAACCCAACATGCAAAATCAACTCAAACTTGACAGTGAAGATGTTACTGTGACACCATCAAAAAATATGTTTGTTAAAGCCCATGTGCGCAAAGGTTTATTGCCTGAAATTTTAGAATCATTGCTAGCTGCCAGAAAAAAAGCTAAAGCTGATTTAAAACAAGAAACTGATCCATTCAAGAGATCCGTATTAGATGGCAGGCAGTTGGCTCTAAAAATTAGTGCAAACTCAGTATATGGTTTCACAGGGGCACAAGTAGGCAAATTACCATGCCTGGAAATATCTGGTAGTGTAACTGCTTATGGTCGAACAATGATTGAATTCACAAAATCAGAGGTAGAAAAGAAATATACAAAATTAAATGGATACAAAGAAGATGCTATTGTTATCTATGGAGATACTGATTCTGTTATGGTAAAGTTTGGTGTCAAAACTCTTGAAGAAAGTATGGAGTTAGGCAGAGAAGCTGCTGATTTTGTTACAGAAAAGTTTGTAAAACCAATAAAACTAGAATTTGAAAAGGTGTATTATCCATATCTTTTAATTAATAAGAAGAGATATGCAGGTCTATATTTCACAAAACCTGACAAGTATGACAAAATGGATTGTAAAGGCATAGAAACTGTTAGGAGAGATAATTGTCCTCTTGTGTCAAACATGATGAGTACATGCCTTCAGAAGTTACTTATTGACAGAGATCCTGATGGAGCTGTCAGTTATGCCAAACAAATAATTGCAGATTTACTATGCAATCGAATTGATATATCACAACTTGTAATAACAAAAGAGTTAACTAAAAATGATTATGCTGCAAAACAAGCCCATGTAGAATTGGCAAACAAAATGAAAAAGCGTGATGCAGGGACAGCCCCTAAACTGGGAGACAGAGTGCCTTATATTCTTTGTTGTGCTGCAAAAAATACTCCAGCTTATATGAAAGCAGAAGATCCCATATATGTTTTGGAAAACAGTGTGCCTATAGATTTTAATTACTACTTAGAAAATCAACTGGCAAAGCCATTATTGAGAATTTTTGAACCAATACTTGGCGAAAAGGCAGAATCTCTTCTACTGAAAGGAGAACACACAAGAACAAAATCAATGGTCACTTCTAAAGTATCAGCTCTAGCTGCCTTTACTAAAAAGAAAGAGAAATGTATAGGATGCAAAGTTGTTTTACCTAATGATAGCAAAAAAGCTTTGTGCAGCCATTGCATGGATAAAGAAGGTCAACTTTATATTACTGAAGTGTTCAAATTAAGGCAATTACAAGAAAAGTTTTCCAGACTTTGGACTGAATGTCAAAGATGTCAGGGCAGTTTGCATGAAGAAGTGTTGTGTACTAATAGAGATTGTACAATATTCTATATGAGAAAGAAAATGGGTATAGAACTTGATGGCCAAGAAAAGAATGTATTAAGATTTGGGAACCCAACTTGGTAATAACTGTTGTAATCAGTGGAAAATAAATAAATAAACATAGATTTGAAGTTGTATTCTTTTATTATTTAAATAAGCTTATTATGACTTTTATATTTCTACAAGGAATAAATAAACAATAAGGGGCATAAATACAATAATTCAGAATACATACAAATTTCATTTCATTACACATTAAATCTACAGTGGCACTAATAAAATCAGATATTGATGACAAGGCTACTCCTTTTGATGACTTTTATACACCAATGATAATGCTTTTTTCTATCAATACACAACACTAATACTACTGCATCACAACTATTACAGATTTTGCAAATCTTTAAGTATAGGTTATTATTATGTAAAAACATTTTTATCCATCACAATTATTATTTAAGCAATATCACAGAGTGCAATGTTAAAATGTAGACAAGCTTCATGATCTGTAGGTACATAATTACATTTTTATGAAAGAAACGTGTCACAACACAATACATTTGAAAATTTATATTAGATATGCACTGTGGTAGGTATTAAATGAGGCAATATATAAAGACTAAATTTATAAATTATAAAGAAAATGTCTAGTAAGCTGAATGCATAATGGTATTTGAATTTTAAGTACTTATAGTTAAAGGAATGTTAAAGAAAGGTTTATTAAAGTACTTTACACATGTTAATATAAAACCATTTAAAAATAACAGATGTGTAAAACCTATTTGGTCACATACAAAATATGTTAGACTTATGAATGTTATACAAAATATCCATATTTTGAAGTGCCTAACAAATAATTTGACACTCACTATTCAATCAATAAGGACAATTACTATAATTTAAGTATTTTAGTATGAATACATGTGTACAAAATATATTAATAATTACTTTTCACCTATTTTCTTGCGATAAAGATCTACTTAAACTCTGTCTAGGAGTTTTTATAGATAATTGTGATTTATTTGAAGAATTATTTTTATTTATCACTACATTAGGGACTGGCATTTCATAGGATGCATTTGTAGCTGCTGATGTTAACTTCATTATATCTTCCAAGGTTCTTATGAATGTGTCACATGTAGCAGTCAAGAGACTAGTTGCATCATCAATTTTCTGAAACAATGGCATGAACACTATAATACACACAATTTAAAAAATGTAAGTTGGTAATAAAACTGAAAGATATTCACCAAATTATTCATAAAAGAAACATTGGCTTAGTTATTTAAAAATGCAGGTTAAACTGTATTCTTTTTTTATTAACTAAAATAGTAAAAATATTTTGACTTGATTTCTTTAATCTAATAATTAAACAATTTAATTTAGATACATTTAATATTAATTTTCCTATTTGTATTACTGTGATATTAGTGTACTATAGTACATACCTGAACTTCAGGTCCATCTTCAGCATTTGCAGCACTTTTAACAGCATGAACTTGTTGCATCATGAGATCACAATACAGTCGAAGTTCCGATTTTTTATGACTTAGGGAATTTACATCTTCCAAAGTGGGTACTGGAAAAAGAAATCATTGTTATATTCTACTTAATAAAAAATATTACATTTGCAGGAAAAAAGAAGTCAATACCAGCATCACTTACATATTTAATCAACTAAAAGAATAAATAATTAAAGTAATGTTCCTATATCAAATAATTTTAAACTTTGGCAACATTATAACACAATAATGCTGGTTGAAATAAAACTAATTTTAATGGATTTTATTTTGGATTTGGTTTAATTTTTACATTAAATAAACCATAGAAATTAATTTTATTTCAATGTGCAATATTAATGTAAATCTAAGAAACCATTATAATGCTGGTTATCATACAAAAATACTTAAGAAACAAAAACATGACTTTCTAAAATATGGTTATATTTGACATGGTTGTAGATATTAATATGCTAATATATGTAAACTGGATATCAGATGGAGTAAAAAAATATTTGGAGCTTAATTAAATGTGCCTATTTTTTGGCACATAAAAAATGTTTTGAGAACTTGAAATGTTATAGTAAAAAATATGTTATCCAGACATATTGATTGAATTTTGATATTTTTTTCAACAGCTCATAGGTTTCCTGTTTCTTGTTATTCTGGGAGTACCTAGTATTTTTTCACAAGTGAAATTTAGAACGAATCTAAGGCTTACATATCTAACAGTGTCATACTTTTGAATTAAAATAGTTTTACCTTTCAATTCCTTACAGTCAACACAAGCTTTAGCACTGCCCAGAGCTACCAGCCATTTCTGCCTGTCTTGCGGTGATGGAGCCCTTAAATACATGTGTGCCTGCCCAGGTATCACCAAGTCTAATCTTGTATTATCAATGTTATTTACTGAAATATCAGTAAATAAAATTCAATCAATTTTAACATATACATTTTTAGCCAAAATAATCAGAAAGTATGCAATTAGATATATTGCTGATTTCTCAGCTATTAATTAATAATACATAAAATATTCTTTATAATACAATGCATTAAAAAGTTTGGTAAAATGGCCAATAAAATTATGCTAAACACATACTGATATTTATAAGTTGAAGTCAATGACAAAGTTTCGTAATCTACATCTAAAGAATAGATTGATTTAGATAAAACAAAACATACCATTTATTTGACATACAGACACCTTCACAGAACCCTTGCATCCTTGACTGACTTCCTCTTGAGATTTATAATACGAAAGAATACCATTTTCTAAAATAAACCATCTGGTTTGCCAACCTGTGGTTAAAAGGTTTAATAAATAAGAATATAAACGAGTTGATGAAGATTACATAAATATTTTAATTGTCTATAAAAAGTTACCGTTCCAATAATTTGTCCATTTCCACAAAACACCTTCCATGCTTTATAAAAATCACAACTGCCACTTGAATTTTTTTGTTATGTTTTGAATGTAAAAAAATTAATAGCGACAATTTTCGTCTTGTTGGATTAGAATTGTCAATATTGTCAAGTGTCACTTTTGATTTTGAATCAAAAAATTTACAGCAATGGAAACAAGTCCTTTTAGCCTGATTTTGAAACAAGTAGTTTCAGTGTGACCAATGTTTAAAAGAGTTCTTGGAATTGGGGTGATCAATTAATAGAAAGTGGCTCACTGTAGGGTAGAAATTATGTAGCATGTTACACATCACTACACATATGTATGAAGTATTGAGTGATAAACGAGGATAAAAATTGATACATCATATAGTCATAAAGTGCACAAATTACACAAACAATACGTATATACCTAATTTGTTTTTTTTTTAATGTGAGATACTGATAATTAAAAAAAAAGAACTATAAAATCCATTGACAGAGTGAAACATTGACTTCAACAGTGATGCCAACTTAGTGCTTTTTCCACTAAATCTGGTGATTTGGACCCCTGGTGGGCGAAAATTGCTTTTTAGTGGTTAGTGTATTTTTTAATGGTTTGGGAGTTGCCGAAAATATGATGTATCCACTATTAGTTCGGCTATTTAGTATTTTTTAATGGGTTATTCCACCGTTTTTTGAAAATTATTTTATGTTGTTCCTAAAGTTAGGTGTACCAGAATCTTATGGAATAACATTAAAAACAAACAATGATATTTATGTGACAAAACCATCGGTCAACAGCTGTAAATGTTTTAAGATTTCTATACTTCCTTAGCAAAAATGTACAAATTATTTTTACGATCACAAGTGCGACACATTGTTTACAAGGTTTATCGCCAGATCCGTGAATTATCTGGTGAAATTTACAAAAAATCGTTAATTTTAAAATTGATTACGTTTTAACAACTACTGTTACAACTTTTCTGTTTACTTACTAAGATAAAATGTTTACAACTGTTGTTTGGGTATTCTTCATGCGGAATAATGCGGCTATTCATCATGGTGGTTGCCGTTTCGTATCTACTTGATATAGATAAAAAAATCAAAATGTTCAAAACGGACTATAAAATTTATTCTTTAAAATTACCAAAACTAACTTAAGCTCATTGCTTATTACTCTACTATACAAATTTATTATTTTCGATTTTTTTCTCTTTAATAGCAAAATACCCCATTATATCCTTCATTTTATTTAATAATAATTTAGGCAATAAAATATCCTATGCTGCAAATACCCTTTGGCCTAAAATTAACTGGGAAACGCTGTGACAATAAAAATTGGTGCAAAAAAACATGAATAAGTGAAAAAAATATTATACTGGGTATCTCAAGACTGCTACCGAAAACGAATCCGGGTGGTAGTTTTAGTGGCTACAATCACAATGCAATTAAACATTTCGAATAGAAACGCCAGAATTATTTTTGTATGATTTTTTAAATATCGTAATTTTTGGTTAGTAAATCCATAGTTTTTGCTTAAATAATAATTTAAACTCTTTTGTACCTTTGAGTATTTATAAATTTAAGGGTATACCGTATACACTATTATTTTAGGAAAAAATGTATTTACCACCCAAATGTGGCCATAGGAAAAAAATAATAACAAAAAAATGTCGTTTTTTGCAACTTTTTCTGTTACGTTGTGTCTGACGTCGTCGCATCGCTTAAACTACCACCCGGCTTTGTTTTCGGTAGCAGTCTTGATATACCCTGTATACTGTAATTTATGTATTTTTTTATTATTATTTTACATGCCTTAGACTGCCCACTCATATTCCTATTTCAATATCCACCCAAAGGTTCCCTGGATGAAATTACCTAGCGTGATAAGGCTGCATCTTGTACTATTATTGTGTTGTCTTCATGTTTTGTTATTGTTCAATTAAGGACTAATTAAATAATTAACAAACAAATAAAAATAAAACAAAATCAAAGTGCTACCCTCACTGCAAATGAGTCTTCTAATACTGATATTTTATTAAAATTATATAAAAAATGTCTATATTGATTTTTGATACTCTTTAATAAATGTATTATTATTATTTCGATTTAGAATTAAAATGTAATGAGGTTTCGACATTTCTGCATATTTTCTTAGTGGATTTGTTTCACATTTTGTATGTTCAATCTGGTGGGAAACTAGCTTAACTGTTGGCATCACTGGACTTCAAAGAATTCAATTTAAAAATAAACAACACAAACCATAGAGTAAATGATAAACACATTCCAATTTCCAAACGTTCCAAAATCCAAACATCAACCATCAACCAAAAAACGACTCGAAGTTTGTCGGGTGTGGCAAAACAGTATTTTTTAAATTAAAACATGTTCAAATATTCCATCTATATAACCCTCTTCCTTTTCTCACTTTCACAAGGTACGGTGAGTTGCATTAACTTCATAATTAAGCTATAAAAGTATTTTTTATTTGTGTATTCAAATCATAATATCTTTCTGATTCAGTATTGTTTTTGTCCCAGTGTTTTCTTTAGAATGTTATGTCTGCGAAAACCAAGAGGACAACAATGGGAAATGTATCAATACTATTAAGCCTTGTGAATACAAGCAAGATGTTTGCTTGACTGAAATTCGTTGGGGGAGCACTCCGTACTGGTCCCAGGGAGCCAGGAAACAGTATTATATATCCAAGAGATGTTCAAATAAAACGGAATGCGCGGCGACCAGATACAACTACATGTCCCTATGTACCCACATATGGTACCAGGATTGGGTGTGTTCAGATTGCTGCCTCGGGGACCGATGCAACTACTATATTATTGTAAGTTTTATAAATTAATAATTGTTAATAAGGTGGTAACTCGATAAAGTTTGATGTCTTTTAAATTTTATTTTAGTTCTTTGAAATTCATATTGTTTTAAATCTTTTCTATTTTAAGTAAATGCTAAAAAGAAAGTATGTCTTAAATTCCCCATTTTATATGAGGATAAATCTAAGTCTACAGGTGGGAAAGTAAAAACACATTGTTATTTGATAGTCATTGTATAATTTAAATTTTACAACTATGAAGTAAACTAATATTATTTAAAGACTTTCTTATTGGTTAGGTACAATCGTAATGTACAGATTTGTGACACACTTGACTTTATGATGAATAAAACTGCATTAGTTTATTTTATTACAATGTGCACTTTGAAACAAAAGATTGTGTACATGAACAAGTTTAGTTGATTTATTTTGAATTAAGTTTAAATTTTATACAATTACCACCCTGTCATATTCTATTAAGTAATTTGAAATAAAGTATTTGTTCTTACTGTATGTGTTCCTAAATGTAACCATAACCATAAACTAACCATATTTTAGGTATTATTATATT
Source organism: Hyles euphorbiae (assembly GCA_023078785.2). Classification (NCBI taxonomy): domain Eukaryota; kingdom Metazoa; phylum Arthropoda; class Insecta; order Lepidoptera; family Sphingidae; genus Hyles; species Hyles euphorbiae. Next base: position 7,786,959 of record CM041038.1, on the reverse strand, counting down.
TACTACAACTTTAATATGGATTATGGCTATCACATGGTCAGGTTTTATTTCTATACACCATTTAGTCAATGTGTTCATGTATTTTACCTTTTTTTAACAGATATTAAATAAAATTACAATTTTCTATTTCAGAGTGGCAGCACTCTTACAAAACCAGGCATATTTATATTAATGGGCATATTTTTAACACAAGCAGCAATGAAGATTGTTAGTCTCTAAGTTATTTGTAAGTATATACAGTAGAAAGGTTGTAAAACACGAAGTATATAAACTGCTAACATTCCGTCCAATTTTGGCATCATAGTATATGATGCAAGCAAGAGATATTTAATTTGTAAAATAGGTATATGTGTGTCAAGCAAGCATGTATAGAATTCAATTCTGTATTATCACATGGACATGGTGTAAAGGTTGTTTAGTATATAATCAGAATATCATCAAGAAAAAAAAAAAGATTACTACCATTCCATCTAAAATCTTAAGGAAATAAACAAGTACCTTATTTTTATGTACAGATTGTATTTGTGTTCATAATCTTACATTGGCTTATAGAATACCTAAATATTTCTTGATCACAAATATTTAGATTTATATAAATTAAAAATGAACTGCCTAAATATTTGGGTGTATGATTAATAAATATGATATTGAGGCAGTTACATAAATAAGCAATGTGGGACGTTTTTTGTTTTATTATTTGTAATTAATAGATTTTCGCATGGACAGGGCGGAAATCGCGTAAAATGTTCCGACGGTAAGTGGTGCGCGCGCTCAAGTACATCTCTATTACAATGGTACAGAAATTAGTCGTCGTTCGCAACGATTATGAAAATATTGTGACAGAAAATTTAATAAAAATAGAGTTAACTTTTGTTATCACTGTTTAGATGAATTCTATTAAATAAAATACAATATTTTAGCGCGATTTTCACGCTCATCTTTTTGAAACTCCAAATGTACTGAAGTATAGTAGTAGTCTTTAATTTTTAAAAGAATGTATTTAGGATTAAAGTTTTATTGTTAAATAATAGGTAACATAATTTTAGGACTCAACATGCTATCAAGCTTCTATATAACACCCTCGTGCGCAGTAAGCTTGAATCAAGCTGCGTTGTATGGAATCCATCCATCCATCCATCCATCAGCCAAAGGAAGTCCACTGCTGAACATAGGCCTCCCCCAATGATTTCCACAGAGACCTGTTGGAGGCAGCCTGCATCCAGCGACGTCCCACGACCTTTACCAGGTCGTCGGACCATCGTGTGGGTGGACGTCCTACGCTGCGTTTTCCGCTACGCGGCCTCCATTCGAGCACTTTCCGACCCCATCGGTCATCAGATCTCCGCGCTATGTGCCCTGCCCATTGCCACTTCAACTTGCTAATCCGGTGGGCTATGTCGGTTATTTTAGTTCTCCTACGGATCTCCTCATTTCTGATTCGATCTCATAGGGAAACCCCGAGCATAGCCCTCTCCATAGCTCGTTGAGTGACTTTGAGCTTCCTAATAAGGCCCATAGTGCGAGGCCACGTCTCGGTGCCGTAAGTCATCACTGGCAACACACAACTATCGAAGACTTTCGATTTAAGGCACTGAGGTATTTTGGACGAGAAGACGTCGCGTAGTTTCCCGAACGCTGCCCAACCGAGTTGGATTCGACGATTGACCTCTCTCTCGAAGTTGGACGAATGGTTAGGGGCACACTGAATATCAATGTCCAATCGGAAAGGCGTCGCTTGATGAAATCTACGCTCCGACCTACTCGCGCCCATATCCAAAACCCCGAGAGCTTTCAACTCGAACTGACAAATCGCTTTGATTGTCTAGGAGAAAACCTTGCAGTGGACGAGCTAAACAGCGGTTTGGTAGAAGCTGTCCATACGGTGGGATCTAAGTATTTTAGACCTCGCCGTAGAGATAGACCACAAAAACTCTCGATCCACACTCTTGACCTCATGGCCGAACGTCGATCTTTAGCGCTGCAGTCTTCCGTTGTGTGGAATCCACTCGAAAGTAAATACATCCTACTACTGGAAAAAGTACAGAAGATATTTTTAAGATCCCTATACAAGCGTGAGAATGGGTATTACCCATATCTATACCCAACTTTATTCTTACTGGGCTGTCTGAGTTATAACTCGCTTCAGGTTCGGCGCCAAATGCAGCAAATCTTAATAGCCTATAAAATAATCCACAACAAAATTGATGCGCCAGAATTACATAATGAGATTGTTCGCATTTTCGTTCCAGATAATTATTGCCGAACTCGAAATCATTTGTTGTTCTCAGTAGTACCAAGTAGAACCGTTGCTAGAGTCAAGTCTCCACTGCCTCGTACCCTCAAAATGTTAAACAGATTCCTGGACCAAAACCCACAGTGTGACGTGTTTACGAGTGACAGAAGATTATTCATATTTCATGTTAGAGTGTCTGAGGTTTTGCGAGCGGGAAGTATGAAAGAAAATTTTAATACATATATACATGTTTTAATACTGTACTGTTGCATAATAACATAAACATTGTGTTGAATAGTGAATAGTATAAGTGGTGTCTGTAACCGTTCTATTCGGTAAATAAATAAATAAAATAATACAAAGATCTTATAAATAGGGTATTTTGTTATAAATGAGAAGAAACCTTAAAACCAATTAGATATTACCAATCATAATATCATTTCAATTTGCAATTTTAAAGAATACATTTTTTAATTCGTTTTATATATTTCAAATAATTAAACTGTATTTTCTTACAAATATGTGAAAAGCAGCCGCTATGACTGATCACTGATGACCTGTAGCGAAATTACTTAAATCTGGTAGTAAATAGTAAAACTTGTATGATAAACAAAGAAGTTATGATACTATTCTTCCCGAACATTATTGTTTAAATAAAATATTATAAAAGAGTAACTCATATTTTATTATAAATACTCTAAGCTAGGTAAGTACTAGCTTTCACCCGTAACTTTTCTGCGTTGTTAACTGTAAATTTATTATTTGTCTTAAAAATAGATACATAAGGTAAAGCCACCTGTAGATGACCACTTAAGGATACTCAATTTTCTTTTTTTATGTTTAATTTTAATTAACATCTGAGTTCAATGAGTGTTTTTTTATAAGCTCTATGCAACTCTGTTAACGAAACGAACCAGTAATTGTTCTAATACAATTAGTTCAGTCAATATGTAAGGAATAATGCATTGCCCTCCGAATAAAGACCTACCCTTATTTAACATAATGAATCGTTAGGGGGGCATATCAGGAGGTCACAGAAAAATTTAAAAGGTCGCGCTGTTTGTAGGTTTTGAGAAATTAAAAAAATGAATAAAAAAAATTGAAATGCTTTTGAATTCAAATGAAATAGCAGTAATAGTTTTCTGATTTTGTTATCAAAAAATTTGAACTTTTGTTCACCAAAAATTTGAACCTAGGTGAATTTATTTATGCTTTGCATCACATTATTTCAAGTCGGATGAAGTCACTCCAATGACAAAAAATGTAGTTCGCAATGCCCTCTACATTTTTTATTTAAAAAACTTTTTCCTAAAATCAATAGTTTCCAAGAAAACAGCGTTTTTTTTATTTTTTTATTCATTTTTTGAATTTCTCAAAATCAGCAAACAGCGCGACCTTTTTAATTTTTCTGTGACCTCTTGACATGCCCTCCTAACGATTCATTATGTTAAATAAGGGTAGGTCTTTATTCGGAGGGCAATTTACATATTGACTGAACTAAATAGTTGAAGAAAATATATAAAATAAAATATAGAGCCACAAACATAACTGGCCCGGTGGCCAAAACTGGGAACAAAGACGTAATTTGAAATTGTCAATCTACCTGCCAGTCGCTGACATAACCGCCATTGGTTGCTTACTCATTAAATTTATTTTTCCTGCATTATTTAAAACTAGCGAAAAATGCCGAAAACTTTAAAAAGTGATGCTAGGAACGTTAGACTTCAGGTATTAAATTTTACGTAGGAAGAAAAGCGTCTTCAGACATCAATAATACCCTTCGAAAAATTGTACTAACGCGTAACTGCCGCCAAAGGTTAGTGTTGTCAGCTTTACAAAATAAATTCCACGAAAACAGAATTTTGTACGTACTAGTACAATAAATGTAAGTACATATGATCATAAACTAAAATGTATCGTTACGTTCGTGGTGGCCTGTTGGTAAATGGACCAGACGCGGCTGCCAACATGTTCAAGCTGGTTGCAGGTTGGAATCTCAGGGCACACTTCTGACTTTTCGGAGCCATGCGTGTATTGATAAAACGCACTATAACGGCGAAGGAAAACATCGTGAGGAAACATGCATACCATAGCGATTTATTAGAATTTCTATGGTATGTAAGTCAACCAACTCGCATGAGGCCAGCGTGGTGGGCTATATGACCTGTGATATGGCCTAACCACCCTCAATCGTAATCACGATTGTGGAGGAGGATACAGATACACTTGTTTAAGGGTTTTGGGGTGCAATTTGTAAGAAATCGTGTGAAGGAAAAATAATATGCAGATGAAACTGGTAATTTTCTCGACACTTTTCGGATTGAAAAATCTTACTTTACTCACTTTATTGCAATATCTATTTTTAATGGCAACACCAAATTCGATAACAGCGACTCTCAGATAACCACTCAAACGTCCCGACCTCCAACTTTGACGTAAGCTGTCATTTTTATAGGAAAATACACTAGTAATGAAAAAGCGTCCTAAATTCAAAATATATTACAAAAAGCGTTATGAAAAAAATATATATAATGCTTGAATAAACTACCTTTAATCTTACATTGGCCAAAAATAAATTAGCAATAGGCATATTTCAAAAAAAAAAGACAAACTCGTGTGTTGTTTGAGAACAACGACGAGTGGTGCGCAGGAGTTTATAAAAATGTAAATATTGATTTGTAACTCTCTTATTGTTCTTATATAGTTTATTAAAAGATACCTTTACATTAATAATTATCAATTATCTAAAAATAAGCCATATTCGACGCGTGATTCGAAGTTTTTTAGACACGAAAGTAAATCAGGATCGTTGTTTGTCGGTTTTCATTAAATATTTCTGTGTCAATTCTATGAAAAAATGAAAAATAAAGTGTTAGAGATAGAAAACATATCATAAAGAATAATTAGGTGCCATTTGATAATTGAGAATATATCAAAACAATTCAATATTTTAATTGATTTCCAGTATTCCGTAGAAAGTCGCGCGCCATATTTATTAAGATCAGTGTTAGCGTTCCAAAGATTTTGTTCAAACTAGAATGTGCGGTATGTTTGATGTTGGATGTGATTGTTATAAATTAAGTGTGATAAAGCCAATGATATGGTGATTTAAATTTTTAATTCAGTTTAAATATTTCAATACTTCTTCTCCAAATATGCATCCAAACCGTGGAAAGACGAGTTGGATACATTCGAGCCAAAATCACAAGAGCTCGCCGAGGACAGGTTCAAATGGAATGACAAAGGGGAAGCCTTTGCCCAGCAGTGGGACACAGTCTAGGCTATTAAAACAATATATATGTTGTATATACGGAATGGAAACCGCCATCAGGGACCGCAAACCGTTACGTACATTACAATAAGATAATAGATGCGCGACTGTGAATAATCCGAACATTGAAATGATCTACTATTAAGCCAAAAACAAATTATAAGATACGGCTGCCGAACGCGGCTGAAGAGTGGTAATAATATTCAGGGTCTCTCGGACGCGGCGCGGCAGAATATTCAATTTTCTAAATATCTTCAGCTACGTCCATCAGCCGCATTTTATAAATTGTACCCGGCTTTACTAACTTAGTTATTCTGATATAAAGCTAGTACCTACATATTACAATTGGACAAATTTATTGAAATAAAAAAAGAATAATATTAAAATACATTTTTAATTTTAGGTCATCAACGGAAAAGCAAGAATGCTCGTGAGTGTTTTATTTTTTGATTTCAGTGATAGAGTGCATGCATAGTTTGTGTCAATTAAGCAAATAAAAAACCATCACTAGTGCTAAGAGTTAACTTGAACTTTACATTGAGCGGGCAGTGCGGAAATAGGGGAGACCGAGGCCCGGGCAGAGGCAGAGGCAGAAGCCGAGGCAGAGGCAGAGGCACTGTGCCGGGCTACTATGCCGGGCCAAATAAAAAAAAATACTAAATAAGTCGTACAAATCTTTAATTATTAATTTATAGGTTTGAAATTGTCAGTATTTATTCTTAAATATTTATTCATTGATTGTAATAATAATAATTGTATATTTTTATTTTGTTTTAATTTTCAACCACCACTTAACTACCCTTATTCGTAATTTTTAAATACTATTACAATTTTTGATTGTAATGGATTACGCTATACCTACCAGTACCTTTACCTATACAAATCTCGTCGTTATTAAGGATATTTTCTTAAAAATCTACCATAAACTATATTTTGGTTTCTAAACCAAACACTATGAAAAAGGATAACAGCTTTGCATGTCTCGATCGCTAAAATTTCATTAATGCAAAATCAATAAATACATTAAAAAAACTAGGTATAACAATGTTAACATTTGATAGAACTAAGTCATTTATATTCCATTCATGTTATTACACGATAGTAATTTATTTATTGGCCCTGCGCTGTTTTAAACCGGCTAACATTTGTATCAAATATCGTCTGGACAAGAACTTACATGGGCGGCACTCTTTCAAGCTTTTTTGCACCAGTGTTACCAACTTAGTGGATTTTCCACAAAATCTGGTAGTTTGGTCCTGGTTGGGAAAAATTGCTTTTAGTGGATTTTAAATGGTTTGGGGGCTGGCGAATTATTGAAAAGCTGTCATTATCAATTCCGACACATCATTGTTTATTGAAAATATGATGTCATATATTGTAATCAAATATCCAAATATATAATCAAATAAATAAATAAATACACCCAACAGTGACATTTATAGTCTCAACCCCACACAAAGAACTAGTCTTGTGTCGTGGGTATCAGGAACTACAACAGACTTTTCGGTCTCACAAACAGCCAGACCCGAAACAAATACCTCTACATCACACAGATATTTGTTTCGGTGCGGGAATCGAACCCGAACAATATTATGTTAATATATTAATCAGGATATTAATTAGGATATAGGAATATTAATAATTAGGATTCATGTTTAAAAAATAAAAACAGAAATACAAACCGAAAATATGACTTCCTGACATCTATTGGCGAATAATGATGTGTTAAGCCATTCTATGTATGCCCAGCATTAATTGTGTAACAGCGCCATCATCTACTTGTTTTGGAACTGACAACCATGTGTTTTCCATTTTGAGCATGAAGATAGACTTCTATTTCATATATAGTAATGTACTCTGTGCGGTACATAACTTTTAAGTTTTAACATGAAACTTTCGAGATACATTCCCTTTCTGCTGGTTTAGTTATTTTAACTCGGGTACACACCTACCTTTGCACTCAATTTAAATCTTTTCACTGAATGACAATGGTGAGAATTGTTATTTTGATTTTTTAATAAACACATATTTTCAGCACAAACCTCACAATTAAATAATATTTTCAAAAAAACAACAATCTTACGAATAAAACGATAGCACTACAATTAATAATCAAACAAAATAGTAAACAATGTTTATCACATATATAAACAAATAAAACCTTACTAAACAAAAATGCATAATGTGCGTACGTGATTTATTAGAGTTTCGATTATTTTTACTCGGATTATAGGCAACGAACATTCCCGATTACTCCCGACAAATACCGAACTCCCGTAGCCTGCCGCTAGAGTCGCGGCTTTCGATATTCATGGTTGTGTGTGTTGCGAACTGTGCACCGACAGTGGACACCAAAATTACTAAATACATGCAAACAAATGTCCTGCGAGACGCGGCGGCAAGAGTTGGTTGATTAGGTACAAAAAAACATTTGCGATATTTTTAATCAATGCTCTATACCACGACATGACATTACCCCCCTCGCGCAAAATCCACGGCAGGTTATCTTCATATAAAAAAAATCGCCTTACGACATGGCTTGTCTATGGCTCAGGCTATTGAACATGACAGTTACCTCGATGCCCCCACCTCTTACTTCTACCCGACGTCGCCTAGGCGGACGCCATATTTAATTACATTGTTACGTCAAAACTTCTGTCAAATAGTTTTCTTTCCCGCGGTATTGTGCGCGGCATCATTACAGTGTGACGTGTGTGCAAATCCTACTTAACCCGCGGTTTGGGGTGCGTCTGCGCCCCGGGCCGCCATGTTGTTTACAACAAATGCGTCGATAGATTTACTTGTATTTTCTTTTAGTGAGTTTGCAGTGATTAATGTGCAGTGAATACGTGTATTAAACGTGCAGTGCAAGTGACGTCAAGGAAACAATTGAATATTTGGAAAATAATGCTCGTAACTTATAAGAAATCATTACTCATCAATTCAATAAACAAAAATGTAAATATTCTCTCCAAATATTTGTTTGTTTTCTATGAATGTAACAATCACAAACAGTAGACACTTGTTACGTATTGACCACCCCTAGATATCGCTGACTTGCAATTATGCTATTTGCCAATATTCAAGTTAGCAACGGACGGATCGCCGACGCAGCGGAACGTGTATCGACCACGAGCCGCCGATTGAGCGCCTCGTGCCCCGCACCGACGTCATCGGAGCGGACACCAAAGCCTTCGCCCCTCAGGCTAGACATCTAGATTAATTAGTTATAACTTTGTAATTTTTATATTTTAATAAATTAATTATATTTAAAATTGCATTTTTTGCAACCTCGGGTCGCGCTCGACATAATTTACTTCGTAATTTTATAAATACCTGTATTGTTGTTGCATCCTAATTAATTCAATTGAAAATGTTTATTATTATCTAAATTCATGTTTGTTCGATTTCGTTTTTTGTGTTTATTTACTACCCCTTCATATTAGTTTCATATAAATATTTAAATGAATAATGTGTAAAGTCAATGTACCAAATGTCAGAATTTTAATAAAATCTAATTTTATTTATGATGATTATGACATTTCTATTACTTATAACATAATACACATGCTTATGTAAATATTATCCAATATAAGAGGCTTTACATTTTTTCGTATCTTTGGTACCTCCGATTCAGGTACGCCCAGTTGGGAACCTTGGTAAAATTGTAGCTACGTAAGGCAAAAGTGTACTTTATTTCAACTTAAGATGTCATATTTGTAATAAACACATTTGTATATTTCGACGAATACTTTTGAATGTATAAATGAAATGAAATAAATAGTTGTTTATATCATTTAAAGGGTTTTATTTGTAATCTACACAAATACTAATATCTGAATTTGAAAAAAATTACATCAATTGCCATTATTTTAAAAAACCCAAGATGCACAGTTTCAAACAACAATAACACTCGAAACTATCACCAAACACTCGACAATTCTACATATTATGTAGTTATAGTCACACTATAAACATATCTTTTACAAATTCAACCTTACGCGGATTGTTTAAAGTTGTTTATACAAAGCTGTGTACAAAATGCAATAAAATTTTACGACCGACATTAGTCGGTAGAACAAGGCATGGAATGGAGACGAATATCCTTTTTACTTTTATATGAAGATGAATTTGTTTTTGTATTTTTATCTGAGCGTATATATGTTTTGGGCAAGACATGTATATAAATCAATAAAACAAATATTTATGTGTAAAATTTAATAGGTATTTAATTTTCGATATATTCGGATTAAAAAAATGTTCACGTCTTTGCTGGCTGATGATTGATGTCCATTCTCCGCATCGTATTGGGTCACGAGGAAACCTTAAATGTAAATATATATATTTTCCGAGCGTTTTCAGACCTTATCATCATCTGCCTAGCTAGATTATTCTGATTTATATTATTATACCCAGACAGTTATTGCAAAAAAAAATGATGAATTTAAATCCCTTTTCAAGATGGCGGAAAATGCACATGCAGGAAATCTTGGTCGACAATTTGATCTTAAGCTTTTTTACCCCCAAAGTCATTAGCATGTCTCGAAACCATAAGTTGTGGCCTTATTATTAAATATAATAGTTATGAAAAAAAAAACGTCGAATTGACGTTCTTTTCTGCTTATGGCATTCGATTAAAAACGAATATTTATAACATATAAAGACTTGTTACAAAAATGTACACAAAAAAGTTCGAATTAATTAATAAAAAAAAAATAAAAACAGTAAAAAATTCGACTCCACTGAATACGATCACTTGGCAACATTGAATCGTAACCCGGAACTGGGAGTCACTAAGCAAAACGCAAACTTAACAAAAATTGGTTATGTGATTATGGGTATATTTTTTTGGTTTTTTATAAGATAAAAATAACTTTAAGTAGTAAAATATGGATATCAAAAGAAAGCTTATAGTATATACTTTATTTATAAATGGATTTTATTGGTATGTAATATGATTTAATGGGTGAAAACATGATTTGAAAATGAAATACCATTGAAATTCGATCTGTATAGAATTTTTATTATTTGTTTACAGCACATTTGAATTATATTTGTACAATAATTGTCACATCTAATAATTCTGCATAGTTTTAGATACTTAAAGCTATTTTTTATTTCCCTGCAGCTAGAATAGGTACAAGGATATAATGCTTTATGTTTATGAATATTGAAAAGGCGGGAATCGGAAAATTTCTGTCAAAATAAGTGACAGTGACGTGGACGTGTGAGTGGATAAGTTTGTGGGACTCTAAGGCTGAGTTGCAGAAAGTAACTTTGCCTGTAGCAAACGTCAAATCAACCGTCAAAGTTACAGTTACGCCATTTTCGGGTTGCAGAAATCTAACTCTTGACAAAATGACGTCACAAATAACATTACCTTTAGCTCCACAGTTTCGGGCGGTTAAGGGCTAAAGTTACAGACATGTCTGTAAAATGTCAACCATAGATAATACATTATATAGGAAAATGTCAACTATCAAAACACTGATAACCTGCCATTTCTTGATTTTGACACAGTGCTTTAGAAGAATTAAAATGGATTGATGTCTTTAATACGAGATATTTTATGGGAATCGAGAACTTCAAGTGACGATACTTCAATAAAGTGTGTTGGGTTATGTCTTTGGAAGTAACATAAATGACATATTTGTACAAGATCGCCTTATTGCATGGTTTTCCTTTTTTTCATCAGTTTTTCACGTTATGTGGCCAGCCGCATAGCAATAGCAATTAATTATAATCTCTTTTTTTTTACACTCATTTGGTATTATTTTGTACAAAATTGGCGACAACCGGCATCATAATGTTTTCATTGACAACTCCCAGTATCTAAATATCCTCGATCGCAAATTCCTATAATTGAAACAGTATTGTGAACTGTAAAGCACAAATTTTGATTTAAAAAAATACAAACAAACATACAAGTGAAGCAAATATAAAGCGTGTAATGAAACAGATTCACAATTTCAAAGAAAATTGAAATTTGTATTGAAGTGTTGTCAATGATAAAAAATTACCCCTGTAGCGTTTTGGGGTGTTGAAACGTTTTTTTCCTGGTCACCCGTTTAACTTTACCTACAGTGGTGCAACAGACGGATTGTCAAATTCAGTGGGTCATGGTCAAAGACACTGCTAAAGTTAACTTTACCTCTATCTTTAGCAGGACTTTTCCTGCAACTCACCCTAAGGCTCAGTTGCACCAAGTAACTTTGCCAATACCTTTGCCCTTGAAACTGTCAATTCCATACATTCGCAAGGTCAAATAGATCTCAAATGTATGGCGATGACATTTTCATAGGCAAAGGTATTGGCAAAGTTTCTTCAGAAACTATTGTCAGAAAAATAAAGAATATAATATGCAGTCTATTCGATTGGTAAAACTATATGGCCTACTTTTATGCTTATTTGGGATATGATTGCCTGTCTTTCATTCTCTCTCCTCAATCTTAAGCAAATACAGTGTTGTTTTTTCCATTGGAAATTTGTACGCGCAACAGCATGAATCTAATTTCGCCTAATGTCGTCATCTGTAGAGAATCTGCAATGAAGGCATTTTAATATGAAACACTAAGTTTATATCATATGGCATCCTAGACCACAGCCCTCGCGCAGTGGTCGAGTGCTTTTTACCACTACACTACCGGGTAGGTATTTTAAAAAAGCTAATTTATGTAACATGGCTAGTAAATTAAAATATACATTATTTATATTATCAATAAAATGTGCAGCAAATCACTATTGAATATGTCGTAACTAAATTGTGTGGGCGCTTTGGCTGTTTGTAACATTTGACATAACTGCACTTTTTATTTCGGTCGCGGAATCATACCCAACCTTAGACAACATAGCAATTTGACGTTTCATCAGTGAACATGAGCCGTTCTTAGCACATATTAATTGTCTCATTCTCTCCCATATATTGGCCCATTGGCAAAAACAGGATAAGTATATGAGTAATGAGTATGTTTCACGCTCATTCTATGTTATTCATTCTGAGGTTTTGAGTGACTCCGTTGGTTTCTCAGTCTACGAACAAAATCTATATTTTCGAACTCGAGTTCAAAAAAGCGGCCCAAGCAAATGGCCAGTATTACGGCCGAATACTGGAAACTGGAAAGCAACTTAAATATAAGTTGCGCTTAACTACGTTAATCCCGCTTAAATGTACTGTGGGCCGTGCGCTGTTAAGAGCAACTTATTATTTAAATGGCGTTCCAGTATTTGGGCGTTAATGTACCTGTTTGTATAACTTATAAGAAGTTTTTTTTATATTATGAGATGAAAAAAAATGAGATTTATAAGAGGAAAGAAAATTAAAATACTTTCTTTTTGTATTTAATAATCGACTTCGCTAGCCGCATTGAAAAAAATGACAGGCATCTACTCGGCTGTCAAGTAAAATTCTAGCAAAGCCAACTTCAGTCTTCACTGCAATCAATTGCCAAGTGCCAAGTGCCAGCACCCGCGGTTGTCGTAGCACCATTTTCTTTATATTTAGAAGTTTATTCTCATTAATACTTCAATATGAATCGAAATTATCCTAATTTACTTAGTCACAAATTCCTAGGTTGTTTGTTAGTTTTGGTAAGTACACAAGAAATATCAAATAGTTGCGTGGGAATCGTTTCACAAATACGGGTTGATTGTTTGATTTTATGGTCTATTATGAATAAGTAATTGCTGTAAAATAATCAGCGATTGTTATGTTTCAGGTCTGCCACAGTTTTTACAATCCCACCGATAGCGGAGCTGTTCAAATTACACAAAGTAATTTGGACATGGTTTTAGGTGAGTGTCGAGAGGTGCCGACAAGGCGTTTTCTAGAAAAAATCAGCATTTTTCGTATTCGTTGGTACCATAATTAGCATTATAATCCCCTTGTATTATCTACTTAATCACTTGCATGGAATGTTAATTAAGCAGTATGCAAGTTAACGAATTGTTGTGAATTTTACTACATTTTAAAGCTTTCCTCATGACTTAGTCTAACGAAAAGTGCATGAGTAATAAAAATCATAAAATTAAACATTGGTATACGAGGTGCTTAATTTGCCATAATATTAGAAATTGAATAATTGTTGTTTCATTATAAATATAATATTTATAAGATATTTTAATTGGATTAAACGTCCATTTATAATAAATGAATACCCTTAAATGCTAACTCCATTTAGAGTTGTTTACAGAAATAATATAAAACAAATTGTAAAATGTGCGACATTTTAATATGCAAATACAAATGTCTACTCACTACTTAAACAAATGGAGCCATAGTAAATGTGTTAACAAATGTTTTCTCGAGATTATGAAAGCTGCATCTATAATAGACTAATAATAAAGACATATAAAAGGCATATATAGACTGAGCAATACTTATGTTATGTATTTTGTGTAGTGGATCAATAACTACATGAGACATTTTAGCTTCACAGTATTCAGACTCAAAACAAATGCTAGATTTAAAAAAAGTCTTATTATGGGAACAAAATCTATGGTCTTATATTTCCAAGCTGTCCGACTACTTTTTACAATTAATAGTAAAGATTTTGTTTGGTTAATATAGGATTTTTTGCTAAACATTGACTTGTTTTTCAGCCTCCAATGAAGTTGTATTTATAAATTTCTATGCGGAGTGGTGTAAGTTCAGTAATATGCTTATGCCGATATTTGACGATGCTGCTGATGAAGTTTCCAAAGCTGGCTATGATCCTGGGAAGGTAGTGATGGGTAAGGTAGACTGCGATCGTGAAGGTGCCATAGCCACAAGGTTCCATATAACCAAGTATCCTACATTGAAGCTCTTCCGCAATGGTTTACCTGCTAAGAAAGAATATAGAGGTGAGACGCTTATCTTACTTATTTTTAAATTGTTAATAATTAAAATCATCTTTTTTATAACTTTTCTGCCAATAATAATAATTTTAAAAAAATCGGGTATTAAAAATTAAATGAACTAATTGTAATTTTAAATAAAAGTTTGCAAATAAAAGTAAAAGTAATAATAATAATTAGGCATCAAATTATGAATTTAAATGTCTTTATTACAACTCTAGTATCTTATAAACAGAAATTTATTATTGCTACCCCAATTTGAAAATGTGTTGTATATGAAATTAACTGTAGGCCACAAATTATGTATGTGAAAAAAGATAACCACATGTACATGTGTTTTGTATGAATTAAATTAAACACATTATTAATTCAGTGAACATCACAGATCTGTGTGTAATGGAATGTTATAAAATTATTATAGGTCAGCGGTCTGTGGAAGCGTTCGCAGAATTCATTAAGAAACAGCTTACTGATCCTATTATCACATTTGGATCGCTGAAGGAGCTTCTTGAATTGAGTGATGACAAGAGGCATATAATTGCCTACATGGACCGACGGGATCAGCCAGAGTATGAAGTGCTGAGGAAAGTGGCAGCTAGCCTTAAAGACGAATGCATCTTCCGTGCTGGCTTCGGAGATGCATCTCAACAAATGCATCCTCCAGGTAAATATTATATTTAAAACTAGCAGCCTGGTCCGCCCGGGTGCCAATACTTTTTGACTCCAGTCCCCATCAGTAACATAATATTATATCACATAAGACCTGTTTTATACTGAAACTCAATGTTACTAGCATCCTTTATACTGTTATTCCCATCCTGTTTCGTTACATCCTGTCTTGTCCCATTAGACCTTTTTAAGAGGAACAATACCTTCATACATTATTGTAGCGCAACTTCAACCATGTACATAGCACATGCAAAGGAGGGTCTTAAAAGGAATAATATTCCCCATTTTAGAAACATTTTAATACTGCTCCACTCCTATTGTTCATAGCGTAATGTTATATAGCATATAGAACAATATTTATGTGTGTATGTATATATAATACGTATTTATATGTTTTCATTTCATTTGTCTTTATTTTACACTGCCCTTTCTTTTTTTTTTCCTACTCATATATCCATCCTATGGTTGTCTGGTAGAAATTGCCTTAGAGCGATAAGACCGCCATTTGTACTTTGTTATTTTATACTGTCTCTAAACTGTTATTTCTAATTACTGTGTACAATAAAGAATTAAATAAATAAATAAATAAACTTCTCAATAAATTGCCTATTCAACTCAAAAATATTTTTTCAATTCCAACCAGTTTTTGCTATGATAGCGGGCCCTGACAAACAACAAATTCTTCAGCTTTATAAATTAGTATAGATATATCATAAATGGTTATTTGTTGTTATAACAACAAATATTTGAAAATAAAGTTTTTTTTATTTCTCTTTTTGCATTTTGTGCAACATTGCCTTTCACTTCCTTTCTAGTTTGACTTATAGATTAAACTGCATATTTATTTTAATGAAATATTATGTGAAAGCTGAACCACTAAAACTAACACCACTAAAAATATCGTAAGTCTGCCTCGAAGGCGTAGTTGTACTAAGGTACGGTTACAGAGGTCTCGGGTTCAAATCCCCGGTCGGGTAAAGTGATATTGGATTTTTCTATTCATTATCAGTCCAAGTTAGGAATTTGTGCCCGATATGGCGATAGGCTCGATCACATCGTGGGACGGCGAAATATGAGTGTCATCTGCCTCTGCCTACCCTACCCTTCTGGGAAAAAGGTGGGAGTAAAAATAGCATTACATATTTTCTATTTTGCATCTGACTATCTTGGTTTTAACCGAGTTAATCAGCCCTACTATTTTTAGGATACTGGTTTGAGTATATGTGTGTGTATGTGTAGTAATTCCTTGTAAAAATAATAGTTTATAAAACTAAAAATTGTTTTGACTAAAAACATCTATCTACGGCTATCTTATCAAAGGAAGATTGCTGAATGTAAATTATCCACACATATTTAAAAAAAATAAAAAAAATCAGAAGATTCTGTATAAGGTAATGTCATATACTTTTTTGAATTATTGTAAAGTCATCACTACTCGATAAATCTACAAAGTTTGAATCAAATCTGACTGTTTAAAGTAGGTCAAAATCGCGCCCAAAGAAGTCGGTTACAAACATACAAGCAAACATATGAGTGAAACTAATATAACGTGTTTAAAATTAACAAACATTCATAATATTACGATTATGTTGTTTTGTTTTCTAATTATCTTTCTCTAAATTATCTTTGATTATCTATCCGGATAATATCGTAAACATAGCCACTTGATTTTTCTACTAGTTGTACTCAAATCACCGTCAAAATTCGAGATATGAAAGTTTGTTGTACTGTATCAGCCCATATACGTCCCACTGCAGGGCACGGGCCTCCTCTACAATCGACACTACGATTGAGAGTGGTTAGGCCATATAGTCCACCACGCTGGCCTAGTGCGGGTTGGCGGACTTACATACCATAGAAATTTTTATAAATCGCTATGGTATGCAGGTTTCCTCACGATGTTTTCCTTCACCGTTTTAGTGCGTGGTGATTGACTATCAATACACACATAACTCCGAAAAGTCAGAGGTGTGCCCTGGGATTCGAACCCGCGACCACCGTGAACATGTTGGCAGTCGCGTCTAGTCCGTTTACCAACAGGCCACCACGCACTTAAAGTTAAGAAAGTTTGTTGATTTGTTTCAAATTATTATTCCATATGACAGAGAAACAAATCAACAAATTTTTGAGAGTAGAGGTTTGAGTGATACTTGGGGCGTAGTATGATCTGAATAAAATTTTTACTGTCCACAGGAGTGCCCATTAAATATATTGTGCATTGGGCAAATATTAGATAGCCTAAATTACAAATTATAATAGGTTACGACGCATCAGACAAATAACAACATTTGTGTATGAGTTTGACAAAAAATTATATTTGTGACATTTTATAATAAATGTGCTGCTAGAGTAATTACCAAAACTAGATATTATTGATGCCTAGTTGAAAATGGTCGCATTTTTGGGTAGAGCCAAGTTAAATATTTTTTGGTGGTTGGCCACATCCCCTTAACTTTGCACTGGTTATGTCTAATTACAAAGCATAAATCGGAAATTATTGAATATGCTTATACACATGCTAACAGTTAAGAGTTCATGATTAATCCATTGAGAACTTATTCGTTATTTCTATTAATGTGCCCTACATCAATAGGAGAAGTATTTTTTGGGATGAGTTATTATCAAAATAAAAATATGTGTTAAAAATACAAATATCAATTATAGATATGTATACAGGAAATTCAATCTCTTTTTATATTTTAGGCCAGCCGGTTGTG
The DNA here is from genome assembly GCA_023078785.2 of Hyles euphorbiae. Classification (NCBI taxonomy): domain Eukaryota; kingdom Metazoa; phylum Arthropoda; class Insecta; order Lepidoptera; family Sphingidae; genus Hyles; species Hyles euphorbiae. Next base: position 7,769,234 of record CM041038.1, on the reverse strand, counting down.
GTGTTCAGACCTGACAAGAAGACGTCTGTGGAATCCGACGAAACATTCACGGGCTCTTTGACAAGCTTCGATGAGGTTCACAGCTGGGTGCAGGAGAAATGTATCCCTCTAGTCCGTGAAATTACATTTGAGAATGCCGAGGAGCTTACCGAAGAGGGACTGCCATTCCTTATTCTGTTCCACAACCCAACTGATACGGAGAGCGTGAAGAAATATAAAGAAATTATCCAAAGAGAACTTGAGTCTGAAAAACGTAAGTAAAAAAAAAACACAAACATAGTCATGACCCTACACTAAGATCGAGTCTTGTGTCGTGAGTATCAGAAAGTATGAGAGACTTTTCGATTTAGCAAACACCTAAACCCGAAACAAATATCTATGGATCACGCCAGTAATTATCTTTCTGCAGGGACGGAACAACTGCGCCACATAGGCTGCTAAATAATACTAGGAAATATAATTAAGTTCCCCCGATCAGCTGATGGCAATATACGATTTATACACCGTGAACTGTGACGCATTACAGCCGTCGTTAACCGTACTTCATAATCATAACAATAATTTTCAGCTATATGCATATTATCAATGGTTCTATTATGAAATTATCAAGTCAAACTTCAACATATATGTGTACAAGCCATGTTACACGATAATGTAAAACCATGTTATAAAACGTAACAAACATTACATTTGTACATTAGTAACAGAAACTGAGTTGCAGTGCACAGTACATTGGAAGGATATTTTGTGCTAATGACATGCATTTTCACCCTGACGATTGGGTAAAAATTTGTACAAAATTTATTGAAATGTGATTCAAAATGGTTCATCGTTAATAAATAACTCCCACCGCGCCACGTCGATTTTCTACTTGCGATCAAATTTTGATTGCGATGTGGGCTTTAATGTCTCAATCGTAAAGGCACTGTAGTGGTCTCTACCAAGTTTTTCCATAGTATTTTTAGGGTTCCGTACCTAAAAGGTAAAAACGGGACCCTATTACTAAGCCTCCGCTGTCTGTCTGTCCGTCTGCCTGTCACCAGGCTGTATCATATAAGCCGTGATAGCCAAAATTTTCACAAATGATCTAATTCCGTTGCCGCTATAACAACAATTTATACTAAAAATAAACAAAATGAAAATAATAAGAGTGGTCCCTATACAATAAACGTAATTTTTAAGCAATTTTTAACTCAATTGTATTAAACATGAGCAACCGTGATTTTTAGAACTTCCTTTATAGACGACGGAACCCGACGCACGAGTCTGACTCGCACTTGTCCGGTTTTTTATTTATCTCTTGGTTAATTTTCAGAAAACATAAATTTCCTGACGGCCGATGGTGTGCGGTTCGAACATCCGCTTCACCACTTGGGCAAGTCCATCAACGACTTACCGCTCATCGCCATCGATTCCTTCCGTCACATGTATCTGTTCCCGAACTACAGCGACATGGAGAAACCCGGAAAACTCAAACAGTTCCTACTCGACTTGTATTCTGGCAAATTGCACAGGTAATTTATTCATTCAATACTTTTGTAGCAAATTGCATAGGCAATTTATTCACTCAATACATTTGTATTGTTTCTTAGCCATTTATGTCCGGATTAAGATTACTTTGATACCTATTGCCTGTGAATACAAATAACAAAATAAATAAGTAATCTTTAGTACTTAATGACATTAATCAATATTGTAGACACTGATTTACCTAGATTACAAAATACTATGAAACATTTGATTTATATAATTTATTGAACACATTTCAGCAGAATAAAAAGTTTAAGAAACGTGATTAATCGGAAATATATTGGTGGGAGGTCTCTAATATTTGAAAGGCCGCCTATATAGGTACTACCGCAATGTCTATTGGTCCTGCCAAACAGCAGTGTAAATACACTGCTGTGTTTCGGTTTGAAGGACATTGTAGCCAGAGTAACTACTGGACATATTGAGACTTTACATCTTATGTCTCAAGATAGCGAGCGCAGTAGTATGTCAAGCATTGCTTTGTAATTCAAGGTGTTGTTTGGTTTTTCTACTGTTCATGAGTGGTCGTATCGCTTACCATCAGGTGAACGGTATGCTCGTTTCGTCATTCGTTGAAATAAAATAAAATAAATTGAAGATAATTGATCTTTTATACCCAGGGCTTGAAATACCGGTAAAAGTTTGGTAACGTTAATGGCGCTAGAAGCAGGTATCGGTAAATTCATAAGTAACGATACCCAATTTAACGTTATTTTAACGTTAAATATAAATACCGGTACTACCAAACTTACCGATACTTAAAACGTTATGAGTGTATTTCGTTACCTTGGCTCAAACTTACCGATACTTTTAACGTTATGAGACTATTTCGTTACCTTCGCTCCCGGCAACTCGCAACGTTTACCTACCCACCACATTCATAGGAAGAACGTGGCGGCAGTCGGCATGCGTTTGTGGTATATCCCGTGGGACGCCCAAGAGAACTTTGAGAAAATTGGCGACGTCGCATAAATTACCGCTACGAAATTACCGATATTTTTAACGTTATCGACGTAACAAAAATATTGATAATTGTTAACGTTATAGTACCATAACGATTGTGTTTCGTTACGATACTGAATTACCGCTACTAAATTTTAACGATACACAGGTATCTTTATGAAATTACCGGTAATTATCGATATTTTTAATGTGAATTGGTATCGTTTTCAAGCCCTGTTTATACCTTAAATAATAGAATGGTTATTTTCAAGTAGTAAAATCTAAGGTGTTTTAGACAAAAATAATACAACAATATTCAGTTCACTAAGTAAGGAATAAAATCATAAATGCCAACAAACCCAGAAAAAGACGAATCCTCTTGAATTTGATAACAACTTTGTTTGATAAATAATCAAGTGTTGCGATTGATAAGAAAATTACTGTGCCAACAACAGTACTTTTGAGAGCACCGTTATCAAATAGGTACTATCGTAGAATCGTCATAAATAGCGTCACACAATAATGAGTTTATAACTGCTATTTCTCGTATGTTTGTCATTAATATGTATCAGCCTATATACACTGCAGGACACGAGCCTCCTCGACAATGGCGAATACGATTAAGAGTGGCCATATAGTCCACCACGCTGGCTTAGTGCGGGTTGGCGGACTTATACCTATACTATAGAAATCGCTACGGTATTAAGTCTCCTCACGATGTTTTTTTTTCACCGTTATAGTGCCTGGTGATTGAATATCAATACATACATGGCTCCGAAAAGTCAGAGGTGTGCCCTGGGATTCGAAACCGCGTGAATATTTGCCAGTCACGTCTAGTCCGTTTACCAACAATCCAACATTTTCTTTCTTTTTATTATTAATAAACTTTACCAAAAGATTCTTCATTTCTGCCATTCTTAATTTTCAAGCCTTCATTTCTGTACTCGTTCGTTGTAGATTTGAATTAACTAAAAAAAAAAATTTAAACATGTATATATTTTTATTATTATTTCCAGGGAGTTCCACTACGGGCCAGACCCAGTACAGGAGGTCAGTAATGACATCAAAGTGACCACGCCTCCAGAATCTACATTCAAAAAGCTAGCACCGTCAAAGAACCGATACACACTTCTCCGTGATGAATTATAAGGTCATACATCTTAGCTCATGCAATTTAGTGTAAGTTACGTAGTAAGTACTTGTCAAAAATTGGTTTATCTCGTTTATTTATCATGATGATATTCTTCAACCGAATTATTTGTTCATGCCGTTTCTTACATTTAGAAGAAATTGAAAAGGAAATAGCCAAATTTTAGAACAGTTAAAATACATCTTCCTATGAATTAAATATAAAAAACCAGGCCACATACATGTCACTGCAGCCCACATGCTAAGATTGATTGGGCTAAGGCCATAGTCTATATCTATAAATGTGAGATGGTATAGTCTTCATTTTTTACCCCATAGATATTTAAGTATAGAAAGGGTAATAGTGTCTGTGAAATGGTGCATTAACAACGGAAAATATAATACAACTATGTATGGTTTGCGTTAAACTGAATTACCTATTATTATAGGATATTTTCTGACCTTAAGCTAATTTATTAATAACAGATAGTTATTAGCATATTTGTATCAAAACTAAAAGTAATATGACCACTGTTTTATTAATTCCAGTTAAATAAAGCAAATTTTTAAAGATTTAAAAAATATCAATTTTAAATATAACTATAATTAGAAGTTTGGAATGAGGCTTATTCTGTAACATGTCTTATTAACAAATATTCCGTTTTGGTTTTAATTGTGAAATGGAATATCACATCTTCTAAAGGACCCTAGAAGCTTGTGTTAAAGATCTGCAATCTTAAAAATATGTTATATACATTTTTGTTTATTTAGCTGCTACTAAATTTGTGCCTGTATACCTCATTTAACCTACAACCGCCGTTACAACGGTCGGGAATGTATATAGGTATTATAAAATAATAAATAATTATTTTTACTTTTCTATCTTTGGAAATTCAAATGGCAAAGCCACACAAAAAATAAAGTCTTTTGAAACTTATAATTTCTTATATATTTCACATGCTGAACAGAGATTACAATTGCATTCTCTCCAAAATTAAACTCGCTCTCAAAATAACAATGTGCTCTATCCTGTGGCTAAATCTGTTGCAGGATATATATTTTTCGTGTGGCTGTGTTATAAATTTATTGCTTTTTGTCATTTCTGGCTTATATTAGTATAACATTATTTATTAATTCTGTATAATATTGACGTAGTATGTTTAATGGTGCCTTTACGGCGAAGTTATCATGTCAACACAGGAAAAATAAGTGTGCTGTATACATTTACTTTGTATAACAATATTATGCATTGTTTGGACATATGTTTTTTAATTTTAAGGCCATCCCACTTTCACTCAATTTTATATCATGTTTTTCCTTATAAAGAATGTTGAATATCTAAATGTAAATTATTGAGAAGACTTACATTATTTAGCTTCGAGTATTTTTTTCCATTTCGCCTCAACGGGAGTTTAAATAAAATGATAGAGCTGTCTGTCAACTGTCTCTATTATACCAGTTAATGTCTCATTACGCTGGTGACTCGAAAACGTGCTATTATTATATTAAACTGTTTTCAATTGCTAGTATTTCTTCCAGTTTAGCTGTAGTTGTTATGTTTCATTCGCAATTTTTGTGGTAATATAATATAAATATATTTATTAGGCGTCCATTTACATTACCTTAACTTTATACAGTTGAATGGTAGTTATCAATGGCGAGGGAAATTAATCTTGATTTGTGAAAATCGCCTGCTTTATAAATTTTTGAAAGTATAATCTTTATTATCGATTATGATTGTAGAGGTACAATGTCCATATTCGATTACGATTATGTAAAATTATGGATGTGAGAATTCTGTAGATTTTGTTACTATGTCTAGTATTTAAATATGTATTTTCATGTTTTTCGCACTTTAATAATGAATTAGCAAAATATTTATTTTTTATTTTTTAATATTTATACAACTAAGGTTCCATTACAGTTTGCCAATCGATATTCTGTTCGTCGTATATGACATCGATATGGTTTATTCAAAACATTTTGTAACTACTTATGACGAGATAAAACATTCCTCGATCTAAACTGAGTAGTCATTTAAATATCTAATGTATATTGTGAAACGTTAAATGATTGTACAAAATGTATGTTTTGTGACGTGTGTTGTAATAAATTTTCGAACCTTATAAAAATATATTTTTATTTTACCTCATTCCCACTTTGTTTTAAGTTCTTCATATGTACATACATACATATTGACGCAGGAAAGAGTTGCGTTTCATACATTATTTAAGTCAGAAAAAAACCGCATTGAATTTCTTCGTGAAAATGTAAGGTTTTATTTTAAAAAGTTATGATTAAAGAAATGGTATTCCTAAGTATTCTAGTTTAGAGGTTATTCATTTTTTAAATATTTTTTTTGGTTCTGGTGTAAAATTGCATTTTTAGAGATACGACAAAATCGCTTTCCTGCGTCGATGTATAAACTCACACCTTTTTCCCAAAAGGGGTACTGAAACCCCCGATTTGCCTTCAATGATCAAAACTTACAACACGACGTGACATGGGCGAGCCTATCTCCATATCAGACACAGATTTCTGACTTCGAAGTGATAATGAATAGAAACTTTCAATGTTATTGTCCGAACCGGGGTTCGAAACCGTTTCTTTTGTTGCAATGGGTGGCGAGACGAGCATGCTGTTCACCTGATGGAAACCGATACGACTGCTCATGGACAGTGCCAAAACCAAAACACCTTGAATTACAAAACATTGCTTGGCAGTCCACTGCGCTCGCCATCCTGAGACATAAGATGTTAAGTCTCAATATGTCCAGTAGTTACTCGGGCTATAATATCCTTGAAACCGAAATTCAACAATGCATTTGCACTGTTGTTGCGGTGGTACATAACTAGCGGCTTCTCGACCAGTAATCGCGTTATTCTATCATGTTAATTTAAAGGGGTCTACTTGTAAAGGTTTCTGGCCAGATGTCAGAACGACTTGCACAAGAGGGCCGGCAGCGACTGGATACATAAAGCAGCTGACCAGGCTCTGTGGTATACCTTGGGAGAGGCCTATGTCCAGTAGCATTCGCCATAAGATATCCTGAGCATAAGATGTGAGATTTCGATAAGTCCAGTAGTTACTCTGGCTATAATGTCCTTCACACTGAAACACACAGTGCATTTACATGCTGTTCGGCGGGAGAAGTAGACATTGAGGTGGTACCCAGGCAGCCTCTCCCATAAGAGAGACCTACAATCAGTAATCTGAACGTTGTAATAATAACGTAGTACAATGTGCCGCCGCCGAGCCAGTCGTTACATAACCGTTTTAAAACTGCGATTAAGCATTGCTATGACTCCATTTTAAATATCGTATACAATGTTTACAAAAGAGGTTTGCATGATTCCCTAAGCGATATAGATGTACCTCATCAGCAGCCTATAGTCTATAGGTACTGTTGTCTACTGCTGGATATAAGCCTCCTACAAATTACGCTTTTTCACCCTGTCTTTGGCTTATCGCATGCAGCATCTGCCAGAGACGTGTCGTAAGTCGTTGCTTAATATATAGCTTACTAAAATTTAAATGGGTAAATCAATAGACGTTCATAAAAATTGGCGAGAGATTATCGTTCGACGCTCCTTCTCAAGCGATGCTCTGTCTACTCTGCCTATCCCTTAATTTTTCTTACAGCAAAAAATATTTTGTATACTCATCATAAAAGGGGTATGCCGAATTTTTGCCGGCTAAAACCGCATGTTGGTCTCCTTCCGTACTTTTAAGTACGAGAACCCATAGACTACTATTTACTATAAGTACTAACCGAAGTTCTTTCAATGCGTTACTTGTAGTAACTCTATAATAATCTCTCTATAGGGAAGTCGTTTCTTCCTCGTTTGAGCCTTATGCAGCCGGACGATTTCTGGTATTGCCTCGGCATATTACTATTAGAGCGAAATCAACCCTTTCTCGATTCCATTCCACTGCATCCTTTAGGCGGTAGTACACCTTCTTATCATACCGGGCCATGTTGTTTCGTTGAGCTGCAATAGAAAAAACTGACAACAAAGTCTTTACGGTCGGTTTTTGGAGTGACAATGGTGCCGTATCAGTACTGGAGGAGTAATGTATGACTAGCAGATATTGATGGGGATGTAAAAATAATACAATTTGCGACTATTTTAGGATTATGGAAACTGCCCATAAGTTAAATGCAATTAGACGATTGAACAGTGACAACAGCTTCAAAAACACATACGTATATTAGGTACGTAATATTACTTGGACCAAATTAAAGTGAATATTATGTTCGGGAGAGTTTAATGCTGCTCTAAAGCTAATTCCCTGCTTTCTATGCTTGGAACTCACTTAACTTGTAGACTGCCTTCCAATAAATGGGATGTGATTCAGGTACTTCAGAAAGTATGAATTGTTTTAAATTTAATTTCTTTGATGCATATATGCAAAGACACCCCATTACGATAGTGATCCGCCGACATCAAGAACGTGTCATAGCCACATCAGTCCCAAATGTCTTGTTGTGTAAAACAAACTGTTCTGGATTCGTAGTTTTTACTGATCTCGGCCAATTTCGGCTGTCGGTGCACAGAAAAAGCGGCGTTTGATAGAAGCCGCGGCGCCACGGGGTGTCGACGCTCCGCAGAAATCTACCTACTAGGATTTTTTGTGCATGTCCGAATGGTGACCGGCCGTCTATTAACTTTAAGTAGACTAATTTTCTAGGTTCATTAAATTTTATGTAGATCTTTCCTTGTTTTGAATTTGACAAACCATTTAATAATTTTGAGTGGACACATATTTTTAATGCTTAATTAGTGGGAATTCTTACATGGAAATTAGTTGCACGTAAATACATGAAAAGGTAGGTACAAATTTTATGAGAATTGCTTACATGATTGATCTATCTAATAAATATAAAAATATGGTTTAGATACTAGAAACCTAGGTATCTTATGGAAGCAATATATAGACCAGTGAAGTTTTCCTCACAAACTAAATTAACTTAAGCATCTTTACACAGATATAGGGTTGTAGATACTTACAAAATATGAAATAATAAAATTTATCGATAAAAATTAAATGTATGGATTTTACGTGGACACAATGCACACGAGATACAATAGTTTGACAAGGGAACATCGTTTCGTGCGAACCTGTGCGTAGCATTGTCACGAACAGGTACACCTAGCGATCTGGTTACACTTAACAATGACGACGCATCGATATTCACTCCTTTAAATACTTTAGATTTTCACAAAACGAGCGGAATTCCGATCAGATAACACTTGCGTCCGCTCCGACTTACAAAAGTAATGTAAAACTTATTGGCAACATGCGAGCTTTTTATCATTATTGTATGAATATGTATCGAATTACTTAAAAATTGCAAAAGGTGTAGGAGATATTGTGGAGGACTTTTTATGCTCAATAAGTGATTTATGAACGTATTACAATGTCACGTTGTTGCTATTCCTAATATCGAGAATATTTTTCCATACAACATTCACGCACAGATTAAAAATCTACAATATCTCCTATCTAAGTAACATTAATTTAAATGTTTTTTTGGTTGAAATAGTAGATAATCTAATAGTAATCTTGTTTCAGGAGCTATATGAGTAATTCTAATAATGTAAGCAACATTTTCCATTCACAACTGTATCTATCTAGCATCTCTACTTTGGTAGAGATAGAGAATATTTAATTAAAATTTACCAAAAAAAATAGCCATCGCCCATCGTATACCTACTTGATCTCGAAGAAAAACCCTAGAAATCTTTAGGAATGTTAATCGCCGACTGTGAATGCATTTTCTACATGCTCAATTGATTGGCTAAATAGCGTGGGTGCCGCGCTGGCTGTAAGAAGCCGCAGTGCAACTTGACACCATGTCGGTACTTTGTAGTACTATACACGGGTTCCATTCATAAGGGCGCCCTGCCAAAAGACAGGAAGTGAAGGACAGCGTGCGATAAAACCAATTACCCGCCTACGATATAAGAAACCTGTAATTACGTGTAATATATCTGAATTTCTTTGGCGTAAGCCTGCGGAATTAGTTTCCGAGACGATGAAAGCCGTATAAAGGCGGGCAGTTTTTACAATAGAGTATTTGTTACAAATGAAGAAACTTGAACACGTTTGGTAAATCGAAACAGAATATGAAAATAGAATTTTTATCAACATTTTTAGAATTCTAGTAGAATAACTCCTGAAGTTATTTATTGTTTGCATATATTATATAACTTCAAAAATTTTCTGTAATGAGATCTTTTAAGAATTGCAAGTGGAAGGAATAAGGAAGTAAATCACAATCGTCGCTGATTTCTCATAATTTTTAGTAATCAATTTCGTAATTTTCAAATCCCAACCAAAAAGCATCAAAGGCATTTTCAATATATCAGGGGCGAACATGATCGAAGACAGCCGGTGAACAGACGAACATTTAGTCCGGTGTTCACAAAAACGCAGTAGCTGTCAAGATTTATGGCGTTAGAAGAGCGATCATAGCGCATTAGTAGTCGACATTGTCCACTGCATGTGGGCTTTATGAACGGCCGGCTTTACAACAGTAGCTACTCCCTGCTTTGTCTTTTAGCCGAGCCTTGAAACTTTTGTTCTACGCTGCCATAAACATGTCGACAGGTTGACGTATTGTACTCAGTGTTCATAATAACGAGCCGTTTAAGTACAGTAGCAAGGTTGTCTGCGGAATTTTACTGTATGTTCCCGCCTTTTATTCTGCGTGAAAGGACCCTGGATTCACACGGTTTTCGTTGCTATGCATATTGTTGAGATTTGTAGCTTACTATTAATTTATTTTACAATTTAAATATAATCCTGGTTATTTATGTTCACCCGCAAAGGTGATAATAGCACTGTTTTTTTGTTAAAGAAACAAGACATTATTTATTCGTTAATTAAGTTACTTCTTAGTTAATTAAATGCAATTAATTAATAAAAATTCTACCTTATAATTATATACATTTTAAAATAAATGATTAAGTTTATTTTTATTTTACCGCAGAGCATACGAAACGTGCTTATTGTCTTAATATAAAAAATATTATACATTTTTCATCTGTTAAAACCAACTTGCACCGCAAGCACGTGTATTGAATTTATTTTCCACTAGAGTTATTACATCGCATAGTTCCACCCGTCCAGCGTAAACGTTTTATATTTTCTTTATTTTTGTTCATAATACGTGATTTATGTGTGCCAGTTTTGCTATCCAGTATTTGATATAATCTTCTTAAGTTAAAATTGTATACGGCTTATCCTGCCACTCATACTCGCATTGTGTTTTTTATTCGATCTTCATTCATCCTTCTACTCGTCTACAGAGATAAAGGCACCCTTGGGTGACACAACTTCGTATGGGTGACACTTTCGCTAAAAGAGTTGAGCTAACTTTAAAAACAGTGTTCTATATAATTAATAGCAAGATTTGAAACGGCGAGAAACGTATTTAAGAAAACAATCATTTTGAACGTATTCTTTAAATAACTATAAGTCTAATTTTTATTAAAAGTATTTTTGCCTAATTATAAATGAATGATGTACCTGTAACGAAAAACATACGGTAATTTTCAGAAATAAAACATCGTTATACGTTATTCTGATGTGTATGCTAAGGACATATTATGTCATCAACATGTCGAATTAATAAATCCGCTATGTGGCAGAGAAATTCCAAGAATGCTGCCCAGATGATATGGTCAAGTCCTAAGAAATCACAGGAGTACATCACCAATGTGTGCCTGAGCCTCAAAATTCCTGGACCTAGACCGAGGGGTAGACCCAAGAAACGCTGGCTAGATGTCGTTAAGGAAGATAGGGTCAATGGTTTTACTATTGAGGATGCCGAATACTGGACGAAATGGAGGAGAATTAGCTGGAAAGCGGCCCTGGCACCATCCGGGTTAACGCCAGGTACAAGAAGAAGAAGTCAGTTTGTTGATGACTCAAATATTTCGAGCCTTTGCACATAGGAGGAAACACTACTTGACAACTGAAACATACGTAATTAGTATTTGAGGCTTAATGCATGATTTTCAAATTCCTACAATACTAGCCTAATATTCAACGTCTTCGTAATAAATAAAAAACCTTTTACATAACAGTGTTCACTGTTCGTAGAGTGAATTATCATAATTGTTTTATGTACCGGCCATTTCAACCTGTATATTAAACGCCAAATTAATTATTAGCAAAACATATTTTCTTGTTAAGAAATAATGTACACGGGACAAAACTCTTTGTATATCGCCGCTTATTAAATACTACATTATTTATTTAAATGTTCGTTCACAAAATTAAAACTTCATCTTGATAATTATATCTTGTGGTGTTGTTCTTTGTCATATTTCCTTTTGAATTATTTTACGTTAACGGGAACTATGAATACTAAATTAGCTGGGATGAAAAAATATACAATATACGGCAATTTTCATTATTGCAATGTGTTAAAATTCAGCATAATTTACGACGGATGTAATAAAGCGCAACACATATAAATATAATTGTTTTTATTTTTAAAGTAACCTACCTGTTTTTGCTATTGCAAATTGTGTGCCCATATACGAAACTAGGCAACAAAATTATTGTAGACAACTAATAAAATAATTTATATGAATAAGAAAATAGTTAACACATGCATTTACAGTTTGTAAGTATTTAATAAACATTGAATTTTCCCAAACCAAATATGACATTGTATCATTTAATTTTTATTCATCATAAAGTAAGTACAGAATATTTTAGATAAAACTAAGTTTTCAGATTTTGTATGTTTTTCGTTGAAACCCACGAAGATTGCAAACCACTCTTAGTCATTTTTTACTGCCGAGTAAAAGGAACAAGATAAGTCAGAACACACGAGCAATAAGTTGAATAAAAAATATAATATTAAAAGTTTTGTGATGGAAGAAAAGGAAATGTAGTTCTCTCTAAGAGGGCGCGGTGTTTAGTGAAACAAAAGCACAACGAATGATTTAACAAACTGCCATATTTTAACAACGTGTAATTAAAGGTTTGGCTCCGCTCGAATATGCATAAATCATGCGTCTGCCGCGAACTGCCGACCGAAATAGAGAAAAAATTAAATACATTAAGCGCCTGGGAGTTCCAAAAAGATACACTCTACAGTCTACACCAAACACTCTCTACCTACAAACATTGTTAACAATAATACGTTCATGGTAATTGTTATACGTTGTGTTTTGAAATCATGCTAACTGATCATTAGTAGAAATTTTTTCCGAATGTTTGAAGTGGACGAAAACCTAAGCACAGTCGAAATTTTCTTGAATCTGAGTTTTGTTTGTAGCAGTAAAAGTATAAATATATTATAAATAGATAATAACATGCAATTATTATGAAAATAAAATTAATTCCACGCCTATCACATCGACTATAAAGAAAAGCTTTACGAAATTAGAAAACATACAAAACGTGTTCCGATGCGATACACGTACATAATCAATACGCGAGAACGTAACCTTTGTGCGCTATCGTGTCGCCGCGGCGCGGCGTCGTGATTTTCCCATTCTCAAGAACTTAAATGGTAAGCTCATAATTCACGGGCGTGGGGTGGGGTGTTTCGGCGGAGGCTGCGCTGGTCGGGCGCGGGGTGGTGCGGGGCGGCGGGGGGTGGCGGGGGGCTCCGGGGTGCGCTCGCGCCGCTCGGCTCCTCGGCCGGCCCGAGGGGCAGGGGGCGAGGTGACAACCGCTTGTTACGTCTATTCCAAGCCAGTTATTAAAAACGTCTCGGCGCGAACGGTGCGCCGCCCTGTAATTATCCAGTTGGAGGTTTTCGTTGCGCTACGTTGTCACCACAGTTACCGGAAATGCAATACGTGGATCCACCCGCGCAACAGGTCCGTCCGCCCGCCCACATTACCACTCTATTAACCGACGCTTTCACACTATTTATATTCATATTGTGGTTTTTGATATAAAATGTGTGATGTTTCGGTTTCCTGTTTTCGGTCAAAGTTTATGATACGTTTTCATTTATATTCAATATCCGGTAAAAGTGTCCAAATTAATTTAAACTGTATTCTAATGTGAGTGAATATTTTTGCAGATGATGAACATGATGTCCGGGTACGGGTGCGGGTACGGGCGCGGAGACGCGCTGTCTCCCGCCTCGGACCTGTCTTCGTGCAGCAGCGCGTCCTCAGGCGGTTGGTGCGCGCCGGCAGCGTGGCGCGACCTGCCGCCCTACCCCGCGCAGTACCCCGCGTACTGGCCGCCGGCCGCCGCCGCCGCCGCCGCTGAAGAGGCTCGCGAGCTGCAGCGTCGCTGCGCCAAGTGTCGGTGTCCCAACTGCCTCACGGAAGCGGCCGGATTCGGACCCAACTACGGAAAAGACGGTGCAAAAAGAGAACACGTCTGTCACGTACCTGGATGCGGAAAAGTGTACGGAAAAACATCTCATTTGAAAGCTCATCTACGCTGGCACACTGGGGAGCGTCCGTTCGTGTGTAACTGGTTGTTCTGTGGCAAGAGATTCACGCGCTCCGACGAGCTGCAGCGACATCTCCGCACGCACACTGGGGAGAAGAGGTTTGCGTGTCAACTGTGCACGAAGCGCTTTATGCGGTCGGACCACCTCGCGAAGCACGTGAAGACACACGCCAATGTGCCGAGAAAGAATAAGAAAGCGAAAGAAGACGACAAAGAGGATTCAGCGAGTGATAAAAGTGAACAAGCGGCGACGTCGGCGCCGGCGCCCGTGGTGCCTGTCGGAAGTACCAACTACGGGACGGCGCCTGCAGCAGTGGCCACCAAACCCAACACGTCGATAAATTACGCGGCTGTAGCGCCTAATATGCCAAGTGGGCCGAATGTTTACAACGGCGCAGTGTACGGCAGCAATGGAGTTATGAACGGCTGGTATCCCGAGGTGAGACAAGACACCCTGTACCGGCCGCCCATGCGAGTGTACCAACAATACCCACATCCTATAAACACATACCAATGCGCTACTAAAGAAAATTATGCAGTTTTCCAAGGACACTACAATTTACAACCGCCGGTGGCTCTTGGACAGTAATTACATTGGGCCGTCATTAATTTGTTTACATTGTTTGAGTATTACGTGCAAGTAGGTACGGTGCGACTGTGAACTGATGTGTTTATTTAACTGATATTTGTAAATGTAATATCTCATTAAAAAACTGTTTGTGATAAGTTACCATACATTCGAAATGTGATTTTTGTAAAATAGTTTAATTTTAGCTCTGGAAATAGTGCCTTAATAAGTTCATATGTTTTATAAATAAATAATTGAATCGATTTTAAAGTTTTATTCGTCTGTTCTCAAACATTACCCAATTTTAGGGAATATAACGCAGGATCAAGTATAAAGGGAATCCAAGAAAGATGTATCTATTGTTGGAAAAAAATATATTAATTATTACATAGTGCAAGACATGTGAATTTGAAATTAAGTCCACCTATACAATTTGTGATTTATGAAAAAATAACAATAGTTTCCACATAATTTATAGGATTTCTCTACCAACTAAATAGTCAATCAATTAAAAACAGAAATACACACAACACACATCCAACAGTAAAACACATAGAAACATACACACATAGAAACCTAACTCCACAATAATTCAACACTAGTCTTGCTTCCAGAATATTAAACGCTACGTGAGGCTTTTCAGTCTTACAAACAAATGAAACAAATACTATGCGGTTCAACTAAGAATAGGACTGACCCTGCGCCATATTGGTTCGTAGTAGCTGTCAAATCGCACAATTTAGGTAGGGTGAGCAAAACAAGATTTCTTAAAATAATATTTTTGTTGAATAAAAATAATATTTTTAATATTCAATAATTCGTAAAAAAATTAATGAATGAATAATGTCGTGTTATAGTTGCTCTCTGGCGAATAATTGCATATGAAGTAAATTAAAAATTAAAAATATATACTTTTTTAAGTTATTTATGACTTAACATTCTTGTTTATGTGTCCATATAACATTTTGTAATTGTTTCAAATTATTTAGTTAATTTATGTTCAAGAATTTGACTATGTGAAAAAAATATATAATTGATGCGTAAATATTTTTTTGTTGCTAACCATACTTCTCGTGTGATATTTGACAACTAAAGGTCATTGACGTTCCTATTCTTATTTGAAACGCATAGTACTTATGGATAACAGTAATCGATTTCGGTGCGATGATAGAACCCGCGGCATCTCGTTTCACAGCCGGCGTCTTACCAACTGCGCTACAGAGGCTGTCAAGTCGGCGGGTTGCACTGGAAATCAGGCTTTACATTACCATTCCAATCTTAATTTTTATTAGTGGGAAATTTACTGGATTCTGTAACACATTCGTCTGTTATCTACATGTGATATTTTTTGTTTGTTTCCTTAATAATATTAAATAAATAAATAAAGACACTTCACTACTCAATCCAGTAAAACAACAGATACAATAAATATGATACAGGAACCTGCAGGAACAGTCTGTAACCATTATGAAGTGATGTGTAATTTGTTACGAATGTAACAAAGGTTCAGTGTTGGTTTCCTAATCATACGCAAAATTGTTTGGTAACTTACATATTGATATTCTATAATTGCAGTAAATAAGTCCTAAATTCAATAAAGGTGTTCCAAAATGATTATTTAGAGCTCTACCGTAACACAGAAAGTAGAGTTTGTGTTATCGAACGATAATCAACGATTCGAAATTTCTATACATCATTTTTGAGAACATCTACATAATAGATTTAGGCGAATGCGAACTTTAACCTTCGTGATTTATAAATATCGATGTGGGCGGAACACAACTTCATTCAATTTTAGAAATTATCATATTAATGCTTAGTCTCGAGTAATAATCGTTATGACTTGATAGCATCTAAAATATTTATATTAACGAACACTTTAATATGTTTTCTTTAATAGAAAATAATTGAGTAGGTATATGAGGTTAATGGTTTAAGTTTTTGCGCTCGGTGAGCGTCATCTCTCTTGATGCGTTGATGATACATATCATGGAACATACATTTCTGTACTGTAAAATGAATTGCTTTTGGTTTTTGTCGGTATGTTAGACAATTTTCTCGTTTGATATTTACCTGGTTGCGTCGCCTCCTCCCGTCACGAGATGGCGCTGGTAGAGTACGAGGCAGGGCCGACGGTACGGAGCGGTCACAGCGCGCGTCGCTGCCGCGCGGCGTAACAGTAATTGCACGCGGCTATTATCTGGGCGGCGCTCGCCGCGCATGGCGGCCGGTGTGAGCGGGATGCACTCGATAATACGTAAAACAAAACGAGGGAGTAATAATGGTAAAAAACGAGCAGCACGCAAATTATAGTGAGAAATGAGGCAGCCGGTAGCGGTGGGGGCTCGCGTGGTGCGGTGGGGGCCGGCGCGCGGCAGTCGTGCTCGCTCGGCGCACGCAGACCGCCCGCGCCGCCAGCGCCGCCTGCGCCACCACCGCCGTCTGCGCCTCGCGAGTGTTGTGAGTGTGTGACATGCGCCACGGGCAGCGCCATGAGCGGCAAGGGCTCTTCCTCACCGGACCTGCTCATGAATGTGAGTCCACCCTCCCGATGCCCGCCACCACCACAAAAATCCAACACTCACGCTTCAACGCTCTTATCTTACTAACACTAATGCATTCTACTTCTTTCTTATATACATTAGTTAGGCCTAGAGTTAATAAATAAACTGAACACACAGATTATAATAAGTATTATTTGTCTACATGTTGTAACATTTATATACCTTGAACAAGTGTTGTTCTATGTATTCCAATTGGCAGTGCGTTATTATGATTGACAATATCATAATACACAATGATTGACCACTAAACATATTGTAACATTACGCATTAAACATAGAGATTTCTTTTTCCTTGCCGTTGTTATGTAAAGAATAAACTCGCATGTTCCTCATCGAAATTAAACGGACTTCTTTATTCCATAATTAAACAAATAAATCCATGACGAACTCATTCGACACTCTTCATGGTTTGTAAAGTTTAATTTCAAGAACAAACCTCGACTCAAATAGGAACTATGAAATGGTTTGTTAGTGAGCAGGGCGCCCCTGGGTATTGTCGATTTAGCACGCACCATAAGCGGCGCATTATCCGCGATTGAGTCTGCGAGCCTTTTGGGCCCCTAACCCCTATTACTATTCATAGCGGCCGCCCCCGTAGGCCGAGTGGACCCATAGCTATTTCACGAAAATATACCTATTCTAAGGAAAATATAATGTTGAACGATTCTTCACATTTTTGTGCATTTGAATAATAAGTGAAGACGTAGGTACTTTGGTTGACCGTTTTGAATAATAAATAAGAAGTCTATTAGAAATAAGTTTTTCTGAACATATGCGTGAAAGCAATTCGACTAGGCCTCATTATTAATATCCATTCCACTTTTATAGCGGTTTATGTTACCATTTAAATCATTAAACAAAAAGTATTTGGACATTTTACCTGCTACTGACAAATCATTAAAAGTTGTAAAAAAGGTTGGGTCAGTTATTTAAGAGGCAATATTGGTTACATTAACGTTATTGTTATTATCCTAAAACGGCCCATTTACGTTAGTTCCGAACATTACGGACACATCGTAAAAAGCATCAAAATTTTAATTCAATTAAATAAGTCAAATAAATAAAGCCCGTGCCGGCACTCAGGAGAGCCGTAACAAATCCTTAATGACACATAGAGGCTTCATCCATTTTCTACCCAATTTCCTTTTCATATTAGTTTAATCTAGAGGCAGGACTACTGGCGCCAAAAATTATACCGCGACGAGCGTGGCGGCGCGGCGGGCGGGGGCGGCCTAATCTGTTTAGCGTTATATTGTAGAGCGAACGGCTCCTTTGTGCGGTGAAAAAGGAAGAAATTTATGCGTTTCGGCGTCGTGTGAGAGTTTTTTGTGGGAATGTAATTAATAATTCCGCGGCAAAACTAACAGTGTTTTCGTTGTTGCGGCTCGGACGCTTGATTGATGCGCCCGCGTTATGTACCTACTTACAATTAGTTGTACGGCAAAAAACACATCCATAGGCTAGTGATGGTTTTGTATTTTCATCTTTGTTTCAATAGAATTCGGGAATCTTTAGTAAAATGATTGGTGGTAGGTCTTTCATATGTGGGAGGCCGCCTGTGTGGGTACCACCGTAGTGTCTATTTCTTCCACCAGACAGCAGTGTTAATGCACATGCAGTGTTAGTGTGTTTCGGTTTGGAGGACATTGTAGCTAGAGTAACCTAATATTGAGACTTAACTTAACTTAATCTTATGTCTCCGGATGGCGGATTTGAATGTCAAGCATTGCTTTATAATGGTTTTGTTTAGTTTTGCTACTGTCTATGAATGATGGTATTGATTACCATCAAGCGAATGACACGCTCGTCATGCTCGTCAATGGCATGCAGTCATTGCAATGAAAAAAATATATTTATACAAAACGTCAAGCAAATAGTTTTTTTAAATAGTATACTGCTCTAAACTATATCAATTTATTCTTGATCGTATTAATATTTAGATACAGCCTGAATATACTGTTTATTGTATACATTTATATGTCTCATACCTACTTGTAGATAAGTAAGCTTTACAGTAATTAGCTAGAGGTACTTAATGTTCTTAATAAATAATTTTGGAGCTTCAACAATACATGAAAGTAAATTTTCCTATTTCAATATCTGCTTGTAGAGTTTTTAAGCATCTATAAAATAAATTAATAGTTTAACGTTGGACATACTTTACATATTAAATACGTGTCTTTTTTATTAATAAGATATTAGAAATTAAATATGTAAGTACATCGAGTTAAAAAATGCGCAAAAACAATAACGCGTTTAAGATAATAAATATAATTAATCTAGAGATAAGCAGTTTTTCTGGTTTGTAGTTAAATTAATTAGCAAATATATTTATAATAAAGTACTCGTTTGCCTCAGGGTAATAGACAGGTAGCTGTTTTTTATTTAGGTAGCTTAATTAAAAACATCATCATGATAAAAACCAAATCTGCAATGATTTTTTTAATGCAATGAATCGGAATTCATTTCGAAAAATGAGCATGCCAATCGCCTAATGGTAAGCAATACAACCGCTCATTGCCAGTAACAAAACAAAAAACACCACGAATTAGAAAGCAATGCATGGCATTTCACTGCGCTTGCCATCCTGAGACTTACGAAGTCTCAATATATCCAGTAGTTACTTTGGTTATAATGTCTATCAAACTGGGACACAATAATGCATTTACACTGCTGTTTGGCGGGAAAAATAGAAATTGCAGTGGTACCTCCAGGTGACTCATATATGATCGCTATTAGTAGACAAAAAAAATACCCGTTCTGTTTCTTTACCTGGTAGTGCAATGTACAATAATGCGAATATAGGTACATACATATATTATGTTTAACATCATGTCTAACTTTACTTTCAAAAATATCCAGTGGACATGCTGTTGATTATTTGTTATGGGATTTTATTAAAGATAAAAGTAATACAAATATTAACTATTATATTTTATGGCGACTCTGGACTCTATCTTGAAATCTAATTATGTATAATGGATCAACCTTAAAGTTACAATATCCACGGGTACTGTTTTACTTGGTAGGTTAGCATATATAATATTTTTTTAATTTATCTTCGTTGATAAAATTGATTTCTGTATTTTAATGTGACAACTAATTATTATTTTAAAGTGTTTCAATTAAGAGCGTATACACCTTGCGCGCAAAGTCAACTATAGGTATTTCTTCGTTAATTTCACGCACACATAAGCGACCAAAGCTGTATGCGCTGAGCTGCCGCGTCGGCTCGCTATACAATCGGCTCAAACAACTTTGATCCGTGCGCTTCAAATATTCAATTGAAATGTAACTGTAATATAATATCATAAAAATATTTTATTTGCATTATAAGTAGACAAATATTACTTTGCAAGCAAAGAATAATACAAATTTTGGATACTAATCATATTTTCGTTATTATTACATTGTTAAGTTGCATTCAAATCAGTGTTCAATCAGTAGACACTACGGACGTTTTATTAATCATTTCGTGTTCGAACACATAAATAGTGTTAGGGGCCTTACAACCCCTTACAATTACGAAATATATTTAATTTTATATTACAATACATAACATAATTTAGCCTCGGAATTACGTCCCATTATATTACCTGAAACATAATTTATACTCACTACAAAATCATTGTAGGTAATAAAAATAATTAAATATTTTACTACCAAAGTACTAAGATGTGGTAATCGCATTCCGCGCGTGGCTATTTTTACTACGCGCGGCATAATCGACTGCAGCCAGGCCGGAGCGACGAGCGATACGTCCTCCCTCTAGAAGGCCTTGCGGCGGTCTGATTTGATCCACGTCGGACAGCGTGTTTTAAAGTGGTTTTTAAAATATTTGTAGAAAACATGAAAACTAATTTTGTTGAAATATAAAAATGGTAATTTATTGATAAGATGTTCTTCTATTATAATATGCAATTGTTGTAAAAAATTATGTACGATAAGTTGGTGAAAAAAAATATGTTCTTGACGAGAGTTTCTGAATAATTTCGCATTGTTTAAATTTTTATTTTTCAGGATCTAAACACAAAAAGATTATTTTTCTCAGCAAAATCCCTCCATAAGGGTCTTATTAGTCTGATAATATTTTTATTTTCATCTTATATTTAGTGGTTAAGGATATCTTAAGCTTCTAAATTGCCATTTAAAGCCTAAATAACGAAACTTGTGTTCAGTAATCCGTATAGTACTCACAAATTATCCATCAATCTATAATGTTTTCCACCAAAATCCCTAGATGACAACCTTTCCTAAAATTAGTAATAATTATTTTTCCTTTAAATTGTTTATTGGTGGCTATTAACTCATTTGAAAAGTCCTGTTTTTAAGCCAAAAAGCGCGTGCAGGGTATAAACGCTCTTAACTAAAAACAGTTGTATTTAAGTAAAATGTTATCATGTCTACCACTCTGTAATCTGTATGTTTAAAAGCATTTATACTTCTAATTTTTTTTTAATAATTTATAACTTAATACCTATTATTTTCCAATTCTTACATATCAACAAACCAATTTTTCCTGCTCATTGAAACAGACTGTTAGGAAAATGCCCATTTCACTATGAAACTTAGTATATTTGCCCGTCGGTGAAACCTACTTCTTTGTGTAGGGAAAAATATATATTTTCAATTAATAAAAACAGAATGCGTGCGTGGTGGCCTGTTGGTAAACGGACTAGACGCGACTGCCAACATGTTCACGGTGGTCGCGGGTTCAAATCCCAGGGCACACCTCTGACTTTTCGGAGTCATGTGTGTATTGATAGTCAATCACCACGCACTAAAACGGTGAAGGAAAACATCGTGAGGAAACCTGCATACCATAGCGATTTATATAAATTTCTATGGTATGTAAGTCCGCCAACCCGCACTAGGCCAGCGTGGTGTACTATATGGCCTAACCACTCTCAATCGTACTGTCGATTGTAGAAGAGGCCCGTACCCTGCAGTGGGACGTATATGGGCTGATACAGAATAAACAGAATTGCGACCTAGGCGTGGAGTTCTTGGATAAATTCATTTGAAAATAAACAAATAAATGTTCTCTTTGCCTTCGGCTTTGTGAACAAAATGTAAAATGTGATGACAATTACTTTATTTTATAAAAATCTGTCGCCCGGGATAAAACAGGCAAACGTTTAAGGACAAACCATAAAAATGCTATAGTAAATTTTTGCAGTATCAGTATCGGGATCTATGATATGTTTTACCGATATGAATGGCCATTCTCCTTTATAAGCCCAATTTCAAAAGCTCCGTGTCGGAAAAAAATCTTATATCCACGCATTGAGATAATATACTTGAGGGGACACTACAAACAAAATTTTTGTAACGAAATGAAGGGTACATTCTATTTCTATCTCTGTCACGCCTACGAAGTAACATATCTTCCCTCTCGCTTCAATGTGTACCCGTGTGCACGCACCATACGCAGAGATTTTGTTCCCGATGTCCGCTATCCACGACACAAAAATCTAGACTTTAGTACTCAGAAAGGGTTTATGAGTCATATAATGAGTATTTGGAAAATGTTTCACAACGTGTTTCACCAGAGCCCGGGTCTGCGCGGTGGGTGCACGGTGGGGGCGAGCCGCGTAGGCGCGCAGGTTCTTATCCGACGACTAGAAGTCACAAGTCATGCTGTTGGCTTGTGACTGAGTTGTTATGGATCTTGATTCTTGCCACTAGTATTTGTTTTATGATGCCGATGCTACTACCATTAAGATGATTTAGGTGTATTCCTCATCTACACCTAAGTTCTTTCTTTCGTCTTCTCATATAACCATTCCATGGATTGTCGGGTAAAAAATGCCTTAGAGCGATAAAACCATCATTTGTAATTTTTTTGTTTCGTATTATCTCCATAAAATGTTATTCTTTTTAACTGTGATGAATAAAGAATTAAATAAATGAATAAGTTCACACATTTACCAAAGTACTTTTTTATGGCCAAACCCCTGTCAATAGATTTATCGATTGTTGAGGAGGACCTGGCCCTGAAGTGGGAAATATTACAGCATTGTTTTTTAAGTAAAAAAACAGACCGCAATGCCAAATACTATTGGTGAACTTAATACATTAATTACTGTATGAACCTAACTGTGTTTTTTTCCGTCGGTATACTCTATCAATACTAAGAATCAAATTTCACAGTATCCATTAACACACGCAACATAATAAATAATTAGCACAGATATTGTCAAAGGTGTTTTAATTGTTTAGCGGAATTTGCAGATAGCTAGCCCGTCGCAGTACAGCGGAACGTACATGATGTAGTTGGCAGGGTGCGCGGTGGTTGGCCGTACAGTGCATGTCACCTGTTCTCGTTAAGTCTACGGCACCGCAGAGGATGCGAGCAATTGGAAGCAAGTGGAGTGTGTTATTTCGCCGCTTTGTGCGCGAATGTACCGTTGGCTGCGCGCGGGAGTGGCGCGCGGTACTCGCTACTCGCCACTCGGCAGCCGTGCGGCAACATTTTAATTGACCACGCGATGTTGCGCCGCGTCTCGTCCGAGTTTTTCTCCTCTCTTCAAATTGCTCTAAAGTGCTTAATGAGCGATGCGTGCAATCGCCGTTTCCCCCTACGAGAGGTTGTTCTTATTTTACATACGTAAATAGTTCAACTCGACGAACTAATGCCGATTCTCGGTACTGTAATTGCGCCTGTGACAGGCTTCCGTCGCCTTTCCAGAGGCTGGCGGTTAAACGCCAAACACCGACGTCTTCCAAATTATAGTTATTTCGCATTAATAGCGTACACATGGAGTGGTGCGTGCGCATGCGGCTCCCACCACCATTGACATTTGCAGTAAACTCATTCCACTCACTAAGTAGCAATTTATATCTCTACCTCGCCGTACGTGCATAGAAAAATGATTGCGCCGTGAACCTAACAAGCTGTTTAACTTAATTTTAAATTGAACGAGACATTCAGTCGTGGCGTAAAGACGCTCTGAAGCACCAACATCTCTGCACTCCTTTATGAACACATTAAGCGCTTCTTGACTATATTTTCATAAACACTCAATATTGAGTCATTTAGTTTTATTCATGACTAGACATGAAAAATAATTTAAATTAAAATGTTCAAACTTACGCTGTTTTAAATTGAATCATACTCAAAGTATCATATTCGTCTTCCATATTGAATTCAAAATTTTACAATAGAACTTCACACTACTACGTCTACAGCAATTATAAACACAAATGTAAAAAAGAAATGGTTTCGTGTATACAGAGACTTAAATCAATTATTGTTTGTATAATTGCGAAGTGCAACACGTTGGTGTCATTAAAACTCATGGATTTTTTTAAGACACAACAAACGTATTAAGGTGATGGTAATGATAGTGTTTCCAACGCTATCGTCGTTTTTCAGAATATTTACATGTAATGGAACAATCGAGTGGGATCGCGACTGGGTGTTACCTAGTTAAGATATTAATTTAATAGCAAAAGCAAAAAGCGG
This sequence comes from Hyles euphorbiae, assembly GCA_023078785.2. NCBI lineage: Eukaryota > Metazoa > Arthropoda > Insecta > Lepidoptera > Sphingidae > Hyles > Hyles euphorbiae. Next base: position 7,744,591 of record CM041038.1, on the reverse strand, counting down.
CGGACGTTTAAGGCGATAATTGATTATCGTGTAAGTCGTGGCTTGATGTCTCTTGTGTGGATCGTCTACTGTCGCTTTTATGAATATTAATAGTGCAAAGTGACAGTTTTGTTTCATCTCACAATGTAATAAAACACTTAGGTAGATCCAGTTATTTATTAGATAAAAAACGAAATAGCTGCGAAAGTGGCTTTTATAGATTTCCTATCAATATTTGTGGTGGTCGCTATGAGGGCCGATACCGATATTTTCTTATTAACTATAAGATTCTGGGCATACTAACTCTTCGGGAGACAATCAATATCAAGGCTAATACTTTACTTTTCATTTTTATCAGAAAGTGATACCACCGCGTGATGGTATCTCTACAACTATGTTGCTAATATTCATATGTATCTTTTACTGATTATCGGCATATCATAACTTTGATATTAAATTAAAGATAGAAAGCTAAAATTATAATATTGTAGTTAGTGATTTACCGCTTGAGGTATGTGTAAATGTATAGTTATTTGTAATTGTCTTCCGCACTGGATTCGAATTATGTCGCTTACGAGAAACTGAAATTGAATCCCGTCTTTTCATTTGCGCACTCAAATCTTAACGTTGCAATCCCATTCTCCAAAAATACAGTTTTCTTGCAATTATCATGATTCAAAGGTATATTGAATAATTAAAACAAAATCACAATTATCGATCATTCTTTTTAATTTCTATGTAATGGGATTAATAAGGAAAAATAAGGCACAATTTTAAATCTACTTAACAGTATTTCTTGCATTTAAGTGATATTGTCGTCATTATATTCGTATATTAACTAAATTTTTCCTATTTTCCATTAGAAAAATGACGTTATTACTTTAGCAAACGGGGATTTCCAAATGAATGGAAACTCATAAAAATTCAATGAGTAAGTATTGAACGATAGACAATTATTCTTCCTATCTCTTATATCTAAAGTTAATTGCAAACAATTATTATGTTTTTCTACATTAAATGTTCAGTATAGAGAATTCATTATACCGGAGTAATCGTCTGATTCATCGATTTTTATAGAATCATAAGCTACATATTGTGATTTACAATTTTATTTGTAGGTAAACTTCAAAATTTAATACAAATCTGTGTATTTTATAGCCACAAATGTCTCACATCTATTTTACTTTTTAAAGTACCAGTTTGATCCCAGTGCAAGTCTGCTTTTCCCGATCATTATAATAAAAAAATATGGCTGCTATAAAGTACCGCGTAGAAATAGACAGCATCCATGAGTTGTTAAAGTGCTAGGTTGGGAGGCAGGAATTGTATTTCATACTGAGAATGGGCATGTAAACACGGTCGGCAATTAATTGGCTCGATGTGGGAGGAGCGCAATATTTCTAACTCTTTACATGCATAGAAACATAGTGTTTGCGTTTTATCCTCCCTGTCATCGTCCTCAGAACGTTACCATTAAGGATATTGCCAAGAAATGTTGCTAAGAGGACGAGAGCCTCTGTCTCACAACCGGTCCGTTCAATTATAGTCCCGTGGCTGCCATTTGCAATCCAATTAATTTACTCATTAAATCTGAGATTGTAACATAACGCATCTTAAAATTTATGCTTTCATTATAATCTTGATATAATAGATAGTTTTGTGATAGATTCGATTAGACAGATAACGAGGTGATCTAGAAGCTCGATCGTCTAATTTTATTAAGCGGTCTTCGATAGGCACTGTATCTGTATCTGTATCAGCCCATATACGTCCCACTGCAGGGCACGGGCCTACTCTACAATCGAAAGTACGATTGAGAGTGGTTAGGCCATATAGTCGACCACGCTGGCCTAGTGCGGGTTGGCGGACTTACATACCATAGAAATTCTTATAAATCGCTATGGTATGCAGGTTTCCTCACGATGTTTTCCTTCACCGTTTTAGTGCGTGGTGATTGACTGTCAATACACACATGACTCCGAAAAGTCAGAGGTGTGCCCTGGGATTCGAACCCGCGACCACCGTGAACATGTTGGCAGCCGCGTCTAGTCCGTTTACCAACAGGCCACCACGCACTCAGTTCGATAGGCACTGAGCAAATAATTTAATATTATGAGTGTAGTAATTAAGCGCATATTGATTATGGCGTAAAAGTAGACCCATCAATAGTTCCGATATTAAATTATACAAAACTGGTGACTGGTTATAACAAAAAATCGAATTCATTTCATTAAAACGAATTCTATAAAAATAAAAATGCTTGCAAAAGATACACGACCACGAAATTGACGATAGACATAAAAATCAAAAGGAAAGGGATAATTTGACCAATCATAACCAGTTGGGCGTCCATTGGAGTAGTGGATGTCAACTGCAAAACAGGTCTCGCGGCTCGAATGCGCAACGCATGGCACTAGAACACAACGCGCCCGATAACACCACAATTTCACCTGTCCTTTGTGTTCTTATGACCTTCCCGATTGACCAGAAAGTGACAGCCTTATTATCTCTTATTTTCAACTCCACAATGTTGCGCCATACTGTAATTACAAGGTATGATGCAGGTTTCTCGTGAGTTTTTGTTGCGCGTTTCTGTGAATGAGGCGAAATATGTTGTTATGATATTTTTATTGTTTCAAAACACAATGATTTCTCTAAAGTGGAACTTGCCATGTGCTTTGGACATTTCAAAGAACTTTTCAGCCATATGTGTTATAATTACACATAAGTAGGTATTGTAAATATGATCTTTTTTAAACAAGAAAACAATTGCACAAACGAGTACACTAGGCACCCGCAACTCGCCACATATTTCTGTCCAAATCGTGATTTTTCGAACTTGTCACTTCGAGTGAAAGTTAGCGATAGACCTCACAAGCTCCAGGTTGGATTTCTATAGACATTACTATTAAACTAAAGACGAAATATATTTCTATATATTTAGAATTCATTCGAAGTATCTAAAAGTTGATTAATTTATTCTACGTCACTAACTGCATGTTGTCGTATTTCTTATACTTATTGACTCAATAAAGTTACCCTATTAATTACGGTGGCGTCTCAAAATACACAGGAATCGGCTTGTTACGCGCATAATGCACTGTAATGGCATAATCGCTTCAATACCTGCTTATTACAGCAAAAATCTTTGTTTGAAATATTACGTTTTGTGAGATCATCGATAAGTGCGAATCTGACATTTATTGGTTACGAGTTAATACGCGGACGTATCAGTCACGATATTTTTTAAATGCATATTTTTAATTTCATTGAAATATATGTTTGGTTGGTTTTGATCCTGAATGAGTTTTATGAACGTTATTATTACAGAATAAGGTCATACGAGTAGATTTATCGTCATATAGATAAAATTTCAAATATTTATATTTATCAGACAGTTCTTCTGATAATATGTTATAATTTAAAAAATAGCTCCTGTTCAATATTAATAAATAAATATCACTCAACAAGATCTAGTCTTGTGTCGTGGGTATCAGGAACTATGACAGACTTTTAGGTCTCAGAAACACCCAAACCCAAAACATATTATTGTGGGCTGCACAAACATTTTCCTTGGTGCGGGGATCAAAACCGCGGCCTTAAATATAATAATAGTATTAAAATAAAATATATATTCACCAACAACAAAACTCAAACATAGTACGTAGTAGTACACAATGTAGAGAATGAAAATCCAATGTTTCACAAAGCTAACAAATTGATCAAATTTATGCACGAATCCTAACCAAAACACCGTTGAAAATGTCCTTGCAATTCGAATCATTACCGAACAACCCCAAGTCGGCATTGTGCGAGTTTTTTACGTCGACCACGTGACACGAAGATAAATCTACATATCCCTGGAGCACTTTATTTCCGGGACAAGTCGCTCTGTCGCCGGGAAAATTTACAAGATAAATTGCTTTATTACCATAAAATGGCAGTTAATGTTGCTCTTCCAAGTATTCGTTGGAAAACTACACATTTACTACAAGGGGTCGACACGTGACCCGCTCAGATAATGTTTCCGTAAGCAAACTGCGCTTAAGTGAACTCCGAGTTATAATTAACCGTTTTACACGCCTATTAATCAGCCTTCAACAATGATTCAGAATCGTTCAATGATTCACTATCGAACGTATTCTCTTACAAACATAGGTACGAGAAGGTACGTAAGCCTGTAGTGACTGGCTCGGTGGCATTGTTGTACTATGGTACGGTTACAAGGCTGAGATCTCGAGTTCGAATCCCGGGTCGGGCAAAAAATGATACTGGATTTTTTATTCATTATCAGCCTGGAGTCAGAATTTTGTGCCCGATATGGCGATATCCTCGCCTCCTATCCCATCGTGGGATAAATTTACAAGGCGAAATGTGGGTTTCCTGGTTGCAGCTCTGCGTATCACTTCTGCGAAAAAGACGTGGGTTTATGTATGTAGGTAAGTAAGCTCATGCTTACATCCCAGAAGCAGAAGATCCTTCACCTACTGCTACTGGTGCCACTTACAATTTGCCTTGCTTATTTTGGTTTTGAACATTACATTTCAAAAACCACATTTCCTTCGTCTTACCTAGGATTCGGACCCAGGATTTCACGTCTCACTGCTCATTTTCACAGCAAATAGATACGCGATTCGACAATTTATATAGGGTTAAAATGCAACTTTTCTATAGCAAGTTGGTTAAGCTATAGGAACCCCTTACAGAAAAGTGACAAGAAATAGTAGTTTTATACCATCGGGCATTTCAGTAAAAATCCACATCGTAACAAGGCAAAAGCTTATAAAATGTCATACATATAATACTTATATTGACACAATATGTGGTATCGATGTTTATCTCAACGATATCAGGCCAATCTTGGTTTGTGTGGCACCTTGCCTCACGTTTCGCCGAAAGTCGCTTTGCACAATGTTGCCAACATTATACGTAATTATTGTAACGATTACGGAGTAAACCGCAACAATAAATGTGAGGGAGACTTGAACAATTGACATGACGAACAAGACAAAATAAAAACACTGGCATATAAACAATTTACGTTCATTTTTATATTATAAAAAAACACAATAATGAATTATGAAGTTTTGTTTTTTATTTTCATTATAACCTTATTATGCTATAAGCACGTTCTTTTTTAAAATGATAATTAGAGCAAATTGCAATGCGTTTCTATTAAAGTGTTGCTTATAAGTACTGGCCACAAATAATTCAAATATATTTGAATGTATAAAGTTAGGAACTGCTAATAAAACATTCGTTACACCTAATGCGTGAAGAATATTATATTCCTTATTTAACATAATTTAATATAAGTTCAGTAATTTACTAACACTTGCCTAGCAGATGCACAGTTTACTGCCGCGATTATTTATTACTGGAAAGCAACTAAGCTTGAAGCATTTTATAGTTATTACGTTGAATAAAAAAGGTTTGTTTAAAAGTATATCTATAAACTAAGTATTTTTTTCTAAATCCAACATAGAATAAGAATTTGTAAGTACTACGTTTATAACGATGTATGAAATTAAATCGATATGTGCTTCATTCATTATTGCTTAATCCTTTACGCAGAGTAAAATCATATTTCGCATGTATTTTATTTCCACTAATAAATTTGAAAAAAACTTTGCATAAATAAAATCAATGAATATCTTATATTTAAATGTATGCAAAAACGGAGTATTTACTTTAAGTAGATCATATTTAATAACTCAGACGCCTGTGGTTTCTGCGGTAATTACGCTGGCCACCGCAAAAAATTGCGACAGACTGGACCATAGTAGTTTTTTTGGCGACAATATTTGCAAGTCTAGTTTAACCACCCTCTGTAGCATGTAACTCTGTGCTGAACAGTTTCCAGGTCATTAACCCCGCATATCGTTTCCGTACTTATACTTTGCGTTGACATTTATCTTGCCACTTTTTGCAAGCATCTAACTGTTGTTATTTTATTGGAAACACGAAGCGTGAGAACATGTGAAACGAACCGTCGTAAAAATGTAGGTATAGGTTACCTCCCAGTAGGTAACACCGTCTATTGAATTTTATTACGCTCATAACTTATATATAGGCCGCTTAATTACAGGGGCTCGTCAAACAAATAGTACTTAGACTCGGAAAATTATTACGAGGAAATATTATGTATTAACCCTTTACAACATGATATCTAGGAGGGCATCACTATTACACTGATATTAATATAAAAAAAAATATGGTACCTTTTATGTAGAAACTTAAGATTCGTAATAGGTCGTACTGTGGGCAGCCTTCCACATTGAAATGGACAGAACCAAATAGAGAAGAGACTCTATCATGAATATTTATTAAAAACTTACTCATGAAGTATTATTTTACCATATTTCTATGAAATACACTTGGAAATAGTTTAGTCGAACCACCGAATCCTAGCCTGGTCAGTATATTGAACGTAGGAATTTATATTTTCATTGAATATCCTGTCATGGCTTATGCATTCACGGCTGCTCAACAAAATATCCACACTTATAGAAAATTTTCAATCTTTTAATTTTCTTACATTATCCTGTCAACGAAATATATAAATAGGGTAATTGTACGAATGTTGGCACATTGTATTCCACGTGGAGCTCGCATCTGCTGCGGAGCGTACGCGTCACGCGGCCGCGCCCCGAGCACCACCATTATCATTTTGAGCTCCGATCAACATAAAAATGAACGTTCATAAATTTATTAGACATATTGTCGGCCGCCTGCCCCGGGCTCGCATTATATAAAATATTTCAAGAATTAACCATTATCATAACGAGAATATTTTACGCGGTTGAAAACTATGCGTAATCGCAGCTCGTGAAATACTGGTGACAACTCAACTGGCTATAAAATTTTATTACTTGATTATAGATCAATTACTTACTTCTCATTCCAATATGAATATAAGATTGTATGGTTACTCAATCCCTTTGCACAGTTTGCAAGAACGTTCGATAAAAATATTAATCGAGAAAGGCTGCGGGCGAAAATAATGTCAATAAAACACACTCGCTTTGAAACTTATGAAATTGAGTAAGTGTCAAAAAATATTTATTTTCTTTTATAAACTGCAGTTATAAAAAACAAACGAAAACTAATCTCTGATTGATTATTATGTATCAGAAAATCAAATAATATTTTAACATATTATTGGATAGATTGCCTGTATTAAGAATTAAATGATTTCTTATTTTATTTCCTCGATTATGGGACACGTTTTAAAAATAACATCATATTTTTTAAGTACATTAAAACAAGAAAATAAAATTAATGACACCGAAGTCAATAAAGGGTGGTATAATTATAAGTCGCTGTATGGTATTCCGTATTAGCTGAGTAATATTACTGAAATACGTGGAGCTATGAAACTTATAGGAATTATAAAACAGGAACATTGTAAAGATTGATAACGTTACACCGTATAGTCTTAATTGATATCACAATTGATGTTGTAAATAAACGAACGTGTTAAGTCTTGCAAGAATTACTGTCAGCTCATTAACTTGTTTTGATTTCAGATTATTTGCTTTATGTAAGAAAAACGGTTAAAACTCATTACGCATAATATACATTAAGTACACGCATTAGCGGAAGAAAGAAATATTTTTCATATTTTTCTTTATTGCAATTAATGGCGAGACGAGCATGCCGTTCGCTTTATATTAAGCGATACGACTGCATATGAATCGTAGCAAAACCAAACAACGCCTTGAAATACAAAGCAATGCTTAGCATTCCACGTCGCTGGGCATTTTTTTGCAATCAATGATGGCGTGATGGCCATATCGTTTGCCTGATGTTAAGCGAAACGGCCACCCATGAACGGTAGCAAAACCAAACACCTTTAATTACAAAGCAATGCTTGGAATTCCGTTGCGCTGGCCATCCTCAGACATAAGTTAAATCTCAATATGTCCAGTAGTTACTCTGGCTACAATATTTTTCAAACCGAAACACAATAGTGCATTAATACTGCTGTTTAGCGGAAGAAATAGACATTGCGGTGGTATCTACCCAGGCGACTTCTCATATGTGGGAGACCTATAACCAGTAAATTTATAATAAAAATAAGGGAATATATCATTGTCTGCGTATTAAATGACATTTTTTTTTTGTATATTTTGTGTGTTACACAGGTGCGTAATTTTACAGGTGAGTGTGTAAGGTATAAAATATAACAATGCATCGTCTTGTGAAAACAATCTTAAGAAACATTATTGGCCATGTGGAGTGACCAGGTCAGTGCAAGATCGATATGCGCAATTTGCAGATACGAGTTTTCGATCCTAAATCAAGATATCTCACCCACGTTAGCCACGACGGCGAAGTTATAAAATGTAAATTTATTGCGCGATATTTTACATTAATTCAAATTGTTCACTATATACATGGACGGCCTCGCATTACATCACATAATTACGGCGCGCACAATTATTATAATTTTCTCATAATCACAGCAATAAAGACGCGCGAAATAACATTTTTAACGGTAATATTCACAGATTTATGGCTATTCTAAAAATAATTTGTTAAGATACACCGGCGCGGCGTATTGAATTATGCTTAATTTAATTTTTAATTTGTGATGATTTCACATTGTCGGCGTTCGTGAAAAGATCATTATGTGAGAGAGCAATTATAAGGTAAACATCTGCACCCACAGAAACGGTCACGGAAATCCTGAGGCCTCTCCGCGCACCTAATCAACGGTGATTCATCTAAAGAAATACAAAAATTAATTATATAGTAGTGCGTTCTCAAATCTTATCCGAAATCGTGTTTTTAATTACAGCTTGTGTTTCGTGATTTATTGTGGACACACGTGTGTGCTTGATTTATGAAATCCGAATGTAAAAAACTCAATGATTTTCTACACATGATAACGCTTTGTAATGTGCTGTTTAAAAATTCATCACTCATGCATTAATTACAAAGTAACGTCGCAACGTCCAAGATTTCCTAGTTGCAGGGTGTACGCGTGAAAGTGGACACCTTTCGTATAACTAGCCTTAATTAAACGGTGTAATTATGTCCTTTGCCGCAATTGTCCGATTGAAATTATCATTCTTTATTATAGAGTAGATCGCCTTTAAAATCCATAGGACAGAATACTTGATAGACTAAATTATCCGTTTGATATGGAAAGCGGGGACTTAATTGTAAGACGGCGATAAATATTTGATCAAATGACACCTGAAATAAGCTTCAGCCTGTAATGAGTCGAATGTAATAGGTCGATAATTAAAGACGCTTGTTATAAGGAAAATTACTTAAGACTGTGCGGTTGTACACAATGTTCTTGAACCGCGGATAAAAGTTTTAATTGTAATTGTTCACGTTTGTTGTTCCAATTACGGAATATTAACTGAGTTTTGAAAAATAAATTGATGTTATTGTTCACAGGGTTTTTATATGTGATTATTTAAGCCGATCAATATAATTATTAGCCACTACCTATGCGATGGAATAAAGCTTGTCTTGTCTTTACGCTGAGACCAGATATATGCAGCATTTTCGTCTACAGCTTCTATTAAATTAAATAGCAGTTTTATTGATATTGTCACAAATACTTCTATCATTTCAGAATTTCCTAATGTTATGATATCACATCTACCTTAATAGTGACCACTGTATACAATGATGGTTTTGTAATTATACTCTACTCAAATGGAGGTTGCCACGCAACGCCGGTGGATATTCTTTCTGAACTGTAACTACTTAACATGAGATTCAACTCACTTATTACTGCCAAATAAACAGCCTCCGTGCCGCAGTCGGTTAATTGTCGCCTGTGAAACGAGAGGCCACGGGTTCGATCCCCGCACCGGGAGAAATATTTGTGCGACCTACAAATATTTCTTTCGGGTCTGGGTGTTTGTGAGACCGAAGTCTCTCGTAGTTGCTGATACCCACGACACAAGACTCGATCAGTGTGTGTTCAGGACTATGTATGTGACTGTTGGGTATTATTTATATATTTAACGCCCGAATACTGGAACACCATTCAAATAATAAGTTGCTCTTAACAGCGCACGGTCCACTTAGCCAGTACATTTAAGCGGGATTAACGTACTTAAGTGCAACTTATATTTACGTTACGTTCCAGTATTCGGGCGTAAATCTGGTATAAAAAATATCTTGAAGTATAATATGTCAAATTTGAATTTCGAATTCCAACAAACGCGTTTTTACCAGCCGCAACATAATTGCGTTCAATTTGTCAAACAGAAGAGTTGCGGCGTGTTTCTGGCGCGAATAAATTCAATCGCTCGTCTGGTAGACGCGTCGCTAAGGTCTTTGCTCTTGACTTAATGTGACTTTTATTGCATTCCACTTCCAGTTTCATTGTGTGTCTCCCCCCACTTTGCAGTACAAACAGAACGTTTTAGCAGATTTACATTTCAAAGGATACAGGTTTATTTTGGAAGTGTTTTACGTTTTATAAGACCTAGAGTGCTATAGGACAATGAGGATTTTTATCTTGTATCAATGTATTTAATTTGAGAAAATGGATTATATAATTGATTATATAAAAATGTACTCCACTGGATTCTACTCATGTAGTATGAAGCACAATTGGTGTTTGTTACCTTACAGTTAATTGAAAAAGAAATTAATTTAAACTTAAACTCTTCCCTTTTCTCTAGAAGAGGTAAGCAGAAATAGTACCAAGACGCCATCCCTTGTGTGATCTCCCCCATGATGTGAGTGCCTTTTTATCTATGGGGCACAAATTCCTGATTCCAGGCTGATAATTAATTAATACAAAAGTGTAAAATCACTTTGCTCGACCCGGGATTCTAACCCGAGATCTAAGCCTTGTTGCTCTCTCTCTCTGTGCTCTTGTAATCGTACCGTAGTATAACTATACCACGGACATTTTAAAAATTGGCTTAAAATACTACTACATACACTAGTGCAATTAGTATGCTTCTTTTCGAATTCAACTTTATAGTTATTAGTATTTTTATATTAATCTACATAAATTAAAATGTATCTACAGACATGCATGCAAAATATATTTATTTTCACTTCCAATAAAAAGTTTTTGCTATTTTAAGCCATATTTTTAAAACACCTTAATAAACGTAATTAAAATTATTACAAAAACCGCGTGAAACGAAACGTATTTCTCATCAAAGCGGGCTTTGTACCCCTGGGTGATACAAAACAAACAATGCTACCGGTGTGCGTACAGGGTCGAATCAGCCATATGCTGTGACAAGCCTAATGGGCCCCGGCGAGCGGGAAATGACCGACGCCATTCATCATAAAGCCGCAAATAGCTCGCCGTTTTCATTTTTCACAGCGACCTGTTTAAAAAACCCACAAGCCTTACATCCTTCGCGATAAAGCCGTTAACTGCGCCGGCTTTTTTCACAAACATGTGAAATTTTAAAAAGGGGAACTTTTTGGTTACTATAATGATGAGCGAGTAATGTGTGTCTTCCGGGCTGCATTAGGTAATGAACCGTAATTGGTTTATTAAGACACCGCAATGTTTCTGAGTGTGAAATTAAGTAGAATATTAAACGGTTTCGCGTTAAGTGTTTTCCGGATATCGCATGTGCTGCGTGAGATTCCACTTGAACCAAATTAACATACATAGATTAGCGCGGCTATATTAATAGTTTTACACTTTAAAGATTTTGTATGGTGGTTAATTTAAAATATAGAGGAATATTTATTTAGTACTTTTGATGTAGACTTATGAGGTTATCTGTTCCTGTTCATACCATAGATCAAATATCGAGTTTGAATATTATATTTAATGATCTTTCACAAGTTTGATCAATGAAAACTTCTTCATAAATGTTAAATTATTTTGATAAATACTTTCTAAAACACATAAATCTCAATTGTAATGTAATCTAATAGAAGAATGTCAGTGCCTATTCTGGCAATTTCAGTTCACTGTGGGGCTCTACACTGGTATTATTTTAAGGAGAGATAATATGTAAATTTATTGGCACCAGCATAACAAAGTACGACGGGGTTAGTGATATATTCATAAATGTTAAACAATAAATTATTATAAAGTTATACGCCTTGCGTAACCAAAACAATAATAACGAACTCTATCACAGATGCCTCGGATTAACAAACAAGCCGTAGTAGATAATCATCAGTATTGATTTTAGTCTGCAGACGCGTTGACCCGATACAAGGTCATAGTAAGCCGAGAGCCGTGGAGATGGGGTGCGAAATAATTTTCGCCACAATTAGCCGCTCCCGTTTCTAATTGAGACATCAAAGGGCCCGGCGACAGTCAGGCGCCCGAGCCCCTGCATCCACCGCTAAATACGTCGCATTGTTTCAAATTAAATGCCCTGAGAAGGTCATTCGTCATAAGCAGCTGTATGTTCAAACTTCATCTGTTTTTTAAACATCGTTATAATTGTAATAAAAAAATAAATATTATTACTCTAATTTCAAAATTCAGAATTAAGTGCTGTAAGCTTTTCATGCATATAATGGTCCGAATCATTTTAGTCCAAGTGTTATTTTGGTTAACAAAAAAATACTGTATTATTGTAATTAATATTCAACAGTTTTTCTAAAAATATATTCAGGGTAAATCCAGATTGTTACCGAAAACGAAGCCGCGTAGTGATTTTAGTGACTACAGCAACTTATTTTTTATGTTATTTTAAATATCATCATGTTTGGGTGGTAAATCCATAGCGTTAGCTAAAATAATAATTCAAACCAATGCGTACCATAGAGTATTTTAAAATAAAAGGGTATACATTACTAATTTAGGAAACACTATACGAGTATATCTACCATCCTAACACAATAATAGAAAATAAATTGCAAAAAAAAATGGTCGATCTTTGTATAATTTTTTTAGTTGTATAGTATCTGAACTCTGGAGTCGCAATCTTAATATACCCTATAGGTTGTATTATGTATATTAGTATTATTTTACACATATTAGCCAAAGTCAGTCGACTACTGAATCTAAGCCTCTCAAATTGATATTCACTCACATAATTCTAAATTACATCATTCACTCCACTTTATAATACTACTCCAACAATTCGAATTAAACAAATCAGTAGCGACACAATTCCAACTTAAATTCAGTAACCAATACTGGCTGGCAATCAGAGAGAATTAAAGTAAAGTTTTATAGGTTGTCAACGTGCATGTTGCAGTATCGTGACCATTAAGGTGGTAGCCGCGGGCGCCGAGTGTAGGCTCGCCGATATGGGGTCAGCTGATAATACTGCGTAATTACCGATACCGGCCAGGCACGAATCCAGACGGGGGTCGTGCTTCTAGTTTCTTGGTTACTGGTTTCTTTAAGTAAATAGATGATGTTGATGAAGACGCTGAAATGTAGGTAAATATGATATACATGATTAAGTGTGTTATAGATTGTTGAAGGACTGATTTTTGGCGTCTAAAAGCAGGTGAAGGGAAGGTGCTTTCGAATTAGATTTTATAGCTCAGATGTACTAATTAATTAATAATCTGTAAATACTATCTACGGACAGAGGGTTATTGTTATTCTTTGAATGTAAAATTATAAGTATGAATGAATTAGTATTTCCAAGAACTTTATGGGGAAGTACCGACATGTATTAATTAAAGTTTCATCCAAACACATATAGTGGTTCCCAAGATTTCAGCTCACATACAAACGTACGAAGTCAATAAAGTCGTTTCAAAAATAGCATCTACACCTAGTAATTATTCGATAGGATGTAATTCCTTATGCGGTTACCTCTAAAATACAACAATAAGCGCAATAAACCTTGTACTTTAGTGTTCCGCGGTCAAATATCGAAGACAGAAGTCGAGTGGCTACCAATCCGTTATCTAGATTAGAAATTATGCGCGGCACGACCAACAGGCGCCTGCTTTATGTCTTACCTCAAGGGCGGAATAGGTATTTTATAATGGCCGTATAATTATATCGAATTGCTTTGCATCATAAATTAAACATAAGCTTTTTGAACGGCCTTGGAATGTTTTGGCAATGTTCTATTTGGTAAGTTCGTAGACAAGGGGCCCGTTAATACATTTGTATCATTATAAACTTCGATCGTCCGAAGTTTCGAACTTCGATTCGGATTTACAGAGTAGGGCCCCAGCTATTAAAAAATGTTATTTTATTTCTTAAATATTTTATAGCAAGTTTTTTCACTAAATTTATCCGAATCCGCGATAAAATCAGTAAATAATAGTTTTATTTCAACACAAAATTGATCACTTTTTAAATACTAGTTTCCTTTAATTATAAATATTTTTCAATTAGAAACTTTAATAAAATAATATATAATTGACAGTTGAACCAATAAATAACACATGAAGCAAGCTGTGTTCAATAGAAACATTCGCATATAAAAAATCCACAACAATATTAGTACACAATGTATATATCATTATGTATGTGTTAAAACAACACAAATAGTTCCGTTTATGAATTTATCAGACGCTATTGATAAAAATGCATCTTTTACATGAATAAAAGATATTCTATATTTATAACAATGTTCATAATATATCTATTGAAATCAATTATGCAAGAAAGGGATAATACGGCAGCTATTAATAGGTTTCAATAAACATTTTTTTAGTTTAAATAAATCTTCCTTATAAGTTGTTACGAATCATTAAAGATATGCAATAAATGTATCAACGAGAAAGCAGATTAAACAAAAAAAAATAAGTTCAGGTGTACCATTGTCTTTAATCAGGAGTGATTTAAAATAAAACACGTAAATTAGATGTAAGAAAGAGTTTAATCACTGGGTGGTTGGTTCAAAGCGGCAAGATGTTTGCGCCGTGAACAATCGATCGCACAATTACAATTTCCGCAGTGACTGCTCCTGCTCGCTTCTCCACCGGCAATTTGTGTCCGTCGCCTGCCCAGACGCTACCGGAATACAGACTACAAACCTCAGTATCTTTAAAACATTTGTAAGCTCACTCAAGTACAAGGTAATTGGAGCAATTTCCAAAATTGATCTTTTACTTCAGTTTCAAAATTTCAAATTATAAAGAGACAGTAAACCTGCAGTGCTACTTTGTACCTGAAATTGATTTTATATGTGTACCGTTTCGCTTCCATAATGCGGTGCACTCAATAATTTAACAAAGTAATGTATAAAATGATCAGGGGCTATCACTGGCTACCACTTAATAAAGGTATCATCGAAGAATCGAGGATCTGATCTGATAAGTGGTTGCGCAACAACAAACGCAGTTAGATCGAATTATCCACCGATCGATGGCTTCTAGATTGCATCTCAATAATCCTTGTCCGAGATATCGCCCAAGATTGCTCGGCAAACGTGCGTCCAGCTACTAGCTGTCCTTCCGGGATACTGTATAATAATCGGTGCAGCCAGTAAACCAGATAAACGTGTACCCCGAGCACCGAGCTCCGAGCAGCGCGCCGCGACGGTGCCGTGTGCGGTGTGCATTCAGCATCTCGGAATTGTCACGGATGACAAAATGACTCGGCGTCTAATAATGGTACGGCATCAGAAAATATATTAGGTAGATATGCGTTTCTCGGTCGAAACTGCACGCCAGTGACCGTCGGGACGCGGTAATTGATGACGTCGCGGCCAACCGGTGTCCGCCCATTTTCCGTCAATTTTCGTCACTTGAGTGATGGTGGAGCGTCCCGCCCACCGCGGCTTACCCCCGCGCCCCGCTTTCACCCCCGCGGCGACCCAGTGCGGCACGCGTCGTGCTAAATTTAAATGGGATGAACTTGTAACGGGCGGCCGACGCACAGGAATGTGAGAGCCACCATTCGTTAATCATACATTTGTGACACTTACACACAGAGACTTCATCAAATAGGTGGAATTGTGTTTTTATTACTTATTGTAAGACTGTTTTACAGAGAAGACTATTAAAGTATAAACAGATACACACATACACATACATATACCAAACAGATTTTAGAATAATTCCGATGCATTTACTTATTAAGATGGAGAAGTACAGCCAAACATTAAAGATAAATACGTCCCTTTTGGAGGGTCTTCCTCACGGGAGTGCAAAGTCAGCCACAGACAAAGAGCTACCTAATTTCCCCTGCAGTTACAATAGCCTGTGGGGATATAAATAAAGTGGGACCACTTAATGAAACACATAAACTGAAGAGAGGTAGCGACCCGAGAGACAACCCCGTTGTCATGACAACGCCTACCTACAACCAATACACTTGTGAAAGAAACAGAGCAATATGAACTATGCTTTAATTTTGTTAATATATAGACTTAATAAAAAATACACTAAATAATTGTTTATCCATTCTAATAAAGTCTACACTAATAAATTCAATTACAAAATAAAAAGGTCACTTATATATTTCTTTTAAACCTAAAATCTTGCTATGAGGGCGCTCTTTGCTATCCACCTGTCCCCTATTTCGTTCCACTATGTATAATTATGGTGTTTGTGGGCACTTTGACAGGTTATCGACCAGTTTCTTCACAAAAAAACCTCTTTGTGCGGTTAGCATTGGAAACTAAAGTATTTTTAGCTTAACCAACTCCTGCTTGTAGTTCTGTTAAAGCTGGAATTAAAAGCATATAATGTTTTTCAAACTGCCCTTATTATGCCTAAATGCGGCCGTTGAAATAATGTCATCTAAACTTAGTTGGGTATGGAAGCCTGCCAGACGATAACTCTTTATGAAAATTGTGACTGTCAAATGTATCTGTATCTCTATTAATATACGTCCCATTGAACGGGCCTCTTCATCGAAAAGTACGTTGGAGAGGAGTTAGGCTATATAGCCCACTAAGCTAGCCTAGTGCGGATTGGCGGACTTTACATACCATAGAAATTCTAACAAATCCCTATAGTATGCAGGTTTCCTCAAGATGTTTTCCTTCAACATTATAGACTTAAATTCCCATAAAATATGGATTACTCAATCTGGAAATCTTATTTAGGCGCTAGTCATCAACACGGTACCACTAGACCAAGATGTTTAAAAATAATACACATAACATATAGTAAGTTTACTATTAACAAAGAATTCTTATTGAAAATCAGCGCTATTTATATCATTAACATTTTTCAGCCCAACCTTATATGACTGGTGATTTTAACATTATTTCTGGCAGTGGCCTAATTAGGCCTCGGGTTCCAATCCTTGGCTGTGCAAATTAATTGGAATTTTCTATTAATTATCAGGTCAGAGTCAAGAATTTGTGCTCGATATGGCTGTAGGCTCGCTTTTAATCATATCGTAGGACGTAACAACCATAGCGAAATGTGGGTATCCTGGCAACTCAGCCTACTCCTTCTGGGGAAATGGTGTGAGTCTATGTATGTATGTTATGAACTATACGGTAAAACCTGTTTAGTTTATAGTTCAACAACATTTGCTCTATTTCTATAAAAGTATATCTATCCAATCGTGCCTGTACAAAGTAGCATGACTCGAGAGTCATTGCTTCGTTGACTCGTACAATCAATAAAACGGTCATAAGCTCTCGCTGATGAGTGGCATCATGCGATGGCCGCACGTGCTGGTTTTTATTACCACTATTATCATGTCACTACGACGTATTATACGTGTTTAGTATACTTATGTATTACGGGACTAGTTAGATTTTTAATTTTAATGTTTTGAACTCGGCTGTAAATAGGTAGTGAGGGCAAAATTATGTTTAAAAAGAATAGTTAATTGAGCATCTTTTTAAAGAAAATCACTGTTGAGTCTCCACAATTATTTTGAACAAATAAATTATGATAAAAATAGTTAATTGAGAAAATAATTGTTTTGTCACCAAAATTATTTTGAACACATTAGTAATTATGATTTTATAAATAAAGTATTTAATTCTAGTTGACCTTGATATTTCTATGGATTCTACATTCGTTTACCACAACATATTGGCCAAGTTGGGCGTTTCGCTAATTCTACGTCGAGTAAGTTAAGGTGTAATAAACGAAAAAGTGATTTAAATCATATTTATTATAACTGAAGTTGCACGTAACAGTTCACAACTCATACCTATATGTGTGACGCCGCTATATCAATAAGAAGATAAATTAAACTTTTTTAAATCAATTGTTAGCGATCAAGAAAATTATAAAAATAACCATACAAGCAACTACCTCCATGGTACAATTACTAAATTATTACATGTATATCAAGAATTATAATTAAGATACTAATTTACTTGCCGTCTATAAACGATGATCGTCAAGCGAAGATGTTATAATATTTTACATACAGTAAGAACTATGCTCAATCAAGCGTCCGCGGTCCGACTAATTAATAGCTGTTGATAGACGATTTCGCAAAAGTGTGTCAAGCTCTCAACTTGCCTAGTCAGCCGGTAATTATAATAACAATTGCTGTTGTAATTATACGTATAATGGCTTTAATATTACATAATGTCTTTAGGGCGATCATCGATTGATGTCGCGTGCACTACGCATCGTGATTTATGAATAACGGGCATTCAAGAAAACGTTTTTCTTATGAGTTTTTCTGTTCACAAATTACGCAAAAAATGGGTATTTTCTTCTGTAAGGTTTAGGCAATTTCCATAATGTAATACTGAACAGAAAAATATTGAAAACGAATATTAATTATTATGTTAATTGACTTATGGAATTCGAAGTCAAAGTTTATGAACCATAAAAAATATACATACATGTCTTGACTTGTATCATTTGCCATAGTAAAGTTGACGTCATACACCTTTCTGCAAGATACTTGAAAGTACTCCACAGAGTACTGGCGCCACGAAAAAAACAGCAAAGATGATGGCTTAGATCACCATTAAGAATCCCATAATTAAATTTAAATATTTCCATATTCAAAATACATTTTGCAAATCATAATGTTTTTCCATTGTGCGGTCGAGACAAACCGTGATATCACCGGGTTGACGCAAGCAGTAAATCGCGCGGGGCGTGGCCGATCGATACCGCGCGATACTCCGTGATTTACCTACCGAATCATAAAGGTACATCCAATCGGACCATGTTGGTAATTAACTCCCATCCACACCCTTCCTTAATGAACCTCATGAAGACGTTCGTTTTATCTATGCGTGAAATTTAATTAAAATTATATCTGGTTATAATTTAATGTAAAAATGTGTACGGTATATAATTCATAAGCTTGGGAATTTAAGTAATTAGAAGAGTTTATATCCTTGACTTTTGTTTAATATTTATTACTTACAAATGTAAGTGACGTCCATATAGCTTTTTCATGGAGTATTGTATTTGCGGGCATATTCAAATTCAGTAGTTACATAATTCTTCCAATACAATAACTTACCAAGCCGACTGAGACATTATTAGAAGCAAGTTTATTCATGACAACACAGAAAGCTTTACCTAAACTAGTTTTAAAGAAAAGTGCCGAAATAGCGGTCGGGGTCGCGCGACAAGCGGCGGCGTCACGCTGCCTACACACGACGGAAACGCTTCGCTCATGCATTATTCAAAAGCGAAGGCAAATACAAATAAATAGGCACGAAATAAATACAAACAGGCTGAATGGAGCCGCGGCGGTGGGCGGGGCCGCGCGACATAAATATCGGCCGCGCTGTCATAAGAGCGGCGGATATCTGGACGGGGCTATTTTGGACGAGCCTTCCACACTTCCACCGTTTCTCGGGAAGCGGTTGATGGTTCACGGTATCCGAGGTCACTTTTATCTATACAAATCACTAATAGCGTGATGTTTTTTGCTTATTGTTTTGTAAAATCAATGAACCATCCTATGAAGGACTTTTATGTAGGTTATAGGTAATATTGTGGTATTAAAACGATTGGAAAATAAAAAGTTTATTATTGTTATGTATTAGAGGGTTCGGTTAGTGATTTAATCAAATAACTGTATAACTGTCAACCTATTTACAAGTACCCCCATACAGATATGTTACAATTATTTTTGTGTGTAAATGCACTGACGTGAAATCAAAATATAGGATGTAAAGGGACCATGTTTTGGTTTGTCCATTTCTCATAGTTTATGTGGTACCAAAAATCTATGCGTCTGACCTGTAGGACGAGATGCATCCAGTATGGACTCAAGGTCGAACCACCTCATCACTCGTGATAAGAAGCCTGTTTTCTTCAAAACAGTATCTTATTTACATTAATATCCATCACTTAATAATAAATTCCTGATTTGTCACTCAAAAAAGAAGGATTATTATATCATAAATAAATTTCAGAATTAACTGACATGATAAATATAAACAATTTGTTCACAGTATAAAGCCATTCATCTTCAATATTACTTATATAGATAAGCAACTAGACAGCGTTATCGGACTCGTATCGATGTTCAATTTTAATTACACAATATAACAATGTTTACAATATGCAAAATATTCAATTATTTAATCATCCCCCAGCTGCTCGCGTGCATCGGTACAACACTACTACGTGGATGGAATCGCCGAAGTTAATATGCATTATTGATGGAATATTGTCGACCTAAAAGGCTCAGCCACCAAGGAATCATGATATTTTCATAATATCTTTGAAAAATATAACTTTTTTAAGTGTAAAAAGTTGTAAAAAGGCTTGTTTTTATTTTTAAGAGCTTTTTTCCACAAAGGCTTAGCAAGGATTGTTTCAGATTACCTGCAGTTTTCGCGTTTGTGAGGCGTAATAAATTAGTTTATAAGAATATTTCTTGTAAAATTAACGATTCAAGTTAAAATGTTGGATGTTTAAGACGAAGATAATATTTATGTTCGGTGGAGTCCACACATGTGGCCGGGACGGCGACGTGCGCGCCCATCTCCACTCGTCCACTCTCCGCATTAAATTGCCGGCAATTTATTGCTCAACAGCCACATTATATTATCATAAAATAATTTGCAAACAATTATTTCATTAAAATGATAACCGTTATTCACAGTTATACAGGAATTTTGTATATTTTGTACGCAATATTCGAAGCCACGATACCACTTGCAAGTGCACAAAATTGTAATCAAATGATCTTTATAAAATGTATTCCAAAGTTGAATACAGCTTTGTATCACAGCAAAAATAGTGAGTGAAAACTGTCGTAGTCGTTTTATGCCGCTTAATGGAATATAATTGGCGGGTAATTTGTGGGATATAAAATTTTAATTGAAACTCCGAGTCAATTTCGCTATAGTCCGGACAAAAAGTGGTGCGTCGCCCTCTTGTCCGCTGCTCGTAAATTGCGCGAATCGCCATAAATTGCACAAAATCGCCAATTACAAGGATAATGTCGGGAGCGATGGCAGCGCCGGCGCACGTCGGCCCCGCGCCGCGCTTACGACGTGCCAAAATAAACTCAATCTCCTGCCGCTTTAAGATTGAATAGTTGACTTCGACAAAATATCTATAATTAGACTCGTCTTACACAACAGCGAAATTAATCTGTTGATGTTCACTTCGTCACGTGTCACGTAATGGCAGTACTCCGCCAGGATAGCTGAAATACCCGTTCTTATTGCTTTTATAATATAAAATTCCCCGTGTAATGTTTATAATAATTACGTACTTGCTTTTCGAAAATAAATTACGTATATAATAATTGGAACACAATTTTTGGGTTGTCACCTCATGAATAAAGTTTTACGTAATAAGTCACGTTGAGATTATTTGCCTTCGGATATTACAAGAACATTGTACTTAATTTTTAATTTAAAGAAAGCATACAAGATTGCAATCGTTGGGCAGATAGTCGTAAAGAATCCATAATAAGGCAACGAGTATAACAAACAAATGAATATACATATTTTACGTCATTATGCCAACTTATATTATAATTACCTCATGCAGACTTTTTAAAGGTCGGCCTCTTGGTTTCTGCGCTTTTATGGTCACTTTAGAGTTGATTCCTTATTTTAGGAATCAGTAATATGTTTGTGATGAGTGTCCAATTTGACCTCGCCGTCTTAATCCACCGGGTTAAATACATAATGACTGCAATTTAGTTTTAAAATTTTAGCACGAAAATCTCATCAAGTCCGGAATAATATTGTCCTTTAAAACACGAAGACCTTTGCGGACGAGATCGGCCGAATAAAAGGCGGTGTTATTATGTTGGTAAAACAAAATTCCCCATAATGGGCTCATTATGTGGCGAAAATTGTTCGAGAGCTTTTTTTGTATGGCAATATAAATGTATTTGTAATAGCTTTTAGATATATTGCAAAGAAACGGGTCAGGAATCGGGCGGCGTCTGATTACCGAAACTTAATTTATTTTCATCTTCATAAAAAAATGTTAAATTTGTCCGCGCCGGTGCAGGCGTGGGAAACGACCCTGTCGCCGCCGGCCTCTATTACGTCATTATTTTCTATATTACATTCGGTATTAAATGGGAGATTAATAGGAAATCGATGCGATAGAAACACGGCCCACCGTCTCCGTCGGTTTCTATTAGATATCGACTCATGAATTTATCTACATACCAATGAATCGACGACACCACAAATATTAAAAGTACTTCAATAAATTCCTGGGCTTATGAATTAGTGATTGAATATTTTATAGACCTATATTTTAGTACTCAGCTCAATTAGACTAGTAATCTAGTATATTTACGAGGAATGTCAATAGAAAAAGTAGATTGCGTAGATTGCCTCTTAAGGCATGTCATTTTCAGATTTTCTCATAACATAATAGCATGATCTTAAAATGCAGAGAACAAATATTCTTAATACAAATAATGTCTTTTTCTTAAAACCGCTTTAATTGGGAAATATGTTTGTGATTGATTTCCTCTTCATGACCGATATTCCAACATATAATGTTTGTACTTAGTCAATACTTCTAAGCGACATGTATCATTAACAAAACCAAATTACACTCTCTAAATTCAATTTAATACCGCCATATAAATCACTTATAGTTCCCGAAAACAGTAACCTATAAATTAATATCACGTTAACACACACAATAAAAATAATGAATCGATAATGCCACGCTGCCGCTAAGCGGAGCTTGTCAATTGGAGCTAATAAAGTCTGTGAATGTTAATGAGTCGCTTTTCGGTGTGTTGTGAGATGTGTCATAAAACGGGCCACTGGCACGGGTGTCGCGGACCCCGGGGGGCCTGGGGAGACCTAATTGATTTGAGCCCCAGGCCACAATCAAAACAGATCGTATTTTATAAGACGTGCACTCAACAAAGAGGGAGAGGGTGCGTGGGTACGCTGTTGATGGTACAGTGTTTTACTGTCGCAGTGGGTTGGGGTTCGATTGTGGTGCGAGTTTAATATTTCGTGAATTAAAAAATATATATTTAGTATCGGTGGTGGCGTAAAGTTGTAGCATGAAATAAATACGGCCATAATCATAGATTGTTTTAAAACGTATTTCAGTCATCGGATTTTGAAGTATTTGCTGTTTATGAACTTAAGCTAAACATTTCCGTTAAAATAAAATACTTTCTCAAGAAAATAAACGTTTGGTAAAATCCTTCGGTAAAATCAGTTCGAAGCCTCTATTTAATTCTAAAAATAACAACACTTCCATCCTAAACTATTATAAAAAATACAACCATTGTACAAATAGGAGTGAAGCTACTTGGCAACAGTTTTCTCTGTTGCAAATTCTAATGTGTTCAGTGATCAAACACAAGCAAATCAAATGATCATTTGATAAATGGTCCCCGGAGGTGGCCGCCGGTTCGCCGCGCTCGTAATGCGGTCAACTTGCAACCCTCGACTACCCTCCGCTTGGGCGATGGGAAACCATGTCATAACGAATTATCGCTTTTATTTTTCAAGCTGTTGCGGTTGATAATATTATCTTATGTATATTATGCATCATCTGTTGTTTAGTAATGCCTATTGTACTACGGTGGTTTGAGTCTTTGCCTTGGAAATATAGTTTGATGGCTGATATTTAAGTCTTCGGGGTTTCATAGGATTTTATGTTATAAAGTATGCATACATATTATTATTTACGTGACTTAAACTTATATATGCCAATTGTATTATTTGGCATGATTTATATAGATAATTTGTCATAAGTATTTTAAATTATATGAGCGAAACCTTAGTAGCTAATGAAGACGCAATCAAACACTTTTCTATCGATAGGAATATAGGTATTTCATGTTAGTTATAATATTACTTTACAAAAAAATACTGTTTAGAAGTCTTTAAAGCATGTATGCGGACGCAAAGCCGGTGAGCGCTTCAGGCGTTGCATATACAACTGTTAGTTGAAGGACCAAAGCCGGTAACATGCACAGTTACACCATACTCAACCAATACTAGTTTGAAATCGCCGTGTTTTATTTTCTTTCTTTTAGCAATAACTTTATACTCTTTAGACCTAAATTTTCAGAAGAGATATCGTTATTAGGTCACTGAAAATCACTGTAAAGAAAAGAGAAAGCTATATGAAAACTTCGTTTGTCTTTATCTATACTAATATTATAAAGCTGAAGAGTTTGTTTGTTTGAACGCGCTAATCTCAGGAACCGCTGGTCCGATTTGGTAAATTCTTTCAGTGTTGGATAGTACATTTATCGAGGAATGCTATAGGTTATATATCATTACGCTATGACCTATATGAGGAGGCGGAGCTGGGCCGGACCGCTAGTTACGTGATATAATTTATCAGCATCTGTCATAATATCCCATCAGTAGTATGATTAAAAAGTAATAAAATTCGGATTATGCACATATTCGGATAGTTTGATTGACAAAAGTTTATTTTTATTAGGAAGCTTGATGAAAAATTACTAAATATATATGTATATACGTAGATATATAACTTCCGTCCTGCCATTATCATTGCCATAATCTTCAGCTACTGTTGAAATTAGCCTTGCTTTTAAGGTTTACACAATGTTCTGTTAGATTTGGTCTTCGTTTAGCCAATATCCACTAGCTTGTAAGTGGATCTATTGTAGTTTTGTATCCGTGCTACAATTTAAAACATTTCGAGGACAAATCTGTGTGCAACAAATACTTGGATAGTGCACATTAATCACATTGCACTTGATTCGACACGGGCGACGCGAGAGACAACTTCTCTCTTTGGCAATAAATCTCTCTGCTACTGCATTGCGGCACACGACCACTGAAAAATTACCAGTTCCACTCGACATGTCGATGCATTGATATTCTTCGTATTTATCTTAATGTATTGCTGACTATCAATATAGTAAAACTTATTTTTATTGCTTTTAACATTGACCCAATATAATAAGGAGTTGTTTTATGAGTACTTTAGCATAGTTTTAGTAATTTCGCAATGATTGTATGATTGTTTATTGAAGATGTATCCTTTTGTTGGAAGGGTCTTTATAGTTCATATTATAAATATTAATATAATCAAGTATTATGTTATATGTAATGGAGTAGTATCTGATAAATAGCGAAATCGAAAAACGTTACTGACGTAAAACGAGTCAGTCCTGTCGAATTATTTTTACTTGATTTATACAGTTTGGGAATGCAATACCAATATAGAAACATAAATGATAACTCAATAAGTAGGATTCATAACCTTAGGTATCACAAATGGATAGTGACGCCGTATCATGATTCTTCAAATAGGAATATTTGCAAAACTAATAAAAGTAGTAAAAAAGGCATCAAATCCATATAACTCAGCTTATATGGAGCAATTTCCAAGGTATGTGAAGTCGCATTGAGTGGACTATGGCTTAATCCCTCTCAATTTTACAGCAGATTAGGAGGTAATGCAACACATTACAACATTTAAAGCCTCAAATCAAAATTTAAAAAATACAAAGTCTGCTATCCAAACACGCGTGTAAGTTATTCATACGTGAAACGCACTTTACCAAGCACGTGCAGGAAAAATTCTCGCTCGTCGCCCACGCTCTAAAACATTGTATGCAAATTGCGGGTCGCAGGTCGGCGTCGCCGTGGGGCAGTGCGCTTCGTCCCAGTTCATGCTTTTATTGGTTCACTCGTGATGTTTTTTATGGAAGAGCAAACAAGCTGGAAAATAACGGTGATGGCTGTATGTTGTATGAAATAAGCTATAGGTATAATAGCAGAAAAAATCATTGCTAGCTGTGACCGACAGTTCTGTTGGGCGAGATTTTTCACAGCGAATTTTAATCTTTTTATGTACATTACGGAAGTAATTTCATTCATCATCATAATTATTATTACAATTTCACAAAAAGTCCACTGCTAAACATAGGCCTCCCCCGGGGATTTCCACATCGACCTGTTGGAAGCGGCTTGCATCCAGCAACTTTCATGCTTATTCACTTTGAGTGCACTTTAAATATAGGTAAATTTAAAATGCACCCGAACTGATTTGATAGAAAAATCCAATATTTTCAATATGTTCAAAAAGTTAATCAATATAATCCAATTTAAATGCACTAGGTTTGAAATTATTCGGATGTTGATCACCTTCTTAATTGATTAACGTTGCTTTAGTTTCATTCCGTTGGTATTTAATAAATAATTTATACCCTAATTCAATTTATTTATTTGCTATGCATAAATAATTATTTTAATTTATTAGATTACCAAAAGAGAATGTCACAACTGAATGGCAGTTTACTCACAAGATTGTTATGTTAGTTCATGAAATTGCAAATGTTAATAATGAATATGAATTTTTAATAACATGTTATTTATAGCCGGAGTGGCATTTATTTATGTATATAATTTAAGTTTTACAATTAATTTATTTGACAAATATTTATTCGAATGATTGGTATTTAAATTATTAATTGGTACTTAGAAATGCAACGGGAAATTTAAGTCAAAGGCGTTATTCAAAACCCCAGTTGAATTTAATATGAATATTGAATACACATAAAGTGACTTTTGAATTTTACAGGTAAATATTTAACTAAGTATAACGATAGAGTAACTACTGGACATATTAAAAACTTATATCTCAAGATGGCGATTGCAGTGAACTGCCAAGCATTTCGAAGTAATACATGGTGTTCGGTATTGCTACTGTTCATGAGAGGTCGTATCAGTTACCATCAAACGAATGGCATGCTCATCTCGCCATTCATAGCATGAAAAAACTTGCATTATTTTTAGGTTTTATTAATTTAGTAATAAATATGTTTGTATATATCTACATATATTTGTTGAATATACACCCGTTTTTCCACTAATTCGTAAAATACATTTATGTTCAGCTTTGTGTCTCGTAAGTAAGCTGTGATTTTAAGACAATACAAAATCACCAAAATTAACCGTTTAGAGTAACGTTATTAGGCAACACCCAAACAAGTACATTACCGTGTATGTGAGTGATACTCATACGTGGTAAACATGAATGAACATTCTGCAGAGTCATGACGGAATTCCATTGTATCGAATCTGAGTCGACAACGACACGGCGCCGTCACAGTCACGACACAACACTAATTGTGACTCAATGAGGGTCAGAGATCGACACACTTGGGCTTTAATGCTCATATTTTACAACATGTAGAGTTGAAAGGATATGATGTTTTAGTTTTTTAATGTTTGAAAAAACAGATTGACACAATGGGCTAGGTTAACGACGATGTTATCTAATTGGCTTTTGGGTGATTTGATGTTACTGAAGGTAAAAACGAATTGACTTTCAATTATGAAGTATAGCAGAACTCTGTTTTAAAAGCCTACATCGCATCTACTTTTTCCCTTATCCCCTACCTTTGTAAGTGTTTATGAGGTTAAGTAAGGCGAATGGTTGTTTTCGCCTTATAAAAATGCATTTTAAAGTAAAAAGTTATGAGTATTTAGTACGATTTTAAATGTAAATATACTCTTGAAATATCTTTTTCATTGAACTTATGAAAATGTCATTATATTCCGTTAGAATTTTATTTAATTAATGCATTAAGTCGCTGGTTCATTTCTCATTTTCTTTACATTTTTACTAAATCCAGTTCTAAGTGGCAACACCAGAGGAAACCTGCAGGGCACTGCCATAATTGTTTCTAATGTGTTTACCGCTTACTAACAGGTTTCACCGTGTGTAATGTTCAACGTTAATAATGGCATTCTTTACAACTGCGCCATATTTTTATTTGTACTCAGTTAAGTTTTTTCATAAAGGGAAATCCGGTCTGTACCAGGAAAGGAATGATAATCTGCGGCTATTAGGCCTGGTGCATCGGTTAAACCCTAATCTATTTCTATATAAGGTTTATAAGAGCTCTTACGTAATAGTCTGTTCGCTCCTATGTTCTACCATAATGGTAATTCATCATTTTTTATGGGAATTTAGCATGTTGTCAAAACAATTTCTATATAACCCATCAATAACGTTAATTTTCAATATTGCTGTATTATGTTAATTGTAAGATCGATAATTTGAATAAGATTAACTATTAAGTACTATTGTGCTGTTGTTAGCTCGTGTCAGCTCTGGTATAAACCTTAATGGTTTTATTGATGCTGTTCATGATAATTGGGAAACTATAATAATCCTGGAC
Source organism: Hyles euphorbiae (assembly GCA_023078785.2). Classification (NCBI taxonomy): domain Eukaryota; kingdom Metazoa; phylum Arthropoda; class Insecta; order Lepidoptera; family Sphingidae; genus Hyles; species Hyles euphorbiae. The sequence continues at coordinate 7,716,201 of CM041038.1, read as the reverse complement.
AATCAGCACCCAAGTGAGTCACCGAAATTCGTTTTACCCCAAAGTTATAAAGAATAAGTTTTGTCGGGCCAAGAAAATCGTATGTTGAATCATTATTTTAAGAAAAAAGAAATATTTTATTAAAATCAGTCGGAGTAGGAGAAATCGTCTGATCTAAATTATTTAAATAAGAGACTCAATTACGAGTCACTGTCCGTAGATTCCGACCGCAGATAGAGCCCTCATGTAATTAACTTTAAAAACTTTTTTCTTCAATGTCCTGTCCGCAAGTCGACGATGTTTCGACATGTTAGCGGTTACTTTGAAATAGGGTAGCTTTGTATCGTTTATAATAACTATAAAATTGATGCTAAATGCATATTCATAAACACGTATAGAATATAGTCCCGAGCGTCTGTTTTAATAAATAGAACAAGAGCCCGTAGCTGCCAGACTTTCTTCATTTATTAGAAGCTGGAGAATTACTCTATAAAACGATACGAACTTCGAATGTTCGGACACCGTACGTAAAACTTCACGAATGTGCTTAGATACTCCACAAAATGTTAGATTCCTCTATCGCACGTCGCAACCAGACACTAAGTTCGGACAAAATGATAAGTTTAATAGAGAATAGTATTAATTTTTAGAAGTGGAAATCTTATATCTAGTCTAGTCGTACTATTTTCATAAATTAAATAATCTCTGATTTCTAGTACCAATGATACACTGTCATAATACTAAAATATAAAACTGCCCGGCATAAAATATTTCATAATCGATTCCAAGTAAGAGTAACATTACATAGAGTAAATAAGAGGCGAGAAATACAATTAGATATACCATAGAGTACATTACTGCAATATTTAGAGTTATAGAGCCACAAAGATATCTGGCCCGGTGGCCAAAAGTGGAAACAAATACGTCATTTAGAATGTCAGTCTATCTGCCAGTCGCTGTCATATCGGCCATTAGTTGTTTACTCAATGTATTTATTTTTCCTGCATTATTTAAAACTAGTGAAAATTGCCGAAAACTTTAAAAAGTGATGCTAGGAATGTTAAACTTTAGGTATTAAATTTTACGTTGGAAGAAAATCGGCTTCAGATACCAATAATACCCTTCGAAAAATTGTATCATCGTGTAGCTGTTGCCACAAGTTTGTGTTGTCAGCTTTTCAAAATAAATTCCACGAAAACAGAACTTTGTACGTACTAGTACAATAGATGTTAGTTCATATCCTAAACTAAAATTCATCGTTACGTGCGTGGTGGCCTGTTGGTAAATGGACCACCAATGACCACAACCACATTTCACGGTGGCTGCGGGTTCGAATCTCAGAGTACCCCTCTGACTTTTCGGAGTCATGCGTGTATTGATAGTCAATAAACACACTAAAACGGTGAAGGAAAACATCGTGAGGAAACCTGCATACCAAAGCGATTTATAAGAATTTCTATGGTACCTGTGTAAGTCCACCAACCCGCATTAGGCCAGCGCGGCGGACTATATAGCCTGTGATATGGCCTAACTACCCTCAATCGTACTCTCGATTACAGAGGAGGCCCGTACCCTCCAGTGGGACGTGTATGGGCTGATACAGATAACTTTTTAAGGGTTTTGACTTCTTTAAGGGGGAGCGATTGGTTAGAAATCTTGTGAAGGAAAAAACATGCATATGAAACTGGTCCACTCATTTTCCCGACACTATTGATCGGATTGAAAAATCTTACTTTACCCACTTTATTGCTATATCTATTTTTAATGGCAACACCAAATTCGATTACAGCGACTCTCTCACCGGGTCAGATAACTTTGTGCCTCTATATGTGCCTGCGGCACAGTTCTATCATCTTGACAGGCACATTGCAGCTGACAACTTCCAAAGCTATCAAGATCGGATCTTCATAGTAGCTGAGCATGCCATGCCTATGTTTGAGGCATACACAGACAATCTTTTATAAAATGACGGAATTCTGGCGGCCACGGGCTCTTCGTCTAAAACACTTTTTGTCCTATTCCTCAAATGACAGCGTGCTATGTTAACATAAAATTGTGAATTCAATTCCCTCTACGAGCAAACTTGGATGTAGGTAATTTAATTAAGTTGAAATACAATTTGGCCTGAATTATTTCCCTCGAGGGTTGATATTAAGATTGCTTCGGTTACCAAAACCAAAAGCAAATATTACTAAAAATATATATGTAGATACATACATTTAGAACTAGTCAAATTTAGAAAGAAAAATGCTACATTTAAAACTAATCCGATGTAATTTTGTAAGTGCGTGGTGGCCTGTTGGTAAACGGACTAGACGCGACTGCCAACATATTCACGGTGGTCGCGGGTTCGAATCCCAGGGCACACCTCTGACTTTTCGGAGTCATGTGTGTATTGATAGTCAATCACCACGCACTAAAACGGTGAAGGAAAACATCGTGAGGAAACCTGCATACCATAGCGATTTATAAAATTTCTATGGTATGTAAGTCCGCCAACCCGCACTAGGCCAGCGTGGTGGACTATATGGCCTTACCACTCTCAATCGTACTGTCGATTGTGGAGTAGGCCCGTGCCCTGCAGTGGGACGTATATGGGCTGATAAAAGAAAGAGATGTAATTTTGTTGTAGATTAACTAAATTATGCTTACCTGTACTATACAAACATATAAGCTTTGCATAAGTCAACCCATACCTTTATACCTATATACATTAAAACTGCGTAAAATTTCCGTTTAATAAGTTCTGATAGCGCGTGGCAACAGTGAGCTAATCCTCAAATAAGCTGGCCAAGATAGAACAATACAGCCGCGGACGGGGCCAGAACGCGTCCAGAAATTTACTGTCCATAATTACAGGGTTCCGTCGGTTAATTGCAGCCGGCCGGCCGTCCTGAGCGTCGTTCGCTTTTTTGACTAAATAAAAATTGACTAATATTCATAATAAATAATGAACTTTCCGTTCTCAGGACTTTCGAGATCACGGTTAGATTTTTGTTCGATTATATTTTGAGGGTTAATCGAATTATGTTTGGGGTTTGGAATGGAAGATTTTGGTTGAGTTTTTGGAGTTTAGTTGTACGTTTTTCATAGTGTATCCTGGTATTATATAGCAAACCTTAGTAAAGTAATGGCTAAAAGAAAAGTTATTTTTCGTTGCCGTCATGATATCTAATGGTAAAGTTTCATTTTCCTTAAGTTGTGGTCTCGCTAGAATAATGTTGTCCAACAAAACGTTAATCATCTCTACATACTGATTCGTCATGATGGATTTCTATAGGAATTATGCACGGATCCAAAAAGATACGATGGCGCAGAATCCTGTGGAAACGTTGAATTTATCACATTCTCGGCCGTGCGTAAGTTTATTTTTAGTAAATATATCATAATTTAGGGAACGAGGCAAAAACAGGCTCACCTCGTTGCATGTTGCTCGCCGTTGCTCCAGGCTCTCCTTATAATTGCAGGGTTTCACCCAAAAGCCCTCAATTATAAAATAATAGCAGATGTGGATCATAGTAATAACAATTATTATCACGCTCGGTTGGTATCATTATCGTTGAAATATGGCCGATGCGGTACTTGGTATGCAAACTTAGGAATTTCGCCATGTTGCCGGTGATCAATCGGATCCAGTTGATATTGCTTGCCGGTACGTTTTCTTGTATTTAAATAATATCGGTTTATATTACCAAGATATCTCTGAACGCTATTTATCTTGGTTTGTACAAGCCGCCACGATTCGCCTGATAACGCCACGCCAAACGCGAAGCAAATATTTTTATAGACAAAAAGAAAACGCAGATGCAGTGTATAATCTGAATAATCGCTTTTAATTATTGTTGTTAGCGTCCAAATCGTGTGAATAGCAAAATGGCTGAGTGTGAATATTAAAAAGTTAATGTTTTGGCCGTCTAACGTAATAGATTAATGCGGAACATTGTGGTACATGGCTCGCTCGCCGTTGATAATTATATGTTGAAAATTGCTGTATATTTGACCGCACATAATAATGTAAACTTGTAATGCGGCGATTATTTAAATTCTCGAATAAGTGGACGGTCCCGCCTCTTTGCAATCGTAATCTTAATAAAGACTTCCTAGATGCACTACAAACGTATTTTATTTTTATGAAATATAGTCGTGCACATGTAAGTTTAATTAAAGATAGCGTTTATATAAACTTAATCTCTGAACAGATGAGTGGTGAGATGAGATTCGTGTCGTCCGTACCGGCGCAAAGGCTCGTTTTAATGTAATTGCTTTTTGATGCTCGCTATAAACTTTATTTGTTTGGTTTGCACGATCTGGAAGTTTAATCGTGAATATAATTTAAAAAGTAACATAAATCTTCATGTGTATTAGTGTAAGTAGGTGCTATGAATGCCTAGCTTGTAATTTATAACGCGTAGCACGAGTAAACCATCTTATCAACATTACTGTTCATTTATATCTAATGCAATAAAATCGCACATCATAACTCAAGAAGTCTACCGGAGAAAAAAAAACTCATGTTATGTTTTAATGAAAACATCAGCAATCTACTTATTAAAATATGAAAATTATTATTTTATTCATTCTTTATGAACTACGAAAAAATATGACAAATGACATATGACAAAAGAATTGAGTGAGAATTTAGATATGGAGTGACCGTTTCTCTAGTAACCTTCCGTCCATCCAAGCATATCCCATCCGCCATTACATCGGCAGCCTGCTGATTAATCATCGTTGTTCTACTGGATAATTCGGCGGTTGATTTAGTGAAAAACAACATGTTATTACGGGATAAATCTCTATCTAGAAAAGCTAAGAAGGCCTAAGCGCTCGACTGATTTATTGCACCCGCGGCAATCGACGGGACTCAGTTTGATTTGTGATTCCAACATAACTTTGTTGTTCTCGTATTTAGTTGAATTTTAATTAATGACTACGAAATTGTACGGTCTGGTGTGTAATTATGGTACTGCCTCATTGATTATTGCTTTTAAAATATCGCTATTTTTGTTTCTATCTGCAGGGGAATTAAAATATAGGTGTTTTGAGAGAAATATTATGAAAAATAAAATACACAGTAAGAAGGATATTTTGTTATATAATTTAAATACAGGTTTGATGAAATATTTATTGTCTTTTTTAAATGTATTTATTCCATAAAGATCTATCTAAGGAAAGAGGTAACTATTATAAATCCGGACGTGAGATTGCGTTGAATATAGAGATTAATAAGATTATTTTCGTATATTCATGTTATTTTAATTTTCGCCGTCATCATTTTATTTTTAGTTAGTTGTTACTACTGCATGTACATGTCGTACTTAGAATTGTAGAGGAGTCCTGTACCCTGCACCCTGATACTCCATATACAACAGTCAATTAAATCTTAATCATTTATTCTCAAACACGCAGAACCCCATATTTATCCCTGCTGATCTAACCATACTGAAAAATGTTCAGCGCGCACACAAATGACAGCACGTAACAAATGTTTCATTTCATTGGAAACGCATATAGGTGTATGTTTGCGCGTGAAATTCATAATAAATCCGAGGTGCGCGACTCACCCTTTGGTATCGGCTCGGTAATGCTCGCGCGAAGATAATATCTTGATTTATTGCGGCTATCGACCGCGCCTCCCGCTTCGTTTTCCGCCGCCCTCACTCCTTACGACTCCTCACCTGGTACATATGACTACGTATTGTCCTTTTTACGTAAACATTATAATGTGTTTTAGGATCCTATTGAGATTTGAAAAGCATCCTTTAACTATGGTGCTCTACAGTGTTAGACGGTAATCACCGATTACTGTATAAGAAACTTTTTACTGATCGTAGGTCTCTCATATGTGAGAGTCCACCTGGGTAGGTACCACCGCAATGTCTATTTCTACCGCCAAACAGCAATATAAACGGACTGTTATGTTCCGGTTTGAAGGATATTATAGCAAGAGTAACTACTAGAAATATTGAGACTTAACACCTTATGTCTCAGGATGGCGAGCGCAGTGGAATGCTAAGCATTGCTGTTTAATTCATTGTATTGTTTGGTTTTGCTTCTGTCCATGAGCGATCGTATCGCCGACTATCGGGTGAACGGCATGGTCGTCTCACCATTCATTGCAATAAAGAAAAATATGAAAAATATTTGTACCTTCCGCTAATGCGTGTATTTAATGTATATTATGCGTAATGAGTTTTAACCATTTTTCTAACATAAAACAAATAATCTGAAATCAAAATAAGTTAATGAGCTGACAGTAATTCTTGCAAGACTTCACACGTTCGTTAATTACAACAGCAATTCAGTATACGGTGTAACGTTATCAATCTTTGCAATATTCCTCTTTTATAATTCCTATAAGTTTCATAGCTCCACGTATTTCAGTAATATTACTCAGCTAATACGGAATACCATACAGCGACTTATAATTATACTACCCTTTATTGACTTCGGTGTCATTAATTTTATTTTCTTAGTCTAGTCCATGAAACTACAATAGTAGGATGGGGTACACAAAGTTTCAAGTTCCTATGCAAAGATCTTTACGGCATACAGGTTTATACACGATGTTTTCTTTTAGTGTCCATGTGTGTGGTTACTGAATTATCCAAGCGTAGTATATACCGATTTTGATTATAAAAGTGGTTTTATACACTATACCTGAATGTTGTGTTGTCAATGGATAAATGATGTTTCCACTTTTGTTTAATAGTTTGATATATAATTTTGATTTCTACTGGTATCTTGGCAATATCGATATTCAATTTGTGTTCATTTTTCGCATAGAAGGTATAGTTGCAAAAGCAAGAGATATGTTGCATTGCATATGGTTTATGTCAATTTTAAAATGTTACTTGAAATAATTTAGAACACCCTCAGTGGCGCAGTTGGGTAGGCGCCGGCTGTGGAACGAGATATTGCGGGTTCGATACCCGATCGAGACAAATGTTTGTGTGAACCACGAACATTTGTTTCGAGTCTGAGTGTTTGTGACGCCATAAAGTCTCTCGTCGTTCCTGATACCCATGACCTAATACTTGATCTTAGTGTGGGATCCGGACTATGTATGTAGACTGTATGTATAACTATGTAACGGTTGTGTATTGTATTGTAAATGTTACATGTTGTGATAATAATATTGATAGACGAGATAGCAATTATTTATGATTAAAATTGAATTAATTGCTACATGTTGAAGAATACTTTCAACTATATATGGTAAAAATCACATTTATCATTTATTATATAAATATCTGTAAGCGGACAACTATTATAGGTAAGCCATTAGTTTTTTGAAACTATAAATTTACATAACATTTAATACAGTGTTGTACATCTTTATCCGTGAAACCTGTTTTATAAAATTAAATTAATAAACCAAATTGAATGGTTTATTACGTAAAAACTCCTTAAATATATATTGTTCATAAATACGTTCATTAAACATTCTTATATTTTAAAAATATCAGTTTAATATTCAATATATAAGTTTATTTTCAATAAGTTTTGCCAGTCAAGGATGTGCATATTAATAGTACATCAAAATACCTTTTATCAGGCAACAAAACGGCCATAATATTTAATAATTAATAAACCTATCGTTGGCCCATCTTAGGCATTTAGAGGCGTTTTCCTTTGCGGAAAATTAATGAAGTCTTTCGCGGAGAGTTTCGCGTTTTAATAGCTGCTATTAATTTTATCTCAACGGAGCATAGCGCGAGCGGTTCTCTCTAAAAGCGTGCATGTGCATTTTGATTTCATTAGTTTTAGCTAAGCGCTTATTTATATATTATATTTTTATTGCACACACAAACAAATACAATCATTGGTAATCACATATATCAAAAGTACAATTGGCGGTCCTATCGCTCAAAGGCAATGTCTTACAACCATGGAGATGGATTGAAGAAGAGGAATATACCGAGGGCAATCGGTAAAGTAGCTAAGAAAGAACAGTATAGTAAATAAAAATAATTAGTTTATTATAAACGTTTTATCTATCTAGGACGATTTGAAACCATTTTGCGGGGCTAAGAATTTATTGATTATTCTGATCATGTGATGTAACAATCTATTGCTCTTATGAAATCGCATTTGTAAAAACACAATATTGTCACAATCGACAATTAAACAGGCTTGTATCAGTTATTATAAAATAAGTGTTGCAATAGTTTTCCTTCACAAAATAAAAACTCTACTTACAACAAAGCCAGCTAAGTAATTAATATTTCATAAAAGTATTTTCATGAGTATTAATTAAAACGGTTATTATTTCTTTATAGGATACGCTTAACTCCTTTTATAATTGGAAAATTTATCTCATGCAGGTTTTATATCGGATGCCTTTACGACCTGAGCGCTTATACAGTAATCGGCGCTTTGTCAATGTCCGAGATAAGGACTCGATAGTCACACATACCCCGTACTCATACTTATATATTAAGGAGCTATACAACACAAAAGAAAGTATTTCATCCGTTCAACAATACGATGATGGGCAGACAGTAAACCAATTTACGAACCCTTTCAGCTGAATGCTGAATATTTAAGTTTCGAATGAGTATTCAATAAAACATTGTCGGTCATAAAGCGCGAACCGGCGCAACGAGCGGCGTCCATCACAAAAACGCCAAGTAGAAGCTTCGACAAGCTCACAAAAGCTCGTAAAAGCTCTCGACTATTATGTAGTTATTGTTACAGGGTGGAAACACCATTATTACACGGGTTCGCTGGTTTATTTTGTTGTGGCACGGCCGTGAGTCCCGCGCTTCCCGGCCCACGCCTCGCGCCATCGCCACGCTATCCGCTATGCATGCTCATGTGAATACTTACTACATGCACAATATTATTGTAATTTCATATTTTTTTGGTTGTTAGTGCAAACAATTTATGCAGCACGCAAACGATGTCCATGTCCTCTATTTTAGACAAGTGTTAAAAGCGTTTGATAAGTTGTTTAGTGTTAACATTTGAATAAAGATTAACATGCTTTTTTTCTATATTAAAAACTACTAACTTCTTGGAAATTATAGTATAACTTACGGACAAATTGACAAAACTCGATTTATCTACATGGGAATATTCAATTACAATAAAATCATGTTCAATAACATTTCAAAACACATTTCGCTCATCACATTTAATCCCATTATGTTCGTAAACAGTGTCGAGTGGTGACATCTGAATATCACGTCAAGTGAACATCTCGAACATCTCAAAATAGGGACACTTCATTGTTTGATAACACTTGTGCATTTCTCATTGAAATTTTCAACGGAAACATGCGGACCTTTATTCCGGGATTAAGAGAGATTTTGCATAGGAAGCTGTCGTCGAATGTCGAGTTTTCAATAGGCTGTCCATTGAATATATCCGTGAATGGAGGTAAGCTGACTACGTCAACAATACCCGCGTATCTGAATTGAGAAATCGAGTATCAATGGATGTTGGACAACATTTTGGATTTACTTATATCGTTCTAAGATTATCTCTGGTTGCGCTTTATTTAGCACTTGATATTCTCAAATCTCATTCGATTTGGTATTCACAAGGATTTGATTAAATAAAATCCCTTAGAAATTCTTCTAAACTAAGTGCTATTTCAAAATTCATTGCTTTAAAATAGCAGCAATACGTCCGTATATTGTATTAAGTTTAACCGTAATTTTGACTCAATAGCTACCTAGTACAAACCTGAATAATCTACTAAAGAAACGCGACCCACAGCTCACAAAATTTCACCCGTCTCACCCTCCAATAAAACTTAAAACATGATTAAAAAAATCAAAGATACCCATCTCATTGACATTTCACACCTAAGAATCTAAAGCTACAGTCCCAAGCATTGCATTCATGCTAAAATACACTCTAGGACCGTTAACCCGGTCTCGAATGAACGGAAGTCGGTGTAAGATTGCAGCCGGATATGTTGCACCCCTTTACACTAACTATGCACAATACCGCGCCGGGGGACCAATTGTACGGATATTATGTAACATACGACTTGTGTTATGTACAATGAATTTATTGAGTATTTGTGTGTGGTATAACTGGATATAATAAGGCCACGTCTTAAACGGATTGGTCATCTGTTTGGTTCTCTATTCAGTTATAAATCTTGACCAAAGTAAAGAGTCTTAGGACATGCTAAAAAAAAAATGTTTTAGTTAGCGGTCACTGAAAAGAACTAAGTAAAAATAGGTAATTAGTGATTGAAAATATGGTAAGCTATATTATTGTTTTAGTGTGTGTTAATTGCCATATGTTTCCAATAAGAACAACACTCATCATTATTATTTGAAATATCAATAAATTTTGAAATAACTTAAATTTGTTCCTTGTATTATATGTTTAATATAACATACTCTTTATTTCGTTGACAATGAAACAAACGTAAAAAATACAATAAAAGTGTTTTAGTTAGTAACTCGATCTGCAGTACATTAGCCCTGGGCGGCGCCGAGGGCGGCACTACCAGATGCGCACGCGACGCTACTCACAAAACTTTATACAATCACATTCATTAGTTCTGATTATAAAAAAATATAATTTGATTCTTGCTTTTTGCTCTGTTTAAGGGTTTATTTTGGCCTACATTCTTATGAAATTCATACGATAAAAAGTAATTGTCAAATCTGATATAGAATACACTTAGTTTTTAACGTTTACCTACGACGATTGATAAAATATTTTTCGGCAATTACATTCTCCTGTGTTACAAAGCGCTCTGAAAATTACAGTTCTGTGAAGAACACAATATCGCCAATTCTGAAAACGTAAACTACATTAACAAATACAATGCTAAATAATAGAAAAACATAAAAGAAATGTGTTAACAATGTAACAATAGAACAAAAGTAAGTCATGACGGAGCGGAGGAGCGGAGCGCACAGCATGCGCACCGAGATTACAATAATTACGCGCGCACGCGCACGCGCGGCACCCACTGTATTCGCACTGTAATCACTATCATTTGCGCATGTTATTCTATATTCAGTACAAAATACTCGCCCTATCCGCAGCGACATCTCTGAGAACGCGACTTGAAACTGTGTTGAGTCACGCGTTTTTCAATACTGTCAAACTTCGATCAAATATACACTAGATTATAAGTAACAGCCTAAAAAAGGCAAGAGAAATAAGCCAGTGGTCTTATTTGATTTAAGTGTGGTCCAAAAACATAATAAATTTTAATTTAAAGGAATAAGGTTTA